>JARHVA010002743.1:1370000-2047500 GCA_037957365.1 Torreya grandis
AAACCATTTAAATAATGTCTAGGTAGGCCTAGTGTTCCTAAAAATGTAGAACATTGATAAATTTTAAGTAGTGATGATAAAATAATATCCTTCCTTAAAAAGGAGGATAATTTTATAAATTTGTACTTTGAGGTAGCACTCAAGTATACAGGGAATCACATGTTTAGGATGATGAAGATGATATTATTGATATATTCTTGACCAAGGTTACTAAAGTATTATAAAATTAGTGTAAGTGAGCCTGAAGGGGTGGTTTAGTTAAAAGGAAATAATATTCCAAAAGGTTTTATTTTTCTTGAATACTTGTTCAATAAGCATGATAAGTATGTCAAAGTAAAAGTTAGTGAGAACCAGATGGATCTTCTGAGTATGAAAATGTGAATATTTATTATTATGGATAACTTAGGTATGCTAACATTATGAAATGTTTCTAAAAATAAGAGAGACACAGGGTCATCAATCTCTTCAAGTTATACAAATATGTCTTTACCTAGAGTTATGATGATCTCAAACCCTTTAGGACAAAAGAGATGAAGCATAACATATCTTTGAAATTTGTTGCATATTTCCTTCCTTAGAACACTTTAAAACTCCACACATGGTAGTAAAAAATAATATAGTAATTAAATATACCCCCAATAATGTATTTTAGTCTCAATAATACATTTTATAACAAATCACTACTTGAAACCCCTCATTAATACTCAGTCCTATTAGGTCTATGTACACTAAAAACCTATCTTTCAATAATCAATCTAAAACTCACTTAATCTACTAAAAAATGATCAAATAAGTGAATATACAAATTATATATGACCTAATGGTCATAAAAATATTATTTAAACACTTCAACTCAGGGCAATGAGGCTTAAACACATTCCTTCAGTATGCTCACTTAAAACTCCTAGGATTGTCAAAAGTTAGTCATGAAACTACTTGACATCGAACACCTAAAAGTAAAATTTCAATGATTATAAATATATTAAAAATATTATATAAAATATTTATAAAAATTTCAAATCACAAAAAACCAAAAACTCTAATCTGAAAGATTTGTTTTGCTGACCAATATTCTAACCTTATCTCACATAGTCTTGCATGAACCAGATAAGCCATATTGACTTCAATTTTTCAAACTCTTACACTAAGTTAAAATATTTAAAAAAGTATTAAAAATAATTTAAATTCAAAAAAACCAAAATTATATGCATTCTAAACTTAAACTCAAGGCATAGAGCCTCAAACTCATCACTATAACTTGCTTACTCATATCTACAAGTTTAATTTAAAGTACCATCATGATGACATTGACATTCAACACCTATATGATGACTTTAAAATAATTATTATGAAAATATATTATCCTATAAAATATATATACAATATTAAAACATAAACATCATATGTTATAGTGGCAACTATTTGTCTTACAAACCAATTTGTTGATCTTATTACACACAATCCTTACTGAGCTAGACAAGCCATTTTAGATTCATCATTTCCACCACTATACCTGAATTATAAGATTTATAAAAATAATTAATAGGACATGATATTACAAAAAAAAATATCCATACCCTTGGTTTCATCATTCTATCATGATAACACATTCCTAATTATCTTCTCACTACTACTAGGGTTTCTTATTGTTTACACCATTATGCCTGTTTGTGACTAGCTAACTTGGATGATCAATTTAGAACACTATAGGAATATAATATATATATATATATATATATATATATATATATATATATATATAACCTTAATTGACATAAAAATTGAGTATCTAACTTCTTATTCCATCCATTTTAATACTATTTCTAATGCAACTTTTGACTTCTACACCAACTTCTTAAAAAACAAGCCTATAACTCAACATTTTCTCTCCTTTATCTAAAAATTACCACCTATAGGTACTTGTGAGATTATATGAAAAATTAAAATAGATTAAATAATAATATTAATCCATCCTTATCACTTTTTAGCAACACCTTCAACATTGGGTCTTTATTAGGGTTCTAAGAGGGTTTAAACCTATTTCCAATTTTAATGATCATTCATAAAGCATAGACCCTCAATCTAAATAATAATATGTGTAATTTTTATCTAGGACCCTTAAAAATATACCATTAATATATTAGGTTCAAATTTAAGGGTTTTATGAGATAATGAGAATAATAAAATCCTTCTTGGGTTGAGAACCCTCCATTCAGCACAATCAAGAGACATCTAAACACATTTTCATGACTATTATTTCAAACCATGACCTAAAACATGTTCAATATATTTGAAACAATATTAAAAAATTATTATAACACTAACATATCCATACTTTCCTTGGAAATATAAAATCATACCCCATTAGGCTACACATTCTCTCTCTATATCATGGTCTACATGCTACATTAGACCTAGAAACACACCTTAATGACACTATAAATTCACTCCACACCTCATACACATGTTAAATAAACCTAATAAAAAATATCATGCCTTTTTACATGCATATTACTAAGTAACCATTATCATCCCTTCTCACAAGGACTTTACATGTCATGACTAGTGCTATGACTAGGCTTCTTAAGCACTTGAAACTTGATAACTGACCTTGAAACACTTATGAAAGTATCTACACTTTAATTACATGATCAAAAAATGAAAAAAAAAATCTCTCACAATATTTTTCTCACTTAATTCACCAAAATTTACTATTCACACCTTCTCATAGGGTCTAGATGAGGCTTCTCAAGACACCTTGTACTCAAGAACTAGTACTCAAACATACTTTCCTCAATGATATCAAACAATAACACTCTTTAGATAATACTCTTACACCACTACAATAATATATTTTTGATAAACATTCTCTCATGACATCATGTCTACATAGAGCCTCATAATCATGCATTAATAATTACTTGACCATCACACCTCTTTGTGACATTCAAGACTCAAAAGATGCAATAACAAACTTAATGACAATATTATTGACATAAACAAGAAATTATCACATACCTAAATGATCACTCACCATGAAAATTCATAATATGTACCCTTTTGACATCATTAAAAATAACATGCCAAGACTTACATGGATTATGATCACCTAACACACCCCACATGCCAACCTAAATCATCAATTTCAATACCACCTTGCATCCTTTTTCTCACTATTTATATTGAAACTCACTTGACTTTAGGTATGGATTAGGTTTTTTGATTAAAATTTAATAAGGGAAACCTATTTAATAGATTATATAGAATTTTTTATGTTCTTAATAATTATTAAAGTGTCTTTATACTTCATTTTAGAGCCTTTATTCTTACATCTATTCACAAGAAATAAAACTTATTCACAATTCTACACACAAGCCTATGTGTGCAAGTTTAGGCCTAAGCAAGCTTCTCAAACCTTGAAATTTTCCTCCATTTACCCTAATTTTTTTTTATTAATATCATTATACATCTTGAAATGAGATATAGGCATTATTTACACTCTTTATACTTCATGACTTCACATATCACTCACACCTCTATTACATTCATCCAAACAAGCCTATATGTTGAAGTGTTGGATCCTTAACTATTAGGCATTGATATTTGAGATTTTATTAGTTGTACTTGATGATTATTTATGGTATTAATAATTATATAGTCCTTTTTAAACATCACCTAACCTCTTTCCATCCATTCACATTCTCATTTGACATGAAACCTTCATTTCATGACTACCCTCAGACTATAGGTCACATTTATACCCTTATATTATTAGGTTCCACTAAGTGATCCCCTTTGGATAATATTTTATATTTTTATTAGTATAATTAATATTATCCTATTACTCTTCCTTTCATTGGTCTTTGGAACTTCTCATATTGTCATAATCTTGCATAATAGTCTTTTTCCTCTCAGGACTATAATAGACTTATGCATGCATATTAGACTCTATTAGGTGAAAATCATCAAGTTTAGGGGTAGTTAAGGGAGAATGGATTATTTTTAAGGATTTAATATAAATTCATTAGTTCAAATAATACACATATGAAACCTAATAAAGAATCTAATAAAATATCTTACACCTCATTAAAGACCTGTGATCACTTCTTGTTTGAAACTTTGCTCATCGAACCATCTAAGTGGGATATTTAGGGGGTGATATCAAGTTAAGGGGACATATAAATATAATTATAATAATGGATAGGATGATATTTGAATATCATCATCTCCTTTAACCACATATCCTTCTTAATAGTGACCTATAATAAATTATGATCCTAGTTATAACTCAACAAAATGGAGATTTTATTTCCTCAGAGGGTCACACATGCCAAATGAGTATCGAAAAATGTTTTGAGAGGGATATTTAATATATATAAATAATCCTTCATTCATACATTTATTTAAATCTCTTGATTTTATTTAGATACTATTGAAAACTTCACTTGCAAGCTTTATATGCAGTTTTAGAGCACCTTGGGCTCTTAATAATTATTCATAAATGAGATTCCACCAGTATGTAAACTATGGAAATGGATTTTAATTCCACTATGAACCCATATTATTCTAAAAATATTAGGTCACCAATCTCTCTTAACTATATGGAATGGGCATCTAATGTTGGCCTTGACAAGCTTGCCAAGGAGCCGATGGAAGAAAAAGAGTATTGTATGACTTTTTTAGAATTGTACCTACATTAAAAACCTATGTTTTACCTAAGGAAGATGAAGAGACACCTATTGAATCATTTTAAGCTAAAAACAAGACTTTTAATGTATAAAAATTAATGACAAGCCTCTTATAAGCATTAAAGATCACTTGTAACTACTTTTCTTCATTTGAAACTGACTTGTCATGAAATTTATTCCATCTTCACATTATAAAACTCTTCAAAAATAATTTTAAATAATATCTCTATGTTTTATTCACCCTTTTGGGGTCTTAAAGTGATTTTTTTACAATTTTACACATGTTAGTGACCTATAGAAGAGTTTGAAAATGACTTATGAACTTCTATACAACATAAAGCCTATTAGGCACTTGTATGGACTAGAGAGAGTATTCCATCAACCTAACACATGCAATATGACTTAAAAAGACACACTAAACCCTTAAAATCACTTGAACCATATTAAAGTATGACATAAAGTGACTTAGACAAACATAAGATCAAAATGAACATTACCCTAAACACATTGAATTTACCTTAAACTATGTTAACATGCATTGAAAAAAGAATAATTTTATGGAACTATCCTATGGTATCCAAAATTTGGCTAAAATATTTGGTGACCTCTTGGGGATGCATGTTTTCTATACTCACCATATTAGTAGTTTTATCTTTCAATTGGGTAATGGAGTCACTTTCACTCTACTATAAACCTAATATGGAATCTTGACCAAGAAAATATAGTTGACTTGACCTCCAAACACACACAAAACAAGAAATACACACAAATCAAAGGAAAACAGATAAGATAAAACACACACTTTTGATACAAAGCACATAGGGAAAATAAATCAAAGACTACTATGTAAAACTAACCTACATATCTTCATCCTCTAAGATTAAATAGGAAACTCTTATGATCATCTTGGCACCATGAAATCATATTTTCATATGTTGAGTGAGGTCTAATCATATACTTCTCATGGAGTGAGAGATTCCAACCACATTCTAAGATATTGGGATGCTCATGATCTCCATGACCAGAAATTAGACCTTCTTGATTCATTCTCATGTACATGATTTGACTGTGAGTAAAAAACAAGGTCATACTCATCCAAAGATATGATTCTCAACTTAAAAAATACCATTCTTGACTCATCAATAGGTTTCTCATCATTATCTATGACTTTATGCCTATCAGTTACTACCTTCTTTATTTCTTGAAGACTTTCATTTAGAGAGCTACCATTTTGAAAGAGAATACTTGCCATATAATCAAGGAAACCTTAAATATCACTTTATTGTTGGTAAAATGACATATTCTCCTCTTTCTCATCTTGGGAGGTGTCATACTAGTCATAGTTTACTACACCATGGATTTTAATCTCTTTGTGATGGCTTATCAGATTTTTTATCTTGATAAGAGTATTGAACTCTTCACTAACCACTTAATATTGTGGTGATAGCTTACCAAGTTCTTCAAAATAATTTAATGTGTCCAACTATGACTTCCACATGTCTTCAAGGTCTCCTTGTACTTGTACATGAGGTTCAACAAGGTCATAAATATTTATATTCTTTTCAATAAATTTATCATACATCTCTTGATCATGTTCATTGGTAAAACCCACATAATTATCATTCTCCTTATGGGCTATAGTTTACCATCTATTCTAGATCAAATATTTCTAACTCTTCCCAAAAGTTAGCTTCTTCTTCAGTATTTGAAATCATGCCAAGTTCAATATTAACCTTACCATTATCTTGAGGGTTAACATGTTAATAAAATGCTTCACATGATTGGAGAGATTCATGATAAGGCTTAAATATTTCTTATTTAGGTTAGATATTCTACCCATGAGGTTATAAAATATCAAAACCCAATGTATCTTCAATAAGACTTACCTCATGTTTAATTGCATAATCACCTTTCTCTTCATCAAGACTAGATCAATCATCTTCTTTCATAAATAATGGAAGTTATTATACCCAACTAAGAATTATCACCTCATGTTTTTATTGGTATATCAAAACTAATTCGTTTTATTATTCATCAACCTCAAATACATACCAATTAAGATGATCGCACTTGATCATTTGTGACATCTAGTGAGTTTTCCAATTATTGGCTAAAAGGTAGAAACTTATGCTCATCCTTGAAATATAAATTTTTTTATTATACACCAAGGGGAGTGCCAATTAATATATATTCTTCATGGTCACTATCATAACTATCTAAAATTCTTATTGAGATTCACCTACAACTACAACATATTGCCTTTCAAATAAAGCCAAATCATCATTCTTTCTTGACAAGTTATCCTTCTCAATTGATTATACATCTTCTTCCATCTATTAAATTGATTATTTTTCACAATAGGAGAGTGTGGGAGGGAAATAAACTTTATTATATTTCTTGAAAACTTGTTAGAGTGTCCTTATAACTTGGTATTTTAAGATAAATAGGATGATTGGATGCTTCTTGGATAGTTAAAATTGAATAGTAGATGAAGGACTTGAGGGTATTGTAGGTTTTTTTTACTTGAATTTCAATATTATTCCTCTATCTTAATCATGATATTTAATATTAAGGATCTCCTTCCAACTTAAAAATCTTTTTTGTTTGAATTCTACAACCTCTTCTCTCTCTTGAATTTGGATGGATATAGGAGAGGATTCATTCTCTAGGATATGCATGACATAATTAAGAGTCATGGTATAAGAAGGCATAAAATATGGAATGGGATTGGGATTTTGACGAAGGGTGAAAGGATTTGGAATATATATAGGTTTCTCTTTAGGAATATAAGCCTTCTAACTTGAAATTTTCAAGCTAGTGGACTCTTTAAGAGGTTCATTATGCTTATTTTAATGATGTATTGTACCTTGGAGGAGATTTGGAGAAAATGAAGGTTGAATTTGGGTAGGGGGATGTATGTAGGTCTGATTGAATTGGGTTTTTATATGACCCCATATCATTATCATATCCTCCACTGAGTGCATCATCTTCTTAACATCTAGTTTCTCATTGATTGGGTGATCTTCCCCCTCAACACTTGCCCATAATATCTAAAAGCCTTGAAAGAGATATTTATCCTCTTAAATAGGATAGATAGGATAAGCTACACCTTTGTATACTTATTTATCAATATTTATCATAGATATAGTATGTATTGTTTAAAGTTAAGTAAAATTGAAGAATGAGTAGCATAGATTTGATAAGGTTATTTAAAGAGATAGGTAGGTTGTTGGTAAAATTGTTAGTTAGATATTTCAAGGATACTTGAGAATAAACCATGAACAAAATCAACTTGAAAATACTAATATTAAGGTACACAAGATGTTTTTTGATCATATGAGTTATAATACATACTAATTTTATATTTTTGAGGCACTTAGACTACTTATACCAATTGAAATTCACATGGACTCACCATTTATTATTGAATTATCACCTAAAAAGACTAATTAATTAAAGTATAACATGAAAAATTACTTGAATTGATGATTATCTCATCCCACCAAGTGTTCCAAAATTGTTATATCTCAAATTTTCACCTTTTGAGAGGTTGTTTCAAGCCATCTCAACTTGAGCTGTACAATGGGATTGGTCCTAATTTATGGGTGACATTTAGGTAGACCAAACCTATATATTATAGGGCTATCTCCCCTTTATTTATGAATTAGGATAACTACACTAATAACTTGTAAAGGAAAAAGAAGAGGAATAACATGAAAAAAAACTACCTAAGGTGGTGATACACCAAATCATTTCATCACTACCAACAAGCTACATGTACACATTTAGACCAAGAGAGTAACCTTAATATACATAACTCATAATATAAATATCTCACATCAACATTTTAACATGAAGGTTGTGATAAATTATTAGTCTAAGAGGACTAATCAGGATGTCATAGAATGACACTAATGAAGAGACACACTCAATCAACTCTTGCACTACACTTATGCACTTCACATGACCTCAAAAAGAAGTTTTGAAATTTCATATATTTTTTAAAATAGGAAAACATGCCATAAAGACTAAAAAAATAACTTGAAATTATCAACCATCCATACACACACACTAAGTATAGTCATAGAAGGAGGTAAAACTAGTGTTTTTCATCAATTAAAGTCATATAAATGGGTAGGGATTTACGATACCTAGGTGGAGGATGATTATAAATCCAAACATGGTTATATATATAGAATGAGAGAAGGAGAGAGAGAGAATTATCATAGGAGAGAGAAATTGATAAGTGTCACTCCATGAGAATATAAATTACAATCAACAAATTGTTAGAGATAAATCTTAGAAACTCATTAAACATGTGTTGATTGGTGTGATCATGATTTTATTTATAGTTGGTGTAGGAAAGGTTCTTTAGCTCCTTGGATGACTCAATAACTTCTTAGAAAATGTCCTTATTTCATAAAAGTGACAAGTGGGATTATTAATAATCAAGTCATCTTAAATTACATTATGTCTTTGTTCTTAACACCTTGTATTATTTTGATAACCTCCATATACTAATATTGTAGTGGTGATCATTTTTTCTTAGGTGTCTTAAAACCTATTAGTCCTAATATGCCTCTCCTTAATTGAAATATTCAAATATTGATTTTATCTTCATGAATGCAACTTATCTCTATTAAATTCATATATCAGTCTTACCCAACTTATATCAACCCCTTTGGATGCATAAAAGACTCCCAAAGACTTAATTTTACACCCAAAGCACTTTATTGCCTTTAATTCCTTGTAACCCTCAAAATAGACAAAGCTCATTGTACACAATAATTTTTAGATGATAATAGAAAAATAATAATGTATTTGAGTACCTATTATTATATTACATATCAATTCAAAATTTCATGACCATACATTAAATTCAAGTACACTTCTTCCACTTATTTTTATCTTTAATTACCACTCAATTAAGCCTTCAGACCTAGAAACTGAGACTTGGAGCCAACCAATACTAACACATGTGAAATTTAATATACTTTTTTGATTCACTTTAGGAACCTTATAACCATTCTCCATTCCAAATTTGGGGTTTTTAAACACTGTGAGATGGGTGAACCAAGGAATGGCAAAAACCCTATCCTAAGTGCTTGTTCAAGCTTGAGAAGTAATTGGAGTGTTTTTTTCAATAAATTCTAGGTTTTAATGAATAATAATGGTTTGATCAGGCCTATTTCATCATAGTAAAAATCAATGCCTTAAGAGGAATATCTCTTTTAGTACTCCATAGGTTTGCATATAGGCTTCTTAGATAAAAAAGTAGTGTATTTCTCCCTTTTGGCCCAAATTGGTCACTTGATTAGCCCATATAGCACCCAAATAGACATAAAAAAGTGTTTATAGGATTATGGAGATTCTAACTAGGATTTTAAATACTTTACACCTAATTTGAATCCCTATCCTTACCCTAAATACTTACAAATAAGTTTACATCCATGTTTTTTAGGTCAATTCCCTATATTGTATTCTTCCCAAGTACAAAAAAATATAATATACAAATGTCCATGAGAATTTTTAAGGTAAAAAAAATCATTTCAAGGTAAAAACATTTAATTTTAAGGAATTTAAAGGCATATCTCTCTCATCAGGTCAATAGAAGGGTTTAGATAGGGTTTTATGTGTCTTAAACCCTTAAGGATTGTTCAAAAATATCAAGCCCTTAATTAAAATATAAATTCAATGGATAAATATTTAATATGGGTGGTATATTATTCCTAATATCTTGAGTCACCATGCATATCCTCAAGAAAGATGTGAGAATCTCAAATTTCTCCTCTTGAGTTGGCAGACTGTGTTTAGAGAGATAAATATAGAGATTCTTGGGCTTAAGACCCTCAAATGCATTTTTTTGATTTAATATGATTAAAAAATGAATTTAAAACCTCATGTAATTTTATCCAACATTTATCAAACATTTTAATCCCTCAAATGGCTTATAATATACACAGTCCCCTCACGAGGGTTTGTGATCAACCCTGTAAAATAGACCCTAATGGACTATTATGACAACTTTTATTTAATTTAAAATAAATAGAAGTATTTGGAGACACATTAAATATATTATAAGTACCTAATTAAACCCACATTACAACCTGAACCATTATTTTCAATATAACCTTGCATCCTTCTTCTCACTATTTATATTGAAACTCCCTTGATTGCAAGTATGCATTAAGTGTTTTGATTGCAATTTTAGAGTGGAAAACTCTTCAAAAAAGTCTATATAAGTTTTTATGTTATTAAAAAATATTTAAAGTGTCCTCATACATCATTTTATATCCTTTATGCTTACATCTATTCATTAAAAAACAAACCTTCTTCACAATCATACACATGCCTATGTGTGTAGGTTTAGGCCGAATAGGCCTAAGCATGCTTCTCAGACATTTAAATTTGCATCAATTTACCCTAATTTTTTTTTAATTTCATTATACATATTTAAATTATATATTAATTATTTCCACTCTTTATACTTCATGATTTCACATATCATTCATACCTTTATTGCATTCATCCAAATAGGCG
Organism: Torreya grandis; assembly: GCA_037957365.1. Taxonomy (NCBI): domain Eukaryota; kingdom Viridiplantae; phylum Streptophyta; class Pinopsida; order Cupressales; family Taxaceae; genus Torreya; species Torreya grandis. Next base: position 1,381,229 of record JARHVA010002743.1, read on the forward strand.
TGTAAATGGTAGTGTTGGCTCCTTAACTATTAGACATTGATATTTGAGATTTTAATGGTTTAATTTTAATATTTTTTATGGTATTAATAAGGATATGGTACTTATTAAACATAAACTAAACTCTTCCCATCCATTCACATTCTCATTAGACACTAAACCTTTATTTGATGATTGCCCTCAGACTGTAGGTCCATATTTGGACCCTTATATTGTTAGGTTCCATTGGGTGAGAACCTATTGAGAATAGTTTGGTATTTTTATGAATAAAGTTAATGTGAACCTATTAGTCTTCCTTTCATTTTTCTTTGGAACTTCTCATATTGTCATCAGCCTACATAATAGTATTTTTGCTCTTAGGACTGTAATAGACCTATATATGCATATTAGACTTTGTTAGGTGTAAAGCCTCTAGATTAGGGGTTATTAAGGGATAATGGATGATTTTTAAGGATTTAATATAATAAACATTAATTATTTCAAACCATAAACATATGAAACCTCTTAAATACTCCATAAAAACTACGTATACTTTATTGAAGACTTATGATCACTTCTTGTTTGAATGTTTACTCATTGGACTAGCCAAGAGGATTATTTAGGAGGTGATATAAAGTAAATTTGAGACAAAAATAATGATAATCATGGATAATATTATTTTATAGTCTCATCATATCCTTTAACCACCTATCCTTCCTCATAATGACCTGTAATAGATTATTTTCTTACCTATAACTTAACAAAATGGAGATTTTGCTTCCTCAGAGGGTCACATATGACAAATGAGTAATATAAAACCTTTGAAGATGGATATTTATTATATAAATAATATCATTTAATCATCCATTTCACTCTCTCTCTTTCTCTTATTTTGAGACTGCTAGAAACTAAGCTTTTAGGGTTTATAGGTAGTTTTAGAGCACCTTGGGGTCTTAACAATTGTTTAAAAAGGAAATTCCACCAATATAAAAATTATGTACATGTATTTGAATCAAATTAGGGCCCCCATCATATGGTAAAAATATTATGTCACCACTCTCTCTTGAATTTACATAATGATCATCCAAATATGGCCTTCACAACATTGCCAAAGAGGTGATGGAAGAAAAAGAGTATTCTATGCCTTTTTTGGATGTTTACCTACAATCCAAACCTATATTTGACCTATGGAAGATGAATAGACACCTAATAAATTATCTTCACCTACATACAATCCTTTTTTATCTGTACAAATGAATGACAAACCTCTTCTAAGTGTTAAAAATCACTTCTAACTACTTTTCTTCATTTAAAACTGACTTGTCATGAAATTTATGCCATCCTCATGTTATAAAACTCTTAAAAAATCATTTAAAAGCATCTATTCATGTGGTATTAACCATTTTGTGTCTTAAAGTGATTATTGACATTTTTATACATGCCAGTGACCTATAAAAGAGTTTTAAAATGACTTATGACACTGTATACAATGTGAAGCCTTTTTGGGAACTTTTATATACTAGAGAGAATATGACATGAGCCTGAAACATGACATATGACTTTAAAATACACCCTAAACCCTTAACATCACTTGAACCATATTGAAATATGACATGAGGTGACTTAGACAAGCATAGAATCAAAATTAACATTACCTTAAACTTATCAAATTTACCTTAAATTATTCTAACATGCATTTAAAAATAAATAATTTTATGTCCCTATCCTATGGTAGCCAAAATTTGGCTAATAGGTCCCATCTTTAGTGGATAACTATATGCTTGAATGGTCTCCTTCCTTCAATGCCTTGAACCTCCTTCATGTAGCAAACATGTTGATGAAGCTAAAATATTTCCACATTAGGCTTACATTCCCCCTCAATGTGAAACAATATAATTTCATAGGGGATAAGGGTTGCCTAAAAATGTGTCCTTTTACAAAAAAATTATTTTGAATTTGACAATATGACATAAAGGACTTTTTAACAAATTTGACATAATCTAAAAATGACTCTTATGACATTTTTAAATCTTTGTAGACATACTTCAAAAATACCCAATAATAAAGACTTTGAAAAAAATCCATTTCACTAAATCTTTTTATGACAAATGAATTGGGACTTGACTTTATGAAAATCACCTAAGATTGAATTTTGATATGATAATACACATGACTCTCAAACTCTAATAAAAAATACTATGAAATAACATTAAAATCCACCTAACCAAAGAATTTACTAATAAATATATGAGAAATTATAAAAAACTTATATCTAAATAAAAATAAACTGACCTTTTATCAAACTATTAACTTTAGAAACTTATGCGACATTTTGCATGGATGTCAAGGTAGATAGTTTGAGGAGTGGTGAGTTAAGAATCAAAGAAATATTTTTAACCTATTTTTTAGATAACACATTTATAATTCATTTAAAACTACATATACACAAAATATCAATGCACCAAATATCTTTTAACATGAGATAAATGATTTGGTGATGATATATTAGCTGTAAAATGGAATGTGATGCCAATTAGATCTATAAAAAAAAATTCTTGAACAAATTATAGGATAAAAGATGAAAAACTTGAAGCTTTAAACCTTTAAGTTATTGACATGGAAAAAATATACATGGTTGGGATGTAAAGCCAAACTTTAGACAAGGCACATAATAGAATATTTATCCAATAATAGAATAACCTCATCTATGCAAATGAATCACATTATAGGTGAAATAAAATCTCAAATTAGAAATATATTTGATTTGATACATCTTATGTATAAATCTAAAATTTATAAAACTTTGAATTTATCAAAGTACTAATTGGCTTAGAGACTAAAACTATATCATTTAATGGTGGACAACCATAAGTTGAAATGGATTTTATCATATGTTGAATGCCTTCCTATAATAACTTTGCCTTATTATTTATCTAACATACTAAATATAAATAAAACATAAATTAAAATATTCCTATAGATTCTTATTTTAATTATAACTCATATACAAACTAATATTCTCTTCACAAATAACTGACATTTATAGAGGCATTGTAGATCAAAATGACTGACCATGGAAAACTTCAAAACTCCATTACAGAGATAAAACCAATATTTCTCTAATACCACTATTAATAATCTGAGGAGATTATTTAGTGATTTAACTCATTCAATCATGTAAAGGAGCTAAATTTGAGAACATAGATAATTATATTTCAATAGATAATATATTATATTATTCACACTCTTATTTTCCTATTACATATTAATTTGAGAATTACACACACATATATGAAAGTATCCCTATCATGATGGAGATTCATATCTCCATAATTAACTCTTTGTATCCCTATGAATATTCACTAACCTATGTATTTAATATTGTTATAACTCATAATAATGTCATAACCAACTAATATATTTTACTAACTAACCCAAATAACAACTAGTGAAATATTACTCTATAATTATTCAATGTACAATATTAACCCAAATTATATGTGAATACTAACATTTAATAATAGTTTACTCACATATATGTGTCCTCTTACCTTGCTCTTTCAAATTTCAAGTTTAAAATTTTCAAATTTTATTCTATGGACATTGTCTACTAGATTTTCACTATAGGTTTTTTTTAGAGAAACTTACACATTTAGATGATTGTCTCTAAGACAGTGTGTGGTGTCAACACTCAATTATTTATTTATCCTTTTAATTTAGTATTTTTATTTAATTTTAATACTATAATAAAGGGTGGAAATTTTAGACACTAAAATATGGTATTTGACCATTAGAAATGTTAACCTTGACCTACACTTATTTTACATGACTTGTGCATCTCCAAATAGAACTCATTCACCATTCCCATGAACCTACATGTTAGTTAGTAGTAATATCCATTTTAATTTTCTATAAAAAACCTATATTAACCTCTTAATTTATGCTAAATTAATAAAATATCCTACTAAAATAATTACATAAAACCAAAATTATATTTTTATTTTCCAAATAGTAATGTTAGACTCATATTTTAATGTCAATGTTACTTTATTGATGCAGAATTTACCATATTTGAATTATAAATATCTATTTTTAAAATTCCAATGATTTAAATATGCACACCCATTTACCTATCATGTCAGTGGCACACAAAATTACATAATTTAGTGCATATAAATACAAATCAATGCCACACTTATTCATCATTTGGAATTCTCAAGCACCTCTCATGTATACTATTGCACATTAATAAAATATGCCATATTATTTCCAAATTGAAAACAATCACTAGGATTAGTCATTAGCTAATTTTGAATCACACCAAACCATGTCAAGTAACAATATTATCAAAATTAAACCCAAATTTTAAGGTGACTTTTTATAACAAAAGAGAAAAAATTCACATTCACACTATGTTTAAGAACATTGTGCCTTGAATTCCATATTCAAAGTATTAGATGCACAAATAATGATCAATAATCAATGGGGGATTAGGTTCAATCCAACCTTATTACACTTCCTTAAATTTTTATAGGTTTTCATCCTTCACAAGAGAATCTAGGGTTTTAAGCAGAAGGAATCTAATTTTTAGAGTCCTACATGCATTCAAGGTTCATAAATTATACATACATAAACATATCTGACAAGTTCACAACACTATAAGGTCAAAAAGATAAAACTATACTTATTAAATTAATGTTAGCCTCAATCACCACCAATTAAATTTATTTCTATGCCTAGAGATACCTATTTTCAATGAATAGATAATGTGTTTTATATTTGGACAAATCACAACCTTGATTCTAGTCTATTCTTAGTTGTTAAAACATTGTTATAATCAATTAATTAAACAAGAAATATAATTATTTTTATCTCCTTATCGCATTCCATAATTAATAAATTTTATTATTAGTTCATTATAAATTTGTTAAATTCATAATTATGCTTTATTTCCATATATTATAATATTAATTAATTCTACAATTTTTTCCTATTTTTATTCAATTTAAATCTAAAAATATGTTAAATCTTTTATACCCAAGGATATAATTTTAAATAATGTTAGTCAAATCAATCCCCTTACTAAATAAACTAGGGAAAATAAAAGTGGTCCATCCCCTAATATCAATGTTTGAAATCCTTGTTGAGGTTAGCATACCCCCATTTCTAAAAAAACTGGGACCCATTTTTCAAATTATACAAATTTGTGTTATGAATTGAAAATTCATCTTGATCAGAGTTATTTATTTGAATATCATCCACACCAATGGCTTGATTGACATATTTACATATGGTCCTTATTTTAATTCATCTAATATTGCTAATGGTTATTTCATGTGTTTCCATGTTATAGGTTTAATGGAGTCCCAATTGTGTGAATAGTGTTCAAGTTTCTTTGCATTAATGCTAATTTGACCCTTTATTTTGATTAAACCTTGGTATTTTAATTGATTAAATGAATCCATGTTTGCATAACCAAAAACCCTTAGTCTAATTTTATCATCCTAAGTTCTTATTGAATTGAATTCAAATTTACGTGGGATTTAAATTTACATAAGAGTACTTTATTACATTTTATAGTTCATTTAAATTTTATCCTAAGTTTTAATTGTGTTTATTAACATGATTAAAACCTTAATATAAATTTTTTATCCTAAGTTATTTATATTCCTTGAGCCCTAAATTAATATATTTTTATTTCCCATAAGAATGAATTAACATGAGGATGCCAAGAGTTGAGATCTTCGGAGCTCAGATAGAAAATTGGCAATAAGTGGATGATGGCCTAAGTTAAAAGGTCAAAAGGTTCTAAGGTCAACATGAGAATAGCAAGTGTCATGATATAATAGTGAGCAAAGATTCAATAAGTCGAGGATGCTAAGAAGAAATGCAAGAGTGATAAGTGTCACAAGAGCATTCAACTTATTTCTAAGGCAATGAAGATCGATGGCATGCATTTGATCATGCATCTAACATATCAATAGTGTGAATGAAGGTAAAATTTTCAAAGATACTATAATAAACGTGGTAGTTACAAGTGTCACAACTATAATGGAATTAATGGAGACTGATCAATCATGTTCAATCTCTCAGATCAAGATCTACAACAATCAAAGAGTCAATAATTCAAATTGCCCAGACTACATGAGAATCTTCTACATGGTGTAAATGTCAGGATCCTACTACTCCACTAAGGGCACACTTGATTACCTTTGTATTAGCAACTAAACATGGAATTTAACCAGAATGATAAATAACTAGAAATATGAAACAACACAGAATATGAGAGACAATACCCAATTGTATTAATACTCATTCAGAAGGAAATACAATAAAGAAGATGCCACACTTCTTCTTCCCACACCTCTAGAGCTCCCACACTTCTAGGGCTCACCAGTAATTCTCCTTCAACAATTCACTCTCTTAATTATGGTCACAACAATCAACTCAAACACAGAGTTGTTGTTCACCTCCACCAGTCAGTAACAACACTGCCAGTACACCAAGTACATAATCATACTCCAAGTAAATCTCCCTGCTCTTGCAACAACCTAAAAATCACTAGACCTTACTTACCATGTAGATGTCTCTACACCTTGAAGAACCCTTGTCCTTGCCTCACCAAGTCCTTATGATTCTTCAACCAGTACCCCAGTGGATGTTCTACCAAAACTTACACAACCTGCAACTCTCCCTAATCATACACACTCGGCACCCCTTTGGAACTAGGAGGAGATAATCCCTGCTCTCTTCTAAAAGCCCTCTTGGTTATCTAGCACTCTTGCTCTCTCTCTTCTGAAGGAGCTAATCTTTTCTCTCTCACTCTAGTATGATTTTACAATACAGCCCATGAGTCTATTATATAGATCTCATGAGAACAATAATTAGAATTTCTTAATTAAAATAATTAGAAACGTAGCTCCAAGACTAAAATAAGTCTTTACATGAAAATTGACTATCCAAAAATAGACCAGTTCTTGACCCGCATGCAAACGCATGCACACATAGGTTGTCGATGTCATCTTTTTCTTGACCAATGTCGGCCAACTCATAACTGATGTCGATTGCTTCTGCACTATAATATGATCGATGTCGATTGATCAGACTGATGTTAGTTGCCTTGAAACTTGTTCTACAACTCAAAAACCTCCACAACTCCTCCTGTTCACATCTTGGTGAAGCTTTTAGCTCCACAACCTAACAATCTCCCACTTGGAGATAAATAGCTTAACCTATACCTGTACACTGTCTAATTTGTTTCCTGGCTTGTATCCCTCTTCAAGCTCAATCTTGAAGACCAACCACCACACAACTTGTGGTGCACCTCCTATCATCCAAGTAACCTGCCACATCTGAATCTACAAACCCATGTACCGAAGTCCCTGACCTTGCATAGCATGAATCCCTGTCATTGGTCCCTCTCAAATACTTGAGAACCCATTAAAACACTTTCCAGTGCTTCTTCCCTAAATTGGCTCTGAACTCTTTGACAACTCCCATTTCTTGGGAAAACTCAGGTCTACACTCGACCTCATGTGATTTTTGACACTATTCTATGCTCAGCTTGAATTGTCCAGCCCTCAGTGTGCTTACTAGTTCTACATCCTAAAAATTAACCCTTGCCAACACCTCTTTTACATCAGCTCCCTCTAGAGACAAAATCAACCTGTCATCTTCCATGTCTCTTATGCCAAAGAATTTTTCTACTCCCAAATTCTTCATGACATACCTCTGAACTAACTTTACCTTTAGCTCAGAAACTCCCTGCATGTGTGACCCTGCAACAAGCAACCACACCACATACAGTAATAGGATAATGTTGCAACCATTATCTAACCTGGTAAAGAAAACACAATGGTTACATTGACCTTGACCAAAGCCATGCTTTTTCATACACCTGTCAAACATGTACCACTGTCCTGTAGCCTGCTCAAGACCATATACCCTGGCCTTCTGTCTCACATGTCCATCCACTCTTTTCTCTAACTTGGGAATCCATTCATCTGTTAGTGATTTTATCTTGGTTGGAAACTCTACCAAAACTTTCACTTGGTTCTCTTTCAAAGAATTCATGCCATGCTCCCACTGTTTCCTGGATTCTACTTGCATTGCCTCTTCACATCTTCTTGGTTTTTGACCATCAGTGAGCAACAAGTAGTATAAAGAAGGTGAACAATGAATATGAGGCTTACTTACCCTTTTAGTCCTCCACATGGGCATTTGAGACCCCTTGATAGCTTGCTATCTTCCCAACATCCATTCCAGTGACCGATCTCAGCCATCTCCTAGTCTGCACCCAATCGACATCGGTTCCCTGCGACTGACCCATCTACTAACAGCGATTCCTACTTGACCGACATCAGTCTCCACCTACTCGACACCATTGAATCTATTGATCTACATATGACTGATGTTGGTACCTATCTATTTAATGTTAATTTCCCATGACAGATGCTGGTAACTATGTTTTCCTATGAGTGATGACTTTTTACCTGCGAGCTCACCTTGGATCAAAATCTTATCCAAATTAACATATCCCTAATCAGAATAATTTAGTTCCCTTAGCTGATCTCTATCTATCATCTCCTCCATGAACACCAAGGCTTTCTAGTTCTTAAGTTTGTCAAAGATATCTATCTTCTACTTAAGAACATGCATTCCCTTCTTACATATGTGACCAAGCCTACAAAGCCACATCTCTACAATAGAAGGTGAATTAGTAATATAATTAGATAGATAAAGGATACCTACTTTCTTACCACCATCTAATTCAAGTGCATATGTTGTGAGAGTTACTATGCATCTCTCATCACCCAACTTTCTTAAAGAAATTAGACTCATCTCCAAGACTGGTACCTGCATGACCTCATTCAACACCCATGTGTTACCTATCTGCAATTTCAGCTTCACTTCCCCTTTGCCAGCCATGTGACAAGGCTCACCAACCCCTAAATAAATCTCTCAAAAGTCTCCCTGGACATACTCATGAAAAGATTCTCTATTTTGGGCTGCATGGAAAGAGGCAACAAAATCTATAGACCAAGATTCTACTTTATCCAGAGCATCCTGTGCAACAACACTTGCAACATCTACTTCTTCATTTCCTTCATGCTAATCTTCTACCAACCAGCAATCTTTCTTTACCTGCTCTTTCTTTCCATCAAACAGTAATTGACCATTCGTGCTATTTAGTTTCTCCATTTGTAGCTTACTTTCTTTTGCCATTGCTATACTCCCACTCAATTTGAAACCCCTGAGAGTGACCTGTAATCAATAAAACACTTAACATGCTCTGACCACCTATTAGTGTACTTAACCATGCTCTGATACCACTTGTCAAGATTGGTACCAACTTGGTCAACCTGGCTCTGATACCAACTGTCAAGATCCTACTACTCCACTAAGGGCACACTTGATTACCTTTGTATTAACAACTAAACATGGAATTTAACTAGAATGATAAATAACTAGAAATATGAAACAACACAGAATATGAGAGACAATACCCAATTGTATTAATACTCATTCAGAAGGAAATATAATAAAGAATATGCCACACTTCTTCTTCCCACACCTCTAGAGCTCCCACACTTCTAGGGCTCATTAGTAATTCTCCTTCAACAGCTCACTCTCTCAATTACGGTCATAACAATCAACTCAAACATAGAGTTATTTTTCACCTCCATCAGTCAATAACAATGCTGCCAGTACACCAAGTGCACAACCATAGTCTAAGTAGATCTCCTTACTCTTGCAACAACCTGAAAATCACTAGACCTTACTTACCATGTAGATGTCTCTACACCTTGAAGAACCCTTGTCTTTGCCTCACCAAGTCCTTATGATTCTTCAACTAGTACCCCGATGGATCTTCTACCAGAACTTGCACAACCTACAACTCTCCCTAATCATACACACTCGACACCCCTTTAGAACTAGGAGGAGCTAATCCCTACTCTCTTCTACAAGCCCTCTTGGCTATCTAGCACTCTTGCTCTCTCTCTCTCTTCTGAAAGAGCTAATCTTTGCTCTCTCACTCTAGTATAATTTTATAATACAACCCATGAGTCTATTATATAGATCTCATGCAAACAATAATTAGACTTTCTTAATTACAATAATTAGAAACATAGCTCCAAGACTAAAATAAGTCTTTACATGCAAACTTACTATCTAAAAATAGACCGGTTCTCGACCCGCATGCAAAAGAATGCACACACAGGTTGCTGATGTCAAATTTTTCCTGACTGATGTCGGCTGACTCATAACTGATGTCGGTTGCTTTTGCACTATAATATGATCGACGTCAGTTGATCAGACTGACGTCAATTGCCCTATAACTTGTTCTATAACTTAGCAACCTCTGTAACTCCTCCTGTTTGCATCTTGGTGAAGCTTTTAGCTCCACAACCTAATAGTAAAAGTATTTGAGTGAGTTTATAAAGTATAAAGTATCCCAAAGATATTACAAGTGTAAAAATTTTGAGAGATTGAAAGGAATATCAATGACCTATGATGAAGCCAAGGTTAGGATGTTCCATAAAAGATCAATGATGTGAACTCAATCTAGCCTCAAGATTGTACAGAAAGGTGACATATGTCAAAAAGTGACAAATAGTCACATTTTAAATAAATGAACAAGAATGACATTACAATGCCACATATGTATAACAATTCATATTCAAATATATTTTGGACCTGAGAGAGCAAAGGTAAAAATACATGATCCAAGTAAAATGTAAGTTATAAAAGCTCATAATTTGAACGTGATTACCAATATTGAAGCTCTATGTGAACCTCCCAATATACATAAAAGTGTATGGATTTCTATAATTTTCTTTTTTTTAAAAAAATTGTAATTGAGTCGAGAGGGTTAGATTATTGTCTACAATTGCGTAATTTGATCAATGGTAACCCATAAGCATGGTTCAAAGGAATATGTTGAGCTATATTTGACAATAGATGTTGAGGGATGAGTGTTCCAAGACATTAAGTTTTTTGTTTTTGATTTGAACATAGGGGAAAATAATTTATCTAAATTATTCTAGATAATTGAAAACCAACCAAATACCACCAGGGAAAAAGAGAAGATCCTCTCTATAAAAGGAATATATGACAACATTGTAACAATCTAGATGACTAGTCTACATTATATAGTTATGAAACCAAAGGTCCTACATTATATTGATATTATTGGTCCCTTTTTTAAGGAATATAAAAGAGATTAGGGAATGCTAATTAATTAACATAATCATAGGAAAATGGTCATACTACAAACTACGCAAACCCTAAATTGACCTAGCCTCTATCAATTCATGGGATAAAGAACACAATTTAATGTAGACCCTAACTTTGTGGTTAGAATATGGTAACCAAGTCTTTTAAAAACTCAATAATAACATCCCTATTAGTTAGTTTAGAATGAAAATTAGGATTATAATGACAATGTTGAATAGGTTGTATGGATGTGCAACCAAAACATATGTAGATCCAATATAGGTGCCCATGGTTTACTTCATTATTGAGAAAATGATAGTTCCCCTACTAGGTGAAATAATTAGCATCTCCTTAAGTAGGAAAATATATGCAATCAAGCATAAGAATAAGAATATATTTTTATGATGTCCTACATCCTGCATGACTTTTGTGCAACCATAAAGATCCCAAACTAGAGAGAATGGTCTCCAAATGGAATCCAAATTATTTATAAATACTATTCCAAGTTTCACATCTTCAAATATAGAGACCACATTAAATTTATATGTGACAATGTCTACCCTAACCTAAGTAAAGCTATAAATTGTATCCTCATGGAGAGAGTAATCCCTCTAATCAATAAATTTGTTGAAGCAGTAGGGGACATATGGTTATATCTAGATTGTATAGTAATAAGGATTGAAAGGATTATAATTCTCCTCTCAAGTTGACAATCTATCACCTAGATAAATTAGTTGAAAAAGAGGTTACATACTAGATATTCCATGGCATAGATGACCTTTGCAAGACCAAAATAAAGGGAATTGTTCACATATTCCCAATGATAATTTTTAAGACTAGCTTTAGATAATGGGATCACATTGAGGTAACATCAAAGTATAGATCATATTTAAATATATAGTTAGATGAACTTAGATAATGGGACCATTATGTAAGGGTTAATGAGAATTTGAAAATTACATGGATTTTGAATGTTTCCTATTAACATGAGCCTAGTGCCTTTGATCCTTTATACACCAAGGCACCTACTTACTTTGAAGTCACTATAAGGTTGAAGGAACACAACCTAAATCTTGAGTTTAGACTATAGATAAATCAAAAAGTGGATGATAGATGGTAATTTGGCCCCAAGCAATATCATTTGATAATTAGTGAATATTCTAGACCTACATAAATTAGTACACAAGAAGAGATAAAAGTGGAGCATAGGCATGAGGATAGAAGGCCATATGATATTTTTTCTAGCTCATCAAATCATGAATCTTCCAAAATAATCAAAACAAGAATCACCCAAAGAGGAGGTTCATATGACTGCCGTTTATCTTAAGTAGACTATTGCGGATGAATTAAAGATGTTATCCATGGAATATGATACAAATTTAGATGAAGAAGAAGCATGTGTTGAGGAAGCTAATGTGGAGAAAGGGAAAACAATGGCATTAGACTTGGTGGTTGTTAATCCTCTAAAAATGAAATATGAAACTTCCATAGTCTCAAATCCTAAGAGACCCAAAGTTACTATCACTACTCCTTTAAGTGAAGTCAACTTGTTCAGTAAAGAGAACTTGTTATATGGCCCACCAATTCTATACTAGTTCATTTATAAACCAAGGTTAGAGATACTTCCTACTATTCATCATCCTTGGGCTATGGTAAAAGATACTAACATCCCTTTGAAAAAAGAATTAAAACCATGGATAATTGCATTAGAAGATTAAGAAGCAAGAAAATTAGCTACATGAAGTCAATTAGTTTAATCACAAATGGAGATCCTAGTTCCATAGGTGACCCAATCTTCATTTGGGGTCAAATATGATCCAAAGACTACCTATTTGTAAAGGATGACGAAAAAGAAGTTCATTCAAGGTGGTGAAGATATGACATATAAAAGGGTAGACCCTCTGATTAATTAGTCTCAAAAGGAAGGATGGAAGCCTATTGAAGATCCTATTTTTGAGGAGGACGTTCTAGAATTAGCTCAAACACACTAATAATAGTTTCAAGTTGTTATCAAAGGGCTAAAGCAAAAAAAGAATAATTTATAAGAATATTCTATGTTATCAATATTAAGAGACATGGTTAATTAGTTTGAAACAACCATGTATGATTTATTTATCTCTTTGAAGGTAGTAAAATCCAAGTAAGACTTAGTGAACAAACAAGGTACTTTGGTTGTGAACCAAGTAAACCAATGGCAAAGCTCAAGAAATAAGGTAAAAGATTTAATCAATTTTATGATAGAGGATAAAATTAATAGCTTTAAAATAGTTAGCCTAGCTCATTTTAATATGGTTATGGCTGTATTGATAGAGAAGGTTAAGGCTTTGTGAAAATGCTCCAAGGAAATGGGATATCTTTATAAGGATCTCAAATAGTTAAAAACCAAGATGATGCATATATTGGGTAGCTTAATCAAGAACCCAACCACACTCAATCCCAAGGGCTTAATAACTTACAAGGAATTAAAACATAGAGATACTCAGTTCATGTAGAAGGTGAAGAACCAAATCCAAGGCAAAATAAGGGCAAACAATAAATGCATCATGGACATGATTTTATCAGGTGAAGAGAAGATAAGTGTTGCTATAACCATTAAAGAAGATTTGGATAGGGAAGATAAAGACCTCAAAGCATTGGTAGATTAGGAAAAGGATATTTTCATGTATCTTATCATCAACCTTAGGTTGGTTGATCAGCAACATGATGAAGCAATGAAGATCCTACAACAGAGGTAAAAGACTATAACAATAAAGGAGTCAAAAGTCAAATTTGTTGACTTAGGAAAATTCTCTTGTATAGAAACATGTATATTTTTAAAAAGTAATATTATGTTTTTAAAATCATATGTAACTTTGTAAAGCACATTTCTTATAGGTCAATACTTTTAGAAAGTGTCTATTTATAGAATGTTGTAGAAGGATAGTTGTCCTATACACTTGTACAATTGCCATTTGATATGACTTACCAACATACCTCCTTAGTATTTTATAAAATGGGTATTATCATTGGTAAATGAGGGGGATTTTTGAGGAAAAACTATTTGAAAACTTTGAGTAATTAATACAAGAAAGTAATTCTATAAAGTTTGTTCAATATTTGTTTGTGTGTTTTCTACCATGGCTACTCTCTCAATCATTTATTTGAATGTTCAGATTTGAATTGTTTTCATGGATTCTAGATGTGCATATATGAATCCAGAGATGTTAATTTGTTCTTTTTATAGCTTGATTGAAATATCTTAGGTTAATTTCATTTCTCTTGCTTCTCTTGTAGATGTGCTAATGCAATTTGTTTATGAAATAAATCTTTAAATTGAATCTAGTTTCATAATTACATTGTTTCATCCTTTCCTTAGACATTTTATTAGTACATGGTAGGATTTGTGCTATAGATATTTCATGTCATGTATTAGTTTGATTGTATGTCTTGATAAAATTTAAACTTTGTCATAATGTCTAGACTGAAAATCATAACACCCTCTTTCTGCCCTAGCTTTCCTTTTGCTTATTTTTTAATCAATTCACTTATGTTCATCTTTTATTGTGAATATACATGTTAGATCATACTTTATACCTTACGTTTTGATCATAATTCACTATAATTAGTATATATTGCTTTCACATTTCACATGCTAGATTTTAGACCATGGTTGATCTTAACAACTAGTTATATCATCATTTCATGAAACAATTAATTTATTTGCCACTATTCCACCAAAGATATCAAGAATATCATTAAAAAATACTCATGTAATGGATTATTTGAGTCCCTAATTGATAAATTATTTCCTAACATTGTATAAACCCTATGATACAATTTTAGGCACCAACAAGTGAGTTTCATTGGCACTAGAAGGAGGGAGCTAGCTAAATCTTTGTGAACTTCAAGTGTGTTTGTTAATTTTAGTGAATTGTGTTTAGAGATTAGTGGATCCTTTGAATATTTATGTTGTTTGAACCTTAATTATGTAAAGATAATTGATATTCATGGTTTCAAACTAGTGTTTAGGCTTATTTAGCTAAAGATAACTATTCTTTGAAGATTTATGAAAAATTATGGTAAAGGTAGCTTAAGCTTTTTGAATTCAATGTGTTTGAGGTTAGTGATAACAATATTATTCAAATATTGATTGATTATTTGAAAATTTAGGTTTATTTGAGATTATAAGTGTAAATATCACTCATACTCACAATATTGGATACATCTTTGAGCTAATTTAATTAAATATGGTTGTCCTTTGTCATTATTTTTATGAATTTGTCAAAATTTTACTTAACATGCAAGTGTGATTATTGTTCTTTACAAAGATAAGGTTTATAAATCATATTTTAATAGGATTCAAAGTTTACAAGATGGAATTTCCAAGCATCAGGAATAGGTCACGCTTAGAGACAAGACTGCCTCTTATTTCATTAGAAGTTCATAGGAGAGAAAGAGAATATAAAGGTAAGCACAATTTTTCAAAGTCCCAACCTACTTCACCTATACGTGATAATCCTGTGTTCAACCCTTATCAAGGTATGTCCTAGTTGGGAGGATCTTCTATGAATGTGCCAGGTATAGTACATGTTTTATCTCAAAATATTAAGAAATATTTGCCTTCTTGTAGTCCTACTAGTGTTGTGATTGTTGAAGAACATATTAAGAACTTTAAGGTTGCTTTGAGATTGTTGAACATTGTTCATGAAGATGTTGCATGTAGATTGTTTCCATTTACTTTTAGAGATGCAACATATGACCGGTTTCTTAACCTTTCTAAGAACCATATTATTTGTTGGAATAATTTAATTGATTATTTCATTAATCAATTTGGAAAGATTAGTCTATGTATCCTTTCTCAAAAATTCACCTCTATCAAAAGAGATTTAAATGAATCCATAAGAGCTTGTAATGCTAGATTATAAAAGATGTCTAGTAAGACCATAACTCCTTATAGACCTGATGTAGATTTAGCCTTAGAGATATATAAATATGTTGTATATCCCATGAATTATATGTTTCTTAAGAGATCTACAAATGTCATTGACACATTAGCCTTGGCCTATGATGAAGTTATGTTAATTAATGACCAGATGCAACCCCAAGGTCAAATGGAATATGTTATTACAAATGTTAACCCAAATTTTCCTATACCAAATGTCATTCCAAATGGTAATCAAAATAGACCTACTTTGAATCAAACACCATTTTTGAGCCAATTACCTTTGAGTCATGTCCATCTTGGTCAAAATTTAGGATTCTTAAATAACAATGCAGGTGGATCTCATCTATAAGATCAAAGATATTTGGTGTCAATAATTGGTAGTAATACTCAAGTTCATAATTCTAAGTCACCTAAAAATGAGAATGACTCTATACTCAAAATGATTCAAGACCTAAACACTAATTTCTTTCAATTGTTAAAGCAAGAAAGTAATACTAGGGGAACTTATAATAAGAATTACTCTTATCAAAGGTTTAACAGACCTTCAAATAGGTTTAAAAATGATAAAAACAATAAAAATCAGTCATTTGCTAACAAGAATATGCCTGAAATGAACTGTGTAATGTAGATTTAATAGACTATTATAGAGTTTATAGTGCTTCAAATCATGGTTAACTAGATTGCATTGAATTTTTTAATGCTTTTGAAGTTTTTCAAGAATAATTATATATTTTTGAAGTTATTCCTAATAAGGATAATGTTGTAGGTAACTCTAGTTCTTCAAAGTCATAGAAGTCTACTAATATAACTCTCATGGTGGAGACATTTTGTTTTCCATTCTAAGATGAGAATGAGCTTAAGGATACTCCTAAAGAGATTCATGCATTTTAGTAGTATCTAAATAAGACTTATCCTTTGATGAATAAAGAGTAGAAAGAACCTTTGACAAGGTCAACCCCACTAAACAATGTTGATACTCCTCCTAATCTTATATCAAACAACAATCTAGAGCCTCCAAAAGGAAGTACCTATAAAAATAATGATGATGCATCTAATTATTATATTATGGGTGGATATAATATAGTTGAGGACATGAAAAGGATCAAAGTTAACATTAATTTACATGAGTTGACTCAAATTACTAAACAAGAAGATTTTTTGTTAGAATCTTTATCCAAAAAGCATAGTAAATCATAAAAAGGATGTTAATGCTACTGTTGTGATGTACAATTAAAAAATATAGGTTCTACCTTTCTTACTAACAATTAGAGTTTTTGGTAAAAACTTGCATAACTATTTGTTAGATTTAGGTGCTTTTACTAATATCATGCCAGTAGGTATTTGTGAACAACTTAGCTTAACACTAATTAAGTTTGATAAAATAGTTACTCAATTATACAAATCAAGAGTTAAAGTAATTAGAGAATTGTTGAATGTTCATATGTAGATTTCTTTAGAGCCAAGGATATAATCATTCATAGACATTCAAGTGGTGGAGATTCTTGATGCTTATTGAATGATACTTAGCAAAGGTTGGAAGAAGGCCTTGAATGGATACATGTCAACTGACTATTCTCATATGTGGCTTCCTTGGAAAGGATTTCCTAATTAAATCAAGAGAGAGAGGGATCCCAATTTGAAGCACATGATCACTAAATACAATGAAAAAAGTTAACATGGTTAGTTATGATTTAAGTGTCTACACTCTTGATACTCCTAAGGTAAGTAACTATAAAAATTATCATGCTATGTTTGGATTATGGATATTATATTTTGATGGTGATAGATGTAAATCTAGGTCTAGAGCAGGAATTTCTATAACCAATCCCATTAGGAAAAAATTCAATGCTTCTTACAAACATTAATTTCCATGCACTAACAATTTGACAGAGTATGAAGCACTAATTCTTGGATTACAAATTTCTATCAAACATAAGGTCAAATAAATTATATTTTATGGTGATTTAAAACTAGATATTAATCAAGTTAGAAGCAAATACCAATGAAAATTAGCTCATCTTAATAAATATAAGTTTAGAGTTTGGGACCTGACTGAATATCTTGATACTTTTAATATTGTGTCAATTCTTAGAGAAGAGAACAAGTCTATTGATGTGTGAACCTCAACTACAACAAATCATATGCCAATCTAAGATTACCAAAGATTGAATATTGAGTTGATTATATGTCCCTGAGTCCTTGATAATGTCAACCATTTGAAAGTATTTAGTGATGATCAATAGATCGTGGAATTCATGAACAACTTAGGAGTATTTGAGTCTCACATCATTGGTGAGGTCAATGAGAATACTCTTGATGAAGGTAAAGTTATGAAAAGATCATCTAATTGAGTAAAAATAGAATTCTTAAAGTCGTGATTACCTTAAAAATACTATTTGACACAATCAAACTAGTTGAGACTATCAAAATTCCCAAGGTGAGTGGGAAAGATTACAATATAGTTAACCTAGGAACTCAATGTCAACCTCAACTAGTGAACATTGGTACAACTTGTACAAGCATGGAGTAAAAAAAACCAAAAGAGTTGATGAAAAAGTACAAATATTTTATATCATGGTCCTATGAAGACTTAAAGATATTTTATCCTAGAGTCATAACCACACCATAGCATTGAAAGAATATTGTAAACCTTTTAGGCAGAAATAAAGACTAGTTAACCCTGTCTTAGAACTATTGATCTATAAAGAGGTCAATAAGTTATTGGATGCAAAAATAGTTTTTCCCATTAGACATTCTACCTGGGTAGATAACTTAGTACCAGTGAGAAAGAAAAATAGAGAAATTAGATTATGCATAGACTTTATAAATTTGAATATATCAACTGAAAAGGATAATTATCCTTTTACCTTCCTTTAACCAAGTCATTCAAATTGTTAGTGTTTTTGCTATGATGTCTTTCTTACATGATTTTTTAAGTTATAATCAAGTAGTTATAAATAAGGAGGACATAATGAAGACTAAATTTACTACTAAGCGGGACACTTTTGCCTACAAGAGAATGCCATTTGGACTTATTAATGTAGGAGATATATTTCAAAGAGCTATGGACCAGGCATTCCAAGGTCTCATAGGTAAATGTATTATTATATACATGGATGACCTAACTATGTTTTCTAAAAATAGGGAAGATCATATCATGCATTTAAAACAAGTATATGAATGTTGTAGAAGGTATGGAATTTCCCTCAATCACAAGAAAATCATCATTTATGTTACTTAAGGGAAGTTATTAAGACATTTTATAACCAAGGATGGTGTTTATATAGACCCTGATAGAGTAAATTCCACATCCAAAATATAATCCCCTAACAATAGAAAAGAATTAAAATCTTTCTTTATGAAAATATATTTTATGAGAAAGTTCATTTCTAGTTTTGTAGAGATTATAAAGCCATTAAATGACATGTTGAATAAATATGCCAAAGTCATATGGAATGAATAAGCAAGGAAAGATTTCAAGGACACTTAAGAAGCAATTAGACAAGCACCTGTATTGATAAGTCTAGATATCACAAAATATTTATATCTTTATTATTTTTCTTTTGATCATACTATAGTTTTTTAAACTCATAAAATAGATAAATGTGGCCATCCCATTGCATTTATGAGAAATAATTTTAAGAATGCTAAGTTAAAAATATTATTTTCTTGACAAAAAAGCATTTGTTTTAGTTAAGGTAGTTAAAAACTTTAGACACTATATTCTTAGGAGTAAAGTGCATGCAATCTTATCAAATCCTACCACTAAGATTATGTTGAGTCAATGTGAATTGGGAGAGAGAAGAGGTAAGTGGATGTCTATATTTTATGAGTATGATCTTGAGATGAAAACTACTAAGTTGGTAAGATTTCAAGGATTGATCCAATTAATTTCTAATACTAATCCTAATCTAAGTGTCATGTAGGTTAATAAAAAAAGATTTCAACCAAATGATTGGTATGATCCAACTATTCATTTGCTAATCAATGCTTCTTATCTTTTAGGATTGAGTAGAGGAGAAAAAAGAGATTTGAGGCTCAAGGTAGCCCATTTATTGATCAAGGATGGAGTACTCTATAGAAATAACTATGAAGACATATACATGAGATGTGTTTCAAAAGAAGAACCAACTAAGATATTGAGTAATTTTCATGAAAAGCTTAGAAGTGAACACTCCTGTAGAAAGATAACAACTCAAAATATCTTGAGGGAAGGGTATTATTATCCTAAAATCTTCAAGGATGATCATAAACATGCTAGAGAGTGTCATCAATGTTAGATTTTAAATAGTAAGTAACCAAAGGTTGCTATACCATTAAAGCTAGTTATGATTGACAAACATTTTGCTCAATGGGGCTTAGAATTTGTAGGGGTCATTAACCCTAATTATTTATATGAACATTGATATGTTCTCACTACTACTCATTACTACACAAGATGGATAAAGGTAATGAAAACTAAGCAATGTAGAATGGAAGAGGTAATCAAGTTCTTAGAAGAAAACATTTGTAAAAGATTTGGGACACCGGTTTCCTTAGTCTATGATAATCAATCAAATTTTTCATCCATTGAGATGATTGAGTGTGCCTATGATAACAACATAATTCTCAAGTTTTGATCAAATCATTACCCTCAAGGTAATGGTGTCTCAGATTTAACAAATAAGAACTTGATGAAAGTCATTAAAAAGTATACAACTAAGAAACCAAACACATGGCATAAATTTATTAAATATGCTTTGTGGGTAGACATAACTATAGTGAAGCAAGCTCTCAAAGCATAATCATTTATACTAGTATATGGTCAAGATATAATATTTACTATTACTCTCAACATGCCAACCTACAAGTTTATTTAAGAGTACATGGAAGAAAATCAAGGATTTTCTAGTTGTAGGTTTCTTGAAATCATACAAATGGAGGATGAAAGGGAAGAAGCATTGCCAACTTCAGTAGACATCAAACCAAATTTAAGATATGGTTTGAATAGTGTTCAAATATTAAAGTTTTTAGACAAGTAAACATAGTACTTATATGGGACAAAGCCTCAAAACCAAAAGGAAAACAAGGTAAGCTCGCACCTTTGTGGATTGGTCCATATCAGATTGCTAAGACATTGGGAGATAACACCTTCAATATCAAAGACTTTCAAGGAGTAGAGTTCACTTTTCCTACAAATAGATAATACCTCAAGCACTATTTCTCTATTATTCCTCCATAAGTCTCAATGGAGTCATTTGTGAGACTATTAATAATTAGTAATGTAAACTTATATTAGTTTCTTTCTTATTCCTTGTTTGTACATAGTACTTGTAAATATTTGTTTGTTTTTATGGTGTGTTTTCTTTCTCTACTTTGTTTCTTGCTTTCAATAAGACTTTTTAAAGATAGTTTTTCAAGCTCAAACACATCTAGATGCTCAACAAGAGTCCCTAATCAAATCAATAATGCAGGTATGACTCTTAAACAATGGTTGATCATGGATCTTGGAATTCTGAGCTTGATGTTATGATTTTAAGAAATTGGTGAAGGTTGATATCTAGGTTAATTGTTCCTTAAAATCTTAAAACTTTTTCATATCTAAGTATGATTATAATGAGGACTACATATGTAAGAAGAAATTTTTAATTATTAGAATAAAGTCATGTTAACACTTAAAGAACATTATTTCTTGGGATGAACTTTATGATCAAGGATGATTGTCTAAACATCAAACATTTGTCAAAAATCCTAAAACCTAGATAATCCTCATTCCTAACCTTTTCTAGAGAGAAAAACATATATGAAAAATACAAAAATAAGACCCTTATTACAAAATAATAATAAAATATTTCCAAGCATAGGTGATTATGGTAATCTCCACTAGGACTATAGATGCCTAGCTGGTAATGGACCAAGGCCTAAAGTGGAACCAAAGGCATCTATTGTGGATATAGAAACCTATCTAGAAGTAGAGAAATTCCCAAGCCTTCCCTATTCTAAAATCATGATTCTTGATGAATATATAAACATGTTATAAGTCAATGTTAATGATTAAGGTCATGAAATATAGAAGTTGTTCTCTAAATTCCATGGTAATCAGTAAGTGGAATCAAATCACACACACAACATGACTATGTTTTGATGTTTGATCCTAATTCTACATGTGCAAGACTTATTATAATTATGAGTTGATCTTAATAATGGTACATGATCAAGTGGAATAAGTAGCCTAGGTATTATTTTGAACCAAGAGTATATGAATTTTAACATATTGCTATGTTTCCCTCAAAAGTCACCATTTGTTGAGGTCAACATACCCCCATTTAAAAAAACAATAGGAACACTTTTTTCAAAATTTTCAAATTTATGCTATGAATTAAAAATTCCACTTGATTAGAGTTATTTATTTGAATATCCTCCACACCAATGTCTTGATTGACATATTTTCATATGGTCCTTGTTTTACTTCATCTAATATTTATAATGGTTGCTTCATGTGTTTCCATGTTGCAATTTTAGTGGAGTCCCAATTGTGTGAATAGTGTTTAGGGTTTTATGCATTAATAATAATTTGAAACTTTATTTTTATTAAACCGTAGTATTTTAATCGATTAATTGAATCCATGTTTGAATATCCAAAAATTATTAGTCTAAATAATTTAGCCTAAGTTATTTTGAATTAAATTCAAATTTATATAGGATTCAAATTTACATGGGAGAATTTTATTACATTTTATACTTTATTTAAATTTTATCCTAATTTTTAATCATGTTTATTAACATGAATGAAAACTTAGTCTAAATTTTTTATCCTAAGTTATTTAAATTCGTTGATCCCTAACTTATTCTATTTTTATTACCTGCATGAATGAATTAACATGAAGATGCCAAGTATTAATATCTTGAGAGCTCAGATAAAAATTTGGCATAAAGTGGATGATGGCTCGATTCAAAATGTTAAAAGGTTTTAAGGTCAATGCAAGAGTGATAAGTGTCATGATCTTGGATACAACTCAAAGATCTAATGGTGAGTGAAGAGTCAATAAGTTAAGGATGTAGAGAAGAAATGTTAAATTTACAATGTCATGAGAGTGTTTAACCTATTTTCAAGGCAATGAAGATCAATGGAATTCTTTTGATCATGCATCTAGTAGATCAATGGTGCGAATGAAGGTAGAATTTTTAAAGAGCCTAGAATAAATATGGTAGTGATAAGTGTCACAACTTTGATAAATTTAATGGAGATCAAATAATCACATTCAATCTCCTAGATCAAGATATATGGTGAGTGAAGAGTAAACAATTCAAAAGGCCCATACTGCACAAGATGTTTCTGTGTGGTGCAAGAACATTTGATTGAGTTTCCAAAGTACATAGGGAGCCCACAAATCTACCATGTGGAAAAATCTCAGGATCTTGAAAAGAATATCAACAACCTATGATGAAGCCAAGGTTAAGAGGCTCCATAAAATATCAAAGATATGAATTTGATCTATCCTCAAGATTACACATGTCCAAAAGTGATAAATGGTCACATTTTAAATAAATGAACAAGCATGGCATGGTAATGCCACATATGTAGAACATTTCATATTCAAATATCTTTTGGACCTAAGAGGGAAAAGGTATAAATACATGATCCAAGCAAAATCTATGTCATGAAAGCTCATAATTCAAACTTTATTGCTTCCATTGAAGCTCTCTGTGAACCTCCCAAAATCCCTAGAAGTGTATGAATTTCCCTAATTATCTATAGTTTTACTATAATTGAGTTGAGAGGGTTAGAATATTGTCTATAATTGAATAATTTGATCAATGGAAACCTATAATCATGTTTCAAAGGAATATGTTGAGCTATATTTGATAATAGATGTTAAGGGATGAGTGTTAAAGGACATCGAGTTTGTTACTACTACTTTGAACATAGGATACAATAATTGGTCTAAATTATTTTGGATAATTGAGAAATAACCAACTATCAATAGGGAAAAAGAAAATATCCTCTTTATGAAAAGACTATACGATGAAATTGTAGCAATCCATATGACTAGTATAAATTATGTAGCTATGAAACTAGAAGTACTTCATTACATTGATATTCTTGGTCCCATTTTTAAGGAAGCTAAAATAGATAAGGGCATGTTGATTAATGAACATAATCATAATAAAGTGTCTTAAATTTTTGATATTGCATTTTATTCATACTAAAAACTACCCAAACCCTAAATTGACTTAGCCTCTATCAATTCATGGGATAAAAAACATAATTTAATGGACACCCTAGATATGTGGTTAGAATATGGTAACAAGGTCTTTTCAAACCTCAATAAGAACATCCATGTTAGATAGTTTAGACCTAGAATTCATATGATAATGATAATGTTGAATAATATGTACAGATGTGCAACCATAACATATGTAGATCCAATATGTGTTCCCATGATTTACTTCATTATTGAGAAAATGATAGTTCCTAAACTAAGTGAGATAATTAGCATCCCCTTGAGTAGGTAAATATATGTAAATATGCATAAAAATAAAACCCAATTTTATATGATGTCCTACCTCCTAGATTCCCTTTGTGTAACAATAAAGATCCCAAACTAGAGATAATGGTCTCCAAATGGAACCTAGACTATTTCTCAATACTATTACAAGTTGCACATCTTCAAATATAGAGACCACATTCAATTTATATGTGACTATGTCTACCCTTCCTTGAGTTAAGCTATAAATAACATCCCCATGGAGAGAGAAGGCCCTCTAATCAATAAATCTACTGAAGAAATAGGGGACATATGGTTATATCTAGATTGTATATTCAAAAGGATTGAATGGACTCATAATTCTCCTCTCATGTTACCAATCCATGTCATTGATAAATTATCTAAAAAAGAGGTTGCATACCAGCTATTCCATGGCATAGATGGCCTTTTCAAGACTAAAATAAAAGGACTCCTTCATAGCTTCCCAATGACAATTGGCAATACTATCTTGAGATAATGGGATCACATTGAGGTAGCATCAAATCATTGATCATCTTTCAATCTATAGTTAGATGAACATAGACAATGTGACCCTTATGGAAGGGTTAAAAAGACTTTAAAACTCAAAGGGATTTTGAATGTGCCTTATGAACATGATCTTGGTGCCTTTGATCTTGTATACACCAAGGCATAAACTTAATTTGAAGTGATTATAAGGTTTAAGGAACACAACCTAAAGCTTGAGTCTAGACTACAAATAAATCAAAAAGTGGATGGTAGATGGCAATTGGGGCCTGGGAAATATCATTTGATTAATGTTGAATAGTGTAGACCTCCATTAGTTAATACACAAGTAAATACATAAGTAGAGAATAGGCCTAAGAGAAAAGCTTAGATGAGATTGCTTCTAAATCATTAGCTCATGAATCTTCCAAAGCAAGTAGAATAAGAATCACCAAAAGAGGAAGTTCATATGATATCCCTTAATCCTAATGAGACTATTGAGGATTCATTAAAGATGCTATCCATGGTGTATGATATAGATTTAGATGAAGGAGAAACAAGTGTTGAGGAAGCTAAAGAAGATAAAGGGAAAGGAATGACATCAAACTTGGTGGTTGTTAATCCTCAAAAAATGAAAGCTAAGGCTTCCATATTATCAAAGGCTAAGAGACCCAAAGTGACTAACACTATGCCTTTAAGTGAAGTCAACTTGTTTAATGAAGAAAACTTGTATGGCCTATCAATTCTAGAGTGGTCCATTTACAAACCAAGTTTAGAGACAATGCCTACTATTCATCATCATTAGGTTATGTTAAAAGCTACTAACATCCCTTTGCAATAAGACTTAAAACCATGGATCATTGTGTTACAAGAGGAAGAAGCAAGGATATTAGTTGCACCAAGTTAATCAGTTGAATCACAATGGAGATCCTAGTTCTGTAAGTGACCTAGTCTTTAGTTGGGGTCAAATATGATCTAAATATTATTAGTTTGCAAAGGGTGACTAAAAAAAGGTCATCTAAGGTGGTGAAGATATGACATATCAAAGGGTAAATACTTTGACTAATTTGACTTGAAAGAAAGGATATAAGCCTGGTGAAGATCATATTTTTGAGGACATTATATAATTAGCTTAATCACACTCAAAAAAATTGTAACATGCTATCAAACGGATAAAGCAACAAGAGAATAACTTACAAAAATAATCTATCTTGTTAGTGCCAAGAAACATGGTCAAGTAGTTTGAAACAACCATGTGTTATTTATTTATCTCTTTGAAGGCAGTACAGTCCAAGCAAGATTTGGTAAATAAACAAGGTAATTTGGCTATGAACCAAGTAAACCAATGGTAGAGCTCAAGAAACAAGATAAAATATTTAATCAATATTATAATAGAGGATCAAATTCCTAGCTTTAAAATAGTTAGCCTAGCCCATTTGAATATGGCTATCGTTGTATTGATAGTGAAGGTTAAGGATTTGAGAAAATGGTCTAGGGAAATTTTAGATCTTTCTAAGAATATCAAATAGTTAGAAAGAAAGATGATGCATATATTGGGTAGCCTAATCAAGGACACAACCACACTCAGTCCTATGGGCTTAATAATGGATGAGGAGTTCAAACATAGACCTATTCAGTTCATGTATGAGGTGAAGAACCAAAGCTAAGACAAAACATGGGTAGATAATAAACACATCATGAACATGATTTTATTAGCTAAAGAGAAGATAATTGATACTAGAAGCATTATGAAAGCTTTGGACAGGGTAGATATGGACCTCAAAGCATTAGTAGATCAAGAAAAGGAGATTTTCATAGATCCTATCATCAACCTTAGGCTGGTTAGTGAGAAACATGATGAAGCAATGAATATCCTATAATAGATGCAAAAGACTACAACAACAAAGGAGTCTCAAAGTCAAATTTATTGACTTAGGAATATTCTCTTGTATAAAAACATGTATATTTTTAAAAAGGAATATTGTTTTTGTAAAAGCATGTGAAAATTTGTAAATCACATTGCTCATATGTCAGTCCTTTTAGAAAGTGTCTATTTCTAGAATGTTGTATAAGGACAACTATCATAAACACTTTTATAATTATCATTCAATAGGACTGACTGACATACCTCCTTAGTCTTTTATAAAAGGGGTATTGTCATTTATAAAAGAGAGGGGTTTTGAGAAAAACTCTTTGTAAACTTTGAGTAATTAATACAATTAAGGATTTCTACAAAGTTTGTCCAATATTTGTTTGTATGTTTAGTACCATGGATGCTCTCTCAATCATCTATTTAGATGTTTAGATTTGAATGGTTTTCATGGATTCTAGATGTGCATATCTAAATCTAGAGTTGTCAATTTATTATTATGTTAGGTTGATTGAGATATCTTAGGTTCATTTAATTTCTCTTGCTTCTCTTATATATGTGCTAATTCAATTTGGTTGTGAATTAAATCTTTAAATTAAATCTAGTTTCCTATTTGCATTGTTCCATCCATTCCTTAAACATTTTCCTAGTACATGGTAGGATATGTGATATATCTATTTTATGTGATGTATTAGTTTGAATGTATGTATTTATGAAATTTAAAATTTGTCATAATGTTTGTACTAAAAAATATAATAGGTACTTTCTACCCTACACTTATTTTTGCTTTTTTTTTGATCAATTCGTTTTAGTTTAGATTTCACTATGAATATACATGTTAGATTAGACTTTAAACATTATATTTTATCATAATTCACTATAATTAGTATACATTACTTTCACATTTCACAAGCTAGATTTTATACCAAGGTTACTCCCAATAACCAATTATATCATCATTTTATGAAATAATTAGTTGCTTTGTTTCTATTCCACCAAAGATATCAAGAATATCACAACTAGCTACTCATGTAATGGATTCTATAAGTACAAAAATGATAAGAGTGTTTCTTAACACTCTATAAAACCTATTATATACTTTCAAGCACCAAAAATCCCCCACATAATTTCAATCAAAATCCTTATAATGGTAATAAAAATACTCCTCTTTATAGCTACCAATTACTTTCATAAGTGTTTTAACATACGATCCTTATGTAGGCTTATACTAGTATTCAAATCCTAAAAATTCAAAATCACATCTTAAAATATTATAATAAAGTTACTCATGTCATCATGAATCAACAAAATCAAAATTATGTTCCTTCTCCTCTTAGATGTTCCAATGGAAACATTATTCTTTGGCCTCTAATTCAAAATAAGATGCTTCAACCCCTTAAAATTGAGCCATTATCTCCTTTAATTATATATATAATATTGGAAACATTTCCAAAAATATCATAAATCATAGGAATAATTACCTTAAATTAAATATTAGAGCCTTGGTAATATATATAAGGAATTGATCCAAATTAACACCTATGATGCTACCAAGATTTTATCCAAAACCTTTATTGGAGACACATTAAAATGTTATAATCAATGTCCTAGACATTCCATTACATAATTAGAGGATTTATCTAATTATTTAGTTAAATAATTCCAACATAATGAGCTACATGTGAATATCCGTAGAAACATCATTAAAACTATGAAATTTATTAAGGAATATGCCCATGATTCTAGCAAGTGATGGAAACTTTTAGCACATAATGTAGATAATAACATGAGTGATGAAAACCTTTTAAATATCTTTGTCACTACTCTTAAGTACCCTCTTCAATAAAAATTTAAGATCTTCTTTCCTTAAAATTTAAAAGAGGCATTTGGTCAAGTAAAAATAAAAGATTTACCTATTTGCCAATTTGGACCATCTCAAAGTGGTAAGAATGAATATTTTCAAACACCAACTAATGAAATCAATGTTATTTTTATTATCACATTTATTTTAACCCTTTGATGATATTTCTCATATCTTCTCATCCAAGTGGGACAATATAAACACCTCTAGGCTATGGGTGAGCCTAAGAATGAGGTGAATCTAAATATGGCTAGCTCCCTTGATGTACCATTTTGGATCACTACTACACCTAAAATTTGTGAGGTAAAAGGGAAAAATAAAAATAAAATAAAAGTATTATAAGGGAAGTGATATACCAAAAAAATTTGATGGCCTCCAAACAACTTGTTACACATGAGAACAATGGACTAACCAAACATACACTTCTCCAATTTGCATCTTCTCACATCAATGCTACATTACAAGGTTGTGATGAATGTTTAGGCTAGGATGAATATACAATAGGCCTATAATTTAAATATTTTAATAAAAAAACTCACTCAACCTTGACACATCATAAAACACTTCACATGCCCTATAAGAAGAAGCTTTCCAACTGCAAATACGTGAGAGTATGAAACAACTATGCTAAGGAAACAACAAGTCATCACTAATAAAAATCAATCATACAATTAAAAAACACTATTAATAGTCATGGAAGAGGTAAAAATTAGTAGTATTATTGATCAAATGGTATTAAAATTATTAGGGATTCACCATTATTAGGTGGAGCATAAGTTACAAAGGCCAAAATGGCTAGTTCTTATAGAACTTGAGAGAGAAAAGAGAATAGAGAAGTAAAAAGGTCACAAGGAAATTTGTTAAGCTGAGATAAGGAGTTATATATACATTTGAATAATATTTTAAATGAACCATGAATGTTTAGGAAGCACAACTATCATCTGAAGTCATGAAACTCATGAAAAGTGGCTTAGAAGTTCTCATTTTAGCTCAAAAATCTGCCTTCATGATTCACCTCTATTTGAATGTCCCAAAACATATTAGGGACATGTATGATGATTGGAATTAATGTAAATTATTTTCTACATGCCTATCCATGTAGTGGTTTTATTTTTGGTTATCTATTATCTTCGCAAAATGAGATATCACCATTTGTAGTCCAAATAACTCTTCTTTCATGAACCCTACACACTTGGCCTAAAAATTGGATTAATTTTTTCACTAAAATACATGGTAAGGAGTGGATGAAACTTTTAAATACTCTCCATGTCCTTATAATTCTTAGGAACACCTTTAAAATCCATCCACTTGAATCTTTCACACTTTTCACCATTATGTTCACTATGCTAGCTTTGATTAGATGAATTGAGAGATATTTTTTGAACACATAAGAGTTTTTATAATGCATTAAACTAACATGTGTAGTTATCTTAAGTATTAATATTCCTTCCAAAGTTTAGTTCATATCTTGAAACCTCCTAGAACCTGTAGAATGCATAAAATAGTTAAAAATAAAAATTATATACCTTGTTCATATAGATTACATACAATCCAATAAGATGGGGAGGATCATAATAAAGTCCTCTACAACTTCCAATCACTTTCATGGTCAAACTATTCAATTTAGATGCATTTCTAGCCTCATTTTCCTAATCAGGTCTTTCTAAGGATTGAGCAAGGGTTTTAGCCTATTTTATCCTTTTAAGCATTATTCATAAAAATGAGACATTGAATTTGAAAAAAAAATCACAATAATGAATCTTATGACCCTAGTAAAATTTTCCCAAGGGATTGAGCTCCCATGCACCAAGACCGTATAGTTATGAGCTCTTTAATATGACCTCTCAAGTTCTCCTTGTTTTGCATATGCCTAATTTGATTTTGAGTCCAAAATGGAGTTATTGTGGTTTATCATGCACTAAAAAATCTTTAAAACCTATTAAATCATCCCATAAACATGTTCCAACTTGTTGTAAATCTTATCTCAAGCTAGAATTGAAGGTGACCTCTCATTTGGGCACTAGGCCTAACCATGCCTAATAGCCTATCTACACCTTAAAGCCCAAAATGGATTTTTTTATGTAGTTCCATGTATCCCAATAGATTATATACCTATATTTTTATCCAATATACATTTTATAATTATTTGGAAAGATAACTTAGAGCTAGAAGTGAAATTGGTCTCATATTTGGTCTTTAGGCCTGAACATGCCTAATAGGCTTGACTGTAACCCTTATAGGTTTGGACTAATTTTATTATTTTAATAAATCTATGATTGGTTTATCATGTTTTAATAGGTGTTTTACATCTTAAAATACCTCCTTTCAAGTTTCATATAGCTCCTGGTCTCCCCTTTTATCACCTTTTCCCCAAAACCTACCAATTTCACCTAAGGGGAGTTCCCTCTATTTGAGATAAAATAGAGGGAACTTCCCTTATTTATATAGAATAATTAGGTATTATAAATTATTATACATGTTTTTAGGATTATTAATATATTTTTTTACTTTTTGATCAGGTTTCTAGACCCCCTAAGCTCCTTAAGATCTAAGACAAACTCTTTAAAAGGTAGATTGTGTGTATGTTTAGAGTATAGGCTATGTGTTGATTGATTTGGGTTACCTCCTTGTAAATTTCAATGAAAAGAGTGTAACATGAAGAATAAATTATCATTTTATAAGAAACTATCATTATTTTTAACACTCTTCATGCTTGCAAACACTCTTTAAGTCATATTTCTGAGTTTGATTGTCTCAACCTACAGACTATATTCCTATTTAGGAAGACACCTGTAAGTGCATATTGCCTAATTAGACACTAATAAAATTGTGTAAATATTATAATTTAATATATCCATGGTCATATATCATTTATTTTAACTCATTCATTGCATACTTGGTCTAGACCATCACTTAGGACTTCAAACTTGCTCACTGCTTGAGATAGTCATCTACAGTTGGTTGTAGGTACATATGAGCTATAATTTATATTTGGTCATGGTGTTTAAAGGACATAATAAAATTATTAAGTTAATAAATAATATTATCATGTTTTTATTCACCTTTAATTTCCTAAAACATCACCTAGACACCAATGCCATCTCATTGTCTGTCTTTTTAGTTATAGGTGCATATTTTCTTGTAGAAGGACACCTGTAGGTGCCCATCAAGCTTAAAAAACTATGCATCAACATCATAATAGTGACCTTCATGATATTTTTTACATAATTCACTTATTACTACCAGTATAACCATGATAATATGTTTTTTTTTCAACCTTAGGATGTTAAAGTCATTCAAAACTCAAATCCTATAGATATGAATGTAGGATTTTAGTGCTTTTGTAGGCAACTTTGAGGCTCTAAAATTATATCTTATAATTGATTTAGAACATAAATATTTGGAATATATTCTCTCCATTACATATGTTACAATATTTATATGCTTCAAAATTCATTTCAACCATGTTATAGGATATTCAAAAAACACCCATGGACTTCTTTTTTCACTGTTGGGGGACTAAATCCCAGAACTCAGTCATTTCCTCTTGATCAAGGTTTTCAATCTCATTTTTTCAACCTAAAATTTAAATAATGAATTCAATAATATATAAAAATATATTAATAATCCAAATGATGTTTCACCATGTAAAAAATTCTCCATTGAGAGTTCTTATTCCTCTGCTAAGCCACCTATAGGTGGTTATTCCACAATGTAGAAAATAGACATAAGTTTAGATAGTGTGCATTATTTGACCTTTATGAGTTTTATTTCCATATAAAAACCTATAAATTCACTCTTAAAACCTAAAATATCTTGAAAACATCACAAAGGCTCTCATCATATCATGACATCATCATGATATATTAGTGTGTGCACCTTGAAAGGTATGTAGGTAGTATATGCAAGTGTGTACAATAAGAATTATTTATCCTTAAATGAGTTTTAAGACTATTAAAATACCTAAAAATGTATGTTAAAAACCTTTTAATGTATTCAAAGAGTTGTATTCCTAGTTTTCACATGGTTATATTCTTCCAAGCACCTGCAGATGAACATTTTCATGGCAGACCATGTGGATGAATGTGTAGACTATCACAGTCCTTATTATGAAAAATGAAAGGATTTAATTTATTATTAATAATATTATAATGTTTAAAATTTTTAAATAACATATTAATGACCCCCATAGACATGTTGAAGGCCTTAACCCAACTCACTAAGTTGGTTGTGCATGACAATCATGAAAGCAACTGACTACATGGTGATTTATGACTACAAATCATAGAATGTTACTTGGATAATGAGACTAAAAGGTTAATTGGGTAAATATATAATTATAAAAATTATTATTAACCTATAAAAACTTAGTGAAGTCACCATCAAAGGATGAAGACATTAAAAATGGTGGAAAACTACCTGTCATCCCAAATGAGACTAATCTACCAAAATAGGATGATTTACTCACAAAAACACAATGAAACATGAATAAAATCATGGAGGTAATATTATAGTAGATCCAAAATACTATATATTCAAAATTAGAAATTGGTTTGAATAGAATTGTCCAAAATGGAGCAAAACCTATAGGGTGTAGGAAATAATGAGTAGAAAAACATAGTCAGCTTGTAGGGGATGGTTCATAAATAATGGTTGAAAAATATTTGAAATATTTTTATTTAAATGTATCTATCTAATTTTAATTTCACCTCCCAAAATTTTTTCACCTAAAACTCATTTAACTATCTATACCAAGCACAAACCTACTGACTACTTTTGTGTGTCTAGAAAGGCAAAGAAGGAGGAGAATGATTTTATCTTGAATTTATCACTTATAGAGTACTTAAAGAATGGATATGAGTATGATTAATATTAAGAGTCATTACATGACCTTCTCCCATGTGTCACCTTTCCTTAAAGGTTGTACACGTGCCAAAATCCCTCTTTTTAGTTGATTGTTTGATCTTCAGTTAGATAACCTAAAATTTTTAGATGAGATTGACATTATTGATATTTAATCTGAATTATTGTATGTTTTATATAAAATTAGGAAACTTTGACACCTATGACCCCTAAAATGACTTTTAAATGACCCAAAATGATAAATTGACTAATATGACTAAGACCAAGGCTAAGATGACATCAAATGACATAATAAAACTTTTAATACAACACATGAAAAAATATTATACCCACTAAAACATATAAAAGTCAAGTTTTTACTTATATGGGTCCCAATTTGACTTGTATGGTCAAATTTGGTTAATAATTTCCTCTCTACACAAGCCTCACAAAAAAACAAAGTGGGATATTATAAACAAGAAAAAAAAAACACCACTTTTCATCACATAAGATTATAATAAATTATTAATTTAATATCACCATCTAAGCATTATATTCATTCTTATTCATATCTACCATGATATCCTCCAAACAAAAAATTTCAATTCCATGATGACATTGGTCACTCTCATGCCATAGGTCATCCACTTAGTAAATATTAATTGGATATTATTTTAGGGGAAAGTTTTAACCATGATATTATTACAAAATATCACTACAAATAATATCTAAAAATATATAAACATTAATCCAACCAATATTATCAATCTAAGGCTCAATATTATAAATCCCATAAAATCCATAAAATATTTGATAATAATACACAACATTCCAACAAATTATCTTGTGATATTGATGTTGACTATGATCATTACTATACTAATTCCCAATATGTGGATGTAGAAAAGGTTGACTATGATCATATTCTCACTCAAAAATATACCATTTCCAATCCTAATAAGCCTTTACCTAAAAAAATGCTTCATAAGGATGAGCTTACTCCATAATTGGCGTTCCAAACTAATTCCTCAAATACTTATACTTACCTCATAAATTCAGTATTTAAAATTAACCTAATAATCATTATGTTTATTTTCCAAAATCACAATATAATTTATTACATTATATCAACCCCATGATTTACAATATTCCTTTAATGGAGTTCATTAATACCTCACCATTTCATCTAAAATTTCTCATGCAATAATTACAAGACATATATTAGCACTCATCTAGTGGACCTAAACTATCTTCCAAAACTTGCAAAGGTCCCATACCTATAGAATTCCATACCATTTAAAATATATCTCATCCACCACATTATATGAAAATCCATAAATTTTCTTGAGGATGATATTATAGTATTAAACATTTCAATATCCTATAATCTCCTTTTAGAATTCATCACATGAGTGTTATCACCTATTCACGTATCCAATGTATAAAGTTCATCCATGATAGTAAACTTTATAATCATGAAGTCAATCCAAATCGATAATATCTCAAAATACATAATCCTAAATCTCAATATCATATCTCTACTATTCCTCACATTTTCATATCACTCATTGATAACCTTAAATAAAGTTCTTACAGTACCTTTTGAAAGCATGTGTTACTAGTTGATGAGCTATTCTAGGCTAATTTAATTTCTAACTCAATTTCATGTTTATATTTATTAGGTGGATATGTTTAAGTTTTATTTATAGGTTATTATTATTATTATTATTATTATTATTATTATTATTATTATTATTGTTATTGTTATTATTATTATTTAAATATTGATGTTTTTATGTCATTTTCATTATTAAAAGTAAAAACAAATTGCGCTGGATCTGAGAATGGAAGAATTTAGTGAACTATCAAAACAATGACATACATGCATATAAGGGTGAGTTTTTAGAGATTAAATTTTATATTATACATTTTTATTTTATGTTTTTCATATTGTGCCAACCCCATAATATAGATAGTTATTATTTATGTTTGATTAAGTGAGTGTCATTATCATTATGCCAATTTTTCTCATTGTTTTTATCCTTGGTGCATGCTTGGATGGTACATACATGTTATTATTATTAACCACCATAGTTATTGGTATATAATCATAGTGTAATAATTGGTTCCTTTGTATTTAATTCACAAAACATAATGATTGAGGATTAATTTTCAACTTTTAGTTTGGAATAGTGATTATTGTTTTGATGTAGACATTGGCTTTATTAATCATGTAAATTGATTGATTGATTGTTAGAGGAAACCATGAGGAATTGAACTTGATAGAATGGAAATAAAAGTAAAATATTATGAGGGAAAAAAATTAATGGATAAGGTGGGAGTAGTGGTTGTGTGTTGCACAAAACTAGTTATCATGCCATTATAGGAACATACCATTTTTTGGCACCTAATAAGCCATAACCATGACTATCCTTTATGGGGTTTTAGGGAAAGCATATTAAAATTATTTTATATATATTTGAAATATTTAAAAGACACATATTGGAAGAAGATAAAAAAGGATGAAATTTTAGAAGGGATAAACAAATATTTTGGGTTCAAGTGTATTTTTAAATAAGTTTGCCTTTTATTCACTTTCCCCTCATTCTCATTTTTTTTTGAGCTCTTAAAAACATAGAATTAATGGAAATTATTATAAGGCTTTGAATAAGGATTTTAAATAATCTTAGTGTTTTTAATATCCCCTATTCACCCTCTCTTGTTCTATTTATAGTCCCTCCATTTGTATTGCATTGTATTTCTTTTTTTATTTAGCAATGGAAGCAAGATATGGGTTTTAGACAACATTGGTGGTCGTGGTTTTTTATTCCAATGAGGAATACCTTGTGTTTATCAATATTATTTTCATCTCACCCATTATATGTTATTATATATTAATGAATCAATTAATAAACCCATGAATGTTTATTTTGTCAATATGCATGATTTTAATTTCCTGATTGTGTTGTCTAATTATATTCTATTATTTAATTTATGTTTTCTTATGTGGAACAAACCTTAATATCCTTAGTGTATTGATGTTATATATAAATTATTAATCTTATATTCCTTTATTTATTTGGTATTTTAATCTAATATATATTTCATCTATGGATGGGGTGATAAGGGCCACCAATTGTTGGGCTCATCTTAATCTCCCCAATGGTTAATGATTGCATAATAGAGTTTATATTTGAAATATTAAATGGATTTTATTATGTTTTGACTATTTAAATATTGGATAAGTTATAATCTTCATTAATTTATATTTTTGTATAGATATAATTTAATAACGTTATGTTCACTGGTTAGGCTATATAATTGTAAAAGTTGTATATAGTTTGGAGCCAATGAGATTATGAGGCACTGTAATTCTCATTTGTTTATTTATTCAAATTGATATATATATATATATATATATATATATATATATATATATATATATTTAATCACTTGTTCACTTTTTCAACATTCATTAATCATTTGTGTGATATTGGTTTATTCATTTTGGTTTAAATAAATGAATTTAAGGACCTTGAAATTCATATATTATGCTTGAATTTGTATAGGGTAAAATCCAACTTAAATTCTTTAAAATTTAATGGTTTTTTAGTGCAATCCTTGATGGGCTACTATTTTAACCTAACCTAATTACAATTTTATATATGGATTTATAACTATGAAAACTCATATATGACTCATGCAATTATATTTAAGGATTTTTCGATGGTACCATTATTTTATCATTTATTTTAAGGTTAAATTTTTATTATAATAGTTATTTGGGCATTATTTGAACTTGGATTAGCTAAGTTGATGAATTGTTTCTTTTACTAGCTACACTAAAAATATAATATTTTAACCTATCATATTGAGTCATTAGTATATATTTTTTGAGTGCATAATTTGATGCATTTGGAAACACCTAATCTTTGGTTTTGTATTATTTTTTATATCACTATTGTCATAAGTTTGATTGGTTTTCATATTTACTACATTTATGATTTCAAATTTATATTATGGGATATATATAATGTAGTAATTAAGTACAATAGAAGAGTATTATTTTAATTTATGATTATTTTTAAGTTTGATAAGGTTGTATTGGATGTTCACTTCTTGTAGACAATAATATTGAAATTGTAAGGTAAACTCTTCTTACATTATATGATACATAAATTTGAATTCAAATCTTTAAGTTTTGATTCCATATTTATCGATACTCATCCTAGGTAGAAATGAATGGATCAATAATTTTATAATTTGCATTGGCATTATCATTATTTAACCTACATAATTCTGAGTATGGACCTATAAATAGTATAAATATGGGTTTAATATTATTAAAAAATGGTTTCAAAATATATATAAAAATGAATGAAGAAATTAAATGAATAATCATAATCATATTGATATATAAACATCCTTTATCAAGAGTTGATAATTATTTTTAGGCACAACTCCATGTTGGTTCTCATAATGTAATTTAAACCTTTATGGTTATACCCTATCCTAAAAAAACTTTGTATTATGTCCCTACCCCACTACCTTTAGGGAGTGTGGAAAGAAAGTAACAAGAAGATCATCCAAAATAGAAAAAAAAATCATAATAAGGTAAGTTTACAAATAATAGAAGTTATCAAAGGAAACACGAAATTTTTCTTAAAAAAAGACAAAAAAACTATTTCAAAAAGTAAGGGAAACATCGTTCACATGTGGAATATGGAAAATCTTAAGGGATAATATGCATTTAGGAAAAATATAGATAGGACAAGGTTAAAATGGTCAAATTCATCATATTTTTGGTATAAATTGATATTTTATGGTGTATAAAAAGGGAACCCATGTCAAGTGGGTGGTAAGAGTGTTATAAGAGACAACAAGGATGTATTTATAGATACCTATGTGGGTCCTTTAGGTATCCAATTGATCTATTATAAATAAGAAAGTACTAAACTCTATGGAATACATTTGTCAAGTGAGTTAAGACTTAAAAAACTTGTTATAAAAGGATATTTACAAAACATTATCAATAGTCTCAAGGCTAACTCCAGGTCAAGTTGGATAATTAATAATATTATCAATGATACTTAGATTATAATAAATAATTTTTATGACTTTATAATTATTCATACCTATAGGTAGGTAATGGGTGTTTTAATTGGATGCTTCATAAAGGTTTTTTAATTTTGAACCTCTCCAAATAAACCATTCATTTGGACCTTCCACATCCTTTGTTGATATCTTGAATGAGGAATCCAATAATTAGTCTTTCAAACCAAAGTTTGGGAGATACCTATATCCTTGGTCATATCTTTAGAAAACACTTTAGGTCTTTTGGTATGGGTTAGAAGTATCAATATGAATTTCACCCCCCATGTGAGGCTAAACCATAACCCAAAAAAGAGGAGGGATATTGACCATAACATGATAAATTTCATCATTACCATCATCAAGAAGTGTGGGAAGATAGATGATACTAATTTCATTATCTTGAGTGAGATTAAAGTCACTTGATATAAAAAACATAGTTGTCTTGGTAGATAATACATGGGTAGTGAGAGAGTTAGGTGTATCCTTTATCTTGTAATAATGTAAAAATAAATAAGACTATGTAATATCCTAAGAAAAGGTGGATTAACTAAATACATGGAAATAATTCATGATTTTGATCTAAGGATATATGTAGACTTTGTTGAAGCATGGAAAGACAATATGGTGAATATGAGAGGAGTTTTGGTGGAAGTGATAGAATAAAAAATGATTGAAGTGATAGGTTTGGACATTGAGGAAAATAAATTAAAAAAGGACCATCACACAAATAATGACCTGATCTACAAGCTATACTTAGAGAAGGAAAAATTTCACGAGATGGAATATGGAATCCTTTACATGTCCTTACCTAGTCCATGGATGGAATTATGATTATAGGTGATGAAATTTGTAATTATGGAGTGGAGGTTCATAAATTTTTATTCTCACCACTTTTCATTCTTTAATTATTCTAGGCATGGTGAAGTAATTAACTTATCCTATTATCTCTTAAGGTCTATTAAAAATATAGTTAAGGAATTTCAATTAGGGGATGCTGATATGTCAGTCCATCAAGATTTAATATTTATCTTATTATATTATAGGTTACATAACATTTATCATCATGTGGGTTCTCTTGGGGAAATAGGTGAGTTTGGTATTAAGGAAGTGCCCAGTATGGAAGATAGGGATGAAGAATACAAAACTTTAGTTCAATGGGA
Organism: Torreya grandis; assembly: GCA_037957365.1. Taxonomy (NCBI): domain Eukaryota; kingdom Viridiplantae; phylum Streptophyta; class Pinopsida; order Cupressales; family Taxaceae; genus Torreya; species Torreya grandis. The sequence goes on from JARHVA010002743.1 coordinate 1,421,145, forward strand.
TAATAGGTCCAAAATAAAATTGGCCCAAGGAAACTCCTCTCATGGGAAGGAGATACACACTAATTATTGTTAATATAAGTATTAATAAAAATGATGAATGACTCCCTTGAATTAAAGCTTGATAATCCCAAAATTAATGTCTAGTCTAGATTACCTGGAAAACCAAGGGGATATCATCACATAAAGGATAGAAAAATTAGATAAATATGGTAACAATCAAATAATTTTAATCAAGGATATATAAGTTAGCTAAATAATAATATGAAGATGTAAATGGAGATTTAAAACATGGTGGAGAAGCTATAAATTAAGCATAAAATAGATAATGAAGAATTCATGGATTTAAAATAAGACAATAGTGATCTAAAATAAGATATGACTAGATTGGGGGTTAAGATGAAAATTTTAGGGGACAAGATGGATGTGTTTAAGTTTAAACTAAAATAGACTAACAAGAAAAAAATTAGAAACATCACAATCACCCCTGAGGTTTGAGGACACAAAGAAGACAATCATAAAAAACCCTATATGTTTCTAGTAGGCATACAAAGGGCTAGAATAATAAGGAAGAATATGATAAGATCATTATTGGAGGGTTTTTATCCAAACTTATTCACTTCATGAATAATTAGAATCTGATAAGTGCTTAGAGGATTTGGTTGATTTGTGAGGTATATTTTTGTGTGATGTTGCTTATTGGAATATCTTTTATCGATGTTTTTTTCTCTTTATTTTTAGTAGCCTATGTCGGTTGTAAGATTGCATGTTTATTTTTTTGGCTATATCATATTATATTTTTTCTTTTTAATAGGTTATAGGGTCCTTTCAAAACCTAGAGTTTACCCTAATATTAAAAACTATTGTAAGGTTGATTTTGTGAATGTATATTCATGGTAGAACTTATATTTAACCTTAAAAGCTTGATTATTGAGTCCTTCAAGTGTTTTAAATTTGTAACTGAGTTTCATAACACTATATATTAATGACCATTTAAATTTAAATTTGTTTTACTAAATAATTTTTTGATTGATGCATCTTCTCGAGACTCATAAGGTGTAAGTTATACTTGTAGATAACGTGTAATGGAAATGTATTTGTTTTTTTAATTATATTTTTTACTCAATTATTTGGTTTCAAAATTGGTTATTTGTTACAAAATTTACTAAGCTTGAAGCACTTGGCTATGAAAATTACTTGATTTTTTTTAAATTATAGATTATGATTTGAAGGCATGGTAGTGTCATTAAATGTCTTCAATAAAGACTAATAAGTTTATTTTCATTTGATTCAAGAATGACACTATTGTAAATTATTGATAAATTCCTCAAATATAATTATTAATATTATGGATACCCTAATCTCAATTTATTTTTTAATAATGACATATAATATTTAGTGAATCATTGATCAAAATAAAGGCTTAAATATGCATTCGTCTCTTTACATAGGATTGTAAAAAGTTTCTTGAGAATTACAATGTGAATGTGAGTATGTTTTTTCTTATAGGTAAAAAAAGGTTTTATTTAAAATAGGGACCCAAACCTATACAAGAGACAATAAATTATGCTCTCAAATCCTAGACAATCAAAACATTCTGCTATAGGATAAAGATATTATAACCCAAAATAAGAACAATAAGAAAATACTTAAAAGACTAGATATAATTTTTTCCATCCAAAAGCCTCTTCCCAAATAATTATCATTATATTAAGCTATGTGTCCAACCTCTAATACATATAAGATGATTTCCCATTCTTATTATCATTCTCACTACATTTAACTTTTTTGTTGGTCTCACCTCTTTGCTTCAAATCTCCTAAAGGAATCCTGAGAGACTTAATTATTCCAAGACTACCTTTCATGGACACTTGGCTCACATTTAAAATAAATTTAATATTGTTCTTTGGATCCATTTTTTCTTGAGAAATGTTTATAAAATATAATTTAATGAATAATGTTCCTACATGAACCATGTAAGGATAGATTTATGAAGCTCAAGATATTCTTCATTTATTTAACCTTGTTTTCACCCTTCAAGGCTTCCACTACCTTATCAAACTCAATGTTGAGGTAATTTTTTCTATAAATAATCCACTTCAGGGTGGGATCCATATTCATTTAATTTTTCCCTTTCATTAATTTTGTGTTTCCTCTATGCTTTACCCTCCACATCTGATGAGGTAACTATTTCCTTCAAAAAATGAAGAACCTCTATTATTGTCTCCTCACTAACATCATGAATGTCTATTGGAAAGTCCTTATAATTACTTCTATAGTTTATCTTACAAAATTCACTTGGACCTTGCCTCTTTCCCCTTAATTCACTTCTTAATTTATGATTATATCCACCTATAAAAATGTCTTGTTTATGTGGCATATGGAAGATCCTATGTCTCTTGTTCATACCCTTAAAATAATTGTGGATCATTTATATGATAACTTGATGGAGGGGTTGTTTTTCTTCCCCCTTTTCACATCCATAATGGACTTCTCAATCAAGTACATAAAATAGAAAGGTAATGACTAATTTAATTGAGATAAATGAAATGATACCAATGAACCACATGTTTCCTAAATTATAATTTAATTTAAATCATTACTTTATTTTAAAATTAATAAAATGAATGAGTGATCTCTTCCCTAGAGAAATCATTTTGTAGGGCAATGATTTATTCCTTATATATTAAAATTAATAATTTTATTATTTTAAGTCTCTAATTATTTTAAAAATATTTATGGTCGCTATTATAAGACATAAAACTTATGCTATGAGATCCTCCATGATCTCCATAAACACATAATTGAATACCATCATTCAATTTTTCCATTCCTTCATAAAGGATTATAATATATGTTTACCATGACCTTCCACCCTTTAAATGAATTTATCCATTTATCCTACCTATAAATCTTACCAAACCTCCTTATCCTCCTTTACATATTATTAAACAATAGGATCAATCCTCAAAATATCCCCTCCCATATCCATGAGCTTGAAGAAAAATTCAGGTATGAAAGAACTATGAATGCATCCTTCCTTAAACTCACACTTAAAAAAAAAATCATTTGAGGCATAACACAAATCTTAATAAAATTTCACTTATAAAAAAAATTATTACCCTTTGAAATAATTACCTTTATGCTCTCATTATATTAATAATAATCTGACTTGGAGTGCCACTAAATAGTTTCAATTTCATCATTCCTGCACACCACTATTAAAAATATATAATAAAAAAAAATAAGGTACCCAAACATGAATGAATATAATATTAGTAATTATTATATTATTCCAAGTCAATCCTCTAATAAACTAGTCTAGGTGAACCTTCTCTGTTAAACCAACTTCTTAATCCCAAATATGCCACTCCTTCAATGGCAAACCAATCTAACACAAAGTTTCCTTCTCTATAAAATTTTGAATGATGAATTAATATAGAGTATAAATAATCATAAGGTATAATTATATTATATTAATTATTACCTAGATAAACATACTCTTATAAGAATTTGTAAGGGATTATTCAATATCTAGATAGAGTATAAACTTTAGAGTGTATCGACTAGCCCGATATAGTTCAAAATTACTCAATTATTTTCAATTGTGTCATCCATAAACAACTATATAGTACCAATAAATATAAATTTATACCACTTAATGGTACTGGTAAATAATTATAATGTTGATATGGTCTTATTAAAACCATTGAATTTTTATGACTATACCGACTAGAACTTAGATTGTGTCAATATAGCATTAATAGTATCCTCTAACATTTATAATGGTATTTGTCATGACCATATGAGTTATAATAAAATATTAATTTTATCCATCCTAAATCTAATTATATTCACCAGCTCACTTCTATTTCAACCATATTATTAGATAGTTAAATATAGTTAATCCCATTAAAGTTTTTGTTAACTATATTGACCAGTTTGATACATAAAATACAATATTTTTCATAAAAAAACTATATTAGCTTGACCAATTTTATACACTAAAGTTTTAAAAATTATTTTGAGATAGATAAAAATTTAAATTGGTCAATATTTAAAAATTCCTGTGAGATAGATGTAAAGGTTTTGTACACTAAAGATTTAAAAACTAGCTTATATTCTAAAGTCATTATTGTGAGATAGATCCACTCAAAATTTGATCAAAATTATAATAAGATTATTTATATTGAGGTAAATGTCGAGTATTATTTTCAATTACCTATGATTCCTTGTGATGAATCTATTTTATAACTCCTCAAGGTTAGATAAACTCAACTTACACACCAACATCACAATCTTGGCCATTTTCAGAACACTTCTCCTCGTTTTAATTATTTTTTCTATTGTTGATCCTAGTGATTTTACTCTTTATAATATTCCATCTACACCATACCATTTCTAAGATAAAAATCTAATTCTCATTGAGAACACTAGAGAAATAAACTTAAGAACATATATAGATCCTCAAATCATCTTCATCTCTAAGGAGATCTACCCTAAATAGAAATAAAATGTTATCTTATTCCTCGATATATTTCATGAAGTCTTTTTTGGTCATATGAGTATATGTATTGTATTTATCTTAAAATAGTCATTCATAACATAGTTACTTATCTATATTTGAAACTTATTGACCAAAAAAAATGCAAATTCACTCTTAGAGTATATAAGTTTTGTCACAAATAAATCATTAAGGTCATAGATGATAAGTTTATAAAACATGTATATTATTATATATGGTTCTATATCATAGTATCCATTTGTAATAATTTCACTATAGTCATTCAAATTTATATTTACTTCATTAAATTAACTTATCATTTCCTATGGATAACTTTCTTCTACCTTTCATAGATTTCATTATTGACTCTATAGATGACTATGAGTTTATTTCCATCATGGATGGTTTTTTGGGGTATAGTAATATTCACATATCCCATAAATATTTAAAAATAATACCTTTATTACCAATTTGGACACACATTTCTATATTATGATGCATTTTTATCTTAAAATTCTATTGAAACTTACCAAAGAGAAATAACCCACATATTTCATAATCCTATCCACTATATATGTATATATATATATATATATATATATATATATATATATGTATATATATAATATATATATATATATATATATATATATATCACATTATAAACATATACAAGTGTTTAAAATATTATATTAATGACTTAACTATCATAATTGAGTGCCTTAATAAATAAAAAGTTAAGCTCAATCCAGATAAGTGTGTGTTTGGTGCTACCTTTAGAGAAAATTTAGGATTCTTGGTCTCATGATAAGGTGTTTATAGTGATAATTATAAGATAAAATATATTATTAACATGAACATAACTTATTCCATTCATCACATTCACACTTGTCATGGGAAACTTGGGGAATCTATAGATTTGTTCCTAAGTTAGTTTATCAAACACATTATGTAAATTCCCTTATAATGAAAGGTGTCAACCTTGAGTAATATGATGATTATAAATAATATTTTTATAAAATGAATAAATCCTAACTTTAACCTCATAATTTATGAAAACCTTCTAGTTACCACCCTCTCATATTTTACAAAGCATATAACCCCATATCATTCAAGGAAATAGTTACACAAAAAGATGAGTTTGGGAAGGAATATTCTATTGGATAAATTATGGATGCTTTGATAAATTATGAAACATTATACACTAAGGTGTATTTTGACTATTTAATAGTCTAATTTTCTTAATAAAATATCTGGCACTACATGCTTAATCAAACCACCTATGTCATAGTCCATTTAGACCCTCTTAATTATTTATTTTCTAAGGATTTTTTGCATATATATCTAATATGAAATTTTATGACCCTTTTGAAAATAAATCAATAGTGTAAAGTTGATCAGTGATCAGTTTAAGTTTAACTTATATATTATGAACGTATCGATCACCTTAGTAATTTAATTTCCCTTTGGAATAGTCATATTAATCTAATGAATGATCAATTTATCTACAACCAACACCATAACACATTTGTCCTTTAATAAATCCTTTCATATCACATTCATATACTCTAATTAAGAATGGATATTGTTGAGTATGTTCATGGATGATACATTTAAGGTGACTTATTTTAAAATTTATTCTTTGATAAGCTTCATGATTTTATTCTTGATGAAATCAACTATGTGGAGTACTAAACCATCATCCTTGAATAAGTCACAATGAACTTTTACTAAATTGGAACACACTTCTCTAATCCTAACTCCTTAAAATTTATATTGGTTGGCCAAGTTGTTCATTGCTTTCTTCAACACTCGTAGTTATTTTAGGAAATTATCTAGCTAGATAAATGATATGCCATTTTGTTTGTGAAATATTCATATTTTAATAAGTGTGTTTATATTAATACCTCCATATCCTCTAAGTCTTGTCCCATAGTTTTACATAAGTTTATTTTAACATGATGACACTTGATATTGATTTGATCTAAATCAATATTTTCATAGAGCTTCATTATTTATTAAATATATTTCAATCCATTAATCAGTAGTTGTTTTACACAAGCTTCAAGGGTATTCCCATAACTATTGTATTTGGATATTTTTGAAATGGCCTCTTTAATGATTTTATGAACTTGTGTAGGAGATTTAACTTGAGTGCTAGCTAGGGTTCTAACTAGATTCAATAGATAGTTCATATATCAAGCAAGGTGTCAAACTTGATATTTCAACTACTCTTATGTTAACTCATCTCTTTCATCTCTTTTGATCATATTTTTATAATTCACCTCAAGATTATGCACATCACTTTAGATATGAGCTTCTCCCATAACAATGTTTTTCAAGGTGTATCTAGAGATAGTCATATTTCCTTCATCTTTTTACACATTTGGATCTATAATTAAAAAAAAAGAGCATTAGAAGGTTTTATGACCATCCAATATGTGGTATTAGACTTTTTGTTAGGAGTCACAAGAATACTAACCAAATCATCAAATTTAGTTAACTTCACATATACTATCATATTATTTTATCCTGATATAGGGTACAACCATTAAAATGAAGTTCCATTAGTAGTTATTAATTTTATTAGGTGGTTTAAAGTACCTTGAAGGAGTTTTTTATGACTAAATTTGGAGTTGTGTAGAGGATGACAAAAAAATGGCAATGTTTAAGTAGAATAAGTTATTTTTTCTATTCCTAATATTTTCTCCATCCCTTGAATAGAAATGAGATACTAGTGATTGGTATTATTAATCAACAAACTAATATCTCTCAATAAGGAAGAATATTATTCCATTAGTATCATATTCTTATCTTGTATATTAATTCATACAAATAAGGCCTCACCAAAAGTCTTTTTAGGTTTTTTTTCCTTGAAATGGATCCTCCTCATCACCATCCACACTAGGTTTAGTTAGGGGAAGAGACATAGTTATAAAACTATTGGATCTTGTTGCTCTTAAAGTAAACACAAGATCATTCATATTTGATTTTGTAGTCTTGGATTTATGAGAGCCTCCAGCCCCTATGAACTCTTTAAGATTATTATTAAACCAATTTAGTTATCTTCTCAGCACAAAATTGGTTCTCTCTTGTAGGTTTGTGAACTTAGATGTGGACCATATTATTACTCTCATAAGAGACATCATGACTCCCTCAATGTATCCTTGATCAAAGGATCTTGTACCATAATTGGTTTTTATTTCAGGTGCCTATTGAGTGAACATATTTATCTTATCTAGGATTAGATTCCCCTAATTTATGCCTTAAAACTTTGAAATCATCAACATAATCAACCCATTAATCTTCATGATATGTCTCATGAATATATGAAGAGCCAATACCTATATTGTCTCATGCATACCCCTTGATATAAAATGAGACTCTAATCATGTGGGGGTATAAAGTTAAGTGATTTATGTTAGCTTCAATATTTGAATCATATATATTATTTTTTTCATGTGTAGTAATCCAAAGAAATAATGAGTAATAATCCCTATACATGCTTCATCCTACATTTCTTATAGACATCTTAAAGTTTCCTTTATATCTCAATCAAAAAAAATTCACTAACTAGACATGGAAGAATTATGGGATAGACCTCAAAACCTCCAAATATGATATATGAAAATTTATAAAACTGGATGAAATGATTTTCATATTGTGATATTATATGTATTCATTCATCTAAAATCTTAGTTCCCTAGTCTTCACTAATTATTTTCAATATTCTCGTGGTGAATGTGTCATTAAATCTTATAAATTTTTTATTTATTTTATCTAATGTGAGATGAGGGAATAAATGATATACTATTGTGGCCTATCTTAGATTTTTTAATTGTTAGTCTTAAATACACATGCTAGGAAATAAGAGTGTATAACAATTAAGAAGTCATATAAAGTTATTTGGTCATAGATCACATCAATTTCATATACCTTCACAGATTTAATCATATACCACATCACTAATCATAATCCTACAATTTATCAAATTCATATCATTGTAAATGATACTCATGGGTAGAAACATTCATGTATGAAAATATTTATTATCTACATTTACACCACCCTATTGAGGAAGGAGATCATGTTGAAGATATATATATATATATATATATATGCTATTTATAAATTATATATCACTTTTGTATTGTACACTTGTGAAACACATATCATGGATGTACCTTTAGCTTATATAACTTAACCACTACCAAAAATCACACATACACTATCTCTTTGTGCCTAATAACTTATCTAGTAGTCTAACCAATGTCATTCTAATGACCCAAACCTTCTATCTTGACAATTTTTTTATAAAATTGCTTATCTTCATTCTCTAAAATTTATAGACATGCACCTATTTTCCAACTACCTAGACACTTACATTCCAACTATATAACTACATCAACACAAGTGTCCAATCTCAATGCAAGTGTATAATGCATTAAAATCATATAATTTTCAAACAAAACACATTTTATGTAGTCATAAATACACCATGTCTATAAATCAATCCTAGCTCAGAGAAGATAGAGCATACCTACACTTTTGATTGGGAATAAATTTATTAAGTGGGAGCATGACCAATATGGGTATATGCTAGACCCAATTAGGGGATTACTTGTCACAATACACTATGCTAAGAAGGGTTCCAAATCCTATAATTAAAACAATCATGTAAAAACCCTAAATGATTTTTAAGGTTTTATATGTTCATTCTATTCTAATAAATAGAAAGTAAATATAATCTAGTGCACACAAAAGCTTATGGTATAAATTTGGGGTTAGAAATAAACTAAATTCAAATAAACATGCATAGAAGACATATACTCACATCAATGTATATGAAATCCTAATGAATTTGAGAGAAGCACAACTATATTATCTATTTACTCTTACAAAGGAGAAATAAAGTTAGGAATGCTTAGCTTGAAGATGAACCCACCAATCCTCAATCTCTCCCTTAGCCAAGGTGCTTCACAAGAGATTTTTTTGGTATGTAAGGATAACAAAGACAAATTAGCTCTAGGCTACACAACCTATCTATGAATCCAAAAGACTTATCCAGAAGACAAGGTTTGTATCTCCAAAAAAAGTATGGAACCCTAATCTTTAATCCTCAAGTAGAATGGTCAATAAGTAGATGTTTATTTTCACTTATTCTTCTTGTCTTCTCTATCTTCAAATGGTTTGAAATGAACTTGTATATATAGGTGGATCTTGCCTTAAATCCTCATAGAAATTTTAGTTATATAGGTTTAAACTAGTTGACACTATATGTTTTTGGGGATAATTCACTAGGTCTGAGCTAGGTTGGTCGAAGGGATAACAAGATCAAGAAGTAAAAAATACCCCTAAATAGTATAGTGCCAACCTAGTGGACCTAGTATAGATGATTATCCAAAAGGAAATTAAGGTAAAAAAAAGTAGGGATAAAGCATGAAAAATAACTATGATGGGTAGGACTAAAAAGAACAAGCATAGGGTAAATGGTTTTAGGAGGCAAGTGTGTAGATGGCAAGTGGAAATAAGGACAATAATCTTACAAAGCAACAATAGTCTACCCACCCCTTTCCTGGTGCACCCCTTAAGGCATGCACTTAGAGATATTGAGACTCAATGGGTTCTTACAAGATAAAAAGTTTTAGTAAGTCATAAAATTTTGAAAATAATATGTGTTTACATATGCCCCATTCTAAGCTCATTACATGTCATGTGAGTGCAACATGGGATGGTGCTTTAAGAAAGAACATGATAACACAACACTAATTTTAAGTAAATGAAGTAAGCTAAAAATAAGATAAATGAAAGGATATAATTGAAAAACACATACCTTTAACTTACCTTAGTGTTGTAGACAAAGAAATAAATTGTAAAAAAAGTGAAAGAGTCTAATGTGAAGAACACTAGGTGAACCTATAAAAGTTTGTGTAAAAAATAGCCAAAAATTGAAATTTTTGGAAAAGAGGAATATATTAGTGGAAAAAATTCTATACATCATCATGAATTGAATGCATTTTATGGTTTGAAAAATAGATGAGTAGAAACAAAGATATACACAAAATAAGGAATCTGCCTAAAAATAATTGAAAGATTTGAATTTTGAAAAGTGTTTTTAAATAGGGGAAAGAGAAGTCATTTGGTTATCTTGACTATTAAAGGAGAGAACAAAATCTCTGGAGACCAAATGAGATATGATGGAGAGGAGACAACAAGCTAGATAGAGGGATGCCCAAAAGCAGTAACAAGTGCACTACAGGTATGCAACTATGAATCTTAAGCTAGATTTTGAGTATTTTAATGAATTAAGTGTATTTTTAGTAATTTTGAATTTTTTAAAATTTTTAGATGTCATAATGAAATAAAATTAGATTCTATAGGTAGGATATAAGAAGATGGGAAATGGGTTTTAAGGAATTAGGAAGAAAATGAGAAAAATACACTTTTTTAGGAAAATGCAAGGGGTCAGCATGCAAAATGAACTAGGTTGACCTAGTCAACTGAGTAAGCTAAAAATAGATGAAATCCATAGTGCTAATCCAGTCGATGTGTGATGATCCTATTCATTCTATAAGCTGTCAACCTAGTACAAAGTTGTTAGCTTACCCAAAAGGTCCAGAATGTCATCTAAACACTAGGGAGGGGAAAATAAGATGGTTGACTTAGATTGTGGAGTCAACCAAAGCAAAAATAGGGAAATTTTGGTCAAACTAGTTTTACCAAAGAAATATAATGGTACAAAAAAGTGTGTAAAAGGCTAAAAAAGGCTATAATGGCCTGAAATGACCAAGTAAGGTCAATAAGGATCAAGTAGACTAAAAATAGGTAAAAATAAATAAATTAAAGAATTTTTGTCTTGTTTTTTATTTAAAAATGGTAAAAATAATATATGTCACTATTCATGACATGGAGGAATTGATACATCCTTTGTTGTGTCTTGGTTGTAGGGATGATAGAGGTTTTAGTGACTGGTGGATGAAACATGGCTACCAAATTTGATAGATCATTTATTAGACGGAGATAGGGATAGACTAGTATTTATAGGTCTAAGAGGGATAGCTAATATGTGTAGGATTGCCTTCAATATAGATCTATTAATCATGTTCTTAGGATACTAAGAATGATTAACTAACACCTTTAGATGAGATGTGGATGGGAACAAAGTAAATGTGGTTATCAGTCTAAAGGATGTCCATGTCATCCTTGAGCTACCTATATTAGGAGCATCGGTAACCACATGGACATTAGATAGTATAGAGTAGAGGAGACCCTTAGTCATGTGGGCTACAAGCTTAGATACATTGTTATAGGGTAGGAGAGTTAGTATGTTTGATGTATATAAACTATAGATTTTAGATATATAGAAGGCTATGATAGGCCTTATGACACATCAAGTGCCATATCATAAGTCAAATGGTAAGGTAACACTACTTATTGTAGCCTTGAGCAAGATGATCATAGAGGAATGAGTACTATATGGTCTTGGATCTATCATATAGGTCTAACTCATACATGATATGTACAAGATGTTGGTCAGAGGGTATAAGTAAATAAGATCAGTCATAATATTGATGGCTTGGATATATGAGAGGTTTTTTATGTATCAGTTGGCTAGGTTTCCCTATGTGATTGATGATAAGTCACCTCAAGTATAGAGATAGGAAAAGGACTAGGTAGTATGGGATATGCCCCATGTTCTAATGCTATAATTAGTGAGATGAGTAGATATAGTGTGGTATCCATGTGGACACATAGTTACTACATGTGTGAGTTGGGACATAGTTACACTAGCTATAATGAGGACAAAGGTGGTTGGACACTATACCTAGTAGTAAGAGCCACATCTGATGACATGAGTGATATGATATATGGGCCTACCTCATCTAGAAACAATGATGCTCCATAATTAGGCTCAACATGTAAGAGAGCCATAAGGGAGGAGAGGATTGGGACCACAAGGAGTGAGGCCAATGCTAAGGTAACATTGGGAGCAACCATGGACTAATCAGGCATGATGAAGAGTGAAACAAGATGATAGGGAGGTGGAGGTATAGATAATAGATGTACCACTACCATATCCCTAGTAGGAAGAGATGTGATCACTGAGGACATAGTGGTGATGGAGGTAGTAGGAGATAGTAGAGACCATTTTCATCTCTAATGAGCTAGTAGATGAGACAAGAGAGGGATGAACTAGTAGAGAGGTGGACACAAGCCATGATAGATGGATTTTTGATAAGGAAGAGATGTACATAGGAGGTACTAGGAGGCTATATAGATGGTGAGACTATGTTAGGAGGTCATGCAGATGGTGAGACCATAGTGGTTAAGACATAGATAGGTAAAAGGATGGTTGAATTATTGATTTAAATTTTACTTGAAAGTAGATGTAGATAGATATTTTGAGATATAACATTGATTTAATATCTATCTAGTGTGATTTTTCAAGCATAGATAAGGATGAGGAGGAAAGATGGGGGTCCCCAATGAGGAGAGAAATCCATGACATCCTAGATGAGACTCTATAGACATAGGACATTACTACATAAGAGGATCCTAGTGTACCATCTACCCTAGCTAAGGTGAGCTAGTTCATATTAGATGGAGAATTATTGAGGTAGATATGATTACAAAGAAAGAAGATGTATCCAACAATAAATATGGGTGCAAGGGAGGTACAGGCATGTCATGTCCTAATTAAGGAGAGATTTATGCATGTGGCCACAGTGATGTAGATGATATAGATATGAGCCTAACAATACAGTCATAGGTGTAGGTAGCACACCTACAAATACAGGTAGAGGGACTTAGATTTATAACTACCTATTTACAATGTACTATTCATAGGAGTGAGACCATGACCCTAGTAGGCATAATGGCGAGGCCATGAGAGAGATAGGGTGGAGCCTAACCATAGTACTAGAGCATTTTATATGGTTGTATTTGTTGTATCAAACTCATGATATATATATATATATATATATATATGTATGTATATATATATATATATATATATATATATATATGTATATGTATATATGTATATATATGTGTGTGTATATATGTATATATATATATATATATATGTGTATGTACATATATATATATATGTATATATGTATGTATGTATGTATGTATATATATATGTATATGTGTATATACACACACACACACACACATACACACACACACACACACACACACACACACACACACACACACACACACACACACACACACACACAGATACACACACACACACACACACATGGATCATTTTTGCATATTAAAGTTAATTATGTGTTGTTATAATTTGTGGGTTTGGATGCTTTGGATATATTTATTTCTAGCATATGTATTTAGCTTTGTTGTATATGCGATAGGAAATATATGAGATGTGGTTTATTTTCTAGAATTATGTAGGACACATGCATGGTGAAAAAGAAATAGGCAAGAAAGACTTGGTAAAATATAATCAATCAAAAATGTACTATACACTAGTTCAAGCTGGGAAATGTGTAATAACAAGAAATGACTAAGTATAAAGAACCAAATCATGGTAAAACAAGATGAAAGATTTTTTCATCAAATTAAAACAAGTAAAATCATACTAAATCACATTAGGAAGGATTAATATAATGTAATAAAATAGAAGGTATGTAAAAAGGCACAAATGGTAATAAAAACAAATTAGTTATGTCAATCGATTATACTAAATCATACTTAGAAGTATAAAATAAATACTAAAATGGAAAAAGTTTGGTCTTAAATTTATCACACTAATTCAAGCTGGGAAATATGATAAATTCAATAAATGGTTGTATTCTTACATGCACTCAAAAAATAAGAAGATAAAAAGCAAAATATAAATAAAGTAAGAATAAAACATACTAAATCAACTTGGGATGCATGTCAATGACATGTAACTTCATAATCAATTAAATCTTATCTCATATTTTACTCATGTAATATTGATGGGGACTTGGATATTGAATAATCTTGTGAGTATTATTGGGTCCTATCCATGGTATTACAAAGCAAATCATAAATAAAACACCACTAGGGTGGAATAAATAGGAAAAATTAGGTAATAACAAATAGTGAATAATAGGAAGAAAAATATGGTAATTTGTGAGGGATGTTGGGTCCTATCCATAGCCTTACAAAGTAACTCATAAATGAAATCCAAAGGGGAGTGATTAGTATAAAATATAATATTTCTCAAGAGGAAATATGAAAGATATAAGGAGTGAAAAAGGGAATGTAAAAATCATAATGTAAGCATCTAATGAGAAGACTTTAGGAGATAAGAAGCATATTAAGGACATGAGAAGACACCAAGTGAGTAATGACCATTAATGTACAAATGAAACCTATTCAATATAGACACAAAGCTTTATAGGAAAATAGGCATGCTACTAATATCAACTCATGAAGGTAGATTAGTACAAGAAAAAGTAAAATGGACCTACCTTCCCATGATGTGTTCCTTACTATTCAGTATCCCTTATAGAGTTGTTGGTCTACTATGAAGATTGGGTACTTGCATGAGAAAGTAGGTAGCATTAAAATATTTTTTTATTCTCGTCTTCTAATCTACTAGCCTACAAAAACCAAAAGGACCTCATCTCTATTGTGAGGCCAATTATGGATTTTGAGCATAGACTCTAAGAATTAAATGTGTTTTGAATCATGTCTTTGATTGTGATTAGACTTATAAGAATGTTTAAATATTTTTTCCTTTTGATATCATTTCATTTTGTAAAAATGACTTGGATTTTAAATTTTTATGGATTTTTAAGATTCCTCCTCCATAAGGACTTGGAATTACCAATCATGAGAGATGTAGTGATACACATGAATGAGCTATAAGTTAAGGCTAAAGGAAGCTAAGTAACCAAAGACAAAGACTGACTAGGACACTTAGGCTTAACAATGAACTATCATGTGATCTCAAGTCTCCACCATGTATATGATTAGTTTTTGGAAAATAGAGGATGGAAAACATGAGATCCAAAGTGGACCTATGAAAGGAGATTATAATGATAAAAATTGTTTGCTAACTGATCACATGGTAAAAGGAGATAATGACCAAAGGGAATAAGGTTTGCATAACTAAGTCACAATGAAAATTATCTATGAAAAATAGAGATAAAAAATCAAAAAATCATAAAGACACAAGAAAATATTTTTTATAAAAACTCAAAGGAGAAAGGAAAATTAATGAGAATGAAAGACAAACATATGTTAATGTAATAACAATGTAACCAAAATATAGTACAAGTAAAAGTATCATGTAAAATAAATAAGAATTTGGCATAGTGTCAAATGATATAATAGATAGATAAAGATAAGATTGGTTCACACTTCCAATCAAAATGTAAATGAGAAATAACCATGTATGTGATCATAAATACTGGTAAATCTATCCACACACATTATCTAAGATATCAGATAAATCTCTATGAAGTTGTGTATGAACCATGTTAATATCTCATCAATATTCAATGAAAACTAAGAAAATAATTCTTTTCTAATCTCCTCCATGTAAAAATTATGAATACTAAATGGATCATATTGAGGAGGGAAATTAGGCAAAGGATGGTTAGGAAAATGCATGGGAGAAGGATATATGGGAGATGCAAGAATCATTAGTGGAGAAGGATCCATGTGTGAGGGAAGGTCCACAGGTGGAGGACTCATGGGTAGAGGAATGAAAGATGATGAAGGGACCATAAGAGGGGATGAAACTATGGGAGAAGAAGGATAATCATTATTATGGGGATGACCTATGAGAGGAGTGGTAGAAGGTCCAGGAATGGCTATAAGGTGATCTTTAAGATGTTGTTGGAGAATGTAACAATGATTGGTGTGATGTGTGCCACATAGATTCCATAGAGAATATACCTCACCATATTTAGACATGTACTTAGGAAGTACCTTTGGGGAAGGTATGAATTTATTTGATGATGATAAATAAAGACATAAATTATCAATATATTGTCATAGCTTATAATAATGGGTAGAAGAATGATTATATATCCCATGAAATCAACATATACACTTGTGAGTGGCCTTAGGAGAAACACTCACTAAAATAGGTGTAACATGAGTGTAATAAGCTAGAGAAGACTCATCAGCCCATTTGATGGGAAAAAGATACATCTTAGGCAAAGGAATTAAACCATCACCAAGGGAAGGTGATGGTAGAGAAGGAATGGAACTAGGCTCAATAGAAGGAGTAATGGGATGATAATAGGGGTAGGCTCAAAAATAGTAGGAACGAAAAAAGATAAATTATAATAGGATCTAGAAGAGGCTCCAATGAGGGCTCTACTAAGGGAGTAGTGTGATATATAGAAGGCTAAAGAGGGCTGCACTAATCTTGAGAGTTAACTAATGATGATGATTACGGAACCTAGAAAAGTAGTACAGTCCATTCATAGCACAATCCATGAGCATAGTCATATGGGGATCCTCAAAAATTGGAGGTGTCAGCTTCATCTCTACCCTATGATAAAGGCAAAAAATGCAAAAATTATAAACTATAAATGAAAGAATATGGTGAGATACATGAAAAGACTCAAGTAAAGAAGAACTATAATAGATAATATCTACATCACAAACATGTACAAGACCACCTAAGAAATGATCATCTAAAGAATAGACATCATCATAATATGGGGTGTGAAGATCAATGACACAAGTAAGGATAACCTTATCATCCAATTAAGTATGATGAATATAATGTTGAGTCTTGGTTAAGACTATGGGAATGTCCTTGTAAGGAGGATTGTAAGAATAAGGTAGGAAGCTACGAGATGAGATGAGATGAGGTGAGAGATTTTAATTTGTAATCTTTAATTTAATGTAATTGGGATCGTCATCATCAAAATATAAGAGGTTAGGATGAATGTTACTAATGAGCTCAAGATGCCCACTATAACCTCTAGTTAAATTAATAAGAAAGCTGAGATGTTATGACTCATTGAATGGAATGCTAAGAAAATTTTCAAGAGTAATAATCTTGAAGACACCATGGTCTTGGAATTGTTCAAAATTCCAAGGCTTAGTGTCACCTTGAATCCTATAAATGGCTCCATTATGAGGGAATTTAACACATTGGTAGGCAGAGGAAGAAATGGCTCTCATGTAGTGGGTCTATGGCCTACCAATTAGGATGTTATAAGAAAGAATAAAGTTAAATATAATCACCTTCACATGAAAGGTAGTAGGTGGGATGGTAATGAGAATCCACACACATCCTAGGGGTGGTATTTTCATTTTATCATATCCTTGGAAAGTGCTATGTGTAGACTTGAGATTGCATTTTGAGTATCCAAGAGTCTAAATGAAATCAAGGGAGCCTATATAGGTGCCATAAACCTTATCAATAAATATCACACTTAACATGGATATCACCTATTTGGATGATAATGAATAAGGGAAGATCATATAGACAAAGTAGAATGTTTTCAAGATTCCTAAAAGTGAGAAAAATTTAGAGAAAGAGAAGTGTCAATAGTTTCATCAACATTGATAGACATATTTTCACATTGTTGTAATATACTATATTTGGATCCAAATAAAGCTACCTCCCATCCTGTTAGAGGAGGATGAGGGACATTCATCTCAAATAATAGTTGCATAAGAGTATTTATATGATGTGGATAATTCATCATAAGCTCAATAAATGGCATCTATAATGGGATATTAGTGAGAGCAATGATAGAATCCCACTCATCATAACACATAATAATGCTATTATATATTTGTGCATAATGATTAAGAAGGTCCTTAGAAGGAGGAGTTGAAGTGCATTGAAATTTATGTTGATAAGAAGAATAAGGTTTACAAAAAGGTTGTAAATCATGTTGAGATGATGAGGTAGTTGATTTAGGTTGATTTTGAGGAAAGTTAGAAGTGCTAGTAGAAGCTTGATTATCATTAGTATTGAAAGATGATGGAAAAGTGGTAATAATAGAATGGGAAATGTTATCCAAGGGAGAATTGTAAATTGGATTGTCAAAAGTTATAATATCTTCTTGCCCTAACTCATTTAAATGATTTGGAGAAGAATCTTAGATAAAACGGTATGTTTGATATGAAAGAAGAGTGTAGATAGTTTGAAAATTGATAAAGCCACCACCCTTCACATATTAGTCATGCTAACCACATTCTCTTCAGAACTGGGGTCAATAAGACTTTTTATATTATTGGTGGAAGAGGTGGTATTGTCTTGGATGTCTTGAATAGGGTGATGATTAGGTAAAGGATATTTTTAGATATCCAAATGGGAATTATATTGATTAAAGGCTTGATTTTTATCATGTGTTTTATAGTCCTTGAGAGCATTCTCATAGGATTTTTTATGCTTTTAGATGATAGAATTAGGATCAAAATTAGGTCCAAGAAGAAAGTCCATAGATAACTTACAAATTTCTCTACAAGTCTCATAAGAATGACCCCAACTAGTGTGAAACCAACAAAACCTATTAGGATCATACCAAGATTTCATAGTATGAATAGGGTTAAGCTCTCATGGGAGAGGCCTAGGTAAATGATTACGAAATTTAGCTAAGGATAGAGGTTTGTAAATTTTAATGTTATTAGGTGATGATAAATGAGGATTAGTATATTTTTGAGAAGGAGGAATTGGTTCTAAAGATTGGGTAGGAATGACAACTTGAACATTATGAATGGTGTTGTAAGAATCAATAACACCATCATTGGTAACATTGTTGTTCTTATTTTTAAGTAAGAGATGATGACCCATAGAAGTTTGGGGTGACTCAGATTGATCAATTATGAAATTTTGTCATTCATCTTAGTCAATGGCCTCTTCTAATGTATGTGGAGAAAGAATGTAGACTTGATATTATAATTTAGAAAATAGGGAATTGGTAAAGAGATGGAAAAGATTATCATCATCCATGTTATGTTCACATTTTTGATAAAGTCTTCCATCTTTTAACAAAGGCTTGATAAATTTCATTTTTTAGTTTACAATTTATGAAGTGGGCCAAAGTGTTTTTGAGGAGATCACTAGTTTAGAAATCTTACACTAAATCATTCGCTAAATCCTTTAAACTAGTAATGGAATGAGTTTTAAATTTATTGTACCAATCCAAGGCATCACCCATGAGGGTTTTGGCTAATATCTTGGTAGCAACAAAGGTGTTCAATTTGACCTAGTCCTTATAAATATTTCCAAATGTTTTAAGATGAAGGTTATGATTGGTTGATCTAGTATAAGAAATTGTAGGAGTAATACCTCCTATATCAATGTTAGCAATTTGAGTAGTAAGAGGTTCATTTTGGAGATGTTAAATGGTTTTGTTGACTAAAGGAGGTTGAGGTATGAGATTTACTTGAGAATATCAAAGAGGATGAGGGGG
The DNA here is from genome assembly GCA_037957365.1 of Torreya grandis. NCBI lineage: Eukaryota > Viridiplantae > Streptophyta > Pinopsida > Cupressales > Taxaceae > Torreya > Torreya grandis. The sequence goes on from JARHVA010002743.1 coordinate 1,441,044, forward strand.
AACATTTTGATTATTTGTGCCCAAATCCATTGGTTGAGGATGAGATTGAAGATTAATAAGGTGGTTTTGCATTCTCATCATTTGATTTGTGTTATCAGTTTGAAAGGTATTCATTTGGTTGAGATTTTTCAACAAGGGTTAGTGAGTTTTATTATCATTATTAGAATCATTAGGGTTGGTACTAGTAACTTTTTTATCACTATTGGTGTTGATAATATTTTGAGAGGAACTATGAGAATGTGAAGTAATAGTGGTAAATTTTTCTTGTGTAATAAAATATGGACTAGTGAATGGTTTAGAAGAGGAAGCATTAAAAGAATGATTACCTTGGGTAGTAATTGTTGTCACCAAAGTTTTAACCTTAGAAGAGGGTGTTCAAATTTATTCCAAATTTGGGGAACATGGGAACATTTATAGGAATGTGGGTGTACCTATTATGGAAATGAGCCTCTAGATTTAAAGGGCTAGCTCCTTGAATATATCTTTGCAAAACTTATCACCTAAACTAGTATTTATTTGTAGAGAAAAGAGTTACAAATAACCTAAATTGAACCTAGTCTATAGAGGTGATGCACTAAGATTGTCTCCACATGACCATCATAATCCAAGCATTATGGAACAAGAAATAAAAACTAGTCTCAAAGTCTTAAAAGGTTCTAACATGAGTATTTCAATATAGAGGTGAGATATGTGAAATAACAAAAGGAAAATGAACCAAAAGGTAGGTTGCATATTCCAAGGAAAATTATACACTTGAAAGAGTTTGACACATTCAACTGCACTCTATATGACCTATTAAACTAAGAAATCTTTCGTAGATATGAATGGATAAAGGAAAAAAGGATAGAAGATTCTCACTTTTTATCACTATAGTTCACTTACACACTTATACAATTTTTTGAGAAATTAGAAATAAACTTTCATTAATATTCAAAGACAGAATATGACATCAATCTAGTAGGGATTCACCATACATGGATGTGGTATATCTTACAAAGCCAAAATGGTAGATACTTATAGAACTTCTAAGAGAGAAGAAAAAAATAAGTTCAAGGGTCACTGGAACACATGTCCAAGCATGAGAACCAGTTACATTATAGGTGTAACTGAGAGTGAAATAGATAATGAATGCATTAAAAGATAAATTTCCATTTAAACCATGAAAACTTCCTTCTAAAATAGTTTAATGACTCTTCCACCAACCTTTGTGAAACTATTTCCATCATGGACCATCCTTTGAGCATTTAAAATTAAACCATGAGAGTCAACACACAATCACTATTCAAGGGGGTTGAAACATGTTATGATAGTTATAATATGCTCTCTTAATTACTAGCTATCTTCTAGACACCTATGTTCATCATTTTTAATTGTTTGTTAATTTCTTGGACTTTGATTTTTACATTTGGCAATCACTGTTCATCTCAAACCTCAACTGGGCATTCATGGTGGTTTGTGATTTAGAAAAGCTTGCTTCATTATAGGATCCTTGATATTACATATTTGTTCATGTGGCATTCCCTTGCCATACTATTCATTCATTTATAAATTATGTCTGTGATATTTTCTTACTCTAGTCAAAATTGACTCTTTGGTTTGACATTTGTCTATTAAAGTTGATTCAGACCAATCACATTTATCCCTATTGATTTCATAGATCCTCACTATCAAATCTTGAATTTTTGACATTCTTCATGGCATTAGATTTACAAATCCTCGCTCCCGTGTGCTATTGGATTTCTAGAGATGCATGTTTTTTTACCTTGACTTGCTCATTAAACTTTGACACTTTGACCTAATATTGTTACTTCCAACATCTTTGGATTGGTTTCACTCCATTATTCTTCCTAGACTTGTTTGGTATTTAACTCATCCTTATGTTGATAAAATTAAAGCACTTTATAAAATTTGAGTCCATTCACTCCATTGGATCTCCTAGACATGATTGAGCATGAGCCATTATATCTTCTGAAAAGATCATTAATTAAATTTGACCAATTTACACTCATTATATCTCTATCTAAAAAGCTTTGTGAATGTGACACTTGTCACCTACATTCTCACTCAAAGGATCCTTTGACAATTTGACTTCATCACACTCCATTAGATCATCCATGTATGATGAAACATAGGTTGTTGATCTTGATCAAATTTAAATTCCTTAAGGGACTTTTAAATATAAATGGCTACTTTACGAAGCTTGAAATTAATGCTTGAGAAAATGTTTTACTCTATAGGTTCAACTTTTAACCTTCTTAACTTGAGCTAGAGAGCTCACATGGGCATGAAATTTGTAGAGTGTGTTCATGGGATGAAGAGATATAATTGTATGTGATCTATTGGCTCATGAGGTCTTCCTAAGTAAAGATGAAAATTTCACAAGTGAGCTAGTCTATTCATTTTTAGATGAAATTTTGGTGATGGTCTACTTCTATTGAGTTCATGCAAGGAAATACATGTTTGATATTTGATGCTCAAATGAACACATTAGGACCATGAAAAATTATTCATTAATCCTTTAATGCTTCAGATAGCATAAAGACCTACCACTTCCATACATGACCCTAAAATGACCTCTAAGATATGAAATAACACAAATACCAAACTAAGCACTGACCAAAACTAGAATGGCATATGAAAAGACATAAAATTAATTAAAATACACCCTATGACATTATATCAAACCCCCATATAAGTTTTTGACTATAGGGGGTTGACCCATTTTGATTGTGGTAAAAATGTTTAACATCTTTGGCAATTTCCCAAGGGTGGCATGTTTGTTATGCTATGGCTAGTTGCCTAATCTTTTCCATTCGGATATGGAGTCATATGTACAATATATTTACACATAAATGAATTTGATAATACAAAACAAAAGAAAACAAAAAATAAAAAACACAAAGCAGAAGCAAACTTATCTTAAACTAGAACACTACACACATAAATGAAACAAAACACACACCTAATTTACTATTTATAGGATAAAACTTTACCATTCATTAGAAATGTTTCAAATGTATCCCGTTCATACAGATAGGTATCTCTTACTTGCACTTGATAATAAAATATGGTCCACTCCATAGGGTATCAAATTTTGTATGTCTTCCTTATTTCTCTCTATCTTCATCCCACTTCAACACTATGTCACCTTCTTGAAATGATCTTGGAGTTTACCTCTTGTCAAAAGACTTCTTCATCAATACTTGGTGATGCTCCAAAGATTGATAAGCCTTATCTATGGTCTCTTGAAATTCCATTATTTATGTGAATCTCACTTCCATTGGAGTGTTTTCAAGCAACTCTAGTTGGTGTGCTAACTCTAAATCATATAACTCTTGAGAGATAAACAACCTAGCTTCTCTCCTATAGATAAGCACATAAGGAGAATTCCCTATTAACCTATTGGGATTTATCTTGTCAGTCCATAGGACTATATTCAATTTGGTGTACTAATCCCTTTGGTTATTCTCCAAGGTTCACTTGATGATTTTGATTAGGTTCTTATTAGTATATTTAGCCAACCCATTACCTTAAGGGTAATAATTGGATAAAGTGATCATAAATATTCCATTATTATTTTCCCAATCAGTTGTCTTAACACCCATAAAAGTGAGAGCATTATCTAAAATAATAGTAGGAGTGCCAAACCTTATTATTATGCTCTCATAGAACTCCAAGATAGCATTCTAATTAGCTTCCTTCAATGTTACTACATAAAACCATCTTGTAACATAATCAATTTCTATGAGTATCCATTTATGACCAGCACTTGATGGGGGTTTATCATACCAATGAAATCAAGACCAAATTTCATGAAATGTTTCTCAATTTTCATAGACTTCAAAAGGAGAGCTTTGAGCTTCTACTTTCCTACAAATATAGTACATTGTACACACTTACACAAGAATGGTAGTCCTTGAAGAGCCTAGGCCAGTAATAACCTAATCTCATGATCTTAGTAGCTATAATTCTTGGGGAAAAATGACTTCTTTCTATCTCATTATGAAACCTCTCTAGAAACAACCCAAACTAATCATTATCAATGCATCTCAATAGCATACCATCAATGTCCCTTTTAAAAAAGACACCATCCATAAGAAAAAAGTGAATAGATTGAAATTTAAAATATATCCTTTGTGATATACTCATATTATTAGGATACTCACCATTTTGAAGAAATATGATCACATCTTGTGTCCAACTCTATATATGGAAGGAACCAGTTGGTTGGGAGCAATCATGATTGACTAGAACCTCTTCTTTTGACTCATAAAAATATGAAACTACATGTTCACTAAGACCTTTCCCTCATGTAAGTTTTTTTACTTTGATATCCATCTTTCTCTCTTCTCACTAAGGTCTTTGCTCAAAAGGAACTTTTTGGTACTAGGATGACAAACCATAACATAAATTTTATTATTTGAAACCATATTACTAATTATTTAGTCCTCTTGTAATATCAAAGAATTGTTTCTCTATAAAGGTATAATTGACTTAATATTATTCTAAACCTTGACAAAAAATACAATAGGTTGTTCCACACCCTCATCATTCTTTTGCATTAGCATGGCTAAGATATTGTCAAGGTTAGAAAATGAATACAACATGAAGTATTTGGAAAAATCTAGATTCAAAAGAGTAGGATATTGTGTGATTTCATTTTTTATGGATTTAAAATTGTTCTTACCCTCTTTATTCCAAGAAAAGACCTAGTTCTTTCTGAGCATGGTTGTGATGGGTTTCACCAAAGCTACAAACCCAGGTATGAATCTCCTTACAAAATTTATCTTGCCTAATAAACATTGAAGACCTTTATTATGTATGAAACAAAAATTATAGGCCATGAATAACCTTTATAATTTTAGGATCAATAGATAAACCATCTTCAAAAATAATGTGTCCCAAGATCTTACCTCCATAGACAACAAAGATGCATCTCTTTGGATTAGGAGATAGTCCATATTGCTTGCATCTCTCAAACACTTGTCTCAAGTGTTATATGCATTCATTATAATCCTTGGAAAAAACTATTATATCATCTAGATAAACCAACATCTCATTAAACAAACCTTTGAAGGCCATGTACATGGCTCTTTGAAAGGTAGCACTAGTATTTGACAAACTAAATGACATCTTTCTATAAGGAAAAGTCCCCCATTTATTGATAAATATTATCTTATACTAATCATAATCATTTTAAAGGATATAATTATAACCTAAATATCCATCAAGAAGAGATAAATATTGAGAACCTAAAACTACTTTTAAAATCTACTCCATTTAGGGTAGGGGATAGTGATCTTTGAGTGACACTCTATTAAGATCTTTGAATTCCACACAAAGTCTTATATCCCCAATATTATTTATAATAGGAACAATATTATCTACCCATGTTTAATGTTTGAGAGGAAATATTATTTTAGGTTCAAGGAGTTTAGTAATCTCTAACCTGATGAGTTGTTTAACCTTGGGATTGATGAGTTGTTTAACTCTAGATTCGAACTCAATAGTATGTCTTGATAGTCTTATCATCAAATGGTTTTCTATCTTTATATTCACAAGAAAATATGCCATGAAACTCCCTACACAAATCAATGAATTCTTTCTTTTCTAATGTAGAACATACCTTGCCTAGTTTAAGGAGTCTATCTTTGAAGATCAAGACTCTTTCATAATTATCCTCTTTTGTATACATACTCACATTTTATTTCTTATTATAATAATTCTCATTAAAGATAGTTTATAAGGTCACTACACCCTTAGGTATATTATTTGTCTTTAGCTACATAACCTGATCACCAAATTAATCTTAGAATCTCTTATGATTCGTTGAGGAGAACTCAGCTTCAATCTATAGGAAACATGCAATGTGTTTGTCACTATCAAACACTTTCCAAGATACCTAGTTATAAAGTATAGAAGGTTTGATAATTATATTAATGTGATATTTTTTCCCCTCTTATTTTATGGTAGTTAGAGTATCAAAATTGAGCTCCTATTATAGCTAGTATATCAACATGATTATTCTACTCTTTTGGGACTAACTATATATTGAATACATTAAAATATTCAAGTAAATACCATAACATATAAATATAGGCCTTAATAAAAGGGTTCATGGTAGTAACCACATTCCTAACCTAATAAAAAACAATTCACTATCTCTGTACACTTATAAATTCTTGATTCATTTTCTCCTTTCCCATTGAAGATCATGAATTAAACCTTCATCCTCAACTACATTACAAGTACAATAAAAATGAAATCTATATGAAGCATAGTATTGTTTTTTAGATGGGGAGACTAACATGACACTAGATATTTCACCAATTTTACTTATTAAACCATCAAAAAAAAATTCCACATCTCATATTCTTCACCTTCTTCCTTTACAAGTAGAGGTGTTGGTATTCCTCTTTCATGTATGAAATATACTCCTAGATCGGTTTCCTCTATGAGAGAATAAGGATCATGCTCATAATTTCTAGTAACATATTAATAAAAAAATAAATCTACAATGCCTTCAATTTTGGAAAAATTTCCATAATCTATAATAGAATCCTCCTCTTCATAAACTACATAGTTCAGATTAGAACTTATCTCAATGTAAGCTTATATATGAAACCTTGCAAGAGGTTATGTCCTAATTTTCACCTTATTACCATAAATTATTATGAAAAAAAATAAATACCAATTATATAAAAGGTATCATACAATATTTGTAGTGAATTCCATCTAGAGGTAGACTATAAAGTGGGCAAGGAGATCAGCAATAACTATATTTTACAAGATAGGAAAACTGGGACAATCATGCAAGAAGACATTCAGGTTTATTATTAGTCCTATCATCTTGGAAGACATACCATATAATTATATAAATAATTTACTATGGGGTTCATACTTTAGACCCAATTTATTAGATACCACTTTGGGCATGATCCAAGTTGAAGCTTCACTATTAACTATGTAATTATGGACCAACTTGTCACCCACTATGAGGGTGAGGTAGAATGGTGGAGGTTTATAATATTTTTTGGATGTTTATATAATGTTATTAGGGAAATATGAAAGTACAACATGAATTTAACCTTGATTTAAAGGAGGGAAACTAGTAGGGGTAATAGATAATTAATTGTTTAGGAGCTCTTTCTGACTAGGCATATGCAAAACATCCCAAAGGGAAATAAAAGTTTAAGTAATTTTAAATGAATCCAAAATGTTTAAATAAACCATAAATATTTAATCCTAAATTATTGTATGCAAGGAAGTGCTTGGATCTTGAGGAGTTGGAGTGCTTTGAACAGTCTTTCCAATATTTTGATTTGATGAAAGTGTAGGAGCCTTTGGAACTGTCCCACTTATAGCTATGCTTAGCTACCTTGTAGGAGGATTGGATGAGCCAATAATAACCTTGATATCATTTCCCAAATCATTTCTTCAGGCTCTATTTTTATCTATAATCAGGTTCATTGATTAAGCACAAAATCATCCTCAAATAAGAAGTTGGTGAAGACATCTTATTGAGGATGTCCACCTTCACTTATCTACATCATAACCTCATCCTCAACAAATAGGAGATGAGTAACTTCTCATTGGGAAATAATATTATTCTCTCCACCTTCACTAACATCCATAAATTATCCTTGATACCAATTTTCACCTTGCACCAAATTACTATGAATGGGTACCATATCTCTTACATTGGCTGTACAATTTGGATTGTATGCATTATTAGGCATTTTGGGATTATGATGACATTGGCCTCTTCCTCTTACATAATATGTTTGATAAGGATAGGAATTTTTATAGGCACCTCACTACACATTATCTTGCCTATTTTGAGCTTCCAAGGCTAGGAAATTTTCATTCCAATCAATATTATTTTTTGCCTATCTAGGGGTAGCCTTACACTTGGTATTGGCTCTAGGAGTTTGGACCATAGTTGGAGCATCAAAAAAAGTATGAGAAAATAGAGTCATATACATTTTAGGTGTAAATATTCCCACTTTTATGAGATTATTTTCAGCTCTGATAATAATTTCATATTCTTTAGGGAGGGTGAAACCACCCATAAACTGAAGCATGATAGCAATTTCAGTGCCAATAGTTCTCAAATAGGCCAAAAAAACAAAGTTATGAGGTGGTATCATAATAAGAGGTAGTCTATTACAAGTATTTTGGAATATCTTGTTAAAATCATGTATTGTTTCTTTAGGTCCTCTCTCGATTACATTAAGCTAGTGTATAATAGAGGCATGGTCACTCTCATTTCCAAATCTTGTAATTACCACCACTCCAAATTCATCCCATGATGTGATGCATCCACCTTCTAGAGTCCTATACCAATCAAGAGCCTTACCTCTAGGGGACATGACAAGAATTTTCATATAAATTCTCTCTTGAGTGATATTTGGAATCTATAGAAGTTGGAGACATCTCTAATATGCTCACTAGGTGTAACATGACTTTTGCCATCAAATTGAGGTACATATTTTTTGACATTGGGAGGAATCACATCATATTATTGAAGGTGAATAGGATTTTATGTATTTAATATAGGAAAATCATGATGTATATCCATTTCTTCTTCAAAATATTCAACTTGTTCACTCTTTTGACTTACCTCACTAGAAAAATCTTCAATCTCTTCCTCTCTAGAAAAATCTACAAGTTTTCGAAAGTGTATATTAGGAGGGGGATATTAAAATCTAAGGGGGAGTTCAAGATAAAATGGTGGGTCAATGGGATTGATAAATATTCAAGAGGCTAACCTAGTGAGAACCATGAATTATGGGATAAATTTTATAAAAAAATAATGGTCTTGAAAAAGACTTATCTTAGTGGAGTCACCAGATGCTAAGAAGCACACCAATTTATAGTTGATGTTTTCAAGACCAAAATTTGTCTTGATAAATTGTCTTGAAGACAAGGTTTCATGGGGCATGCCAAAACTATTATCACCAAAAATTTCACCCTAGAAGAGGGTGTTCAATCCTATTCAAATTTGGGAAACATGGGAATATTTCTAGGTATGTGGGTGTACCTATTATGGAAATAAACCTCTAGATTTAAAAGGCTAACTCCATGAATATATGTTTTCAAAGATTATCATGTAAACTAGTATTTAATTGTAAAGGAAAGAGTTAGAAACAACCTGAATTGAACCTAGTCTATAAAGGTGATGCACCAATATTGTCTCCACATGACCATGATATTACAAGCACTATGGAATAAGTCATACAAACTAGTCTCAAAGTCCTAAAATATTTTAGCATGAGTATTTTAATATAGAGGTGAGATATGTGAAATAACACAATGCAAATGAACTAGAAAGAAGGATTCACATTCCAATGACAATTATACACTTGAAATATTTGGATACATTTTACTATACTCTATATAACCTATTATATTAAGAACTCTTACCCATATATGAAAGGGTAAATGATATAAGGATAGAATATTATCACTTCTTATCACTATAAATCACTTACACACTTGTAACATTATTTGAGAACTCAAAAACAAACTTGAATTAATATTCAAAGGCAAAATATGACATCAATACAGTAGGGATTCACCATATATGAATGTGGTATATCTTACAAATCCAAAATGGTAGCTACTTATAGAACTTCTAAGAGAGAAGAAAAAGAAGAAGTTTAAGGGTCACTAGAACACATGTCTAGGCATGAGAACTAGTTACATTTTAGGTGAAACTAAGTGTGAAATAGATAATTAATTCCTTCCAAGCCAAATGTCCATGTAAACCATGATAAATTCCTTCCAAAACTAGGCAATGATTTTTCCACCAACCTTTGTGAAAGTATTTCCATCATAGGCCATCCTTTGAGCATTTGAAATTAAACTAGGAGAGTTGACACATAAAAACTATTTGAGGGGGTTAAAACATGATCAGATATTTATAATATGCTCTCCTAACTTCTATATATCTTTTAGACACATATATTCACCATATGTAATCATTTTCTGATTTCTTAGAATTTAATCTTTATATTTGGCAATCACTATTCATCTTGGACCTTGACTGGGATTTCATGGTGGCATATGAGTTTGAAGATCTTACTTCACTACATGATCCTTAGTATTACATATTTATTCATGTGACATTCCATTTCCATGCATTTCATTCTTTTCTAAACTATGTTAGCATATTCACTTGCTTTGGTAAAAAATAACTCTTTGATTCAATATTTATCCCTATTGATTTTGTATATCTTAACTTTTTAACCTTATTCATGTTGTTGGACTCCTAGATCCTAGATCCTACATGAAATTGGATCTATAGATATGAATTTTATTTAACTTAACTTGGTCATTAAACTTCAACACTCTGACCTAATCTCGTTGCTTCCTGCATCTTTGGATCACTTTTGATCTATCAATCTTCCCATACTTGTTCGGTCTTTAACTTGGCCTTATGTCGATAACATTCAAGTGATTTATATTATTTGAGTCTATTCACTCCATTTTATATTATTTTCATGATTGAGTGCAAGACATTATATCTTATGAAAAGTTTAGTCATTAACTTTGATTAGTTTATGCTCATCGGGTCTCTGTCTGACAGGCTTTGTGAATGTGACACTTGTCACCTGTGCACTCACTCAGAGGAGCCTTTGACAATTTGACTTCATCATGATCCATTAGATCATCCATGTAGATAAACCATGGTTCATTTATCTTGATCAACATTAAATTCTTTAAGGGCCTTTTAAATATAAATGGTTAGTTTATGGATCTTGAAATTGATGCTTGCATGAATATTTTACTCTATAGGTCTAACTTTAAATATTCATAAGTTGAGCTAGAGATCTCACATGGGCATGAAATTTTCAAATAATTTCCATGGGATAAATATATAAAATTTCACATGATCAATAGGATCGTGGGGTCTTCTTGAGTGAAGATAAAAATTGCACAAGTGAGTCAGTATGTTTATTTCTGGATGACATTTTGGTGATAGTCTGCTTCCATTGAGCTCATCCAAGGAATCATATGCTTGATATTTGAATCTTGAATAAATTTATCTAGGCCTTTGAAAACCTATTCATTTATCCTTAAATTATTTTTACACCATGAAGACCTACCACTTCCATCGATGACCCTAAAATGAACTCTAAGATATGAAATAACACAAATACTAAACTAGGCAATGACCAAAGCTAGAATGACATATGAAAAGACATAAAATGAATTACAACACACCTTATGACATTATATCAAACACCCATATAATTTTTTTACTATAGGGGGTTAACCCATTTTGACTGTGGTGATAATGGCTAATAGTAATCAAAGCATTAGTGGAAGGATTAAGGGTAGTGTATCTTAAGAGAGACCTACTAGATGTAAAACCTACCATGTTAGTAGACATACTAGGTATGGAAGTAGAATAAGTTATAGAAGAATATGTCATAGTATAATAAGAATTCATAATTTAAGGAAGACGTTGAGAATGTAGGAGTAGGTGAATGAGGCTCTTCGGTATGCTCACTAATAATAATATTATAAATGGTATAAGAATATTTTCCTTGATGTTAAGGAAATTCAAAGATAAATAAAATAATTTAAAGAGTATATTTTTATAAGGAAAGAAAAGGATTATGATGTGAAGAGGTATTAGGAGGGGTTCCATAGTTCATTATGCGAGTGGCAATATGAACATTACTAGCATCCAAGAGAGAATCCATACTCTACCTATGGGAGAGCCTATGAGGATTGGTAAATATAATCATGTATAATAAATGAAAATAAATCTCATTATTTAGTAGAAATTCCATGATTAAAAAAGAGGAAGAGAGATGATAAGGAAAAGAACTAGGATGTGATAGAAATAGTATAGGGTTGACTAGGTCAACCTAACATAAAAATAAGGATTAAAAAATTCTATAGGGTCATTTGGGTTGATACAATATAGTGAATAAAGGATGAAAAAGAGATAAAATGTCCTAAAAATATTACATGTTCTACCAGGTCAATCTAATATAGTGAACATAGGCTAGAAAAAAGGTACAGGGTTGACTAGGTCAGCCTAGTATAACAGATAAGGAAGATTAAAAAGTTTGTGACAAACTACAAACAGAAACAAGATAAATTTTTAAAGTAATTTAAAGAAGTAAGTACTAAAAGGAAAAAAATAGTCAATTTGATTAATGATAGCCAATATAATTGAGGCACATAAAATAAAACCTTGCACTAACACTAGATAATGCATGTTTTACGCACACAATTGAACAAAGAGCAAGCAATCAACTTGGAAAGTAAAAAGATAACTAATTGGTCAACCTAATATTTTTATTAGATTATTAAGAATATTATTTTAAATGTGATGGGAGTTTGGTTGTAAGCAAGGAATTAGAAAGCAATCTAAGGATGGTTTCAGGTAGTTCGGGTTCAAAAGAATTTATAATAGTAAGGATATAGGCTTGATATTAGGGCTTACCCCCTCACTTCTCACACTATAGTGATAATGGTAATTAGTTCTTAGCTATAATATACCATTAACCATGTTTTATACTTGGCCAAAACATTAAGTCAGCTTCCTCCTTAGTGATGAAATCCAAGTAGGTTGCCCTTAGGTAGACAAATGTTAAATTACTTGTTTATATTTTGTGATTTGGTTGTGTGTGCATAAAGTAGAAATACTAAAACTAAATGGTTAATTTAAAACCCCATAATTAAACTATGTGAACTATTATAAGCATGAAATCAATAAGAAAATAAACTGAGAGCTAATTACTAGCATATAAGGTTAGTTTTAACTTGAAACAAGGTATAGTGTTAACACTATATGCATAAATACACAATAAGGTAAAACCTATACTATGGAATTAAGGTATGAAAATGAATAGGGTGTATACATTCAACCTAGATATCCAAACAACACATATAACATAGAAATGGGTCAATAAGGTCAATCTATTTGACTGTACAGGGTCAGTTTTGAAGACTACAAATTGTGAAAGGAAAGACTATAAAGAAAGAGATAGAGAGATATCAAGGAACCTTGGTGGATCAGAGATGTAATGAATGAAGATTGTTGTTCAAGAACCTTGATAAATGCTTTCAAAACCTACTAATTAGGTCAACTTAGTCCATCAAGCTATGTAGGGACCTATTACTAAGTGTTTAGAATGTACAAGGTCAATTAGGTTAACCTAATATTTTAGATTAGATGTCTATAAGTTTTTAAAATTGTATTAGGTCAACTGGGTTGATCTAGTTGCCTATTTTTAAAAACCTATGAATATAATTTATAAATATATTGACAAATTTAATCCAATATGATAAATATATGATGAAAAATAATGATAAAAATAAGGAAAGAAAGTAAACAAAATCCTATAAGGGTTAGTTCACATCGGGTTTACTAGAATGTATGTATTCAAAAATGCATCATGTCTATAAATCAATCTTGGCACAAATAAGATAAATCATACCTACACTTCTAGTTGGGAATACATTTTTTAAATAGGAGAATGACCAATATGGGATCTACTAGACCTAATTAGGGGATCACTTGTCATAATACACCATGCTAAGAAGGGTTCCAAATCTTATAGTCTAACACAATCACACAAAAACCCTAAAAGAGTTCCAAGTTTTTATATGTTCACTCTTTTCTAATAAAAATAAATTAAATCTAATCTAGTACACACAAAAGCTTGTGGTAGAACATGGGGGTTAGAAACAAAAAAAACTAAACTAAACATACATAGAAGACATATAGTCACACCAATGTATATGTAATCCTAATGCATGGGAGATAATTACAACTACATTATCTATCTACTCGTATAAAGGAAAAATAAATTTAGGAATACTTAACTTAAATATGAACCTGCTGAGCCTCAATCTCTCCATTGGCCATGGTGATTCACAAGAGATTGTTTTGGTATGTGAGGATAACAAATATAAATAATCTCTAGGATATATAACCTATCTATTCATCCAAAAGACTTCTGCATAAGACAAGATCCATATCTCCAAAGAAAGTATGGAACCCTAAACTTTATTCCTCAAGTAGAATGGTCAATAAGTAGATGTTCATTCTCACTTATTCTTATTCACTTATATATATTCAAATGGTTGGAAATGAACTTGTATATATAGGTGGATCTTTCCCTAATTTCTCCTAGAATTTTTGTTTATACAAGGTCAACCCAATCGACCCTATATGTTTTCAAGGATAATTCACTAGGTCTAAGCTAGGTCAGTCAAAGGGATAACAATCTCAAGAAGTGAAAATACCCCTAAATAGTACTAGGTTGAGCCAATCAACCTAGTACAACCAATTATCCAAAAGAGAATTAAGGAAAGAAAAAGAGGGATAAATCATGATAATTGACTAGAATGGGTAGGATTGAGAAGAAAAAGCTTTGGGTGAAAGGTTTTAGGAGATAAGTTTGTAGATGGTAAGTGGAAAAAGGGAAAAAAATCTTATGAATCACCAATGGTCTTCTCACCCCTTTCCCAGTGCACCCCTTAAGGTATGCACTCAGAGAGATTGAGACTTCATGGGTTCTTGCAAGATATAAAGTGTTAGTAAGTGATAAAAGTTTGAAAATATTATGTCTATACACATCCTAAAGGTTTGCATAAGTAATTTAATGTGAGATATTATCAAAATGGATTGGTATAAATACAAGATCAATCCTCATTCATTCCTCACCTACCACAAACCAAAAATACTTAATTAAACACTCAAGTGAGCAAAATCTTCCCTTTCTTCTCCCATTTCCATATCAATCATATTGTCAACATGTCTATAGTCTTAAGTACTAAAGGAGCAGCCAAAGATCAATATTTTCCAATTTATAAGGTAGGTCACTATTGTACCTTCTTATCACACATTAAATAATTCACTCACAAGCCAACATGTAGGGGAGAACAACATAAGTTTGGGGCCCTCTTCATAGTATTAGATATGTAGGTAATGATCATTAATAGAGGGGTCTTTATGATAGTTTGACACCATGTGACCACTAAATCATTTTTCCTATAGCCACTATGAAGATCAAGAAATAAGGTTTTTCTATTTGATAAGGGATGACAATCCATGACCTAGATCTAAATGCACTAGAGTGATGGAAATAAAAAACATAGAAACATACAAGTGGTCACATACAATATAAGTAGGTATTCTTTATTAGACACATGTATCTTAGTTAGACACTAGTGTTAACACAACCATCCCAAGTCGACACAAGTGTATATAGATATAGAGGTATAATTTTCAAAATTGGGCGATTGATCCAAAATCTAGATGGAGTCTACTTTTTACCTATTCTATATCTAGATCTGTATTAACTTCAAAACCAACTATCACATTGTCATTATAATTATAATATCTATCATAGTTGTACTTTCTATATTTAGCATATCTCAGCATAATAAATTATGTATGTGTTTATCTAAGTTTTTAAATTAGTTTTCATTCATTAGAGATAGTGTACTATCATTATGCCTTAGGCCATATCTAACCCCTTTAACCCTATATTACCCCAATATAAATTTTATGGTTAAAATTTTGGTGAACCTAATCCATGTAAATGAAAAGTTTTCTAATTCCTAGGGTTATTTTCCAGCTAAGAATTCAAATTACTATGATTTTTTAGTTCGTATCTAATATTATTTTATATTCAAGAGAGGTGTATCCCTAGATTGGGAGGTGTGCATATTGAATACATTGAGATTCCCTTTATACCACCTATTATTTATAAAACCAATGAGGTACCTAATCATATGGATCATTATTATACCAGTGTTGAGAATCAAAAACATGTTAATGAGGTTATCATGGAAGAAGACTCTAATAATAAAAACCATGAGTCTAATGAAACTAATGAACATGGGAAAATAGACCATGAGCAAGTGCAAAAAATTCCATTTTTTCATGAATGTATTTGTCAAGTTCTTGAAGATCTTGATGAAATCTTAAGAACCATATTAGAAAATAAAAATGAAAAAAATATTAGATGAACAAATAGGTCCATCTATTGGTCATGTTATTCAGGTTATGGGTCATCCCCATATACCAAAAACCCTCCCTTTAGTACATTACTACTTTATATTTTTAATGAGGGCACATGATATGTATTTCAATCTTTGTTCCATGAAACTTTTATTTCCACATCTTACATGGTAAACCTAAATGATTCAACTCATGTACTAGTTTCAATGACTATATCTACCTAGCTTATGGGTACACCTCCTTTGGTGAAATATCAAATATCCAACCTAAAAGACCAAGAGGTGGAGAATCTTATCCAAACTATAAAACTTGTACAAACTAAGGTTAAAAATATTAAATAAAATTCTATGAAATATCCTTATGTTGTTGATTCATAAAAGGTGTTGCATAATCCTCTTGAACTAGAGATTTATTTTCACCCCTTACCCATTGGTTTTGTTTCACCTAAGTTCACATTTTATGATGGCAAGGGTGATACTAAATATTATATTTAATATTTTTATGCAACATGCCTTGATTATGCCTCCAATAATAAAAGTTTGACCAAAGTATTTCTAAGGAGCTTAAAATACTATGCTTTAAGGTTCTTATATGATACACCAACTCAATTACTAAACATCTTCAAACCCTTGTGGATCATTTTTTGACACACTTTTTTTTACAATAACATCAAAAACGTTTCTTTTGCCCAAATTATAAAAAAAAAGACACCAATGAACCTATCAATGAATATGTATTAAGGTATACGACAATGTTGGATAAAATGACAAATCATCTAGAAGATAAAGAGATTGAAGATATTTTCAATAATTTTTTGCTTGCTCCATTATATGATTCTATTTTTTTCAAACAAATCAAATCTTTCAATGAATTATTCCACATGGTTCATGATCATGAAATGTAACTTATCTCATTGTACAAAATCAAGCATGTATAAAACATAGTGACTACATCTACATCCAATACTAAGTCTACTATCAAACTAATTCATAAAATCAAACCACCTGATCCTAGAAAGGAAATAACCAACATGGTTAATGAGGTTCAACAACAACCTAATCATCTTGTGTTATTGAATCCACCATGGAGATAGTTTTCATGCTTACCTAGGTATCCTGATTCATTACTCTCATGGATTATAGATTATCACACCATATCTCTCCCTCATCCTATAGAGGTTGATATGAGAATACCTCTATGTAAAGTGTACGATGTGAATGCTTATTTTGAAGATCACTAAGGCCCTAGGCATTACATGAAGATATTTTTTTTATTGAATCATATGATCTAAGACCTCATTGATGACCAAAATATTACACTTGATGATCCTCTAAAGGAATCAGGTTCACAACCTAGTGACTACCACAAGTATAAAATATTTAAAAATCTTTTTCAAAACCATTATAATAAAGGTTTAGAAGTAAAAATGGCATACAATGCACATCCTCTTCCATAACATTATGAGCACCCATTAGATATGATTATTAGTACCTATACATGGAATACACCTCCTATGGTGAAAAGACCTTCTATTACTTTCAATGATAGTGAGATTAGGGATGATCATGTACATCTTCATTCATTATTAATTTGAGCATAACTTGATCACAATCCTATATATAGTGTTATGATTGACAATGGTGAAAGTAAAAATGTTTATAATATGATATTAATTAGTTTTTTGGGTTATATAAATCATGATTTACATCCTCTGACTACATTAGTTAGAGCATTTGATGGGATTTCACTATAGGTTATGTTGAGGTCAACATACCCCCCCCCCCCCCCCCCCCCCCCCCCCCCCCCCCCCCAAATTCTAAAAAATGGGGACCCTTGTTTCAAATTATGAAAATTTGTACCTTAAATTGAAAATTCACTTGATTAAAGTGCCATTAGAATGATTTACACATTATATTTATTTGAAGATCATCCACACCATGGTTAGTTTAGCATATTTTCACATGATTCTAATTTAATCTTACCTAAATTTGATAACATTGGATCTTTGTGTTTTAGCTTATAAGATTAATAGAGTCCATTTGGAGAAAATAATGTCTAGGTTTTTATGGTTTAAATGATAATTTTATTTTTTACTATCCTTTGGTTTATTAAAAAACTAGGTTAAATTAATGTTTAAGCATCTTAAAAACCTTAGTCCAATTACCCTATCTCATGTCCTTTTGAATTGAATTCAAAATTACATGGGAATAATTTACATAGGAATAATTAATCATGTCATTGAATCAGTTTAATTTTTATACTAAGGGTTAGTCATGTTTATTAATATGACCAAACATTAGTATAAAAATTTACACTTGGTCCTTTATGTCTCGAGGCACCTTAGCCTATTTTTTGTGTGGTCTAACTAATTATAGGGTCCCTTTTATTATTTTCTAAGCTTAGCTTAAATCATTATCCTAAAGTTTTAATTATATTTATTAGTACAATAAAACCCTTAGGCTAGAACTTTATGCCATGTCTTTTAGTCATGGGGTCACTCTATTATGATTTAAAAATTAGCCTAAAATTTTACCCTAAGGTTTTATCATGTTTATCAACATGAATAAAACCTTATTCCAAAAATTTAGCCTAAGTTATTTATATTTCTTGAGCCTGACTTAGTTTATTTTATTACCCATAGGATCAATGGTGTGCATTTGGTCAGGCAAAATTGATCCAATGGTATGAGGTAAACTCAATAAGTCAATCATCTTGATCGATGATATGCATTAACTTAGGAAAATATGATTTGATGATGCATGATCAATGCTAAAAAGTCAAGCCATGAGCCTAAGTTAATTTTTATCATCTTCTTGAATATTTATGATAGGCAACTGAGCATACACATTCTGATTGATGATGCATGTTAAGTCAAAACTTCAATGAAGCACCAAGATAAGTGAAAAGTTGATAAGTGTCACAATTTTAGAAAAAGAATAGTGAGCATATAATAACATTCAACCCCTTAAATAAAGAACCAACAAAGTGAGTTTGGTTAGCCAAAGATGATTTAATGGTGTGTGATGAAGGTTGAAAAGTCAAGATCCCTATGAACAACTATAGAGATGACAAGTGGCACAACTATGTGCCACAGATTAAAGCCTGAACATATTTTAAAGATTGATAGTATGTGGATATGAATACACATTTTGATAAATGGCATGTAGAGCAAAGGACATAATCCAGATGACCTAGATCAATGGTGCACATTGATTTATGCAACCAAGAGCTGATGGTGTGAGATAAATATGAGTTTTTAACAAACCTAGAATGAACACAATCATGACAAGTGTCACAACCATGAGGAAAATAACAAAGTAGATAATAAATTTCAATCTCCCAAATCAAGATCAATGGACCACATTGATCCATGAATATGATCCAATGGTATGAATCAAGGTGGAGTTTTCAAAGGGCTAGCTCGAATGAGGTGTTGACATGCATCTAAAATAAATGGTCATTTATTAAATATTAATGGGTTATATGACATGATAGAGCCACATAAGTGCCAAGTTAGATTAAAATATTTTATGGACCTATATAATGTGAAGGTATAAATGCACTATCTAAACAAAATCCAAGGCATGAAACTCATTATTTGAACTAGATGCCACCATTAAAGCAATATGAAAACCTTCAAAAGAGCCCTAACATGTATAGAAGCCCTAATTACACCCCATGATCATTATAATCAAGCCAAGTAAAGTTGATTTATCACATATGTAATACTAATTCAATGTAGAGCCTAAGTGTAGTCCAATACTAAGCAATTTAACAAAATTCACAATCATGACAGCTCAAAGGGGTGTTTCTAAGGAGGATGTGGATCTTTATTTGAACTTGAATGTAGAAGGTAAGATTTCCAAAGACATAGAGTTTGATTCCACCAATATAAACATATGAGATAATAATTGGTCTAACCTTTTTTCAACCATTGAAGAATAACCCACCATCACCTAGGAAGAAGATAAGAATATGTCTACCAAGAGACTCTATTATGACATAGTCATAATTCAAATGATAGGCCTACATTATATAGCAATAAAGCTTGAGGTAATTCATTGTATCGACACTCTTGATCCTATTTTCAAATATGGTAAAATTGATAAGAGCATGTTAATAAATGAACATACTTGCAAAAAGATAGCCTATAAATCTCTCCCATAGCTTTTGAGAACTACTATAAATTTCCCAAACCCCAAACAAACCTGACCTCAATCAATACCTAGGCCAAAGAGAATGATTTAAAGACAATCATTAACTTTTGGTTATATTCTAAGAATAAATTATTTTCAGACTTCAATAATAGCATCCCCTTTAGCCAATTTAGACCTAGGATTAGGATGATCATGACAATGATGAACAAGTTGTGTGGGAATCCAATCACTACATATGTAGATAAAATTTGGGTACCCTTAGTCTATTTTATGGTTGAAAAATATATCACCCTCATATAGGTGAGGTGATTAGCATTGATTTAAGTATATATATTTTGGCATTCAAAAAAAAGACTAAGACTTAATTTTATACAATGTCATACCTTTTGGATGCCCTTCTTGTTACAACAAATATTCCCAACCTTAGGGAATGGTCACCTAGTGGAACATAGACTATTTCACATTATTAATCCAAGTTGTACATATTAAAGTATAGGGATCACATCTACTTCATTTGTGATTGTGTCTATCTAGTCCTAAGTGAGGCTGTAACTATGACCCCAATTATGATGATCACCCCATTGATCAAAAATTCAATTGAATCTATGGGAGATATATGGTTGTATTCAGATTGTATAGTTATCAAAATTTAGGGAACTTAGAACTAACCTCCAAAACTGCCCATCCATGTACCTAATAAGATAATAGACCAAGAGGTAGAATATCAATTATTCTATGGCATTAATGGCCTATCTAGAATCAAGAAGAAAATGCTCCTCCACAACCTCCCAATAACTATCAGAAGGACCATATTCAAGCAATGGGAGAACATTAAAGCAACATCCTGACATAGAACATCCTTTAAACTTTAAATTGATGAGCTAAGCTAATGGGAGTCTTATTTAAGGGTTAAGGAACAACTAAAGGTCAAAGGAATTAATATGCCTTATGATCATCAGCCTAGTGCTTTTGATGCTATATACATAAAATCATCTTCATTATTTGAGGTCATCAAGAGATTGAAATATCATAACCTCAGTCTTGAATATAGTCTAGAAGAAATTTAGAAAGGAGATGATAGATGGAAATTAGGGCCAAGGAAATATCACTTGATAGATAGTGCACCTACTATACCTCCACCAATTCAACCTCAAGTAGATCAAAAACTTGAGGCACAAGTTAAACAAAGACCAAAAGAAAAAAGGCCTAATGAGATTACATCATCTTCAACCATGCATAAGAGCAAGGATCACCTATTAAAGAAATTAACAGGGTAGCATTAGACCTTGGTGAGATAGTATAGGGTGAAATTAAAATGTTATCTAGTGCTTATGAGTCTTATGAAGAAGAAGCTCAAGTTGAGGAGGTAGAGAAAGAAAAGGGGAAGGAAATAACATTGGACCTAGTCCCTGTGGATACCCCTAAGATAAAAGCTAAGATGGCCATGGTTGTAGTAAATACCAAAAAGCCCAAGGTGACTTTCATCGATCCTTTGAGTGAAGTCAATCTCTTTAGTAAAGAGAACTTGATTTATGGACCAACCATTCTAGAGTGGTTCATCGATGGACCTAAATTGTATAAGGTTCCCACTAGGCTCCATCCTTGGGATATGATACAAGCCATAAATATCCTTGTTCATGAAGAGTTGAAGCCATGGATAGTTGCATTATAAAAAGAAGATGATAAAAAGATAGATGTTCTAGGAGTTTCAAGTGGAGCACAAATGGAGACCCTAGCTCCAAAGGTAACACAATCCTTAGTTGGTGTCAAGTATGACCCAATAACTACCAGTTTGTAAAGGGTCAAAGAAAATAAAGTCATAGTAGGGGTGAATAGATCACCTATCAGAAAGTGGATCCATTCAATGGTTTGACTCCAATATAAGGATAAAGACCTAGGGAGGACTCGATATTTGAGGAAAATGTTCTTAAATTAGCTCAGGCATAGTTAGATCAATTGTAAATAGTTATCAAAGGTATATTATAATAAAAGAAGAATTTGGAAGGACAATTTATCTTATCAATCCTAGAAGACAAGTTCAAGAAATTTAAGGACATCATGAATGATTTGTTCAGTTTCTTGAAGTTAGTCAAGACCAAGAAAGAGGCAATTAATCAACAAAGTAACATGGCTATAGGCCAAGTTGGGCAATGGCAAGCTTAAATTTACCAAGTATAGGAATTGATCAAAGCCTTGACCAAGAATAAAATCCCTAAGTTCAGAATAATTAACCTAGCCCACTTGAATATGGTTATGGATATATTAGTAGAGAATATCAAGGCCTTAAGCAACTAGTCTAAGCAAATAGGAGACATTTCTAAAGATATCAAATACATAGGAGATAAGATGTTTTATATATTGGACAACCTAATCAAAGAACCCACCACACTCAGCCCATTAGGTCTTATCACTGATAAGGAGTTCAAACATAGAACTACTCAATTCATGTAAGAGGTGAGGAATCAAAGATAGGGAAAGAAAGGGGTAGATAACAAGAAGATCATGGGCTTATTTTTATCATCTAAGAAAAATATAAGAGATGCTAGGAGCATCAAACAAGCTTTAGAAAGAGCTAGAAAGGATCTCAAGAGCTTTGAAGATCAAGAAAGGGAGCTTTTCATGATACCTATTGTCCACCTCCAACTTATTGATGAACAACATTATAGGATGAGGATCCTACAACAAAACAAAAGATTGTAGTAGCAAGAGGATCCCAATGTCAATATAGTTGACTTATAATATTCTATTATATAGGACCATTGTATAATATTTGAAAATAGAATATTCTTTTTGTAAAGGTATGTGCAACTTGTAAAACACATTGCCTATAGGTTAGTCTATTAGAAGGTATCATTTCTTCTAGAAAGTTATAGAAAGGACAGTTATCCTATACACATGTACAATTGTAATTTGACATGACTAACCAACATACCTCATAAACTTTCTATATAAATAGGTATTTCCAATTGTAAAGGGAGGGAGTTTTTTTTGAACCAAAAATCATTTGTAAAATTTTGAGAAATTAATACAAGCAAGGAGTTCTACAAAGTTTGTCCACATTTGTTTGTGTCTTTTGTTATCATGGCTTCTCTCTCATTTTATTGGTTTGATTTTCAGATTTGAATGGTTCTTATGAATTATCGATGTGTATCTTTAAATGTAGAGTTGCTAATTTATGCTAATGCTAGACTAGTTGAAATTTTTTAGGTTCATTTCACTTTCTTTTTTTTCTTGTAGATGTGCTAATTCTATTTGTTAGAAAGAGTGAATATTTAAAGTGAGTTTGGGTCTTATTTACATTAATTTATACTATCCTTATATGTTTGCCTAATGTGTGATACAATTTGAGCTTATGCTACTTCATGTCATATATTGGTTAAGTGCATGTTCAGATGAAGTTTGAACTTTGTCATAATGTTTTGATTAAAGATCAACAACATATCTCTTCTCTACCTTACCCTTCCTTTTGTTCCTTTTAATAATTCACCTTAGATTAAAGTTCATTGTGAATATCCATGGTAGTATAGCTTAGACATAGGTTTTGATCATAATTCATCCCAACTAGTAAAGATAACCCTTAGATTCATATATCAACTATTAGGCCACAATTGCTCCCAACAACCAAATATTATAAATTTTTGAAATAGTTCATTTGCTTTGCCTCTATTTCACCAAAAATAATAGGATTATCACAACAAGAAGCTCATGCCATGGATTCTTTGAATCTATAAATGAGAAGTGTTTCTTAAACACTCTAAACCACCTATGATACACTTTTAGGAATCAATAGGTTCTTGTGGATATTGAATTACCTTTATAGGTGGGTCTTACCATGTGGTTAATACCTTATTAGTTATACCTTTCATTAGTTTATTTCATATGTTAATTGGATAACCTTGGATACATACACTTTGAGAAATATCTTCTACATTGCATAGGTGTGTTAAATACATTTGTGCCAACTGATTAATTAAAATTATTAGAATTCATATAAAACTGACATTAATCAAGACTAATTTATATCTAAGTAGTTAATTATCAAACCTCCTAAGGTTAATCTTCTATAAAATGATAAACAATAGTACATACCCTTTACTAGGCATCCAATACTTAAGAGACCATTACATAAGATATCTTCAATGCATTCCACATAATCCTCATTTACTACACACCATATTAAGATAATGAGAGCCTTATACATGTTCTTATTACTATTGTTCAAAAGAAACCACAAACCATATAATTATCGGTTCTAAAACCCCTACTCCAACTATTCCTTCATGATCACAAAGTTATATTATACATATGTAGAGCATAATAGATACTACAGTGATAGGTATTTCAACTATAGATGTTCATTGGCATTACCATTAGTTTATTTAACCAGGTTTTTAGTGGGGAGATACACATGAGCATCTATTGGATGAGATCATAGGATAACTTCTCTAGTTTCACATATTCCAAAAATTCAAAAAAATATTAACATCAAAAAATATGTTCAACATTTACATTTTTTTTTTATCTCCTTGGCATATATGTTGTTGGTTTCATGTTGGTGTTATTAATTTGGCATGTTAAGGTTAAATTACTACCCCTATCAATCGAAACTTTCCTAAAACCATTCAATAGCCATTTAAAGCTATGAATTGTGGCCTAAAATAAATAATTTTGGTAAAAAATGTAAAAAAATGTATTTTATATGGGTCATCATCAGTTAAAATAGCATTTTCAAGTTTAAATATGCAGATAATCCATGCACAAGGATCAATTTTGAGAGAAAATTAAACTTTCTAAGAGCTACAGGTGGTTTCAGGACCTCAATTTTTTTTGCATAAGGTCATCATTAATTGATGAACCTTTTAAAAATGTTTCATGGAAATTGGATGAGTGGAGATACTTTTCTTTTGTAACAATCCTCAGCATGTCCATTGGAGATCACCATTAGAGTAGGCATCATTCTGGAGGGCCACAAAGGTTTCTAAGCCTAGATAAAAGTTTAAAAAATCATAAGATGATGTTTTTAAATCATAATAATACATTTTAAGAGTTTAAAAAATCTAAATTTTAAGTAAATTGTGCTCATACAGGCTTATGCAATCAATTAGGCATATAGGCCAAAAAGGGGTTTTTTGACTTTTTAAGGAAAAGGTGATTTTAGAGTGTTTTTATAGTATGGTATGAAACCCATGATAATTATTTTAGTAATTGATAAGTATGTGAAGATTTATTTTTATTTTGGTGAATTTTTCACTTTTTACAGTTTTAGGCACCCTTCCAAGCCTCATATTTAGATGCTCATAACTTTCACCACGTGTGGAGTTTGACCAAATGATATTAGTATGTTTTTATTACCCATGTTTAATTAAAATTAATTAAAATTTTATACCAATTGAGGCGATATGATTTATGAACAATCATTAAGAATGTAGGTAGCTCAAAATGCAGTTAAAACCCCACAAGTAGATTTCTCTATGTGATAACTTTTCATATATTTTGAATGGGAACCTAATATTTTTAGGGTTGTTACGGGGGTTAATTTTATACACATATATTTAAATATCTTGTTATTTTTAGGTTTTTACTTCATGAATCATTAGTTTGAATATTTATCTCCAAAGCCTGTTTAAACCCTTAAAAAACTAGTTTTGCAAAAATTTGCTTCTATTGACATATAATAATATTGGATCAACCTAAAACCTTTTAAAATGTCATTAACATAAAACATTTTAAAATTTAAATAAAACTTAGAGAAGATTCTAAAAATGTCAATTAAATGTATGGAGATGTACGGATGAGGGAAGAAATCATGTTTTTTGTGGGAAAAAGCATGTAAAATGAAGTAAAAGATAATTCAATATAATATAATAAATGGAGATAAATTAATAATTATTATTATTCATCCTAAAATTTTCATTTGTTCATAAATCAACCTATAAGTATCCCAACCAACTTGATCAAAAAGGCCAATCTGTAGGAAAATGGAGCAAAATAGGCCTAGTCAAACTTGTTGACTGAATGGTGAAGGTTTTCACATTAAAATCACATATTTGAAGATGAAAAAATTTGTTCCAAGTCTAATTAAAAATTTTAAAAGGTTTTTATGGCTTATTATTTTTGGTTTAATAGAGTTCAAATGTAAGAAGATAGGCTATTATGCCTAATTAGCCTAATAGGCTAATTGGTCAATCAAGCAAGTAAAAACTGACATTAAAAATCTATCAAATGAATTAATTTTGGAGTTACCACACACCATTTATGATATTATTATGGATATTTATATATATTTTAAATTTTAAACGCTATTTTATACAATGAGGACCCAAGTGGAGTTAACTAGCCTTGAGCTTCCAATCAAAGCTTCAGTTGACTAGTTGACCAACATCAATAGGACCCATCATTTCTTGTTTCAATGCCAAAATGGATTTCTTGAAAAACAAGAAAATTAAAATATTTTTTAAGACTATTGTATTGATTTTTAAACTCAAAATATACTTGAGTTTTTATCAACATGGGCCCACCTATTTTCCATGCCAAAGTTTGAGAGTGCATGCATGCTTTGAGAGGGAAAGCTAATATTGTAAAAAGGAGTTTTCTAAATATTGTAAAAGGGAGTTGATTAAGTAGTTGTAAGAGGTTTTAGTCTTTATTTAATTAAAGAAGACTATTACTTATGTAAATCAACTCCACTTAAGATTTTATTAGCTTTTAAGACTTATGTATTAGCTTTTCAATCCATTATTGCATAATTCCTGGAGCAGAAGAAGAAATTATAATTTGGACCATACATCAATAAA
This sequence comes from Torreya grandis, assembly GCA_037957365.1. Taxonomy (NCBI): domain Eukaryota; kingdom Viridiplantae; phylum Streptophyta; class Pinopsida; order Cupressales; family Taxaceae; genus Torreya; species Torreya grandis. Next base: position 1,467,992 of record JARHVA010002743.1, read on the forward strand.
GAAGATTTTGCTTTGCATATGATTTTTGACACATAATAGTGTGCATTTGATTGTGTATCGGCATATAAGAGAGATTATATCTCCTTTTGGTAGTTTTATTCCTTGCCTATTATTTTCTATATCACCTTCTATAGGTCATTTGAAGAGGTAAAAGAAATTTTTTGATCTAAAATCCTTTCAACCCTTCATCTAAAATATTTATGCTTAAGGGGAAAATAGGAATTTTATTGATTCATATGTGTGCATCATTTTTAGTAATTTCAATAGAATATAATAAATTTTGGTGCATCACCCCCTTTAATTAAGATTTCCTTCAATTTTCCCTTCCCCTTTTCATCCAAAAAATCATAGTAGATCAGATTTAATTGATAAATCCTAAGGGAACCAACCCTCTCTAGTGGTTATTCTCAATACAGATTCACCCACACTCTAATAAATTCACATTATATCAGTTGGAGTGAATGTGTTCTACACATCTTCAAGCAAGGTGCACTCTAGAGTTATAATAGTTTATAGCACACTTAGTGAGAGAAGCTTGCAGTACATCATCTTCATATCTAGTTTACAGTACTCTTGTGGCTCTCATCTCAAATCAAAGGTATATTATTTATCATAATTCAAATTATCTTCATGAATTTATAGGCTATAATAGCTTATAAAGAACAATTTCATCATTATTCTCCTTTATAGCATTTTGAATATGATCCCCATGACCCATATCAACCATATGAAGAGTATACATATCCTTATTAGCAGTATGAAAGATCATACTAGTCATATAACCATGATCCATATCAATCTCATCCTCATCCATATGAGACTTACCCATTCGAAGATCAATCACCTTTCCAAAACTCTATAAATTTTCATGATGAGATAGAGTAAAATGAGGAGGATAAGCCAAATGATTACCAAAGAGTTATGAGCCTACAAATAAGAGTTATTAGATAAGCAATCCCAGTCCCAAACATCAATACCTCGTGCTACCCTATATCAATATCCATGGATTCCAAGTCCATCTCAAAAATAAACTTCCCTAATCATGCCTCAAGAATAAATTCACCCAATACTAAATGCTCAGACTACATCCATTTCCCCTCAAAATCCTAAATCCTTTCATTAATGGAAAACCACATAAGGGAATATGCAAAAAGATGATATGATAGTTATTCTGGTTCAATAGCCTTAAAAGCAAAATAAGGTACCTATTACATAACCATTGGATTTCTCTCACCTTTTAGAGTAATTTAAGGGATCTACTATGCCTATACTAGAGAAGGAAATCATTCTTTCTAAAGTAGAAGATGAAGTTATAGCTGATGTAGATGGAGGTGAAAGAGTATTGCATGATCATAAGGAGGACATCATCATTAACACACTTAGTGTCAAAGATAAAATTGATGAAGTCAAAGAGGTTGTTGTTGTAATTAAAGATCAGATGCTAATAGATGATGAAATTCAAGAAGAAAACACTTCAATTATTCAACTTGAAGGTGTTTCCCATGAGATTATTTATCCAACAAGGGCTGACATCCATCATGAAGAATAAGAGCTTATAGAAGTGACAGGAAATGAGTACCAATTACCACAATAAGTTGAAGATAATGTATAGCCTTATGTTTTAATTATACTTCAAATTTAGGAGAACAAGTCTTTAAATTTGTTTGATATCTTTTGTTCAAGGTATTCTTTACTAGAATGTGGTCTATTGCAGGATGAGAAGAGTGCTTTCACCAAGCAAGAAGTGGTTGTTTTCATAGAAGATGACATGTTTAAACATTTCAAGCATGGTTATCAACCTCTCTTATCATTTTTAGATGCTTACATACTTTTGGAAGCTGAGTCTAAACACAAATGGCCTCAAAAATTCACAAAATCAGAATCGTTTATCTTAGTGGTGAACCTTTAAAATATGACAAAGAAGATACAACATGCTAGTCTACATGATCAAGATCATCAATTGAAGATATTCCTACAAAATACATAGATTTGGAAGCATGATGATTGGGTCTTGGATCCATACCTACAATTAATGTACCTAAGGATGGAGGTTGGAATCCCAATTGTACCATCAAGAAGACATGAGATTCCAATTTCTTATACTTGTAGAAAAGAGCTATCAAGGGATGGCAAATATATTTCAGGATTTTATGGGGCATCAAACAGCTTTCCTTTTGATCTAGGAGGACCACCAAGGTGGAGGTTAGTTTTTAGAAAATAGATGACCTTTAGTTTCATTCCTATAATTAATTTTCTACACATGATTTTAGTAGTTGTTTTTTCATTTGTTGTTGTTTTCCTTTCCTCTAAGTGCATACATACACATGTTTATTGTTGTTTGTGTCAGTTTCTCTTATTATGTATTGGTCTGCAAGATTTCCTAGTTTTAATGTTTATCTTGGTATATCTAAGTTTTTCAATTTTAGCCAATGTTTTTTAGTTCTTTGACTAGTAGGCTGGTTAATCCCTGAAAGTCACCAAAATTGTTAGTAATTTGGCCTGTCAAGGTCAAATTACTACCCCTATCAATCAAAACTTTCCTAAAACCTTTTAATATCCCTTTAAAGATGGGAATTGTGCCCTAAAATTACTAATTTTTGTAAAAAATGTCAAAAATATATTGTAAATGGGTCATTATCATTTTAAAATAGCATTGTCAAGTTCAATTATGCAGACAATCCATGCACATGGATCAATTTTGAGAGAAAATTGAACATTTTGAGAGCTAAAGATGGTTTCAAGACATCCAATTTTATAAAAAAATTAATCATGACCTGAATAACCTTATGAAAAAATTTCATAGTCATTATATGATTGAAGATACTCATTGTTTTGTAATACTCCTCAACATGTCTGTTGGAGATCACCATTAGAGTAGACATCATTATAGAGTACCACAAAGGTTTCTAAGCCCAAGTAAAAGTTTAAAAAATAATATGATAATGTTTTTACATCATAATCATACTTTTAAAGAGTGTAAAAACTCTAAATGTTCAGTAAATCGTGCTCATACAAGCTTATGCAATCAAATAGGCATATATGCCAAGAAGGGGTTTTTTTTTACTTTTAAAGCAAAATGTGTTTTTAGAGTGTTTTGATAGCATAGTATATAACCCATGTTGATTTTTTCATCTATTGGGAAGTAGATGAAGTGTTATTTTTCATTTTGGTGAATTTTTCATTTTTTTACAGTTTTAGGTACCCTTTCAAGCCTCTTGTTTAGATGCTCATATCTTTCACCACATGTGGAGTTTGAAAAAATAATATTAGTATGATTTAAATATATATATTTAATTATAATTAATTAATAATTGGAAAATTTTTATGGGATTTTATTTATGAAAAATTATTAAGAGTGGAGGCAGCTTAGAATGTAGTCAAAACCCCACGAGCAAATTTCTCCACTTCATAACTTTTCATATATTTGAAATGGGAACCTAATATTTTTAGGGATGTTATGGGGGTAAATTTTATACACATAAATTTAAATACTTTGGTATTTTGAGGTATGTAATTCATGAATCATTATTTTAAATATTCAGCTCCAAAGCACACTTAAACCCTCAAAAAACTAGTTTTGTAAAATTTTGTTTCTATTGATATAAAATCATGTTGCATCAAAATAAAAACTTTTTAAATGTTAATTAAACTTAGAGAGGATTTTATAAATGTAAATTTTATGTATGGATATGTATAGATGATGGAAGAAATCATGTTTTTTTAGAAAAAAATATGTAAAATGAAGTAAAAGATAGTTCAATAAAATATAATCAATGGAGATAAAATCCTAAATTTTTTTATTCATCATTAAATTTTAGTTTGGTAATAAATCATCCTAGAAGTGTCCTAAAAAACTTGATCAAAATGGTTAGTCTACAAGAAAAGGGAACAAAATAGGCCTAGTCAACTTTGTTGATTGAATGGCAAAGGTTTTCACATCAAAATCACATATTTGATGATAAAGAAAGTTGCTCCAATAGAATTATTATTTTTTAGTTTTCATGGCTTATTATTGAAATTTTAATGGAATCCAAGTGTAATAAGATAGGCTAGTAGGCCTAATTGGCCTAATAGGCTAATTGGTTAATCAAGCGAGTAAAGAATGGCATTGAAAATATATAAAATGAATTAATTTTGGAGTTACCACACGTCATATCTAATATTATTATTATTATTATTATGTATATTGATATATTTTTAAATTTTAAATTCTATTTTATGTAAGGAGGAGCCAAGTGGACTTAACTGGCCTTGAACTTCCAATCAAAGCTTCAATTGACTAGTTGACCAAAATCATGTAATATTATCATTTAAATAATGATATTAAAATACGTCAAGATCAGTTAAAGTGGAGATATAAAAAAAAGAATGGCATTGATTACATGCAAAGAGAGTTGACTAAGTCAATGGGGCCCATCATTTCTTGTTTCAACACCAAAATGGATTTCTTGCAAAATAAGAAAATTAAAAGATTTTTGAAGACTATTGTATTTATTTTTTAACTCAAAATATACTTGAGTTGTTATTGACATGGGCCCACCTATTTTTCATGATAAAGTTTGAGAGTGCATGCATGCTTTGAGAGGGAAATCTAATAGTTTAAAAACGAGTGTTCTAAATATGTAAAAGGGAGTTGATTAAATAATTATAAAAGGGTTTAGTCTTTATTTAATTAAAGAATACTATTACTTATATAAATCAAATCCACTTAGGATTTTATTAGATTTTAATACTTATGTATTGGCTTTTCAAACCATTATTACATAATTCCTAGATCAAAAGAAGAAACTATAATTTGGACCATACATCAATAAAGAAGATTTTGTTTTAAATATGAGTTTTGATAGATAATAATGTCTATTTGATTGTGTATCAAAATATAAGAGAGATTATATATCTTTTTGGCAGGTTTGTTCCTCACCTATTATTTTCTATTTCACATTCTATAGGTCATTTGAAAAGTTAAAATATTTTTTTTGATCCAAAATCCTTTCAACCCTTCATCTAAAATATTTATGCTTAAGGGGAAAATAGGAATGTTATTAATTCATATGTGTGCATCAGTTTCAATAGTTTCAAGAGAATATAATCAATTTAGGTACATCACCCCCTTTAATTAGGATTTTCTTTAGTTTTCCCTTCCCATTTTCATCTGAAAAATCATAGTAGATCAGATTTAATTAATAAATCCTAAGGCAACTAGCCCTCTCTAGAGGTTCTTCTCAATACAAAGTCACCCACAGTTTAAGAAGTTCTCATTGTATCAGCTGGAGTGAAGATGTGTTATGCACATCTTTAAGTAGGGTGCAATCCAGAGTGATAATAGTTTTTATCATGTCCAGTGGGACAAGCTTGTAGTACATCATCTTCAGATCTAGTTTCCAATACTCCAGTGGTTCTCATCTCAAGGAAAAGTTACATTGTTTAGCATAATTCTAGTTATCTTCATGAATTTCTAGGCTATGGCAGCCTACAAAGAAGAATTTCATTATTCTTCTCTTTTTTGGCATTTCTAGTATGATCCCCATGACCCATATCAACCATATGAAGAGTATATAGATCCTTAGCAGTAGTACGAAAGTTCATACTAGTCCTATAACTATGACCCATATATGCATCTCATCCTCATCCATATGAGCCTTACCCATTCAAAGATTAATCACCCTTCAAAAAATCTTTGAATTTTCATGATGAGATAGAGGAAATGAGGAGGGTAAGAAAAATGACTGCCTAAGAGTAATGAGTCTATAAACAAGAGTTATTAGATAAGCAATCCCAGTCCCAAAAATTAATACATCTTACTACCCCATATCAATATCTATGAATTCCAAGTCCATCTCAGCAAGAAACTTTCCCAATCATGCCTCAAGATGAAATTCACCCAATATTAGATGCTCAACCTACATCCCTTTCCCCTTAAAATCTTAAATCCTTTCCTTAATGGAAAACCATTCAAGTGAATATGTAGAAAGAGGAGGTGATAGTTGTTTAGGTTCAATAGCCTCAAAATCAAAATCAGGTACCTATGGCACAACCATTAGATTTTTCTCACCTTTTGTAGTACTTTTAGGGATCTACTATGCCTATCCTAGAGAAGGAACTCATTCATTTTGAAGTAGAAGATGAATTTGTAGCTGATGTAGATGAAGATGAAAGAGTATTGCATGATCATAAGGAGGAAATCATCATTGACACACTTAGTGTCAAAGATGAAATTGATGAAGTCAAAGAGGTTGTTAATGTAATTGAAGATTAGATGAGAATAAATGATGAAATTTAAGAAAATAAGACTTAAATTATTCAAATTGAAGGTGCTTTCTATGAGCTTATTGATCCAACAAGGGTTGTCATCCATCATGAAGAATAAGAGCTTGCAGAAGTGACAGAAAATGAGTACCAATTTCCACAAGAAGTTGAAGATAATTTATAGCCTTATATTCCAATTGTACTTCAAATTTATGAGAACAAGTCTTTAGATTTTTTTGATATCTTTTGTTTAGGGTATTATTTACTAGAATGTGGTCCATTTCAAGATGAGAAGAGTGTTTTCACCAAGCAAGAAGTGGTTGTTTTCATAAAAGATGACATGTTTGAACATTTCAAGCATGGTTTTCAACCTCTCTTATCATTCTAAAATGATTGCATACTTTTGGAAGCTGAGTATGAACAAAAATTACCTCAAGAAGTCACAAAATTAGAATCATCTCTCTTAGTGGTGAACCTTTAAAATATGACAAAGAAGATACAACATGCTAGTCTACATGATCAAGATCATCAATTGAAGATGTTCCTACAAAATACATAGATTTGGGAGCATGATGATTGGATATTAGATTCATACCTAAAATCAATGTACCTAAGGATGGAGGTTGGAATCCTAGATGTACCATTAAGAAGACATGAGTGTCCAATTTCTCCTTGCTGTAGAAAAGAGCTATCAAGAGATGGCAAATATATTTCAAGATTCTATGGGGCATCAAATAGCTTTCCTTTTGATGCAGGAGGACCAACAAGGTAGAGATTAGTTTTTACACAATAGACTACCTTTATTTCCATTCCTCTAAGTGATTTTTTACACATGCTTTTAGTAGTTTTTTCTTTTTTATTTTTATTGTCCTTTTCTCTAAGTGCATACGTGCACATGTTTGTTGTTGTTTGTGTCAGTTTCTCTTATTGTGTATTGGTATATAAGCTTTCCTAGTTTTAGTGTTTGTCTTTATATATCAAATCTTGTCAATTTTATCCAATTTTTCTAATTTCTTTGACTAGCAGGCTGGTCAATCCCTAAAATTTGCCAAAATTGTTAGTAATTTGGCTTGTCAAGGTCAAATTACTACCCCTATCAATCAAAACTTTCATAAAACCTTTCAATAGCACTTTAAAGATAGGAATTGTGGCATAAAAGAACTAATTTGGGTAGAAAATGTCAAAAACATATTATAAATAGGTCATTATCATTTCAAAATATCATTGTCAAGTTCAAATATGCAGACAATCCATACACATGGATCAATTTTGAGAGAAAATTAAACTTTGTATGAGATAAAAGTGGTTTTAGGACCTAAAATTTTGTACAAAAGGTCATAATTACTTGGGGAAAATTTTGAAAAAGTTTTATTGACATTAGATGAGTGCAGATACTCTCTATTTTGTAACATTCCTCAGCATGTTTGTTGGATATCATCATTAGAGTAGGCATCATTTTGGAGTGCCACAGAGGTTTCTAAGCACATGTAAAAGTTTAAAAAATAATAGAATTATTGTTTTAAATCATAATAATACATTTTTAGAGTGTAAAAAATCTAAATTTTAAGCAAATCATGCTCATATAGGCTTATGCAATCAATTAGGCATATAGGCCAAAAAAGGGTTTTTAGACTTTTCAAGAAAAATGTAATTTTAAAGTGTTTTGATAGTATGTTACAAAAGCCATGATGATTTTGTCAATAATTAGGAAGTAGGTGAAGAGATATTTTCATTTTGCTATTTTTTTTACTTTTTACAGTTTTAGGCACCCTTCTAAGCCTTTTGTTCAGATGCTCATATCTTTCACCACATGTGGATTTTGACTAAATAATTTTATTATATTTTAAATAAAAATATTTATTTATAATTAATGAATAATTTATACCATTTTATACTTTATTATTTATGAACAATCATTAAGAGTGTAGGCAACTCCGAATGTAGTCAAAACCCCTCAGGTAGATTTCTCCACATGATAACTTTTCATATATTTAGAATGGGAACATAATATTTTTAGGGATGTTAGGGGGGTAAATTATATACATATAAATGGATATATTTTGGTATTTGGAGGTTTTTACTTCGTGAATCATCATTTTGAAGATTCAACTTCAAAGCCTGCTTAAACCCTCAAAAAACCAATTTTTCAAAAAGTTTATTCTATTGACATAAAATCATCTTAAATAAACTTAAAACCTTTTAAAATGTAAATTAAACTTTTAAAGTATTATATAAATGTTAATTATATGTATGGGGATGTACGGATGAGGGAAGAAATCATATTTTTGTGGAAAAAAATATGTAACATGAAGTAAAAGATAGTTCAATAAAATATAATCAATGGAGATAAAATACTAAGACTTTCTTTCCATCTTGAAATTTTAATTTTGTCATAATTCATCCCATAAGTGTCCCAACTAGCTTGATCAAAATAGCTAGTCTATAGGAAAGTGGAGCAAGATAGGCCTAGTCAACCCTGTTGACTGAATGGTGAAGGTTTTCACATAAAAATCACATATTTAATTATGAATAAGGTTGTTTCAGGTATAATTAATTTAAAAAAAAAAAGTTTCATGTCTTATTATTACAGGTTTAATGGATTCCAAATTTAAGAAGATAGGCTATTAAGCCTAATTGGCCTAATAGGCTAATTGGTTATTCAAGGAAGTAAAGAATGGTGTTAAAAATCTATCAAATGAATTGATTTTGGAGTTACCAAGTGACATATCTGATATTATTATGCATATTTATATATTTTTTAAATTTTAAATGCTATTGTATGTAAGGAGGAGCCAAGTGGAGTTAACTAGCCTTAAAATTCTAATCAAAGCTTCAATTGACTAGTTGACCAATATCATACAATATTCCTTTGTTATCATTTAAATAATTATATTAAAATAATTCAAGATCAGTTAAAGTGGAGATAGACACCAAAAAATTGATTTGATTACATGCAAAGAGAGTTGACCAAGTCAATGGGGCCCACCATTTCTTGTTTCAATGCCAAAATAGATTTATTGCAAAACAAGAAAATTAAAATATTTTTGAAGACTATTATATATATTTTTTAACTAAAAATATACTTAAGCTATTATCAACATGGGCCCACCTATTTTTCATTCCACAGTTTGAGAGTTCATGCATGCTTTGAGAGGGAAAGCTAATATTGTAAAAAGTAGTTTTCTAAATATTGTAAAATGGATTTGATTAAATAATTGTAAAAGGTTTTAGTCTTTATTTAATTAAATAAGACTATTACTTATGTAAATCAACTCCACTTAGGATTTTATTAGATTTTAAGACTTATATATTGGGTTTTCAAGCCATTATTACATAATTCCTAGAGCAGAGGAAGAAATTATAATCTATACCATACATCAATAGAGAAGATTTTGTTTTAAATATGAGTTTTGACAGATAATAGTGTGTATTTAATTATGTATCATCATATAAGAGAGATTATATCTCCTTTTGAGAGGTCCCTTCATCACCCATTGTTTTCTATCTCACCTTCTATAGGTCATTTGAAGAGGTAAAAGAATTCTTTTGATCCAAAATCCTTTCAACCATTCATTTGAAATATTTATGCTTTAGGGAAAAATAGGAATTTTATTGATTCATATGTGTGCATCAGTTTCAATAGTTTCTAGAGAATGTAAGCAATTCAGGTGCATCACCCCTTTTAATTAGAATTTTTTTTAGTTTTTCCTTCCCATTTTCATCCCAAAAATCATGGATCATATTTAATTAATAAATCCTAAGGGAACCAACCCTCTCTAGAGGTTCTTCTCAATACAGAGTCACCCACACTCTGAGAAGTTCCCATTGTATCAGCTGGAGTGAAGATGTATTATGCATATCTTCAAGTAGGGTGCACTCTAGAGTGATAATAGTTGGTAGATGGAATATAATTTATTTATATAAACATGTGTTTCACAAATCTTTTTAGTGTGATACATGCAAACATAGATACATGATCTCTGCATTTTTAGATGTTAGGCCTTCCCTTTACTCATGTCATGTGGACATTGGGGGTATCCTCTTATTTTATTATAATACATCAAGTTTATATAATTATATGGTCACTTTACATTATCAAATTTGAGTTTATTTACTTAAACACACCTTTATGCATGATTAAATCTTTTATAGTATACTTGATACACTATGTACTTAATTTTTTTTGCTAACACATATGATATGTGGGCTAGTATGTTATTTTTGTGATGGATAATTATGCCTTAATTCATGTTATTACTTGAGTGAGTTCCATTTATATTGTCTTGTTTTCTTGATCATTTTAATACACTTCATATTTTGCTTCCCCCGTGCCTTTGTTTTCCTCTTTGAAATTTTATTGTATTTTTTATTTTATGTGGACATTTAAATATGTCATTATTACTTTTGTAGACATTTGAATAAGTCATGTCCCTTAGATTTTATATCATTTTAACATGCCCCTTAGTTGAGGTCTCTTTGGACCATTATTTTTTGATTTGCTTTTGAGTGCTCTTATGTGTGTGCTTGATTTCTTGTTGATATTATATTGTTAATATCTAGACATTGCCATGATATAAATCATGAATATTATGACTTTCTATGATCACATTATTCATTCTTCAATTATATGTTTACCTAAACATGTTCACTCTATATGTTACATGGTATATTAATAGTTTACAATGTTATCTTATCTTTTTGAGGTAAGGTAACTATTATGACTCTAAATTTCACCCCTGATAAGGTTATTCAAACCTTATTATTTAGATGATATCATGGAATCACTTCTATGATGTGTTTGGCCTAATTGATGAACTAAATCTCTATATTGGGCTATCTCCCTTGACCTGTACGATGGGAGAATGATGTACAAATCATTTCCCACCTTTCTTTTCTTGTAACTTCATTATGTCCTTTTTTAGTGTTAGAAATGATTAAATAGGCATTTTTAAACAAATTCAAACATTGGAAAAGTAGTCTTGAGACATCTTAGGCATATACACAAATAAGTACACGTGTCATGGCATTATATAAGTGGTAGATGACATGAAATACCCTTATATAATGATATAGACCTTCATGTTTGATCTTTCCTAGTAAGACTCATTAAAACATTGGAGCATACCATAAGACTAAAGCAATGAAATACCTTAGTCTTTCCAAAAATACCTTAACTTCTCCAAGATGTTTGAAAATTTAATATGGTCAACTTATGAGTTATGTTATTTGGTCTACTTGCTCAATTTGCATCACATTTCTTCTTATAGGTTCACCATATTTATGTATTTACCATAGTTATAAGTTTACTTTGAATTTCTTAATTAATCCTTAAAATTGTCAAAGTTACCTTAATCTATGTTAAACACTTTAGATATGACCATATTGAATGATTTTGATGACAAGACTAGGTGATTTGACTCATCCTCCAAGTAGATCACCCTAAGAGATTCTAAAAACTACTAAGAACAACACAATGCTTACCACTATAAGACCAACCATGATCAAGACAAGACTCTTAAGATGGATATCAACAAATTTAATATAATGATGACCAAAGTTTTGAATTTTAATCACCTATTCTAGTGAACTTTGGCTAACATATTTGGTGACCTCCTAGGATTAGATGTTTGTTATGCATCTAGACTAGTGACCTTTATAGTCCATTAGACTATGGGGTCATGAAATTTGATTAAAATGAAGACATAATAAAATTTTAATCTGATAATAGCTTTAAAAACAAACTAAAAGATGAGAAAAATAACAAAACACACACCAAACATACACGTGTCATAAAATACTTGGAGGAAAGACAACGACAAAAAAAATAAAAATAAAATAAACCTATGCTTTAACACTTAGGGAAAACAAAGATCTACTCTACTATGTACAAGGCTAAAAACTAACCTTAATAACATGGTTTTGAATATATCCCATTTACATGGATGTTCATCTCCTCTCCATTTATATTTTCAAGATGAAAAACATTATGTTGCTTACAGCTAATGATAACATATGCCCCACTCCACATTGTATCAAACTTGGTATGCCTACCAGGTTTAGCCCTATATTCATCCCACTTTATAACAATGTCTCCTTATTGATATGATATTAAAATATCTCTTCTATCAAAGGTATTATTTACTTGGTCATTATTTCACTCCATGGTATACATGGCATGGTATCTAATATCTTCCAATGCTATGATCTTTGTCAACCTTATTGCCATAGGATCACTCTCCATCATTTCAATTTGAAGTGCTAACTCACTGATAATTAGAGAGATATAGTTAACTTTTCCTCTCTCCCATAAATAAACATGTATGGAGATTCTACCAAGAACCCTATTTTCATTCAAATCCTTATTCAAAAGGAAGTCTCTTATTCTTGAATGTGACACCATGACATGAATTTTGTTATTGAATACCATATGCTTAAAATTCTTAAGGATACTTATGATATCCAACACTTTATTTTATATAAAGGTGTATATCTCTTAATAATCATATATCCCTTGACTAAATGAGGCAATAAGTTGCTCAAGACCTTCACCATTTTACTATGTCAACATGGTTGAGACGGTCTCAATGTTAGAGAAAGTGTACAAGAACAAATCCTTTAAAAAATTAGGATTGATCAATGGAGGTGCTTCGGCTATAACTTTCTTAATATCCTCAAAAATATTTTTTCCTTCCTTTTTAAAATTTAAGGCTTGTTAATTCCTCAACATGGATGTTATAGGATTCATAAGGTTGTAAAATCTAGTTATGAACCTTATAACAAAGTTAATCTTTCTAAGAATGTTTTACAAACCTTTTTTATGCTTGTGTAAACACAAAGCCAATATGGCACTCACTCTTTTTGGATACATGGAAATCACATATTTAGATATAATGTGATATAATAAATCACCATCATGAACTTTAAAAACACACTACTTGGGGTTTAGAGAGATCCCATATAGCCTACATCTTTCAAAACCTAGTTGAAGATGAGTTGGGTAATCACTAGAATTCTTTAAAAAAACTATTATGTCATCAAGATAGATTAGTACAATTTCATTAATCAAGCACTAAAAATCCATATATATGGATATTTATAATGTATCCATTGAATTATATAGATCAAATTTCATTATTTTATATGCCTATGTGCCCCATTTAGTAGTAATGATTGTTTTATATTGATCTTCTTCTTTCAACAAGACTTGATTATAACTAGAGTATCCATCCAAGAGAGAGAAGCATTGAGAAACTATAACCACTTGAATAGTTTTGTCCATGTAGGGTAAGGGGTAATTATATATAAATGACACCCTATTCAAATATATGAAATCTACACATAACCCGATCTCCCCATTCTTTTTCCTCACAAGGACTAGATTAGAAATCCATGAGGAGTGCTTAATAAAGAATATGATACTTGACTTTATAAAGTTATTTAAATCTCTCCTCATTAAAATATCAATATTTGGGTTTATATTTATTTTTCTTTGTCTTAAAATTTTGGAATTTTAATTAATCTCTATGGTATGTTTTACAAGTGTAGGATTAAACCCCTTAAGATCACTATATTCTCTAGCAAAGATATCATAAATGTTTTAGATAACTCCACAAAGGGAATCCATTTAGCTATAGTACATACCTTTACAAGATTAAAAATATTGTACTTGAATATATTATTCATTTCATGATACTCTTATTTTTTAGACATACTCACCTTAGCTCTCCTCATTTGATCATTCTCATTAAATATGTTATAAAGAGTTACCAACCCTTTGGGAAGTTGGCTAGATCTTAGTTACATATTTATTATCCATATTGTTGCTTTAGAATACCTTGGTTTTTTGAAGAAAACTCAGATTATTGTTAAAGGAAACATGCAATTTAGTTATCATTCTCAAAAACTTACCAATTAATATCATTATCTAGAACTAATGGTCTCACTACCACCTTGATATGTGGCTGAGTTTTTGAATTCTTCACATCATTAGGAATGTCAAATTGATCTCCCACTAAACCTAGCCTATAATAATAATGATTATCTTCTCTTAAAATGATTATATTTTGAAGGCTTCAAAGTATTCAATAAGGTCCCATACCCTATATTTTTAATAGTTCAATAATGGATTCTTAGTATCACTTTTACCTTTCACTTAATGGACTACTAGCTCATTATATCAAAAAACTTGTAATTTCTTCACTCCATTATTTTTTTCCTATTGAAGTCCATGAATAAGTGTTTCATATTCATTTTCATTTCAAGTGTAGTTGAATTAAAATCTAATTGAAAAATAATACCTTTATTTGGAGGGAAAAACTAGCATCACACCTACACCTAGTCCATTCTTACTCCTTAAACCATCAAAGAATAAGTTTATAGATCATCATTATCTTAATTTGACTTGGAAAGGGATGATATGGTTTCACCTTATTCATAAGAATAGTAAAAATCTAGAAAAACTAGTTTAATACCTTTATATGGATCATATTTATTATTTTCAGCTCCCCACTCATCAAGAAAAATGTTTGATATACCTTTAAGAGGTACAACTAGTTATTGATTATTAGAATGATATCCTTCATATATGATAGTACAATTCACATTTGAAATGTTTGGATTATATGGTTCAAAATGGAACTTAAACATAGGTTCATAAATAATTTTAACTTTAGCACATATCTAGTTCTAAAAGCCATATATGACTAATCAGATGACAAATACTCCCCAACCTTGGCATTAAATCCTCTTGAAAAGCATAAAGCAAAGTAGGGTGGTGAATAAAATTTTAAAAAATATTTGGAAATAAAAAAGTTGAGACAAACATGGATATTAATAATAAAATCTTTGATCACACCCATTGTCTTAGTAGTTGAACCATCCATTTGAAAAACACCCACGGTATTAGGCTCATATTTTAAGCCTAACTTATTAGTTATTTGTTTAGGCATCATTGAGTTGATTACCATACAATCTATCATGAAATTATGCACTAATAAATATCCAATAATGATAAAAAATATAAAAAGGAGGTGGTTTACCATCTTTCCTTGGCTGCCCATTAGTAGATGTAGGTGAATTTTTGAAGAATTAATTTTCTCTTTTCACTGATTTTTATGAAAGGTTGAGTTTAGAAAAATCCTCTTCAAGTATGGCCTTATCGAGGTTAACATATCCCCATTTTTGAAAAATGAAGACCATTTTTTAAATTTTGAAAATTGTTCTATAAACTAGACATCTCACCCGATTAGATTGTACTATTTGAATATCATGTGTTGACTTAGCTTAATAAACATATTTGCATATAATCTTTGTTTAAATTTTCTAACATTTTGCTTCATATGTTTATATGTTGTAGGATCAATGGATCTCCATTAGAATGAACAAGTGTTAATGATTTATGATTCAATGATCAATTTTATCTTTTTGATTAACCTTTGGTCTTTAGTTAATGAATTAAATCTAAGTTAAATGGCAATTAAAACTTTAGTCTAAATATTTTAGCATAAGTTTTTATTTTTGATGGGTTTACTTTATCGATGGGTCATTTTATTTTTGACTAAGTCTTAGTTTAATTTTAGCCTAAGTTCTAATTAAATTTATTAATTCATTAAAAACTTAGTCTAATATTTATTTTAAGTATTTATATATATTCCAAAGCCTCACTCCATCTATTTCATTGTTTTCAGGTACAAAAACATATAAGGCCACCAAATGGTCATATATAAAAAGGTTGGATCACAAATCAATGGTACATAGATGATTTCCTAAGTCAATAAGTCAAAATTTCCCTAGATTGAATATTGATGGTGCATGTTCCTATGTACAAATCTTGATTAATTATCCACATTAAAATCTCAAGGTTAATAAGTCAAGATGGAAGATATACAACACATGTTCAATCTTAATCAAGTAAATCTATGATGAACATGGAGTCAAAGTGTCAAAGATCTCGAGAAGAGATACAAGAGTGATATGTGTCACAATCTTGATGAATGTTAAGGCATATCAATGGTTCACATTTAGTCTTGTGAATAATATGTAGATCGATAGTCTACATTAGATTGTATGTTCAAAGGATCAATAACATGAATTTAATCCTATAGATGGTAGATCAACATTCCATATTTGATCTTGCAGATCAAAATCAATAGTGGGAATGGAGTCAAAAATTCAAAGAGCCTAGATTTAACATGACAATGATAATTGTCACATTCATGATGAATTAGATAAAGATAAATGATTTGAATTTAATTGTGTATTTAATAGATTAATGGTATGCATTTAATCATTCATATCAATATCAATGGTATGCATTAAATATTGTAGACAAAGATAGATGGTGAAAAAAAAGTTAAGGATTCAAAGAACCCAAATTAAACATAATGCCACCATGTGACACAAGAGCATTGAAGTAATGGAGACTATCTATAAGGTACATAGAGATCATGCAATGCTACCAAATGGCATAATATTGTAAGCGCATATCAAATATCAATAGTCATAGTGAAATTCAAGGATAAAAGAATCCTAAGGAGATCAATGACATGCATTTGATCAAGAATTTAAATATTAACAACCCACATTCAAATAGTATAAATGGAGATTGATAGAGTAAATTTGATCAATCTCCAAGAGATAGTAGATAATGACATGTGTCCAAGACTCAACAGTCACATTTTAAAAATCAATAAGTTACATGACATGGTGATGCCACATATGTAAGACACATTAAATTGAAAGATATTGTAGACCAAAACATGTGAAGGTATAAATAAAAGATTAAAATATGATCTAAGTCACCAAATTACATACTTCAAATTTTCTTACCTCCAGTAAAGCTCTGCTTAAACCTCTAAAAATCCCTAGAACATATAGAAGGCCCTAAATTTGTCCATGATTTCACTGTGTTGATCTGAGAAATTTGAATTATCATTTACAAAAATATAATTCAATCAATATTATAGGAATGGAAACCCATGGACATATTTCAAATAAGGATGTTGAGTTATATTTATCATCAAATATAGAGGGTCAAGTTTTCAAAGATATAGTTTGTAGCTACCTCATTGAATAAAGGGGACAATAATTGCTCCACATTATTCTAGACTATTGAGAACTAAATAGTTATAACCAAGGAAGAAGAAAAGATATTCTCAACTAAGAAATTCTATGATGACATTGTAGCCATTTAGATGACTGGATTCCATTATGCTACTACTAAACTAGAAGTACTACATTGTATTAATGTTCTTGGTCCAATTTTCAAAGATACTAAAATAGACAAGGGTATGATTATTCATGAACATAGTCTAAGGAGAATTAAATACATCTCCTCTATTTATTTTGAGTCCTATTACAAATTACCTAAACCCTAGATTAACATATCCTTTATTAATTCATGGAATAAAAAAACACACCATGACAAACACCCTGGCAAAATGGATAGAATTTGATGACAAGGTCATTATAGATCATACAAAGAAAATCCATATCAATAAATTTAGACCTAGAGTTAGGATGGTCATGACCATGTTGAACAAGTTGTATGGATGTGAACATATAACACATATTGAACCAATGTGGGTCCATGTTATTCATTTCATTATTTAAGAAGTGATGGTTCCTCCTTTGGGTGAGATACTTAGCATTTCCCTAAGTAGAAAAATATATGGGATCAAGAATAAGAAGAGGAATTCAGTCTACATGATTTACTATTTATTATATTCCCTATGTGTAACCACCAAAATCCCAAATCAAATAGAATAGTCCCTTAATGGTACCCAGATTATGTCTCAATACTATTCAAAATTACATATCTAAGAGTATAGAGACCATATCTAGTTTATTTGTAACTATATTTACCTTTTATTAAGTGAAGACATTGATGGTATTCCAATGATGAGGATAAGTCCTATAATAAATAAATATATTGAATCAATGGGGGGTATATGGTTTTATCTTAATTGCATAGTTATCAAAATTTAAGGAACCAAAACGACCCTTCTTAGATTACTAGTGCATGTACCTAATAAATTAGTTGAAAAAGAGGTGGTCTATCAGTTGTTCAATGGGATATATGGCCTTTATAATACTAGGAGGAAGGGACTCCATAATTTTTTGATGAAAATTGGTAAAACCATATTTAGGAAATGGGATCATATTGAAGCTACTTCAAAGCATAGGTTGTCCTTCAACTTATAGATTAATGATCTTAGACAATGGCATCCCTATGGAAAGGTAAAGGAACATCTAAGGATCAAAGGTATTTTGGATATGCCATATTATAAAAAACTTAGTGAATTTGACCTTATATACACCAAAAAATCTACCTAATATGAAGTTGATAAGATATTAAAGGAGCACAATATAAGGCCTGAGTCTAGATTACATAGAGATCAAAAGGTGGATGATATATGAAAGATAGGCCCTAGGAAGTATCATTTGGTTGATGTTAGTGCCTATAGGCTTCCATAAATAGAGATAAAAATAGATCATATACCTAAAGAGATAAGACCAAGTGAGGTTGCTTCTAGCTCTTGAGCTCCTAAATCATATAGAATAATAGAGCAAGATCTACCTCAATAAGAGGTTCATATGATAGCTCTAGATCCTTAAGAATTTGTTGAGGATGCCTTGAAAGTGATATAAATTACTTATGAGATATATTCAAATGTATAAGAGGTAATTGTTTATGAAAATAAGCAAGATAAAGGAAAAGATAAATCACTGGACTTGATAGTCATTAACACTCCTACGAGGAAAGTTGAGACTACCATTGTCTCAAAAGCTAAGAAACGTAAAGTGATCATCACACCAACTTTAGAGAATTTAAATATATTTAGTGAGGAGAAAAAAATATATGGGACACCTATTCCTAAAAGGTTCATTTATGAACCAAGATTGGAGAAGCTACCTACTTATCATCCATGGGCTATGGTAAAAACTACATGCATTCCTATGCAACAAGAATTGAATCCATGGATCGTTACCCTACAAGAAGAAGAAAATAGATTGGATACTAAAAGTCAATAAATTAACATACAAATATAAGTGCCAAGTAAACATATGTCCCAATATTTAGTTGGGGTCAGATATGATCTAGATACTACAGGCTTAGAAAGAGTTACTGAGACAATTCTCATGGAAGGTGGTGAAGAAGTTGTTCAATAAAAGGTTGAACCTTTGACTCTTTTGACTCAAAATAAAGTAAAAATATCAAGGGAAACCCACAAGTTTTAAGATGATGTCTTGGAGCGAGCTCAATCATATTAAAAAATGTTGCAAGATACTATCAAAGGCCTAAAGTAAGAGAAGAAAATTCTAGAGGAACAATCCATTCTATCAGTTTTAGGGGATATTTTCAATAAGTTTGAAGCAGCCATTTATGACACATTCAAATTTTTGAAATCTATAAGGTATAAGCTATACATGGTGAACAAATAAAATTTTAGGGATATAAACCAAGTTATCTAATGGAAAGATTTATATAATAATATGAAATAATTGATCGAGATATTGATCGAAGGTTAGATCCTCGAGTTTAAAATAGTTAGCTTGTATCATGTGAATATGGATAAGGTAATATTGATAGAGAAGATTAAGGATATGGATAAATGTTCTAAGGGAATTGAGGATATCTCTAATGATTTCAAACAATTAAAGAATATAATGGTGCAAGTAATAGGGATCTTGATCAAATATCTAACCATCCTTAGTCACATTGGCTTGATAACTAATGAGGAGTTTGAACGTAAGGCTAATCAATTCATACAAGAAGTAAAGAATAAAATCCAAGGAACTATAGGGTTAGATTATAATCATATCATGGATATGATCTTATCATCAAAGGAAAATATTGAAAATGATAGAAGCATTAATGAAGGCTTGGATAGAGTTGATGAATTCCTTAAAGATTTGGTATGAAAAGAAGCAGAGTTTTTCATGGATCCCATCATCAAATTCAAGATGATTAAAGAAAAAGATGATAAAACCATGAAGATCCTAGAGAAAAGTTAAAATACTACAACAACAGAGGCTTCTAAAGGTCAATTAAGTTAACATAGAATATTCTCTTGTAACAAAACCTTGTAAATCATTTTGAAATAATATTCTATTTTGTAAAATCATTTGAAATTTTTAATGCACATGGCTTATGGGTTAGTACACTTAAAATTATCTTTGACTATAGAATGTTGTAAAAAGATTACTATCTTTGACACCTATCTCATTTTCATTTGATATGACTGGTGGATATACCTCATAGTTTACCTATAAAAGGAGGCATTGTCATTGTAAAATAGGAGGATGTTTTTAGAGTACAAATATTTTTTAAATTTAGAGTAAATAATGCTAGCAAGGTAATTCTACAAATATTATCTCATATTTGTTTGTGTGTTAGTTATCATGGTTGCTTCCTCAAATGTCTAGTTTGATGTTCAAATTTGAATTACTTCTATGAATTCTAGATGTGCATATGTTAATAAAGAGTTATTAATTTGAGATTATGCTAGGTTGACTGAAATATTTTACATTCATTTCATTTTCCTTGATTTTTTTGAAGATGTGCAAATGCAATTTTCTTGTGGAAGTAGATCTCTAAAGTGAATTTGATTTGTTATTTGCATTGTTTGAAATATCCTTAGACATTTACCTAGTATATGATATGATCTATGCTTTTAGAAATTTCTTGTCATATGTTGGTTTGAGTGCATGTGTTTGATAAAATTTAAGATTTATCATTATGTTTAAACTAAAGATCAGAAACACCTCTCTTTTCTTCCCTACCCTTCTTTTTCCACATTTTTTGTTTAAATCACTATAGTTTAATTTTCATTTTAAATATTCATGATAGATTAGAATTTAGAGTTTATGTTCTAATCATTTTCATTATAATTAGTTAAAACTCTAATTTCATCTTTCACAAAGAGCTTAAATACCATGGTTGCTCCCAACAACCATTTACATATTCATTTGGTGAAATAGTTATATAGCTTGGTTGCTTCTCCACCATAGATCACAAGATGATCTTAACCAAAAACTCATGTAAAAGACTCTATGAATCATGAAATGAGAAATGTTTTAAACACTATATCAACCCTATGATACACTTGCATGCATTAATAGGTGGGAAATTAGTGCTAAAAGGAGGGTGTTTAGCTAAAGCTTTATGAATTTGAAGTATCTTTGCTAATTTTAGTCAATTTTATTCAAATATCAGTTTATACTTTGTATAGTGTGTTATTATTAGTTTAATTATGTAAATATCATTGATATTCATGGTTTTAGACTAGTATTTAGGCTTATTTATCAAAGAATAGATTTTATTTGAAGATTTTATGATAAATTATTGCAAAGGTAGCTTAATCTTTGTGAATCTGATGTGTTTGATGTTAGTGATAACAATTATATTCAAAGATTGGTTGATTCTTTAAAAATTTAGGTTTATTTAAACTTCAATGTGCAAAGATCACTCATAATCATAGGTTTGGATAAATATTTAAGATTATACAGGTAAAGATAGTTATTCTTTGAAATATTTGTATAAATTTATGCAAAGTTTGTTTAATGTATAAATCTAATCATTTGTATTTGAAAATAGAAGGTTTATACATCATATTTTAAATAGGATTTAGATTTCACAAGATAAAACTACCAAGAATAAGAACTCAATTATGGTCTAAGACAAGGCTACATCTTATTTCTTTAGAAGTTCATAGGAAAACAAAATTATATAAAGATAAACATATGGTTTCTAAATCTAAACCTACTTCACCTATTCGTGTTGCTCCTACATTCAATAATCATCAATCTATGACTTGGTTAGGTGGATCTTCTATCAATGTGCCTAGTGAGGTACATGACTTACCTATAAATATTGAGAAATATTTGCCTTCTTTTAGTCCTATAAGTGTTATTACTATTAAAGAACATATCAAGTCATTTAAGGCTACTTTAAGACTATTAAATGTTGTTCATGAATATGTTGCTTACAAATTATTTCCTTTTAATTTTAGAGATGCAACACATGATTGGTTTCTTAACCTTCCTAAAAATTAAATTTTCATTTAGAATGATTTCAATAATTATTTCATTGATCAATTTGGAAAGATCATCAATTCATGTGTTCTTTATCAATAATTCACCACTATGAAGAGAGATTCAAAGGAAAACATTAGAGATTTCAATACTAGATTCCAAAATGTGTTTAGTAGATATATAGGTCCATATAGGCCTATTGAATCTTTTTCTTTAGATATGTGTAAGGATGATTTAGATCCAATGACTTTTATGTTTCTCAAAAGATTTGTCAGGGTTATAGATACACTAGATTTGGCCTATGTTGAAGCTATGAAAATTAATGATCAAATGTAAGCCTAGGTTAAATTATCATATCCTATTCATAATATAAATCCTAATTTACTTTAATTGAATGTCATTACACATTCTAATTATAACATACGTTCTTTGAATCAAAATCTAATTTTAAACCAACTGCCTTTGAGTCATGTTCATCCTAGTCAAAACCTAAGATTCTTAAATAAAACTATAAGTTGATCTCATCCACAAGATCAACATGATATGGTGATAAAATATAGTATAAGTAATTAATTTCATAATTTATAGGAACCTAAGAATGAAAATGACTCCATATTAAAAATTGTTCAAAAGCTAAACACTAACTTTCTTTAGTTGCAAAAATAAGTAGTTAACATAGGTGAGATTTCTAATAGAAACTAATCTTATCATAGGTTTAATAGACCTAAAAATAGGTTCCATAATGGAAAAAATAATAAAAATAAAAATGAGACATGTTTAATTAAAAACATGCCTAAAATGAACATGTGTGATGTAGCATTAGTTGATTATTGTAGAGTTCATAACACTTTAAAGCATGCTAAGTTAGACTGTATAGAATTTTGTAATGATTTTGAAGCTTTACCAAAATAATTAGGTATATTTAAAGTTGTGCCTAATAAATATAATGTTATAGGTACATCAAGTTCCTCAAAATCATCTAAATATTTTGACATAACTCTTATGGTGGAGACATTTGATTTTCCATTGCAAGATGAGAATGAACCTAAATATACTCCAGAAGAGATTCATGATTTTTAATAGTATCTAAATAATACTTATTCCTTGAATAAAAGAGAATAAAATCAATAATTGACAAGTTTTACTCCACCAAACAACATTGATACTCCCCCTAATCCTAAAGTAAATAACAATCCATAACCTCCAAAGAGAACTACCACTAGAAATAATGTTGAGTCATATAGTTATTATATTAGGAGTGGATATAACATATTAGAAGATATAAATAAGAATAAATGTAATATCAGTTTACATGAATTGACTCAATTACATGAATTGACTCAAATAATTAAACAAAGAGACTTGTTCTTATAATCTTTATCTAAAAAACTTGGTACATCATAGAAAGTTATAAATGCAAATGTAGTGATGTATAATAACAAAGGAGAAGTTACACCTTTCTTACCAATAATTATATTTTTTGGTAAAAACTTGCATAACTATTTGTTAGATTCAGGTGCCTCTAAAAATATCATTATAGTAGGTATTTATGAAAATCTTGGTTTAACTCTTATCAAGTCTGATAGAGTAGAGACTCAATTAGATAAATATAGAATTAAAGTGATTGGTAAATTATTTAATATGCATATGCAACTTGATTTGGAGCTAAGAGTGTATCAATTAATATATATTCAAGTTTTGGACATTCTAGATGCTTATGGGATGCTGCTTAGTAGAGATTGGACTAAATCCTTGAATGGATACATGTTAACTAACTACTCTCATATATGGATACCATGGAGAAGAGTTCCCAATAAAATTAATATTGAGAGGGAATCAAAGATGAAGCACATGATCATTGAGTACAATGCAACCAATGAAAAGGTCAATATGATTAATTCTGATTTAGGGGTTTCCACTCTTGACACTCCTTAGGTATATGACTCCAAAGACTCTCATGTTATACATAGACTATTGGAAATTATATTTTGATGGTGTTAGATGCAAATCTCATTCTTGAATAGAAGTAGTTTTAATCAATCCCATTGGGAAAGAATGTAATGCTTCTTATAGACTTTAGTTTCCTTGCACTAATAATTTTATAGAGTATGAAGCATTAATCTTAGGATTATAATTTTATATCAAACATAAGGTTAAATAACTACTAGTGTATGGTTATTTTAAAATAGTATTCAATCAAGTTAAAAGTAATTACCAATGCAAATTATCTTATCTGAATAAATACAAGTTTAGAGTATAGGACTTGATTAAATACTTTGAGGATTTTAACATTGTTTCAATCCCTAGAGAAGAAAATTAGTTTATTGATAAAATAGATTTAGTTGTAGATAACTTAATGCCAAACCAAGACTCCCAATGGCTAAACATTGAATTGGTTCCATGTACCTTAGTTACTAACAATATCAATCATTTTCAAGTATTCAATGATGATAAATAGATATTTGAATTCATGAACAACTCAGGAGTATTTAAGTCTCATATTATTGATGAGGTCAATGAGAATTATCTTGAAGAAGATAAAGTTGATGACATAATAATATAATTGAATGACAATAAAATTCCCAAATGCATGATTTCCTTAGAAAGATTATTTGAAAAATATAAACTAGCTAAAATTTCTAAAGTTTCTAAAGTAAGTGGGAAGGATTATAATGTAGTTAACCTAGGAATTTAAGGTCAACCTTAGCTATTAAACCTTGGTAAAACATGCAAAAATGTAGAGTCTAGAAAGGGTAAAGACTTGATAAACAAATACAAGGATGTTATTGCATGGTCATATGAAGAATTGAATATATTTTATCCTTGAGTCATTACCATACCATTCCATTGAAAGAAGCCTATAAACCATTCAGGTAGAAACAAAGACCAATTAATCATGTTTTGGAGCCATTAGTCTTGTAGACACCACAAATGTGTCTGCACCTTGGTTCTCCCCCCTTGTCCACCTCAAACCCATATCCTAACCCTTGGCCTTAGTCCCCTCCACTCATTTGATTAAAATAACTTAAATATTTCAATTAAGTGGCCCCCTTTCCACCTCATCCTTGACACCTTGGATCCTCCCTTGGATCCCTCCACCTCCCTCTTAGCCTTTATTATGCCAAATATTCTCATTATCTTCCTCCCACACCCATTTAAGTGTCCTCATGACCGTTCTTCCCACAATCCCTTGCTCGGCGGCGTGCAAGAATGGGTAGAGGCTATTTTTAGTCTCTGTCCCCATTCTGCCACTGCCGACGTCGATGACCCTTCGGCCAACGTCGGCGATCCTACCAGCATCGGTAGCCTTCAAGACTCCTTTCTGCATCCATTCCAGCCCCTGGCCCCTTGAGCTCGCAAACTGATCTCTCTTGGTGTTTTGGCATTCGTTTCTTCTCCCTCTGGACCTCGTGCAATAGCAGCAACAGGTGCAAGGATTCTTGAGCAGAGATTTCCTCTTGCAAAGTCTTCTGTGGTCTCAACAAAAACTCTCCCACTCTTCATTCGGCAAGCTAAAAGGTAAGCACAGTCTATTATTTCATTTCATTTCTTTTCTTTAGTGTTCAGTTGTTTGGTATCTGCTATCTCCCACTCCCTCTGTCCTACCCCCTGAGAGGCTGAAAAGCCTTCTCAGGGCCTGTCCTCTGTCCACCTTCCTTTCACTCTTTCATCCTTTCAGTGTGATCCCGACAACTCCCTCATCCCTCCTACCAACAAAGACCCTGTACAGGGCACCTAATCAGAACCTGACCATTCCCCAGTCCATTCAAATTCATCCCTGAGCTCTGCCTCGACCCTGTTCACAAACCAGACCCATCCACAGCCCAGAAACCCGACCTGACCCGACTATAGGCCACTACCCCGATCGACGCCGGTTACTTCCCCTACCGACGTCGGTAGGATAACCGAAGTCCGCAGACAAGGCAATCGACGTCGGCAACATTCCCGACCTCGGTGACTGTTATCAGCCTGACAGCTCCATTCAGGTGATCATTAATCTTTTCTTTCATCTCTAATTTGTTTATCACTCCTATATTCTGGCATTCTGTATTTCCTTAGTCTTTTATCTATCTGTTATCAGTGGGTTGACCTCCCTTGAGGAAGTTTTCACACTTCCGGGAACAAGCTTTTGCTTGGCAACCCACTGCCTATCCATCTAACATTTTCTTGTCCAAGTTCTCTTTTTCCTTGCAGGTGTCATTCCTCCATAGCCAAAGAGGGGTGCCCACAAATGTCTGGATTACGGTGCACAAATCTTTTTCTAGGTACTTCTAGCCTTGTCCATTCCTTTAGTTTCTTTATTCATCTTTTGAATGTAGAAAGCGAATTAGCGATAGAAACATTCTAGCACGCCCGGTGGGACCTTAGGTTCTTCCTCAGGTTCCTCTTCCTTTCATTCATTTAGGTGTATTTAGGCTCCTTCTTTCTTGTCTCCTTCTTCTATTCCAAATGACACTATAAGTAGGACTAAAACAAATCTTTCTTCTTTGCATTTCTAGACTAGTCTAAACATCATACTCTCAAACCCTTTGTCAAACTTGTCTTCATCCAAACTTTATATTTTTGACTTGGGCTTAAAAATATACTGCATTGCATTTTTGCTTGTGCTTGCATTAGTCCACATCTAGTAACTTAAATCTGCATATTGAATAAATCGTAGACACTTGATGTTACACTACCAAACCACATGCACTAAAACGAACATAAAACTTACTTGAGACAAGGCCCGACTAGGATTTCATCCCCCAGTGGATACCTTACCCGTCCCGGTGACCCTACTTGGATTTCATCACCAAGGGGGAAGCCCACTCCGTTTTTTGGCAGAGGATAAACTCTAGGCGAGGTATATCTTGGCTAAGCGAGACTAGCTAACCATTGGAATCATGAAGTTAGGGGAGCTTGCTCCTTAGCACCAGGCCATGTACCAGACCTAACACAGATTTTTGAGTACCTAAAACAAGACCTGAAACCAGCTCTAGATTGCCTCTTCTAGGACCCTTCTTACAACCAATCTCCCCAAACATTCATCTAAGGCATAAGCCACAAGATTCTAAGGTTAATTCCTAGGATTTATCGCTTAGGCTTGTCTGTCTCTCTTTGTTTTTCTCTTCTCATCTGTTTGTTTGAGTGAGGATGCTTTCTTCATTGTTTTTCCAAGAATCTTAAAATCTTTTGGTTCTCTGGAAAACATAGTCACCGGCATCAGTTCTGCAACCGACGTCGGCTTTCCTCTCTTACTGGCATCAGTTATCTGACTGACGTCGGCCATCTTTCTTATCGACATCGGTTTTTCAATCGACGTCGGTCTCTGTCACTGTCCTTTTTTTTCAAAACCAGCAGCCTAAAACTTGTCCCTTCTCTATCAAAAAATCCATCCTAGTTTTCTAAAATAGAAAAACACAGTCTCTGAAACCTAAACCTTCTTTGCCTTGCATGGTTTTGACTCGTAGCCAAGCCAAGGCTCTTGTCAACCATGCTAGCCATCAACCACTTCCGTCTACCCCGTCCGTGACCAAGCCTACAATGGAGTTCAACTCAGAGACCGAAAGAACTCCTATTCGTCCAACCCCACCATAGACTCCTATTATCCAAGAAGGGGACCAAGATTTCGAATGATTCTTAGACCTCAACGTCAAGTCCTTGCAACACTATCTCACACATAGCCAAACGCGAGACTCCTTGGGCAATCCAATCTATGGAATGCCAACCTCTCTTGCCGCGACTATGGCTGTATCAACGGCATCCGTAGTTCAACCCTTGGACACTCAAGCCATCGCTTCGACCACTGACCAGACTTTGACCCATCCTCTAGGTGTGGTCTCTCCCTCTATTTTTGGGCCCACTTACACCGGGGTTTTGGCCCCCTATCAACCTCAACCCGCTCAACTGCTATCCACTCCTTTTCAAAACCTTGTCGTCTCTATTCTGCCTACCCTGGCCCCTATCAACACCAGGGTGGCTTCCTATCCCTTGGCCCCCATTACCATAGTCCAACCTCTCGTGGCAACATCAGGCCTAGCTATGCCTTCTACCCAACCACCTTTAGCCTCTTCATCTATCCCTACGACTAGTTATCCCTATGTTGCACCTTTATAGGGGCAACCAACTACGTCGTATGCCTCCCCTAGCCTCTTCCAAGTGCCCTAAAACCTAGGGGGCACACCACCCGTCAATCCATTGACAGATATCATCAAGATGCTGATGGACAAGATGACCAGTCTAGAGACCTCTGTTTCTGGCTCATGCAATGCTCTCTCATACGAGCAGATCTGTAATGAGCCCATTCATCCTTCTGTCCCAATCAGCCCATATCCTAGCCAGTGGGAGCTTCCGAAGTTTTCTCGCTTTCAAAGCAAGGAAGACCCACAACAACACTTGTAGGCATTCAGACATGCCTGTTACCTCATTGCTCATGATGATGCGTTGCTCTTACGCATGTTTCCTATGTCTCTTTTGGGTGCTGTGCTTGACTGGTATAGCTCCCTTCCCAGCCATTCCCTCTTCTCATTCACACAATTGGCCTAGCTCTTCCTCAATCACTTTTCCATCAACATCACCAAGAAGGTCTCAATCACGGACCTCTATTCTATCTGGCAATTCGAGGACGAGTCCATAGCTGACTTTGTTGCTTGATGGAGAGGCCTCATCAATCAACTCTCCTTTTCCTTACCCCAGACTGAGCTTATTGAACTCTTCTCCCAAGCCTATGCCAGACATATTTCTTCCACCCTGAGGGTTTAAACCTTCCGCACCTTCGACGAAGCCTTCACGATGGCCCGCAAACTTGAGTTGCATGCCATTGAGGAGAATAAAGTCAAGTTGCGGAGCAAGAATCCCAGCTCTAAGACCAATGACTCTTCTTCGGCTAAGCCATCATCATCCAATTCTAAATCCAAGGCTTCAGCTAATGCTATGGTTGTTAGACCTTCATCTTCTTCAACCAATCAGCCTAAGCCATCCACATCTTAGAGCGCCACTCGCCAATTCCAGCAGAGATACGTATAACAACGGTATACTCCTCTCAGAGAATCATATGCGTCTGTGCTGGAAAAGCTTGTTAAGTAGGGGGTCCTCAATCTCCCTCAAGCCCGACCTCCTCCACAATTTGATCCCTCGCATGCCATCCCTGCGTGGTATAGGGAACAAGACTTCTGTAGCTTCCACCGTGTTAAGGGACATGACACGAAAAATTGCAAAACTTTTATGAACATAATCCAAGACATGCTTGAAAAGGGGGACCTCATCTTAGATAATCCCAATGTACCCCCTAATCAGGCCATTGACATCTTCAAACAGCCATTCTCTAATCATCCGCCAACTCAAAACAATGTCCAGACCTTAATTGACGACAATCATGAACACAACATTCGAACAGTCAATACAGTCTCGCCTTTTGTCCCCAATCAACCTCAAGAGGTTAGTCCATCAATCAATCCATCACGTGTGGACGAACCTCTTTCCCCAGCTAGTTCTCCATCGACCTCTCTCATCTTGGAGGATGCCTCAACTTTATCAGCACCACCGGTCTCGCCATCCTCATTTCTACTACCTATGGAGGACCCGACCCTTCCTACTCCTCAACTGCAAGTGGAGGGTACCATCATCCCTGCCCTTTACCTGCTTGAGGAGCCTCGCTTTCCAGATTCTTCTCCACCTAGGGAAGAACTTGCCTCCCCTTCATCTCCATCTAAATCTGTCTTGTCTTCACTATACCATGCCTCTAAGACTACTACACCCATCTTGTCTTCAACCTCGCAACCATCAACATCTTCTTCTCAGCCATTTTCCCAGTTAGTGGAGAAAATTGAACTTCTCCCTCCAAGGAAAGTGACGCCTCAGGTGTTGTGGGAGTGTCTTAAATCCCTTCAACATACCCGTGCCCTCTCATCACATGCTACTAATCTTCCCAAGGCAGAATCTCTTTAGACTCTTGACAAAGACCAGACTCTCAAACCTCAACCAAACCCGTCAAAACCAAAACCTGCATCTCTCTCGTCTAAGCCTATCAAGTCACTTGGCGTTCGTCCTATCTCCACCCTCACTCACCTACAAGTGAAGGTGGACCTAGACCAGACCTTGACCAAGAGTAGTCTTCCAACCAAGTCAAAGGAGACTGCCAGACCGCCGAAGCGAATGCCTCCTTCCCCGTCACCATTGCCATCCATTTTGGGCCCCCATCCTTCGACCCTGGCTAGAATCCTTCCCACTCTGGCCTCCAATCAAAACTCGTTGCCTCCTTTGCTTCCTCTGCCTACCTCCAGCTGTCCCTTTCCTAAAAAGGCGGTACTAATCACCAAAAAAGTGCCATCTTCACCTGTCACCGCACCATCAACCCATAAGGTGGTACGAAAACCCCTTCCAACCTCGCCAAAGCAAAAGTCACCGACCTCACGCATATCAAATAGCACGGACCCTCTAGTGGGCTCATACTCATTGATATTGTGCTGACTTCTGTAGACTTCCAACATAACCCTTCCACCCATCAAGCCTTTCCAACCTCTCGGGTCCAAGCCCTCCTGGTTCGACAACACGAAAATTTGCTTATATCATTGTACACCAGGACACGATACCGAGACTTACTATGCCCTCAAAGCCTTCATCCACTACTATATGGAGAAGGACACTCTTCTCCTTGAAGACACTCTTGACCAGACCCCGGCTCATTCTCATCTAACCTCTTCAACCGCGTCAACATCTCACCAGCAAGACATGACCCCTTCTTCACCTCCCATTTTTGAAATCAATGCTATCCGTATAACCACTAGGTCACAAAAGGACAAGGCAAAAGAAAAAGCTGCCATTCCTTGGACCTATCCCTTTGTCAAGCCACCTCGTGCGCCCAAGCTTAAAGTTTCTATCCTTGGCGCGTCCCAGCCTTCTTCGTCTTCTTCTTCTGGGCCAATTCACGACTCCATGCTGAAGCAGCTTCACCAGACACCTGTAAAGATGTCTCTTTATGACCTTATCCAAACCTCACCTCAGCACCGTCAAGCCCTCATCCAAGCCTTGCAGGTAACGGAGGTCCAACTCGAGGACCCCCAACCACTCACTGCCCTCATCCATTCTTTATCTCCTGTCGCCTCCATCACATTCAACGATTCTGAGATTCCCACATCTAACCTGGAAGATCAGGACGCCGCCCTCTTCATCACTGCCTATGTTGATCGGACACGCATTAAACGTGTTATGATCGATGGCGGCGCTAGCATCAACATAATCTCTACCCATGCCTTTGATCAGTTGGCTCTTCCCAAGAATTGCGTCTCCAAAACTGATGTGATCTTATGCTCTTTCAATGACACCACCGCCATGACCATTGGCACAGTCATCCTTCACATTCGCATTGGTCCACGCACAGTCCCAGAGCTCTTTTATATCATCGAAGGAGAGTTTTAATACAACATCCTACTGGCCCGACCTTTGATCCGTGCCATGGCCTATGTCCCCTCCACCCTGCACCGTTGTGTGAAGTTTGAGCATGATGGGCATGTCCACACTATTCCCACTGACCCTTCACCCTTCAAGACTTGCAACACAACTTACCATCCCAATGATGTCCTCATTCCCATCAAGCCGTCAACTCCGGCACCGCTTCCATCTATGGAAGCTTCGACCAGTTTGCAATCAGTGGTCGCCCTCACCCCTCCTCTTCAAGTGCTGACCAAAGACCCCATGGAAGACATCTTCCAATGACTATCACTTGGGGAATATCGCTTGTTGACCCTAGACATGTTCCAAACTCCGCAAGAGTGTGGACGCCTTCATCTTAGTCCCAATTACGACCATCAGATCAGGATGGTCGTGCCTTATGGTCCTCTTCACCTCCAAACCAACTTTGTCTATGGGGGCCTCAATCAAGCTCCTACCAACGACAATTCCCTCTCTTCACCCCAACCTTTCACATTAGAATTCTCATTTCTTGGCAACCCCGCCTTCGCACACACTTACCTTTACAGGTGTGCATGGAAGGGTTTTGGTTTTGGACATTATGAGCAGGGCTCCCATCAGCCCATCGAGCTGCTCAATGATGACGATGCCAAGAAATGGTATGGCCTGGGATATCATGACCCCACTCAGGCTCCTTCCGACCTTTGTCCCGAGCCAAAAATTGACCAATCTCCTCCAAACTCACCCATTTCTCTTTCGTCACCTTCATATTCAGTGGTTTCCATCCCTCCTAGTTTTTTTTCCATAAACACCATCCACCTGGAACCCCTAACCTATCAGCTCAATGGGGTGTCCAAATCTCTCCCTCTCATCTTTCCTAACATGCTAGAGGATGAGTCGGCAACCATTCACACTGTCCACTGCATTGACGATGATGCCATCCTTTCCTACATGGGTGCCGATGACTCTTTCATACAACGTTCCCTCCCTTCCAAGACCCAGGTTATGTTAAATGAATCAACCATTGAAATCAACCTCCCTTCTTCCGATGTTCCTCACATCTTAAAGATTGGCCAATCTTTAGACGCTCAGGAGCAGCTTGACTATACCCAGTTCCTTTCTGACCATAGCAAGGCCTTTGCCTAGACTTACAGTGACATGCCTGGCATCGACCCCACCATTGCTACCCATAACATTGTCACCAAACCAGAGGCTAAGCTTGTTAGGCAAAAGCTTTGAAAGATGCATCCTCGTGTTGCACTCCTTGTCAAAGAGGAGCTTCAGCGCCTTCTTGCTGTCTCCTTCATCCAGCCCATCGATTATCTGTAGTGGGTCTCTAACATCGTCCCAATTACTAAAGCAACTGGGGGGATTCAAATCTGCACAGACTATCACGACCTTAACCTAGCCTGTTCTAAAGACGACTTTCCTCTTCCTAACATTGACCAGCTTGTTGATCTCACGGCCGGCCATGAGATGCTATCTCTCATGGATGGGTTTTCAGGATATAATCAAATCCTGATCACTCTGGAAGACCAGCACAAGACTACCTTATCACCCCATGGGGGACTTTCTGCTATCGAGTCATGCCTTTCGGCTTGAAAAATGCTGGTGCCACATATCAGCGTGCCATGACCTACATTTTCCACAATCTCCTTCACAAAATCATGGAAGACTATGTGGACGACCTTCTCAGCAAGTCCAAGCTTCGTCGTGACCACTTGACCATTCTCAAAATCATCTTCTCTCGCCTTCTTCAATACAATGTTCGCCTTAACCCCAAGAAATGTGTCTTTGGGGTCCTCTCAGGCAGGCTTCTCGGCTTCATCATTTCCTTTCGTGGCATCGAGATAGATCCCGCCAAGATCCGCGCTATCCTCGAAATGCCACCCTTGACCAATCTCAAGCAGCTTCGCAGTCTACAAGGGAAGCTCTAGTCCATCCACCGTTTCATCTCGTAGCTTTCAGACCGCTGCCAACCTTTTCATCATCTCCTTAAGAAGGACGTCTCCTTTAAATGGGATGAGGACTGTCAAGAGGCTTTTGAAGCCCTCAAAAGCTATTTGGTCTCTCCACCAGTCCTCATTCCACCTAAAGATGACCAACTCTTCTACCTTTATATCTCTGCCACCAACCATTCGTTAGGTGCCATGATCGCGCACTGAGACGAGCATCACCGTGAGCAAGCGGTTTACTACATCAGCCGAACACTAGTCGACTATGAAACTCGATATACTCGTACCAAGAAACTCTGTTTGGCATTAGTCTTTTCCGCTACCAAGCTCTGCCACTATCTTCTCAACCACAAAACCTTTGTCGTCACTCACACTGACCCTCTCAAGTATATGCACTCCAAGCCATATCAGAATCAACGTATGGCTCGGTGGCTCATGCTACTCACTGAGTTTGACCTCAAATTCATCCAACAAAAATCTATCAAGGGGCAAACCATCACTGACCAACTGGCAGATGCCCCTCTTCCCGACAACCCTTGCCTTCATACATCTCCCCTCACATCAAACATATCAACACTGTCAATTCTAGCCCACAAGATGACTGGTATAAGCAACTAGTGGACTACTTGTCTCTTTTTGTCACTCCTCCCAACCTCTCTAGCAATGCGTGGTGAGCTTTCATCAAGCGCACAGCTCGCTATACCATGCTAAGGGGTCTTCTCTATAAGTGAGGCTTTGACGGCCTCCTTCTTCGTTGTCTAAACTCCACTGAAGCTTCTCAAGCCATAAAACAAGTCCACGATGGGATTTGTGGCAGACACTTTAGTGGGAACTCGGTTGCCAAGCGCATCCTTCACCTGGGTTATTATTGGCCCACCCTTCATCAAGACTGTAGCGACTATGTTTGGCATTGCATCAAGTGTCAGCAACACTCTAACTTGCTTCATCTCCCCAGCCATGCCTTACAAGTCGCTCAAGATTTATGGCCTTTCTCTCAGTGGGGCTTAGATCTCATCGGTGAGATTAACCCCCACTCGTCTCTTTGTCATCAGTCCATCATCACTGCCACTGAGTATTTCACCAAATGGGTGGAAGCCATTCCTCTTGTCTTACAAAAGCTGACAAAATTGTCGAATTCATCAGCAGCCACATCATATGTCATTTCAGTGTCCCTCACAAAATCATCATCGACAACGACAAGTCCTTCAAAAACAAGACTGTCCAAAAACTATGCGACTCATTTGGCATCAAACTCAGCTTTTCTTCACCTTACTACCCACAAGCAAATGGGCAGGCTGAGGCTTCCAACAAAATTCTGACTAAAATTCTCATGAAGGTGGTCAACGACATAGGAAGGGATTGACACATTCATATTCCCTTCGCTTTGTGGGCCTACCACACTAGCATCCAAACCTCTACGGGTGCTACTCCTTTCTCTCTCATGTACGGAACGGAGGCTGTCTTACCTCTCGAAGTATAAATCCCATCTCTCTGCATCTCCCTGCATGACATTCTTTCTAATGATGACTTTCATCAAGATCGCTTAGCTCAACTTGAGTTACTTGATGAGTGTCGTCTTACTGCCCTCAATCATCTCCATGTCTACCAAAGTCGCATAAAGCGAGCCTACGACAAGAATCTGCGAGAATGAGATTTCAACATCGGAGACCTCGTCCTCAAAGAGAATCAACACGTGACCAATATGGAGCAAAGTAAACGAGGCAAATTCACCCCTAATTGGCTTGGACCTTTTATCATCACGCACAAGTATGGGTCAGGGACTTATTGTCTGTCCTCCCTCAATGGATGGCTAGAACCTGAGCCTCTTAATGCGTTGCATCTTCGACCATTCTTCTGTTAGTCGAGTACTCGTCTACTGGACACGTAACTTGAGCTCATCCCTTGAGCAATCCTTGTCCTCTTAATCCTCATTCCTTTCAACCCTATTCCCCTTTAACAAGTCCTCTACAACCCTTTTATGATGCATGGAGGCTTTGTCCTAATAAAAGGGTGTCCTTGAACTTCTACAGTCTTGTCCATGACTCAAAAAAAAAATAATAATAAAATCAAGATGTTAAAACATAATCCAAGGTCACAAAATCAAATCAAAAAGACAGACTGCTCCCTCGAAGGATAGTTGTACTATCATTGCTATAGCTAATAGACTGATCCCTTAAAGGACAGCTATTCAAACATTATATAAAGCAAAAATATAGACCACTCCCTCGAAGGATGGCTATGACTAAATCTTGCTACAAACATCAACCTTTCTTAGAAGCTTCCTGCATTGATCAGCTTCACAACATGACCATAAATCAAATGACATCTCTATGTAGACTTCCCGCATCGATCAGTCTGCACCCAAAAAAAAAAAAAAAAAAACGAGTCATGGACTTGGCTTGTAGTTGTCTCAGGGTCTCCTATAAAAAGGGGCAAGGTTATCCCTGCTCTTAAACTGGGTTACCCTATCCTCCTCCTATTACCTGCTCAAGGGACTTTGAGCTCACTTTAATGTCAAAGTGATTTGATTATCACTCTAACACAACACTGGTCAACAACGTAATGCATGAACGGGGCTTTTGTTCTAATAACCCCTATCTATGCTCCCTTTCTGGTCCTTGTCAATGAAAGAGCGATTCGCCTTTCACCTCTTCTCTACACTTTGGTCACGTTTAACCACATCAATTGTCGACTCAACTCAAACCAAGCTATTTTTCATCCTCATGGCATCATACATCATCCTCGTCCATTTCACATAGTTTCTATGGACACCAGTACACATGGAAACTATCGACCAGACTCAATTTATGTTAAGCATAAACCAATACTTGCTGAAGCATAAATAGACCTCCATTCATTTTTAGCATACATCCATCACGACTATGGAAACTTGTTAGGGATGAAAGACTCTCAACCAATTCTATAGAATACACCATCTGTAGCATCATCTTATCCTCATCTTACCCTCATCATTTTGACACTTGACCAATCTTCTCAATTTGTCCGAACTACATTGGTCTGAGGCCCTATGACCAGGGCTATGTAGGCAGCACTCAGATAACACATCCTCTGAGGTTAGCTCGACCACCCCCGTTTGTTCATCTCCTTGATGGACAAACCCTCTCTTCTATGACTTTGATCAAGACCAATCATTTTCTTTAACCAAGACCAATCATTTTCTTTGACCAAGACCAATCATTTTCTTTGACCATTCCTCCCTTTTAGGGAGAACTACATTGGCCTGAGGCCCTTCACACAAGGGCTATGTAGGCAGCACTTAGATCACATGACATTTTCTGAGGTTAGCTCGGCCACATCCTTTCGTCCATCCATCCCCTTGACCAATGACCATTGGAGATCATGCGTATCTCCTTCGACCTTCAACTACTTCCAAGCCAATGTTGCCTTGGTTGTCTTTGCGTGTGTGCTACCTCACGACTGGTTAGTAGAATTATCTACAGACTATTTTTGACCCTTCGCAAGTGTAGGATCGCAAGCCAGTTGATCCTTACTACTTGTGGCATTTTCGTGTTTCTGGGAGCACTTCCTGAGCTTGGGATACCTGGAACATGACGACCATTTGGAGCTTCAGCTTAGATTGAGTAACCTGATCAACAGACGACTAAATGCTAGGGCCCAATTACTTCAATTTTCGCACTCCTTGACCCTCGACATGCGACAATTTAACCCAATCATCCCGTGAAGTGGTATACGCACAATCACAACTATTGTAGCATTTTCACTCACACTCTTCTATCCATCTCTCTGTCAAATTGACACTCGATCTCCAGTTCCCTTCTCTCAACTATCGCTTTGAGGGGAGAACACCTCATTCTTTTCTTGGGGGCAACCAACTCCTATTTTTGTCTTGCAGTTCATCAAGAATAACCAACAAGACAAAAAGGGGCAAATGTAGACACCACAAATGTGTCTACACCTTGGTTCTCCCCCCTTGTCCACCTCAAACCCATATCCTAACCCTTGGCCTTAGTCCCCTCCACTCATTTGATTAAAATAACTTAAATATTTCAATTAAGTGGCCCCCTTTCCACCTCACCCTTGACACCTTGGATCCTCCCTTGGATCCCTCCACCTCCCTCTTAGCCTTTATTATGCCAAATCTTCTCATTATCTTCCTCCCATGCCCATTTAAGTGTCCTCATGACCGTTCTCCCACAATCCCTCGCTCGGCGGCATGCAAGAATGGGCAGAGGCTATTTTTAGTCTCTGTCCCCATTCTGCCACTGCCGACGTCGATGACCCTTCGGCCGACGTCGGCAATCCTGCCAGTGTCGACAGCCTTCAAGACTCCTTTCTGCGTCCATTCCAGCCCCCGACCCCTTGAGCTCACAAACTGATCTCTCTTGGCATTTTGGCATTTGTTTCTTCTCCCTCTGGACCTCATGCAATAGCAGCAATAGGTGCAGGGATTCTTGAGCAGAGATTTCCTCTTGCAAAGTCTTTTGTGGTCTCAACAACAGCTCTCCCACTCTTCATTCGGCAAGCTAAAAGGTAAGCATAGTTTGTTATTTCATTTCATTTCTTTTCTTTAGTGTTCAGTTGTTTGGTATCTGTTGTCTCCCACTCCCTTTGTCCTACCCCCTGAGAGGCTGAAAAGCCTTCTTAGGGCCCATCCTCTGTCCACCTTCCTTTCACTCTTTCATCCTTTCAGTGTGATCCCGACAACTCCCTCATCCCTCCTGCCAACAAAGACCCTGTACAGGGCACCTAATCAGAACCTAACCATTCCCCAGTCCATTCAAATTCATCCCTGAGCTCTGGCTCGACCCTGTTCACAAACCAGACCCATCCACAGCCCAGAAACCCGACCTGACCCGACTATAGGCCACTACCCCGACCGACGCCGGTTACTTCCCCTACCGACGTCGATAGGATAACCGAAGTCGGCAGACAAGGCAACCGATGCCGGCAACATTCCTGACCTCGGTGACTGTTATCAGCCTAACAACTCCATTCAGGTGATCATTAATCTTTTCTTTCATCTCTAATTTGTTTATCACTCCTATATTCTGGCATTCTATATTTCCTTAGTCTTTTATCTATCTGTTATCAGTGGGTTGACCTCCCTTGAGGAAGTTTTCACACTTCTGGGAACAAGCTTTTGCTTGGCAACCCACTGCCTATCCATCTAACATTTTCTTGTCCAAGTTCTCTTTTTCCTTGCAGGTGTCATTCCTCCACAACCAAAGAGGGGTGTCCACAAAAATCTGGATTACGGTGCGCAAATCTTTTTCCAGGTACTTCTAGCCTTGTCCATTCCTTTAGTTTCTTTATTCATCTTTTGAATGTAGAAAGCAAATTAGCGATAGAAACAAGTCTATAAAGAAGTCAAGAATCTATTAGATAAAAAAATAGTGTTTCCAATTAGATATTTAATCTAGGTAGCTAACTTAGTACCAGTTAGAAATAAAAATGGAGATATTATATTGTGTATAGATTTTAGAAACATGAACAAATCTTCTAAAAAGGATAATTATCCTTTGCCATCCTTTGACCAAGTGATTCAGATTTTTAGTGGTTCTACCATGATGTCTTTCTTAGATGGTTTTTAAGGTTATAATTAGGTACTTGTAAATAAATAAGATAGAATGAAGATTACATTCTTAATAAAATGGCTTCCTTACACAAGGATGCCTTTGGGGCTCATCAATGTAGGAGATAATTTTTTGGAGAGTTATGGACCATGCCTTTCAAAGTCTAGTAGGTAAATTTATTATTATATACATGGATTATTTGACTATGTTTTCTAAGAACAAAGATGATCACATAATGCATTTAAAACAAGTATTTGAAAATTTTAGAAGGTATGTAATCTCCATTAATCCTACAAAAAATGTTTTTTGTTTAACTAAAAGGAAATTTCTAAGAGATGTGATAAATAAAGATCGGATTTTTATATATCTAGATAGAGTCACTGCTATATCTAAAATAGAACCCCCTCAATAGTAGAAAATAATTAAAATCCTTTTTTGGGAAGATCAATTTTATAAGAAAAATCATTTCTATTTTTTTAGAGATTATGAAACCACTTAATTACATGCTAAATAAAGATGCAAAGGTCATATGGAATGATGAAATATTTTAATGATATCAAATAAGAAAAAGGACAGGCACTTGTGATGATAAGTCCTATTTTTACAAAAGATTTTAATATTTAGTCTTTTACTTTTGAACATACTATAGTTTCTATATTAACTCATAAAATTAATAAATGTGATCATCCAATTGAATTTATGAGAAATAAATTTAAAAATGTTGAGTTAAATTATTATATAATTGACAAACAAACATTTTCTTTGGTTAAGGTACTTAAAAAGTTTAGACACTAATTTCTTGTGAATAAAGTGCATGCTATATTGCCAAACCCTACTATTAAACTCATGCTTATTCAATGTGAATTATGATATATAAGAGGTAAGTGGATTTTTATACTCCAAAAATATGATATTGAAATAAAAATTGCTAAATTAGTGAGGTGTTAGGGATTGATTCAATTAATTACTAACACTAATCCTAGTTTGAATATTATGTAGGTTGATTAACAACAATTCCAACCGAATGATTGGTATGATGCAATTATTCATTTCTTAATCAATGGTTATTGTCCTAAAATATTGATTAGAGAGAAAAGAAGATATTTGAGGCTCAAAGCAACTCACTTCTTGATCAAAGATGGAGTAATCTATAGAAAGAATTATGAATGTTTATACTTGAGATGTGTTTCAAAAGAAGAATCAATTGAAATATTAAGTAATTTTCATGAAAAAATTGAGAGTGGACACCCTTTTGGAAAAAAGACAACTTACAAGATCCTGAGGGCAAGATATTATTGGCCAATTATTTTCAAGGATGCTCACAATCATGTCATAGAGTGTCATCAATGTCATATTTTCAACACCAAAGAACCCAAAGTAGTTATGCCATTTAGGGCAATTTTAATTAAAAAACCATTTGCTCAATTATGTTTGGACTTTTTTGGGGTTATTTACCCCAAATATATTTATGGACATAATTATTTTCTTACTCTTATTGATTATTTTACAAGATGGATAGAGGTAGTAGAAATAAAACTATGTAGAACTGAAGATGTCATCAAGATCTTAAAACAGAACATTTGCACTAGATTTGGGACACCAATATAATTATTTTGTAATAATGGATCAACATTGATATCTATAGATATTACTTAGTGGGCATATGATAACAAGATAATTCTTAAGTTTTCATCAAACCATTATACTCAAGGTAATGGAGTTTTAGAGTCTACAAACAAAAATTTGATGAAAGCTATTAAGAAGTCTACAACTCAATAACCAAGAACATGGCAAAAATTTATTAAGTATATTCTTTAGGAAAACATAATTAGAGTGAAACAAGATCTTAAAGCATCACCATTTATATTGGTATATGGACAAGCACTATTATTCCCAATTACTCCCAAATTTCTAACTTACAAGTTCATGCAAGAATATATGGAAGAAGATCAAGAATATGCCAATTCTAGGTTTATTGATATAATACAAATGGAGAATGAAATAAAAGAAGATTTTTTTGTTAGGTTGTGGAGCTAAAAGCTTCACTCATGCAAACATGGAGGAGGTAGCTGAGTGTCACAGCAACCGATGTCGGTCAGGTGAATCGATGTCGGCCAGGAGTAGACAGGAAGCTGCCAACATCGATCATGGATCAGCTGATGTTGATCATCTCCAGGTAGATAAGGACTGACATCAGTCACCTGTGCATTCCAAAACTATTAGTTACATGAATATTTAGTTTGTTGAATGGCCAGTTTGCATGTAAAGACTAATTTAGTCTTGGAGCTACATTTCTAATTTTTGTAATTAAGAAGTCTAATTATTGTTTGTATGGGATCTATTTAAGAGACCCATGGGGGTGTATTCTAAAGTGTGCTAGATATAGAGAGCAAGGTTAGCTCCATCAAAGGGAAGAGAGCAAGGTTAGCTCCTCATAATGCCATAGTGCCAAGTGTGTATGATCAGGTAGATCTACAGGAGAGCAAGATCTGGTAGAAGATCCACAGGGGTGATAGTGTGTAGAATTAGAAGGGTTCTATCCAAGGGAGAATCATAAGGACTTGGTGAGGAAAGGATAGGGGTTCTTCTGAGTGTGTAAGATCTAGGTCGATAGGTGTGCAAGGCCAGGTTGATCAATGGTATAGCAAGATCAGGTGAGATCTACATGGTAAGTAAGGTAAGTAAGATCTAGGTTTGTAGGTGTACAAAACTAGGTTGATCTATAGGTGTGCAAGATCAGGTGAGATCTACTTGGAGTACATGGTGTACTCAGACTTGGAGTATGTGTGTATACTCGGTGGTACTGGTAGTATTGTTATTGACTGGTTGAAACACCAACTTAGTTATTGAGTTGAGTTTATTTGTAATTGAGAGAGAGAACACTTGAGGGAAGATTACTAGTACGCCCAAGAGGTGTGGGAAGAGTGTGATCTCTTTATTGTATTTCCTTCTAGATGAGTTTAATACAATTGTGTATTCTCTCTCATATTCTATGTTATTTTTGATTTCTAGTTACTTATTATTCTAGTTAAATTTTGTGTTTAGTTGCTTATATAAAGGTAATCAATTGTGCTCTTAATCCTGACAATTGGTGTCAGAGCTTTGTGAGCCTAGGTCTTGACAAGTGGTATCAGAGCTATTTGTTATTCTAGATCCTGACAAAGTGGTATTAAAGCGAGGTTGCAAGTTCTTAGAGTGAGGTTCACTAACACCTTAGTTTTAGAGTGTGTTAAGTGTTTGTTGATTACAAGTCACTCTCAGGGGTTTCTGATTGAGTGGGAGTATAACAATGGCAGAAGAAAGTACACTAAGAATGGAGGAATTCAATGGCAGGAATTCTCAATTACAGAATTATGAAAAGAAAGAGCAGGTAAAGAAAGATTGTTGGTTGGTAGAAGATCAGCATGAAGGAAATGAAGAAGCAGATGTTGCAGGGGTTGTTGCATAGGATGCTCTTGTATGTTCCTTGGATAAAGTAGAATCTTGGATTATAGATTATGTTGCCTCTTTTCATGCAACCCCAAATAGAGTATTTTTCCATGATTATGTCCATGGAGACTTTGGAAAGATTTATTTAGGGGTTAGTGAGCCTTGTCAAATTATTGGCAAATGGGAAGTACAACTAAAATTGCAGATGGCTAACACATGTGTGTTGAAGGATGTCATGTAGGTCCCAATCCTGAAGAGGAGTCTAATTTCTATAGGAAAGTTGGGTGATGAGAGGTGCACAGTAACTCTCATAACGGATGCACTTGAATTAGCATATGGTAAGAAAGTATGTATTCTTTATCTATCTACTTGTATTACTGATTCACCTTCTATTGTAAAGATGTGGCTTTGTAGGCCTGGTCACATGAATAAAAATGGGATGCATGTTCTTAAGAGGAAGTTAGATGTCTTTGACAAACTTAAGAACTGGAAAGCCTTGGTGTTCATGGAGGAGATGATGGACACAGATCAGCTCAAGGGGTTGATTAATTTTGAGTAGGGCAGTTTGGACTGGGTTTTGATCCAAGGTGAGCTCGCGAGTAAAAAGTCATCACTCATAGGAAAACACAGTTATCGACATCAATCAAGTGGAACTGACATCGAATAGGTAGGTACCGATGTCGGTCATGTGCAAACTAGAGTTGGTGGTGTCGGGTAGGTGGATACTGACATCGATTAAGGAACCAGCATTAGTGACTTGGTGGACACTGACGTCAGTTAGGGAACTGACATTGGCAATCAAGTGGGATCGACATTGGTTGGGTGCAGACTAGGGTCAACCAGAGAATAGATTTTGGGTGGATAGTAAGCTATTAAGGAGTCTCAAATGCCCATAAGGAAGACTGAAAATGTAAGTAAGCCTCAAATTCATTATTCACCTTCTTTATACTACCTAAATTTATTGCTCACTGATGGTTAAGAACCAGGAAGTTTTGAAGAAGCAATGCAAGTAGAATCTAGGAAATAGTGGGAGCATAGAATGAATTCTTTAGAAGAGAACCAAATGGGAGATTTGGTAGAGTTGCTAGCCCGAATGAAAGAAATGAAATACAAATGGATTCCTAGGTTAAAGAAAGGAGAGAATGGACACGTGAGATGGAAGGCTAGGTTATATTGTCTTGAGAAAGCTCCAGGATAATGGTATAGTTTTGACAGGTGTATGACAAAGCATGGCTTTAGTTGATGTTAATGTAATCACTGTGTTTATTTTACAAGGTTAGATAATGGTTGCAACATTATCTTGTTACTGTATGTGGATGATATGCTTGTTTTAGGTTCATATATGTAGGGTTTTGTTGAGCTAAGGGTGAAATTAGTTTAGTGGTGTGCCAGGAAGGATTTAAGAGGAGAAAAATTCTTTGGCATGAGTATTCCTAGAGACAGGGAAGATCATAGGTTGATGTTGTCTCAGGATGATTGTGTGAATAAGGTAGTGGTGAGGTTTAAGATGCAGGATGCAAAACTGGTTAGCACACCTATGGATGGATAGTTCACAGAATAGTGTCCTAATTCACATGATGAGGTTAAGTACATGTGTACTAGACCTGATGTTTCTCAAGCAGTGGGAGCTATCAGTGAGTTTGTGGCCAATCTAAGAAAGAAGCACTAGAAAGTAGTTTAGTGGATTCTTAGGTATCTGAGAGGGATTACCAGTAGGTATATATGTGATGCAGGGTTAGGGACTTCTCTACATGGGTATGTAGATTCGGATATGGTAGGTGACTTGGATGACCAAAGTAGCACCACAAGATGTGTGGTGGTTGGTCTTCAAGATTGAATTTGAAGAGGGATACAAGCTAGGTTACAAATTAGATGATGTATAGGTACATGTACAGGTGGAGATATTTATCTCTAAGTGGGAGATTGTTAGGTTGTGGAGCTAAAAGCTTCACTGATGCAAACATGGAGGAGATAGCTATGTGTCACAGAAACTGACGTCAGCCAAGCCAACTGACGTTGGCTAGGAGTAAACAAAAAGCTACCAACATCAGTCATGGATCAACTGACGTTGGTATCTCTAGATAGACAGGGACTGACTTCGGTCGCTTGTGCATTCTAGAATTGTTAGTTACATGAATAGTTAGTTTGTTAAACAACTAGTTTGCATGTAAAGACTAATTTTAGTCTTGGAGCTATGTTTCTAATTATTGTAATTAGGAAGTCTAATTATTGTTTGTATGGGATCTATTTAAGAGACCCATGGGGCTATATTGTAAAGTGTGCTAGATAGAGAGAGCAATGTTAGCTCCTCATAGTGCCACAATGCCAAGTGTGTA
Organism: Torreya grandis; assembly: GCA_037957365.1. Taxonomy (NCBI): domain Eukaryota; kingdom Viridiplantae; phylum Streptophyta; class Pinopsida; order Cupressales; family Taxaceae; genus Torreya; species Torreya grandis. The sequence goes on from JARHVA010002743.1 coordinate 1,512,935, forward strand.
TGATCAGGTAGATCTATGGGAGAGCAAGATCTGGTAAAAGATCCACAAGGGTGTTGGTGTGTAGAATCAAAAGGGTTCTATCCAAGGGAGAATCATAAGGACTTGGTTAGGTAAGGACAAGGGTTATTTTGGGTGTGTAAGATCTAGGTCAACAGGTGTGTAAGGCTAGGTTGATCTGCAGTATAGCAAGATCAGGTGAGATCTACATGGTAAGTAAGATCTAGGTTTGCATGTGTGTAAAACCAAGTTGATCTATAGGTGTGCAAGATCAGGTGAGATCTACTTGGAGTACATGGTGTACTCGAACTTAGAGTATGTGTGTATACTCGATGGTATTGGCAGTATTGTTACTGACTGGTTGAAACACCAACTCGGTTATTGAGTTGAGTTTGTTTGTAATTGAGAGAGAGAACTCTTGAGGGAGGATTACTATTACACCCAAGAGGTGTGGGAAGAGTGTGATCTCTTTATTGTATTTACTTTTGGATGAGTTGAATACAATTGTGTATTGTCTCTCATATTCTATGTTATTTTTGATTTCTAGTTACTTATTATTCTGGTTAAATTCCATGTTTAGTTGCTTATACAAAGGTAATCAATTATGATCTTAATCCTGACAATTGGTGTCAGAGCTTTGTGAGCCTAGGTCCTGACAAGTGGTATCAAAGTTGTTTGTTATTCTAGATCCTGACAAAGTGGTATCAGAGCAAGGTTGTAGGTTCTCAGAGTGAGGTTCACTAACACCTTAATTTCAGAGTGTGTTAAGTGTTTTTTGATTATAGGTCACTCTCAGGGGTTTCTGATTGAGTGGGAGTATAGCAATGGCAGAAGAATGTACACTAAGAATGGAGGAATTCAATGGCAAGAATTCTCAATTATGGAATTATGGAAAGAAAGAGTAGGTAAAGAAAGATTATTGGTTGGTAGAAGATCAGCATGAAGGAAATGAAGAAGTAGATGTTGTAGGGGTTGTTGCACAAGATGCTCTTGTATGTTCCTTGGATAAAGTAGAATCTTGGATTATAAATTCTATTGCCTCTTTCCATGCAGCCCCAAATAGAGTATTTTTCCATGATTATGTCCATGGAGACTTTGGAAAGATTTATTTAGGGGTTGGTGAGCCTTGTCAAATTGTTGGCAAAGGGGAAGTGTGGCTGAAATTGCAGATGGTGAACACATGGGTGTTGAAGGATGTCATGTAGGTCCCAGTCCTGAAGAGGAGTCTAATTTCTATAGGAAAGTTGGGTGATGAGAGGTGCATAGTAACTCTCACAGTGGATGCACTTGAATTAGCATGTGGTAAGAAAGTAGGTATTCTTTATCTATCTACGTGTATTACTGATTCACCTTTTGTTGCAAAGATGTGGCCTTGTAGGCTTGGTCACATGAGTAAGAAGGGAATGCATGTTCTTAAGAGGAAGTCAGATGTCTTTGACAAACTTAATAACTGGAAAGCCTTGGTGTTCATGGAGGAGATGATGGATAGAGATCAGCTCAAGGGACTAAATAATTCTAAGCAGGGGAGTTTGGACTAGGTTTTGATCCAAGGTGAGCTCGCAGGTAAAAAGTCATCACTCACAAGAAAACACAGTTATCAATGTCATTTAGGTGGAACCAACGTCAAATAGGTAGGTACCAACATTAGTCATGTGCAGACCAAAGTTGATGGTATCGAGCAGGTGGATACTGACATCAGTCAGGGAACCAATGTCAGTGACTAGGTGGACACTGACATTGGTTAGGGAACTAACATCAGTGATTAGGTGGGATCAACATCGGTTGGGTGTAGACCAGGGTCGACCAGAGAATGGATTTTGGGTAGACAACAAGCTGTCAAGGAGTCTCAAATGCCCATAAGGAGGAATAAAAGTATAAGTAAGCCTTAAATTCATTATTCACCTTCTTTATACTACTTGAATTTGTTGCTCACCAATGGTCAAGAACCAAGAAGTTTTGAAGAAACAATGTAGGTAGAATCCAAGAAACAGTGGGAGCATGGCATGAATTATTTAGAAGAGAACCAAACAAGAGATTTGGTAGAGTTGCCAGTCGAAATGAAAGCATTGAAAGATGAATGGATTCCCAGGTTAAAGAAAGGAGAGAATGGACACGTGAGATGGAAGGCTAGGTTATATGGTCTTAAGCAAGCTCTAGGACAGTGGTACAAGTTTGAAAGGTGTATGAAAAAGCATGGCTTTAGTCAATGTCAATGTAATCACTATGTTTATTTTATCAAGTTGGATAATGGTCGCAACATTATCCTGTTACTGTATGTGGATGATATGCTTGTTGCAAGTTCACACATGCAGGGTTTTACTGAGATAAGGGTAGAATTAGTTTAGTGGTGTGCCAAGAAGGATTTAGGAGGAGCAAAATTATTTGGCATGAGTATTCCTAGAGACAGGGAAGATCACAGTTTGATGTTGTCTCAGGATGATTGTGTGAATAAGGTAGTGGTGAGGTTCAAGATGCAAGATGTAGAATCTATTAACACACCTATGGATGGACAGTTCACAAAATAGTGTCCCAATTCACATGATGAGGTTAAGTACATGTGTACTAGACCTGATATTTCCCAAGTAGTGGGAGTTATCAATGAGTTTGTGGCCAATCTGGGAAAGAAGCACTAGAAAGCAGTTTAGTGGATTCTCAGGTATCTGAGAGGGACTAGCAGTAGGTATACATGTGATGTAGGGTTAGGGACCTCTCTACATGGTATGTAGATTCAAATATGGTAGGTGACTTGGATGACAGGAGTAACACCATAGGATGTGTGGTGGTTGGTCTTTAAGATTAAACTTGAAGAGGGATACAAGACAAGAAACAAATTAGATGATGTATAGGTACAGGTATAGGTGCAGCTATTTATCTCTAAGTGGGAGATTATTAGGTTGTGGAGCTAAAAGCTTCACTGATGCAAACATGGAGGAGGTAGTTGAGTGTCACAATAACTGACATCAGTCAGGCGAACCGATGTCAGCCAGCAGTAGACAGGAAGCTACTGACATCGGTCATGGATCGGCTGATGTCAATCATCTCCAAATAGATAGGGACTGATGTTGATCACCTGTGCATTCTAAAACTATTATTTACATGAATAATTAGTTTGTTGAATGGCCAGTTTGCATGTAAAGACTAATTTTAGTCTTGGATCTGCCTTTCTAATTATTGTAATTAAGAAGTCTAATTATTATTTGTATGGGATATATTTAAGAGACCCATGGGGTTGTATTCTAAAGTGTGCTAGATAGAGAGAGCAAGGTTAGCTCCTTCAGAGGGAAGAGAGCAAGGTTAGCTCCTCATAGTGCCACAGTGCCAAGTGTGTATGATTAAGTAGATCTATGGGAGAGCAAGATCTGGTAGAAGATCCATAGGGGTGCTAGTGTGTAGAATTAGAAGGGTTCTATCCAAGGGAAAATCATAAGGACTTGGTGAGGCAAGGACAAGGGTTCTTCTAGGTGTGTAAGATCTAGGTCGGTAGGTGTGCAAGGCCAAGTTGATTTGTGGTATAGCAAGATCAGGTGAGATCTACATGGTAAGTAAGGTAAGTAAGATCTAGGTTTGTAGGTGTACAAAACTAGGTTGATCTATAGGTGTGCAAGATCAGGTGAGATCTACTTGGAGTACGTGGTGTACTCAGACTTGGTGTATGTGTGTATACTCAGTGGTACTGGTAGTATTGTTATTGACTGGTTAAAACACCAACTCGGTTATTGAGTTGAGTTTGTTTGTAATTGAGAAAGAGAACTCTTAAGGGAAGATTACTGGTATGCCCATGAGGTGTGGGAAGAGTGTGATCTCTTTATTGTATTTCCTTTTGGATGAGTTGAATATAATTGTGTATTGTCTCTCATATTCTGTGTTATTTATGATTTCTAGTTACTTATTATTCTGGTTATATTCCATATTTAGTTTCTTATACAAAGGTAATCAATTATGCTCTTAATCTTGATAATTGGTGTCAGAGCTTTGTAAGCCTAGGTCCTGAAAAGTGGTATTAGAGCTGTTTGTTGTTCTAGATCCTGACAAAGTGGTATCAGAGTGAGGTTGTAGGTTCTCAGAGTGAGGTTCACTAACACCTTGGTTTCAGAGTGTGTTAAGTGTTTGTTGATTACAGGTCATTCTCAGGGGTTTCTAATTGAGTGGGAGTATAGCAATGGTAGAAGAAAGTACACTAAGAATGAAGGAATTCAATGGCAAGAATTCTCAATTACAAAATTATGAAAAGAAAGAGCTTGTAAAGAAAGATTGTTGGTTGGTAGAAGATTAGCATGAAGGATATGAAGAAGCAGATATTATAGGGGTTATTGCACAAGATGCTCTTGTATGTTCCTTGGATAAAGTAGAATCTTGGATTATAGATTTTGTTGCCTCTTTCCATGTAGCCCCAAATAGAGTATTTTTCCATGATTATGTCCATGGAGACTTTGGAAAGATTCATTTAGGGGTTGGTGAGCCTTGTCAAATTGTTGGAAAAGGGGAAGTGTGGCTAAAATTGCAGACGGCCAACACATGGGTGTTGAAGGATGTCATGCAGGTCCCAGTCCTGAAGAGGAGTCTAATTTCTATAGGAAAGTTGGGTGATGAAAGGTGCACAATAACTCTCACAACGGATGCACTTGAATTAGCATGTGGTAAGAAAGTAGGTATTCTTTATCTATCTACTTGTATTACTGATTCACCTTCTATTGCAAAGATGTGGCTTTGTAGGCTTTTTCACATGAGTAAGAAGGGGATGCATGTTCTTAAGAGGAAGTCAGATGTCTTTGACAAACATAAGAACTGGAAAGCCTTGGTGTTTATGGAGGAGATGATGGACAGAGATCAACTCAAGTGATTGAATAATTCTGAGCAGGGTAGTTTGGACTGGGTTTTGATCCAAGGTGAGCTCGTGGGTAAAAATTTGTCACTTAGGAAAACACAGTTACCAACGTTAGTTAGGTGGAATTGACGTTGAACAAGTAGGTACCGACATCAGTCATGTGCAGACCAGAGTTGGTGGTGTCAGGTAGGTGGATACCGATGTTGGTCAGGGAACCAATGTCTATGACTAGGTGGACATCGATGTTGGTCAGGGAACCAATGTCAGTGATCAGGTGGGATCGACATCGGTCGAGTGCAGACTAGGGTCGACTAGAGAATGGATTTTGGGTGGACAGTAAGCTGTCAAAGAGTCTCAAACACCCATAAGGAGGACTAAAAGTGTAAGTAAGCCTTAAATTCATTATTCGCCTTCTTTATACTACCTAAATTTGTTGCTCACTGATGGTCAAGAACCAGGAAGTTTTGAAGAAGTAATGCAGGTAGAATCCAGGAAACAGTGGGAGCATGGCATGAATTCTTCAAAAGAGAATCAAATGGGAGATTTGGTAGAGTTTCTAGCCAGAATGAAAGCACTAAAAGACAAATGGATTCCCAGGTTAAAGAAAGGAGAGAATGGAAATGTGAGATGGAAGGCTAGGTTATATGGTCTTGAGCAAGCTCCAAGATAGTGGTACAGGTTTGATAGGTGTATGATAAAGCATGGCTTTAGTCGATGTCAATGTAATCACTGCATTTATTTTATTAGGTTGGATAATGGTCACAACATTACCTTGTTACTGTATATGGATGATATGCTTTCTGTAGGTTCATACATGTAGGGTTTTGCTGAGCTAAGGGTAAAAGTAGTTCAGTGGTGTGCCAAGAAGGATTTAGGAGGAGTGAAATTATTTGGCATGAGTATTCCTAGAGACAGGGAAGATCACAGGTTGATGTTGTCTCAGGATGATTGTGTGAATAAGGTAGTGGAGAGGTTTAAGATGCAGTATTTAGAACTGATTAGCACACCTATGGATGGATAGTTCACAGAATAATGTCCCAATTCACATGATGAGGTTAAGTACATGTGTACTAGACCTAATGTTTCCCAAGTAGTGGGAGTTGGCAGTGCGTTTGTGGCCAATCTGGTAAAGAAGCACTGGAAAGTAGTTCAATGGATTCTCAGGTATCTGAGAGGGACCAATAGTAGGTATACATGATATGAAAGGTCATGGAATTCTCTACATGGGTATGTAGATTCAGATATGGCAAGTGACTTGGATGACAGGAGTAGCACCACAAGATGTGTGGTGGTTGGTCTTCAAGATTGAACTTGAAGAGGGATACAAGCCAGGAAATAAATTAGATGATGTACAGGTATAGGTACAGGTGCAGTTATTTATCTCCAAGTGGGAGATTGTTAGGTTGTAAAGCTAAAAGCTTCACTGATGCAAACATGGAGGAGGTAGCTAAGTGTCACAGCAACCGACGTCAGTCAGGCCAACTGACATTAGCCAGGAGTAGACAGGAAGCTACTGACATCAGTCATGGATTAACTAACATCGGTCATCTCTAGACAGATAGGGATTAACGTTAGTCACATGTGCATTCCATAACTATTAGTTACATGAACAGTTAGTTTGTTGAATGACTAGTTTGCATGTAAAGACTAATTTTAGTCTTGGAGCTGCGTTTCTAATTATTGTAATTAGGAAGTCTAATTATTGTTTGTATGGGATCTATTAGAGAGACCCATGGGGCTATATTGTAAATTGTGATAGATAGAGAGAGCAAGGTTAGCTCCTTAAGAGGGAAGAGAGCAAGGTTAGCTCCTCATAGTGCCACAGTGCTAAGTGTGTATGATCAGGTAGATCTATGGAAGAGCAAGATCTGGTAGAAGATCCATAGGGGTGCTAGTGTGTAGAATCATAAGGGTTATATAAAATGGAGAATCATAAGGACTTGGTGAGGCAAGGACAAGGGTTCTTCTGGGTGTGTTATATCTAGGTCGACAAGTGTGCAAGGCTAGGTTGATCTGTGGTATAGCAAGATTAGGTGAGATCTACATGGTAGGTAAGATCTAGGTTTGCAGGTGTGCAAAACTAGGTTGATCTGTAGGTGTGTAAGATTAGGTGAGATCTACTTAGAGTACGTGGTGTACTCAAACTTGGTGTATGTGTGTATACTTGGTGGTACTGGTAGTATTGTTATTGACTGGTTGAAACACCAACTCGGTTATTGAGTTGAGTTTGTTTATAATTGAGAGAGAGAAATCTTGAGGGAAGATTACTGGTATGCCCAAGAGGTATGGGAAGAGTGTGATCTCTTTATTGTATTTCCTTCTAGATGAGTTGAATACAATTGTGTATTGTCTCTCATATTCTGTGTTATTTTTGATTTCTATTTACTTATTATTCTGGTTAAATTTCATGTTTAGTTGTTTATACAAAGGTAATCAATTGTGCTCTTAATCCTGACAATTGGTGTCAGAGCTTTCTGACCCTAGGTCCTAACAAGTGGTATCAGAGTTGTTTGTTGTTCTAGATCCTGACATTTTCCAACTTTAGTAGAAATCAAACCACTATCAAAATATGGTTTAACAAATATTCAAAGATCAAGGTGTTCAGATAGGGAGACCTAGTTCTCCTATGGGACAAAGCATCAAAGCCAAAAGATGAACATGGGAAATTCACTCCTTTTAGAACTGGTACCTATAAAATTGTTTAGACATTAGGAAACACCACCTTCAAGCTCAAATACTTATGGGGAGTAGAGTTAATTTTACCAATCAATGGGCAATATCTCAAGCATTACTTCTCTATTGTTCCACCTCGAGTATTTATGGAGTAATTTGTAAGATTAGTTAGAGTTAGTATAGGTAGACTTAGATTAGTTTCATTCCTACTAATTGTTTTTAAATAATGTTTATAAATATTTATTTACTTATTGTGTGTTTGTTCTCTTTGCTTTATTCTTTGATTTTAATAATTCTTTCCCAAGATAGGTCCCCAAGCTCTAAAATCCATCTAAGTGATCTAAAGAAATTTATAGATACTTGAATGTGAGTATGAATCTTAAACATTGTTTGATCATGGATTTTGGAAATTCTAAGATTAATGTTATGATTTTTGAAAAAAAAGTGAAGATTAATATTTAAATTAATTGTTCCTTGAAAATCTTAAACCTTATTCTGATCTAAATTTAATTTTAATAAGGATTGCATGTGTACGAATGAAATTTTGAATCATTATAACAAAGTAATGTTACCACTTAAAGAACATTATTTCCTAGGATGAAGTTTATAACCAAGGATGATTATTTGAAAATCAAATATTTGACAAAAAATCCTAATACCTAGATAATTCTAGTTCCCATTTTTTGTTGGAAAGATAAATATAGTTAAAAAATTAAAAAAAAAGAGCCTTATTGAAAATTTAAAATATTTATAAGCAAAAGTGATTCTGGTAATCTCCATTAGGGGTATGGATGCTTGGTTATCAATGGAATAAGGCCTAGAGTGAAGCCAAATGTATCTCTCTCAGATCTCTAGATACTTGGCTAACAATAAAGAAATGCCCAAGCCTTCCCTTTTCTATAAAGCATGATTCATAATGAATATCTAAATATGTTATAAGTCTATGTTAATGATTAAGGTCATGAAATATGGAAGTTATTCTATAAATTCCATGGCAATCAGTAAATGAATCAAATCACACACACAATATGATTGAGTTTTAATGTTTTATCCTAATTCTATGTTTTAAAGACTTGTTTTAATTATGAATTGATCTCAATAATGGTACTTGGTCATATAAAATTATTTGTTTGGTTATTATTTTGAACCAAGAGTATCTACATTCTAAAATATTACAATGTTTCCCCTACAAGTCACCATTTGTTGAGGTCAACATACCACTATTTATAAAAAATGAGGACCCTTGTTTAAATTTTGAAAATTATACTATAAACTAGAAATCTCACCTTATTAGAGTGCATTATTTTAATATCATGTGTTGACTTAGCTTAATTGACATATTTGCATATAATCTTTATTTTAATTTGCTAGCATTTTGCTTCATGTGTTTCTATGTTGTAGGAATAATGGATCTCCATTGGAATGAACAAGTGTTCATGATTTATGATTCAATGATCAATTTGATCTTTTTTATTAACCTTTGGCCTTTAGTCAATGAATTAAATCCAAGTTTAAATGGAAATTAAAAATTTAGTCTTAATATTTTATATTAAGTTTTTATTTTTGATGGCTTTACATTACCAATGGGTCATTTTATTTCTAACTAAGTCTTAGTTTAATTTTAGCCTAAGCTTTAATTTAATTTCTTAATTCATTAAAATATTAGTCTAAGATTTATACTACGTCTTTATATATACCTTGAATCCTCACTCCATTTATTTCATTATTTATAGGTATGAAAACATGTGGGGCTACCAAATGGTGAAATCTTGGAAGCTCAGATCACAAATCAATGGTGCACAGATGATTGCCCAAGTCAATAATTCAAAAGGTGCCTAGATCAAAGATAGATGGTGCTTTTTTCTATGTACAAATCCAAGTCAATTATCTATGTTAAAATCTGAAGGTTAATAAGTAAATATGGATCAATGACATGCATTTAATCTCGTAGATGGTAGATCAATAGTCTGCATTTTATCTTGTAGAACAAAATTAATGGTACAAATGGATTCAACATTTCAAAGAGATTAGATTAAATGTGATGGTGATAAGTCTCACATTCATGATTAATTAAATGACGATCAATTGTGTGAATCAAGTTAAGGAGTCAAATAACCTAGATTGAACATAATGAAGCTATGTGGTGCAAGAGTGTTGAAGTGATGGAGGTTATCTGTAAGGTACATAAATATCATGTGATGCTACCAAGTGGCACAATCACATAGTCCCAAATCAAATATCAATGGCCTCAATGAAATTCAAGGCTAGGAGAATCCTAAGGAGATCAATGACATGCATTTAATCAAGCATTAAAAGATTGATGACCCACTTTAAAATAGTATAGATGGATATCAATGGATAAAATTTCATCAAGATATAAGAGACAATATTTGGTGACACATGTCCAAGAGTTAATGGTCACGTTTTAAAAATAAATAAATAGCATGACATGGTGATGCCACATAAGTAGGACACATCAAATTGAAATGTCGTATGGACCCAAGCATGAGAAATTATAAATACATGATACAAATATGAACTAAGACACCAAAGAACATACTTTAAACTTGATTACCACCATTAAATCTCTACTTAAACCTCTAAAAATCCTTAAAATATATGGAAATCCATAAATTTGTCCTTGGATTCACTATGTTAAGCCAAAAAAACTAAGTTTTCATTTACAAAAGGATAATTCAATCATGATTATAGAAATAATGAATCATGGACATATTTCTAACAAGGATGTTGAGTTATATTTGTCATCAGATGTAGAGGGTTGAGCTTTCAAATATAGAGTTTGTAGCTACCTCATTGAACACATGGGACAATAATTGCTCCAAGTTATTCTAGAATATTGAGACTAGGGAGTTATAACCAAACAAGAAGAAAAGATCCTCTTGACAAAGAGATTCTATGATGACATTGTAGCCATTCAGATGACTGGATTCCATTATGTTGTTACTAAATCAAAGGTACTACACTATATCAATTTTCTTTGTCCAATTTTTAAATATACTAAAACATACAAGGGTATGATTTTTCATGAACATAGTCTAAGGATAATTGAATACATCTCCTCTATTGTTTTTAAGTCCTATTACAAATTACCTAAACCTTAGATTGACATAACCTCCATTAATTCATGGACTAAGAAACACACCATGGTGGACACCCTAATAAAATGGCTATAATTTTGTGATAAGGTCACTATAGATCCTACAAAGAAAATCCATGTCAGTGAATTTAGACCTAGAGTTAGGATGGTCATGACCAATTGAACAAGTTGTATGAATGTGCACATATAACAGATGTTGATCTAATTTAGGTCCTTATTGTTAATTTCATAATTAAAGAAGTGATGGTTCCTACTTTGGGGTACTTATTAGCATTTCCCTAAGTAGACATATATGGGATCAATAATAAGAAAAGGAATGAATTCTACATGATGTCTTACTTATTATATGCCCTTTGTGTAACCACCAAAATCCCAAATCAAGAGAATGGTCCCCTAATTTTACCCAGATTGTGTGTCAATATTATTCAAAATTACATATCTATAAGTATATAGACCATATCTAGTTTATTTGTGACTATGTTTACCTTGCATTTAGTGAATCCATTGATGATATTCCCATGATGAGGATAAGTTTGCTAATCATTAAATATATTGAATCAATACGGGACATATGGATTTATCTTGATTACATAGTTATCATAATTGAAGGAACCCCAATTGCACCTCTTAAATTACCAATACATGTACCTGACAAGTTAGTTGAACAAGAGGTGGCCTGTCAATTATTCACTAGGATAGATGGCCTTTGTAATATTAAGAGGAAGGGAATCCTACATATTTTTCCCATGATAATTGGCAAAATCATCTTTAGACAATGGGATCATATTGAAGCTACTTCAAATCATAGGTTGTCCTTTAACTTGTAGATTAATGATGTTATACAATGGGATCCTTATGGCAAGGTAAGGGAATAGTTTTGGATAAAATGTATTTTGGTTGTGCCATATAAGCATGAAACTAGTTAATTTGACATTATATACATAAATGAATCTACCTATTATGAATTTGATAGGATATTAAAGGAGCACAATATAAGGCCTAAGTCTAAATTACATAGAAATCAAAAAGTGGAATATAGATGGCAACTAGGCCCTAGATGGTATCATTTGGTTGATGTTGGTCCCTATAGGCTTCCATCAATAGAGATACAAACAAAGCCTAGACCTAAAAATATAAGACCAAGTAAGGTTGATTCTAAATCCTCAACTCCTGAATCATATAAAAGAACATAGCAAGATCCACCTTAGTAGGAGGTTCATATGATAGTTATATCCTTAAGAATCTATTGAGGATGCCTTGAGAGTGATATCCATGAATTATGAGATAAATTTAGATGTAGAAAAGACAAGTATTGGGGAAACTAAGAAGGATAAAGGAAAATAGAAATCAATGGACTTGATAGTCATTGACACTCCTAAGAAGAAAGCTGAGACTGCCATTGTCTCAAAAGCTAAGAAACCTAAAGTGGCCATCACACCACCTTTGGATAATGTCAATATATTTAGTAAGGAGAACCTAATATATGGCTGACTATTCCTCAATGTTTCATTTATGAAACAAGGTTGGAGAGCTACCTATTTATCATCTATAAGCTATGGTAAAAACTATAGGTATTTCATATGAAACAAAAATTCAAGCCATGGATCATTGCCATACAAGAAGATGAAGCAAAGAGATTAGATACTCCAAGTTAATCAATTTAGATATAGACAAACGTGCCAAGTTAATATATGGGCCAATATTCAATTTAGGTTATATATGATCTAGATGCTATAGGATTACAAAGAGTTACTAAGACAATGCTCATGGAATGTGGTGAAGAAGTTGTGCACCAAAAGGTTGAACCTTTGACTCATTTAATTCAAAAGAAAGTATGGAGATTAGGGGAAACCCCCATGTTTGAAGAGGATGTCTTGGAGATGGCTCACCCATAGTAAAAAATGTTTCAAGATTCCATGAAAGGCCTAAAGTAGGAGAATAAAAATTTGGAGGAACAATCCATTCAATTAGTTCCAAGGGATATTGTCAATAAGTTTGAAGCAACCATTTATGACACATTCAATTTTCTAAAAGCTATAAGGTCTAAGTTGGACATGGTGAGCAAATAGAATTCTAGGGATATAAACCAAGTTAGATAATGGGAAGATTTAGATAAGAAGATAAAATAATTGATCAAGATATTGATGGAAGGTCAGATTCTTGAGTTTAAAAAAGTTAGCTTGGCTCATTTGAATATGGCTATGGTAATCTTGATAGAGAAGATTAGGGATATGGATAAATGTTCCAAGGGAATGGATGATATCTCTAATGATTTTAAATAATTATAGAATATAATGGTGTAATTACTATGGAGATTGATAAAAAATCCAAACATCCTTATTCCCATTGGCTTGATAACTGATGAGTAGTTCTAACATATGGTTACTCAATTCAACCAAGAAGTAAAGAATAAAAGCCAGGGCACTATAGGGGTAGATAATAAGCATATGTTGGATATGATATTATTAATAGAGGAGATGATTATCAATGTTAGAAGCCTTAATGAAGCCTTGTAAAGATATCTTAAAGTCCTAAAATATATGGTAGGACAAGAAGAGGAGTTATTCATGGAGCCCTTCATCAACTTTAGGCTAATTGATGAAAATCATGATAAAGTCATGAAAATCCTGAAGTAAAGACAAAAGATTGAAAAAATAGAGTATTCTCAATGTCAATTAAGTTGACTTAAAATATTCTCTTGTAGCAAAACCATGTAAATTATTTTGAAAGAATATTCTATTTTGCAAAAGCATGGGAAATTTGTAATGCACATGGCTTATAGGTCAATACAATTGAAAGTGTCTTTGATTATATAATGTTGTAGAAAGTGTCTAATTTTTATTTGATATGACTAACAAACTTACCTCATAGGTTACCTATAAAGGGAGGCATTATCATTGTAAAAGAGGAGGAAGTTTTTAGAGCAAAAACTATTTTGTAAATTTGGAGTAAGTAATGCAAGCAAAGGAACTTTTTAAATATTGTCTTATATTTGTTTGTGTGTCTATTATCATGATTGTTTCTTAAAATGTCTAGTTTGATGTTCAAATTTAAATTGGTTCTATGAATTCTAGATGTGCATATGTTATTGCAGAGTTGTTAATTTAAGCTTATGCTAGGTTGAATGAAAGATTTTAGATTCATTTCATTTTCCTTGATTTTATTGAAGATGTGCAAATGAAATTTTCTTGTGGAATTAAATCTCTAAAGTGAATTTGATTTATTATTTGAATTTTTTTCAACTATCCTTAGACATTTTCTTGGTATATCATAGGTGTTGATTCTTGAATATGTACCACAGGTGCCTAGATTGTTTAATAAGCACTTCTCATTTATAAATCCCTAAGAATTCAATGCACTAGTTTTAGGTCATGATAATCCTATTATATATTGATGGAATAGAGGTAGAACAAGTGGTTTGTTTCACAATTTTATATTAATTTGGTGGTTGGGAGTCACCATGGATAGTTAGTTGATCTATGTAAAATATGAATTAATCTATGCTAAGAATAGTGAATTATGATTAGAATCTAATCTAAAATGATATTTACAATGATATCAAAACTAGAGTGAATTGATTAAAAAATGAGGAAAAATAAGGGTATGGAAGAAAAAAAATGTTGTTGATCTTCATTATAAACACCATGACAAAGTTCAAATATCATCAAAGTATGCACTTAACCAATGTATGAATAGAATTATCATAAGTTCAAATACTATCACACATCAAGAACACATCTAAGGATAGTATGAAATAATGCAAATAAGAACCATATTAACTTTAAATATTTACTCCTACAAGCAAACAACATTAGTCCAAATGCAATAAGAGTAAGAAAACAAAATGAACCTAGGAACTTTCAACTAACCTAGCATTGGCACAAGTTAAGAAATATTCATTTAAAGGTACACACCAATAATTAATAAGAACCATTCATATCTATAAATTAGACTAGGAAAGTGATAGAGAAGCCATGATAGTAAACACACAGACAAATATTGGACAAACTTTGTAGTAATTCCTTGCTTGTATTGCTTGCTCTAAGTTTACAAAGTAATTTTATCTCTAAAAACTCCCTCCCTTTACAATTAAAAATACCACTTATATATAATGATAAGGAGTTATGTCAATCAGTCATGTCAAATCATAATAGTATAAGTGTCCTAGATAGTTGTCCCTTATATAACTTTCTAGAATGCTCTAGACACTTCCTAATGGACTGACCTATAGGCAATGTGTTTTACAAATTGCACATGCCTTCACAAAAAGAATATTCTTTCTTAAAAATATTATACAAGATAAGATACAAAATAATATTACTAAGTCAACTAATTTGAATTTGAGAACCCTCTATTGCAATTTTTTATCTCTCTAATAGGATCTTCATTCTATAATGTTGGTCTTTAATTAGCTCAAGGTCAATAATTGGTTATATGAAAAGCTCCTTCATTTGATATGCTAAGCTTTTGTGATCTTTATCCACCCTATATAATGATTCTCTAATGCTTCTATATTTTCTACTATGTTATCCTATAGTTATAATCATATCCATGACCCTATCATTGTCAACAATAGTCTTGCCTTTGATTTGGTGCCTTACCACTTGCATAAATTGGGAATCTCTTTTCTTGAACTCATCATTTATAATTAGACCAATTGGATCAAGAGTAGTAGGGCCCTTGACTAAGCTACCCAATACATTCATTGTCCTATCTTCAAGCTATTTGAGGTCATTAGAGAGGTCCCCCATTTACTAAGACCATTTTCTCACATCCTTGATCTTGTCTACTAATATAACCATAGCCATGTTTAGGTGAGTTATGCTTAGTATTTTGAAACTAGGGATTTGATCATATATGAGGACATTAATAATTTTAGGTCAAGTACAATTTGACATCTTAGAGACACTTTTTCAAGCTACCATTTCTATAAATTCTATTAAAATACTCACTAGTGGACTTTGGATTGAATATTTGACATCTTAGAGACACTTTTTCAAGCTACCATTTCTATAAATTCTATTAAAATACTCACTAGTGGACTTTGGATTGAATTATCTTCGCACAGGTGATAATTCAGTTCCCCTCAACTCAATTACAATGATAACAAGAATTAATTAGGAAATGTGTACACTCTTTTATGGATTATTTGGAGTTCAATCAGGTTCATAAGAAACTTCAATGGTGTCTCTGTGATCAAATAATAAGTTTCATGACTTAGACTACATTCAAATCTATCTATTTATACCTTTACATCCCCTTGGGTCCATAAGATCTCTCAAATTGACTTGGTGCTTATGTGGTTCTACCATGTCATTATTATCATTATTATTTTAAATATTACCATTTTTATATTAGGATATGTGTCACTTATTTATTGGTTATGATCCTTGTATAAAGTATATCTTTGCCTCACACCGTCAGATTAATGCAGTTTGTTGATCTTAATCCTAGAAGTTAAACACCATTGGATACCTCTACAATGTTTCCTATAGTTATGACACATGTCATTATCATTTTTGATTTGATATTTGTTAAAGATTATACTTTGATTATGCACCATTGGATTATCTTTGTCTGAGTAAATGTGTGTTGTTTATATAGCATATAATGTTCAATATTTAATCTAGGGGTTGAGGCTTGAATTTTTAACTTTGATTGCACACTATTAGATCCTTTGGTACAAATCAATGCACCACATTAATATTATAATAGGTGCTCAATATTTAATCTTGTGGTATGTAGATGTGCCACTTTCTATTTCTACATTTACCTCGAGCTTTATTTAAAAGTCTAATTCATCTCACACCATCGATCTTGATTGTACCTAAGTTAACACATACTGTAGATCTTGGTATTTTACTTATTTTCTCCCTTCAAGCTTGACACTTGTCTCTTTCTCATTTGTTATGGGGATTAATTGATGTTTTAACCCTTACTCTCCATTGGATCTTTTATCTACCTCTAAGATAGTGACATTTGTCATTCTTTTAGTGTTCTTAGAACCTTTTGACATTTCAAATTTGATCTCACATCGTTATATTAACTGAGGTAAAGAAAATGCATGATGTCATATCATTCCTTGACTTATTGAATTTTAACTTGACATGCAAGTTTTTGATCTTCTTTAAAATATCTAAGATCTCACCACCTATCACCTCCAGGTTTGTCTATTTTAGTAGGCATAAAATTAAAGACATAAGTGTTTGGATACTTTAAAGGACTTAGCATAAAGAATTCAGACTAAGGTTTTTGTCATGTCAATACACACAATTAAAACTTTAATATAAGTTTTAAGATAAGTTCAAAAAATAATAAAATATTCCCCTCATTAATTAGTCATAATGAACTATAAGATATAAAGGACCTATCATAAGGATTTTTTAACTAAGGTTTTTTTAAGCTAAGTCTATACAAAGGAACCATGAATTGGCTAGACTAATATAATAGATAAAAAGGAGCAAGGGCCATGGGATATAAAGGGGACTAAGTATGATTTTTAGACTACAATTTGGTCATGTTAATAAGCATGACTAAACCCTTAGTATAAAAATTAAACTATGTCCATGGAATATTTAAAATTTTTCCCATATAAATTATTCCCACCAATTTTGAGTTTAAATCAAGAAGCCTAAGCTAAGGCAATTAGAACAAGGGTTTTAATATGCTCAAACATGAATTCAAATTGATGTTTGATAGACCAAAGGCTAGTAAAAGATTAAATTAACATTAAAATAACAAAACCTTAAGCATTGTTTACTCAAGTGAGACTCCATTAAACTTTCAACTTAAAAAATGAAGATCAAATGTTAGCAAAATTAGACAGAGTAAAACAAAGATAATATGTAAAGATGCCCACTAGGTGTGGATGATATTAAAGTAAATAAATGTGCAAACATGTTAATGGTAGTCTGATTAAGAGGATTTTCAAATTTAAGGTAAAAATTTTCACAATTTGAAACAAAGGTCCCCATTTTTCAAAAATGGTGGTATGTTGGCCTCAACAAATGACAACTTATGGTGGAAACATAGCAATATGCTAGAATTCAGAGACTCTGGTTTAGACAAATAACTAGGTTACTTATTTGACTTTATTAAGTACCATTATCAAGATAAATTCATGGTTAAAATAAGTCTTACATATGCAAAATTAGGTTCAAACATCAAAACTCATTCATGTTGTGTTTTTTCTTTAATTCTACTTTTTTTTGCAATGAGATTTAGGGAAAATTTTCTAGATTTCCTATATTTAACCATTAACATTGAATAGTAGCATATTTGGATGTTATTTAAGAATCATGCTTTAGCTCAGGGATGGCTTAGGCATTGCTTTGATACCACCTATGCATCCATAGCCCCAATAGAGATGCCTTTGTCTCTACTCAAGGCCTTTATCTACTTCCAACCATGCATCCATAACCCTTATGGATATTATCATAATTACCTTTGCTTTAAAAACTTTTTAATTTTGCAATAATAACTTTATTTTTATATTTTTCAAGTCATTTTGACTTTCTATAAATGTTTGGGAACTAGGTTAGCTAGGTTTTTGGATTTGGCTAAGTGTTTAATCTTCAAACAATCATCCTTGGTTTCAAACTTTGTCCTAGGTAATAATGTTTGTTAAGTGAAAACATGACTATGTTTCAATATTTCAATATTTCATCCTATATGTGAAATTCTTATTAAAACCAAGCTTAGATCAAAACAAGGCTTAAAATCTTGTCAAATAATTAACCTATCCATTAGTTTTTACCAATTTCTCAAAACCAAAATATTAAGATCACTTCTCAAACCCATGGTCAATCACATATTCAAGATTCATACTTGAATTTTTTATTTGAGGATTTTCATTAAGCAACCACATGTATTTTGTGTTATGGCCTGTCTTAGAGAGACTTATTTTGAAGCAATGAACAAAACAAAACAAATAAACACACAAAAGAGAATTGAACAAAATAGAAAGGAAACATGCAAATAAATATATACAAACCAATATTTTAAAACAAGGGATAAGAAGGAAATAAATAGGAAAGAAACGAATCCAAGCCTTAAACTAATCCCTTAAATAACATACCTCTAGGATCAAATTAAAATTTATTTAGTCTACTATAAAACATTAAAACATGATTGCTTCCATTTAGTGGCCACTTCTTGTGGATAGAAACACTTACATACTTGTGTCTTCAAGATGATGCATCTTAGTTTCCCACCTACAATCTCAAGTTAATGGATTGAAGATATGGATCCAAGATCTAATCATATTCTTACTAAATTCTTCTTTATTGAATTATAAAAGCTAGATTTGCTTCATTCAAAGGCTAATCATGTCTTGTCTAATTCTCCTTCCATGGTTCTATTGTAAACTCAGTTGGTATACTTGTATTTATGTCTTCATTGGCCTCCAACTCATATTTCTTTGGGATCTCTATAATATCATTTCCTTATTAAAGAAAAGTTAAAATAGTAATTTTATAATACATTCCTCAATCTCCACATGAAGTGGGGATGGATTATCAATCCTTACATGAAAACTCTCCAAATCATATTAAAGGGCTTCTTCATCATGATCAATAGAAAGGACATGAGATTCATTTGGAATCTTACCATTTGAAGCATGTTGATCACACACCACTAACATTTTGATGGATTCATATGAATATTTCTTGACCTATTACACTTCATCATCATCTTATTTTCCTAGAAGTGTTTTAATGACTTCTTTAGGAACTCCATTTATATCAGATAAAACTTCTTCTATTGCTTTAAAAAGGATAGGATCTTCCTCTATGATTTGTATATCACATCCCTTTAAAGTATATATAAATTCATCTTCATCTTGAAATGGAAAACCATAGTTCTCTACCATAAGAGTTGTTTCAAAAGATGTAGATGTCTTTGAATAACTAGATGACCATGCAACATTGTTATGAACCCTACAGTAATTGGCCAAAGTCACATCACAAGTGTTTATGTCAAGCACATTCATAATTTTAGATGGATCATTTTTATAGTCATATTGCTATTTTGAAACCTAGATGTGGGTTTGTTGAACCCTTAAACATAATAATTTATATTAAAACCTTCCCCATTTTTACCTAATTGCTTTTGTGTCTCAATAAAATCAATGCTCAATATTTGAACCATTTTTAATATGAAGTTATTTTCACTTTTAGGTGCCTTTGAATTGTGAACTTGAGTACTACTATTATCTATTAGACACCATAGCTCTTTGATCATGTGGATGAGATCCACTTGCAATGTTATTCAAGAATCTTAGGTTTTTGAATAGGATGAGCATGAATGAAAGGTAATTGGTTTATAATTGGGGTTTGATTCAAAGTAATCATGCTTTTATTAACATTTAGAATGACATTCAACATAGGCAGATTAAGATTGATACTTGGAATGGCATATGCCATTTGACCCTGGGGTTACATTTCATCATTAATTACTATAGCCTCATCATATACTTAATATAATGTATTAATTAATCTAATAGATCTTTTAAAAAACATAGAAGTTAATGGATCTCAATCATCCTTACAAATCTCTAAAGCTAAAGCCTCAACAATTCTATAAGGAGCTATAGTTCTATTCAACATATTTTGGAATCTATCATTAAAATCTCTAATAGTTTCATTTTAATCCTTATTTACACTAATGAATTATTGATAAAGGATATATGGATTGATGGTATTTCCAAATTGATCAATGAAATAATTATTCAAATCATTCTAGTTGACAATGAAATCTTTAAGAAGGTCAAGAAACCAATCGTATGCCTCATTTCTAAGAGTAAAAGGAAAAAATCTATAGGAAACATCTTCACAAACAAAATTTAACAATCCTAAGGTAAATTTAAAGCAATTGATATTTTCTTCAGTAGTTAGAATACAAGTAGGATTAAAAGAAGGTAAATAACATTCAAGGTTTCAAAGAAGATTATGTACTATACTTGACATGTTTATTGAAGAAACACCTAGCTAAGCCATACCTTGAACACATGAGTATATTTAACTTGTGAATTAGGTTGGGACCTTGATAATTTTAGCTCACCTTGTTCAACATAGATTTCTATGAACTTCCAGAGGGAAAGGAAGTACTCTTGTCTCTGATCTTTGGCAATTTTAGCTTGCAAACTTTGAAACCTATATAAAATATGATGCATCAAACTAATATTTATAAAGAATAATGATTAAGTTTGTACATTAAGCCAATTTTTATAAAATACATGTAAATCACAACTATATTTAACTAAATAAGCTCAAATATATGTCTAGACTGATGGATGAGAGGGATTTTTACTCCTCTAAGCTCAAATAAACCTAGATATGTAAAGAATCAATGAATATTTGAACAAAATTTCTATTAATAACCTTAAATGTGAGAAATATATAATGTTTAAACTATTTTTGCATGAATATCCATATATCTTCAAATAATATCAATCTTTGTCTAATGAAAGCCCAAAGACTGGTTTGAAAACATGAAGATCATTGATCTTTACACAAATAAACAAATAATTACCAAAATATGCAAAGATTACACCAATATTTGATCAAAACACATCAAAATTAGTAAATATTCTACAAATTCATAAATATATAGCTCAAGGCCCTCATTATAATGCCAATGAAGTACCTCTTATTGATGCTTGAATATGTATCATAGGTGTCTAGAGTGTTTAAGAAATAGTTCTCATTTTTGAATCCCTAAGAATTAAATGCATGAGTTGTAGGTTGTGATAATCTTGTTATCTATTGATGGAATAGAGGTAGAACAAGTGATATGTTTCATAAATTTATATTAATTTTGTGGTTGGGAGCCATCACGACCAATTAGTTGATCTATATAAAATATGAAGTAATCTATGCTAAGAATAGTGAATTATGATTATAATCTAATCTAATAACTAATCTAAGATGATATTTACAATGATAGATAAAATAGAGTGAATTGATTAAAAAAAGAGAAAAAGGAAGGGTATGGAGGAGAATAAATGTTGCTAATCTTCATTATAAACATCATGAAAATTTTCAAATATCATCTAGGCATGCACTTAACTAATTTATGACATGAAGTAGCATAAGTTCAAATAATATCACACATCAGGCAAGCATCTAAGGATAGTATGAAATAATGACAATAATAACCATATTCACTTTAAAGATTTACTCCTGCAAGTAAACAACATTAGCCCATATGCAAGAAGAGTAAGAAAATGAAATGAACCTAAGAACTTTCAATTAACCTAGCATTGGCACAAGTTAACAACTCTACATTCAAAGGTACACACCAAGAATTCATAAGAACCACTCAAATATAGAAATTAGACTAGACAAGTGAGAGAGAAGCCATAATAACAAACACATAGACACATATTAGATAAAAATTGAAAAATTCCTTACTTGTATTGCTTGCTCCAGGTTTACAAAGTAATTTTTGCTCTAAAAATTCCCTCCCTTTACAATTGACAATACCCATTATATAGAATTCTAAAGAGGTATGTTAATTTTTCATGTCAAATCACAATAGTATATGTGTCATGGATATCTATCCCTTATATATATATTTCTAGAATTCTCTAAACACTTTCTAATGTACTGAACTATAGGAAATGTGTTTTACAAGTTTCACATGCCTTTACAAAAAGGAGCAAAAGGAAGGGTAGGGTAGAGAATAAATACTGTTGATATTCATCCCAAACATCATGAAAAAGTTCAAATATCATCTAGGCATGCACTTAACCAATGTATGGCATGAAGTAGCGTAACCTCAAATCCTATCACACATCATGAAAGCATCTAAGGATAGTATGAAATAATGAAAATAAGAAAATAACATTAGCACAAATGCAAGAAGAGTAATAAAATGAAATGAACCTAAGAACTTTCAATTAACCTAACATTAGCACAAGTTAACAACTCTACATTTAAAGATATACACCAGGAATTCATAAGAACCATTAAAATCTATAAATTATATCAAGAAAGTGAGAGAGAAGCCATGATAACAAACACATAGATAAATATTGGACAAACTTTGCATAATTCCTTTCTTGTATTGTTTTTTCCAAGTTTACAAAGTAATTTTAGCTCTAAAAACTCCCTCCCTTTACAATTGATAATATGCATTATATTTAATGATAAGGAGGTATGCTGATCAATCATGTCAAATCATAATAGTACAAGTATATAAGATAATTTCCCCTTATATGACTTTCTATAATACTCTAGACACTTCTTAATGGACTAATCTATATTACACATGCCTTTACAAAAAGAATATTCTTTTTTCAAAATATTATACAAGACAAGATACAAAATAATATTTGTAAGTCAACTAATATAAATTTGAGAACCTCCTATTGTAGTATTTTATCTCTCCAATAGGATATTCATTCTATAATGTTTTTCTTCAATTAACTCAAGGTCAATAATTAGTTTTATAAACAACTCTTTTTTTTTTTTTTTTATTTAAGCTCTTATGAACTTTATCCACCCTATCTAATGCTTCTCTAATGCTTTTGGATTTTCTATTATTTTCCCTTGTAGTTAGAATCATATCCATGATCCTATCATTGTCAGCAATAGTTTTGCATATGCTTCGGTGCCTTACCCCTTGCATAAACTAGAAATCTATTTACTTGAACTCATCATCTATAATTATACCAATTAGATTGAGCATACTAGGGTCCATAACTAAGCTAATTAATAAATTCACTATCTATCTTTAATTTTATTGAGGTCATTGGAGAGGTCCTATATTTCCCAAGGCCATTTTCTCACATATTTGATCTTGTCTAATAATATATCCATAGCCATGTTCAGGTAAGCTATGCTTAATCTTTTGAAACCATGGAATTGATCATTTGTGAGGACATTGGTCATTTTAGGTCAAGTATAGTTTGACATATTCCCTAGAGACACTTTTCCAAGCTACCATTATTGAAAATTCTATTAAATTACTCATTAGTGGACTCTGGATTGAATTATCTTCACACAGGTGATAATTCAGTTCCCCTCAACTCAATTACATTGCTAACAAGAATGAATTATGGCATCCATACACTCTTTTAGGGTTATTTCAGAGTTCAAATTGGTTTTTAATAATATTTAATGAAATTTCTATCTCAAATTACAAGTTTTGTAATTTAGACTATTTAGGTTTGTTTATTTATACCTTTTTATCCCCTTGGGTCCACAAGATCTCTCAAGTTGACTTGGCACTTATGTGTCTCTGTTGTGGAATTATGATCATTAATCTTTGAAATATTACCATTTATCATATTAGGACATTTTTCACTTCCTTATTGATTATAATCCCTTTTCAAAGTTCATATTTGCCTCACACTATTAGATCATTTTGCACAGATCAACATGGTTCATTGATCTCGATCTTAGGATTTAAATGCCATTAGTTACCTCTGTTATGTTTCCTATAATTATGACACATGTCATTGCCATGTTTACTCTAAGATTAATTGAAAATTATACCTTTATCACACATCATTGGATCATCTTAGTTCTAGAAAACACATGCCATTGATCTAGCACATGATGCTCAATCTTTAATCTAGGTGTTGGGGCTTGAATTTTCAAATTTGGTTACACACTGTTAGATATTTTGGGTATGAATCAATGTGCTTAATTTATATTTTGATAGGTTCCTAATATTTAATCTTATGGTATGTAGATGTGCCACTTATCTTTTTTGTGTTTTCCTTTAGCTTTGTTGAAAAGTCTAATTCATCTTGCACCATTGATCTTGATTCTACCTGAGTTAATGCATACCATAGATCTTGGCATTTGAATTTTTAACTCCCTACGAGCTTAAAACTTATCAATTTATCATTTTTCATTAGGATTCATTGAATTTTTAACCATCACTCTCCATTAGATCTTAGAGTTACCTCTGAAATTGTGGCAGTTATCATTATCACAATGCTCCTAGAAACTATTGGCATTTCAACTTTGATATTGCATTACTACATCAATTGATTCTGAGTAAACATGTGTTACTGAATCATTATTTAACTTATTTACTTTTAACTTGACATTTAGGTCATTGATATACTTTAAAATCTCTAAGGTCTTACCACATATTGCCTTTGGGTTTTTTTCATTTTTGCAAGCATAAAACTAAAGACATAAGTGTTTTGATACTTTAAATGACTTAGCATAAAGAATTCAAACTAAGATTTTTATTGTGTCAATAAACATAATTAAAAATTTAATATAAATTTTAAGATAAGTTCAAAACATAATAGAATTTTCCCCTCATTTGTTAGTCCTCATCAACCATAAGATAGAAAAGACCTAGCATAAAGATTTTTTGACTAAGGTTTCTCTAAGCTAGGTCTATAACATAGGGACCATCCATTAGTTAGACCAAGATTAT
Organism: Torreya grandis; assembly: GCA_037957365.1. Classification (NCBI taxonomy): domain Eukaryota; kingdom Viridiplantae; phylum Streptophyta; class Pinopsida; order Cupressales; family Taxaceae; genus Torreya; species Torreya grandis. The sequence goes on from JARHVA010002743.1 coordinate 1,537,951, forward strand.
AGATAAAATGGACCAATGGCCATGGGATATAAAGGGGAGAAAGTATGAATTTTTAGACTAAGGTTTGGTCATGTTAATAAACATGACTAACCCTTATTATATAAATTAAACTAAGTCTATGGCATATTTAAAGTGTTCCTACGTAAATTGTTCCCATCAATTTTGAGTTTAAATAAAGTACCCTAATCTGAGGCAATTGGAATAAGGATTTTAATATGATAAAACATGAATTAAACTCAAATTTTGATAGATCAAAGGTTAGTAAAATATCAAGTTAACATTAAAAGCAAAAAACCCTGAGCATATTTTATTCAAGTGAGACTCCACTAAACCTGTAACCTATAACATGAAGATTAAATGTTAACAAAATTATAAAAAGTAAAAACAAAGAACATGTGTAAATATGTCCATTAGGTGTGGATGATATTCAAATAAATAAATGTGCCAACATGTTAATGGTAGTTTTATCAAGTGGTTTTTCAATTTTAAAGTACAAATTTTCATGATTTGAAATAAGGGTGCCCATTTTTCAGAAATGGGGGTATGTTAACCTCAATAATAAGATATATGATTTTCATAATTTCATGTCATATGCTAGTTTGAGTTCATGTCTTTTATGAAATTCAAGATTTGTCATAATGTCTAGACTGAAGATCAGAAACACCTCTCCTTTCTGCCCTACCCTTTCCTTTATTCATTTTTTGATCAAATCACTATAGTTTAGTTTTAATTATAAATATTCATGCTAGATTAGACTTTAGAGTTTAAATTCTAATCATTATTAATTATAGTTAGTTAAGACTAATTTCATCTTTCAAAAAGATATTCAAGACCATGGTTGCTCCCAACAACCATTTACATATTCATTTTGTGAAACAGTTATATAACTTGGTCGTTACTCCACCATAGATCACAAGATGATCACAACAAACAACTCATGTAAACTATTATATGAATCATAAAATGAGAAGTGTTTTAAAGACTATATTAACCCTATGATAAACTTACATGCATCAACAATCCATTTTTCTAGGGATAGCCAATGTGTCTCACATAGTAATGCTCACATTCAATTTCTTCATTTATTCCACAATTTTGATTCAAGAACCACCAACCCTTGACTATCCTTTAGGAGATTCCATACTACTTTGATATTACATAGTTTTAGGTATGAAATCCCCCTTTACATTCAAAATTTTATGAGTTTATTGGGTCTTATGGGATACATTATTTTGTTTATTTCCTTGAGACATAAAAGGAATAGTGACTAGACTCTTACCTATCTCTTTACTATCTTCAATTTCTCTCCTTTTGGACCTTGTATTGGCTCCTATACAAGTATCAAAAACCTTACTTGTGCTTCCAAACCAATTGACTACATACCAATTTCCCTCTTGAAAATTTACCAATGTATCATCTTAAACTTTCTCTCCATTTGTCTTTTCATGATTAGGATCTCCATCTTGTGTCATAGAGGGTATTATTCTATTATGTGCCATAAAAGATTGATTAAAAACCTCATTATAATTAGTAATTTTATTATGAGGATAATACCATTAATAATACCAATCATTCTCATGCATAAGTTTATTTTAAATAGGTACTATATCTCTATAGGTGGTGACAATATTTGAATTATAACTTTTATATGGTCTAGCATTAGTAATCTACCCTTGTCCTTGAGAGTTGGCTTGAAAAGGTGGTATTTTTTGTTGATTAAAGTGATGAGACTGATATATATCTTTATAATGTATATTATTTTGAGTAATATACCTTTCAATTTCCATTAAATTGTTATTTTGGGCTTGACAAAGTTTCTCTAGCTTGTTTAATCTATCAAATTCACTAAGACCAACTTGCTCATGACTAGTTAGTATGGGAATGTGATAAAGAGTTAGTGTAGGGTATTGTATATCAGGAAAAAATGTCATGGGGGGACTTTGGGATAACTTTTCATCTTATATAAGTTTCTTCTTATCCTTTATGGAAACATCATAGGTATTAGTTAAGGTCTCTCTTCACATAGATTGTATCATACTAGCTATGTCACTATTCAAGGCCTTGATATAATAGACGAAGGCATAGTTTGGAGTGGGTATCAAAATATATGGAATCATATCCAATGTTTTTTCAAAATATAAAATTTAAATATCACATAATTTTTTTTATCTCTCTTGATATGGGTTAGTTGTTCAGCTAAAGATAAATGATCACTCTTGTCTTCAAACTTCTTATTCAACTTCTCTCTTAGTTGGTCCCATGAAGCAATAGAATTAGGAGACAATATACTATAAAAATATATATAATTTCTCTTATATTAAATGTCTAATAATATAATGGCTACATTATCTTGAGTAATATTGTGAATATTTTATAAATTTATCATGTCTCTAATGTGATCAATAAGGGTCATAGTGTTTTCTCCACTAAAATATGGAACACTTTTAAGAGATACCATAAGGATGTCATCATATATTGAAAGGTTTATATGAAAACCACAATTTAAATAAAAAGGGTAGGTTTATAGCCATCTTTCTAGTTTTAGGATAATTTGGAGTAAAATGGAAAAGAAGTTTCTATTTAGGAGTCTTGGTATAAGGGGTAAACTGAAGGAATTTATTTCTCTTGACTAAAAATGGAGGTAAATTAATAAAATAAAAAGTAAAACCTTTATACCTTGATATTTTAGTCATATTTGGAATGAAATTGCTTATTATTCTATAATTAAGATCTAAATACTTATTAGAGACACCAGATGTTGTATGAAGGAGGCTATAATAGTTATAAATTTGTCAAGACTAACATCAATCTTAGACAACCTTATTGAAATTGGGTCCCATTGAGAATGCTATAACTATTATTACTCTAAATTTCACCCCTAATAACATTGTTCAATCCTCTTTTTTTATATTATATAGTGGAAACACTTCTAGGTTGTGGGTGGCCTAATTGATGAATTAAATACGTAGATTTGGATATCTCCATTGACTTGTAAAGTGGTATAATGATGTAACAAAGCATTTCCCACCTTTTTATCCTAAAAAAATATTCGTTATGTCTTATTTTAATGGTATAAATGATTGAATAAGTAGTTAAAAAATAATTCCAATGCTACAAATGTACTCTTAAGACATCCTAGGAAAATGTATGGACAAGTACATATATCATGACATTTCAAAAGTCTTATATGACACGAAATACCCTCATAAAATGATATAAACTTTCATGTTTGATATTTACTACTAAGTCTCATTAAAAAATTGAATCATACCATAAGACTAAGGAAATGAAATACTCTAATCTTTCCATAAATATCTCAACTTTACCAAAATATTTAAAAATGCAATATTATCAACTTATTAGCTCTATTCTTTGGCCTTCTTGTTCATATTGGATCACATTTATTCTTGAAGGGTCATCATATTCATGTATTTACCATGGTTATATATTTATTTTGACTTTCAAAATAAAAATTTAACGTTATCAAGGATACCTTAATCTATGATAAACACTTTAGAGATAACCATATTAAATGAATTTGATGATAAGACTAGGTGATTTGACTCATCCTCCAACTAGGCTACCTTAAGAGATTCTAAAAACTACTAAAAACAACAAAATTCTTACCACTATGAGATAAATCATGATAAAGACAAGACTCTTCAAATGGATATAAAAAAGTTAAGATCATGATGATGAAAGTTTTGAATCTTACTCACCTATGGTAGCCAATTTTGGCTACAGTAAATACTAGTTTCTAATTTACCTCACCTCAAAACAGGTGGCATATTAATGGGGCATGTTGTAGACGTATGAGTTCCACATTTTATTCAAAGATTTACTTTCACTAGGGGAATGTTCTAAAAACATGTTATCCAAATTTATCATAGTTTTGGATTTAGTGGGGACAGGTTTTAGAAACATTTTCTCTAAACTTATTCAGTATGAAACATACTAAAATTATATTAGGGGCATGTTTTGGAAACATGTCCTCCACATTATTACATATAACAGTTCTTAGATTTAGATTATAGTGGGGGGCATATTTTAGAAACATGTCATCCACACCTACATCAGATGTTATTTTCAATTTATAGTTTGGGCATGCTTTAGAAACATGTTCTCCACACAGTTTTTCAAATTGGCCAAATTCATAATTATATGATTTAGATACACATTTGTGGTAGAATTTTATACTTTGGTACCATTTTTATATATATTTTCATCATGAGACATATATAAGGTGCATATATTATGTAAAGGGAACTTAAATTACAAAATCAAATTAATTTCAGATTTTAAACACTTTTATAGACTGTCATCACCCACTAAATTGGACTTTTATAGATTATATTGAACCAATATACTACAAAAATTGATTCACTTTTAGTATGGTTGAGGTGATTAAATCAATCAATATTTCCAAATTTATAGGTCAAACTTGATTACACCATCTAACCTCATTAGTTTTATAGTATAAATTTACTGGTTAACACACACTCACTAGGTTATAAGTATGATTGGGTTGCACATTTAAGTTAATATCAATAGTCAGGTAAAAACTCACATTTTCTCCAATTTTGGGGGCATGTGTCCTTAAATATCTCTATCTCTTTAGATATATGCATTTTTTTATATTTTATAGTTATCTTAATATCAAATTTAATAATTCATAGTGATATCTATTTTCAAATCAAATTTCCAAAATGAAAGACAATTTCATCAATACACATGTGTACTCCTAAATCTTAATCTCTTCCAATTTCAATCATTTCAATGATTTTAATTTTAGATTATATGCACTGATTATATATTGTAACATGTTCTTGGTTGCAAGTTAGTCACCAAAGAATCACTTGAGTTAGATTCAAGCAAAGATAAGGTACATTATACACATCTAGTTATGAATTACTTTTCATTTAATATAGTATTTTCATTAATAGATTAAGGGGGGAAATATAGACACTATTTATAAATTATATATCACCTCAATCTTATACACTTTGAAAATGCATAACATGGATGTACCTTTAGATTTTATACCTTTCCACATAGCAATAGGCCTTCATATACTATCTTTCTATGATTATTGTCTATTTATTAGTTAGACTAATGTCATTATGATGAGCCAAAACTTATATGTTTCCCAAAAGATTATAAACCTTCTTATCTTCCATCTTTGTAAGTTTTAAACCTATACCTATTTTCCAATTACCCAGACACTTGTATCCTACTCAAATGCCTACATTGATGCAAGTGTCTTATTCTAATGCAAGCGTATAATGCCTTAAAGTCACCAAATTTGAAAATGGAAAATATCCTAAAGTTTAAAATCAATACTTAATTTGAGATATTTTTCAAAGGGATTAATATAAAGATAATATCAATCATCATTCATTCCTCATATAACACATACAAATAATAGCTCAAGTGAGAAAATTCTTCCCTATCTTCTCCTATTTCCATATAATTCATAAGTAAAAGCATATATACATCTCTGTGATATTATACTATTAGCCTAAGATCCATATTTTCCAAATTACAAGCTAGGTCACTATTTTACTTTCTTATCACACATTTCATAACTCATACACAATCCAACATTTAGGGGAGAAATACATAAGTTTGAGGCCCTATTAAGACTATTAGATATATAGGAAATAATCATAAACATAGGGGTATATGGAGAAATATGACATCATGTGCCCACTAACCCATTTTTTCACAACCACTATGCAGATGAAGAACTAGGGTTTTTCTATTTGAAAAGGAGCAACAATCCATGACCTAGATATAAATACACCAGAGTAAAAGTGACATAAAACCCATAAACATCAAAGTGGTCACATCTAGTTTATACAAGTATTTATACTAAATAATTTTGTCTAAGTAAGACATTAGCATCAACATAATTATCCCAAGTTGATTCAAGTGTCCATGGATATAGATGTATAATTTCTAGAATCAATTAATTGATTTAGAATCTATATCCAATCTACTTTCTACTGTTATAAAGCTAGATTTGTATTAGCATCAAAACCAACTAATTATTTTGTTTTCATGATCATTTCAATATGTATCATACTTTTAATTTATATCTTTATCATATATTATCATAATAAATTTAGTATATGTTTATCTAAGTTTTGTAATTAATTACTCTGTTTTAGAGATAGTCTACCATCTTTGTGCCCTAGGCTATCTTTAACCTCTTTAACCCTAGATCCCCCAAATATAGATTTTAGGGTTAAACAAGATATTCCACAAAATATAAACAGATGAAAATCTTATAAATTTTGGAAATAACTTTTCATTCAACCTATAACCAAATGTTGTTCATGACTAGGAAGTGTTTATCTATATTTTTGTATCAAAAGGTATACCTAAATTTCACACACATCCTACCATATGTATTCCTTTATAGTATATGAATTACAACATAAATGGATTATTCATCCAAATTTTACACTAAAACGTCTCATATAGACCTAATTTACATTGTTTATGCATTGTATTATTGTGCAAAAGATAGAACTAGATTTTTACTTTGTACATAATTCAAAAATATAGTTGCCTCAAGAATGTCATTATGTTCCAAGAGAGTGCCCATAGGTTTAAATAATAATTATAAATTATTCTATGAAATTATTCTAAATAAACATGTCCAATTACCAAACCATGGATCTCAAATAAATCACTCACCAAGATAGTTAGAGGCTCATATACTAGATATTTTTACTTCATTTTGTTGTGTTAGTGATGTGAAATGTAATTTTGGCTATTGATCTAAGATTATTATAGGGATCATGTGGGATAAAATTATTATAAGGTTATGTAGGGTATATGATGGTGATCATTAAAACATTTGCCTTAAATTTTGATTCTTCATCTAGAGTTTGTAGGAGAAAACCATAAACTTGGAGTTCCCCATGGACCACAATATTCCATACAAGTAAAAATCACTAAAACTAGATGATCCACCTAATGAAACCTATGACACAATGGATTTATTAGAAAAATGGATATTTTTGATAGTATGTAAGAAAAATTTAGTGTAGATATGAGAAAATGTTGGATGGTGAGCAGGTTGATGCATTAAATGAATAAAGTAAAGGAATATGAAGTATTTAATGTGGAAAGGAGTGAAAATAATACATGAATGAAATTTTATAGGTGAAAATTAGTGAAGGGATCATCATGAGTGCATAATGTGAAACTTTATGGTATGGATGCCATGGGTCTATGAGTATAGTGAGTGCATGGTTGTGGTAATAATTTCCATCCATGAATTTGTGTCCACCATGTTTTTGGAACTAAAACATCTCAAACATTTGGGCATAATGAATGTGGCTAACATCTTTTAAACCATATGGTAAGGCATGTCCCTTACATCCTACATGCTTAAGAGATTGGGCTAACCCAACACCCTTGGTGTATTGGGTAGGTCAGGAACACCTCATTATTATTAATTTTGTTATTAGACTTATAATTTTGACCTTAAAAATAACTTTAGACTCAATAAATTATACTCAAACTTGCAAGATTTTTATGAAAATTTACACTGACTCAAATTTGATAACTTTAGACATTACTTGATTTTAAAATTTGACCAATCCTTTAACTTGATATGTACTTATTGAAAATAAAATTAATTAATTCTAATTATAATAATTTTGTGGAAAACATGATTGAATGCATAGACCAAGTTATTTCCCTTAAATATTACATCCATAATTTAAAATATAACCTAAAGGATCAATCCCTTAAATAACCTAAAATTGTAGTTAGATTTATAATAATATGAGATAAATATTGATTTTCACAAGGATTTTTGGATATTCCAATTTTATGGACTCAAGTTCATTATAAAGAGGTGGGGCATGATGTGTCCTCATTTATCCTTTAAAAAATATAATTTATTTAATTTTCATTAACATTAATTGTTTCTAATTACATGATTAAATATGTTTTTATCATCCTTGGAATTTAAACAACTGTTGATTTTTAAAAAATAATATTTTAATGCCTTATATGACTCATAGCTTATATGTTGCCAAGTTAGTGAAAATCATCAGTACAAAAGATAAAATACTATAGCATATCATAATCCTTATAATACTCTTATTAAATAGTTTGTGTCTTTCACCAATGAGGCAATCCCATGAGAGAAATATGTTATATAAGATTATCTTTCCTCATTAGCTTCCATTTTCATCCTCATTAGGCATAACATGATATGAAAATTCTCATCCACATAAGTAAATATCTATGTATATTATCACCTAAGGACTATTCTCTTATCCTCCACATCAAAGATATCATCATCTAATAAATATAGTTTCATAAATACATCATTTAATATATTAAGCATCAAAAAAATTCTCTCAAGTCAAATTCACATGAAAATACAAGAATCCATAGTAAAGAATTTAAATTTATATTTATACATAATATACTTTACTATCATACTTCAAAAGTCACCTTGGTCCATTTTGTCACTAAATAATAATTTACTTCTCTTCTTGAGCAAGCACATGGGGGCATTTTTTATTGTAATTTTAGTAGACATGCTACATCCCACAAATTCTTACATATGGGTTATAATATATATACCCTTAATAATGATGCATAACTTCTGATAAGAGTGTAATCCTCTTCAGCTTCATGATGATCAATTTCATTTTTATTTAGCTCAACTTCATACCCTTGAATCTCCTTGGATATTCTCTATATGGGTATTATATCTCATCAATAAGCTTCATTGATTGTAAAATTCCATGTCTTCGTTATTACCTACATCAAATGATTTACCAAGTGAATACAATATATTACCATTGTTAATGTTACTAGCATCACTATATCCAAGTTTATTATTCATAAAATCATCTCATTTTTTGATTACTCATACCATCATATGAAAAAATGGTTTAATTTCTTTTAAAAAAAGGTATGAATAAACATTGTGTGAAATTATTATTTATTCATAATTTTTCCATAAATTATCACCCAAACACAATGGCCAATATTAATCCAAAAAAATCATTAATAATATATTAATAAATAATATTATATATTCTCATATGGATTGGAATCTCAATATTTATACTAACTTTAGGATTAATCTTTATATTAAATTTAAGGTTATCTATCTAGTATTTGTACTACCACTTAAGAAACTCCAGTCTCTCTTGTCTATGGATAAAAATTCATCATACCAATAGAATTAGAGTTACCATCGTTGCATATTTATCTTAAAGTGTCATCCTTGATGAAGAGATTCATGAATACTTGACACTTTGGACTTATTTGATGATAAACTCATGAGTTTTATACAATAGAATCATGAGTACAAAATTTTCATAGATAAAAAAACATAATAAGAATGTAAAATTTCATACTTTAGATTGCATGGATTTAGTTTTAAAATTGAGTATGCCCATGACAAAGAGGTAAAAAATGCTTAAAATTTGTGGGATATTTACCTTATCAAGGACATACTTGGACCTGATGACTTATAAACTATAATCAAATTAAGGATATATCTTCAAAGGATTGACCAATTCTTAGTTCTTGAAATTATTTTTTATTGACCTATGTTCTTCTTAGTTTCATTTTATTTATAATTTTCCATTTATGTTACATATTAGTTGCATTCTTTCAATTATTTTATATTTTGTTGATCTAAAATTTATTTTAAATTATAAAATTTGAGTCTCTTATGTTATAACTTATCTTAATTTACCTACACTTATAGATTCTTTAGTATCATCCCTGATACCTATTCATGGTGCTTAGGTATTTTTCTCCTTTTCATGCCTCCTAGTTTATTAGTTTGTGAGTTTCATGGTTATACCTTGGGAATAAACTAGGCCATACTCAAAAATACCTATCATTTGTATCTCATATTTATAGCCTTTCTTTTCTATTTTTTGTCAATTATTTCATTTGTCATTCTTTAATATCTTTTAGGATCATTATTCCTTTGCATATTTTTACATCCTTTATATTATTAATATATTTATATTACTTTCATATCTTATCCTTTTAATTTTTGAGTTGCACAATAAGAACTGGGGAATCAAATAGGCCCTCCTCCCAAATTTCAATCATTTTTTTTCATACATTTATTTTTCTCTCAACTTAGCTAGATGTATTTTTAGAAAGATAAGGAGATGGTAAAGAGTAGTTTTTCTCACTCAGATTAAGTCATATTATGTTATGGAAAAACTATTTAAATTTATATACATGTCTTTATCCACATTTAAACCTCTTTTATGATGTAATATTAACCTACCTATCATTGTACCATATTTCCTTATTATTATTGTCATTGGAATACCCCAAAAAAAAAATTCTCACTTCCATGAATTCCCTATCTTTCACTTATTTTTGGGTTCACCAATGTTACTTTCAAGATTACACTATTTTATAAGGTGAAATTATTATATTATTTAGGTATCACGGTGTTTAGGTTTTCCTCTTTAGTGACTAGATGAAATATCTCTTGTGGTAGTCATATTTATAACCCATGTTTGGGTTCTTAAAATTTATATGGAAGAGGAAAATATTAAAATATATTATAAGAATTCAATGTTAAAAGGAAATATAATACTAAAATTTATATCATACTAATAATATATCCTATTGTATTCAAATATATAAATATATAGTTAGCCTCATGATATATTCAAGGTGCATTTGGGTGTAATAGGCTATAATACTAGGGTAGGAGGTTTCATTACCTATCTAGAACTTATTAAATTCTAATTCCACATATTTCTCACCCAAGTAAGAAATATTCACAATAGACCAACAAATATATAAGTGGTATTGAGGAGTGGGGAACAAGTCATTGGAAAGTAGATTCCTTTTTTTTCATGCATGATTTATTTCATGGGATTATATTTACATTTAAATAATTATCTCTAACTTATCTTTTTTAGGTAAGGTTATATAAGGCCGTTGATGTTGGAAACTCTTAGTATTGCTAGTATTATTTGACTATCATTTTTCAATAAAGACCATTTTTTCCCTTGGTGATGCCCCATTTAAACTCCCTTCTCATTTTCCCCTTGGTAGGTAGAATTTTTTATAAATATCTCCCATTTTTTAATTTTGTATCCTTCATCTTTTTTTTACATGTTAGCATTATGACAGCTTTAGCATTTTACATCACATATTAGAAGTTGCATATTTAATTTTTGTGAGATGTTGTGTTGGACATTACCTTATATTTATATGATTACTCTTATTAATATTTGGGAACTTGATTTCTATATTTGATTTTTTAATTCTATTCAGCTAAATTTTTCCCATTTTGGTGATTTCATGTTCCACCCTTTTTCAGTCCATTTGGTCTCATTTCTATTTTTCTTTCTTTTTTGGATTCTCTAGTCCTATAATAACCCCATATTGACACTTCATCATTTTTTCATTATTTTTAGCTTGTTTTCTTGGGTTCTATTGTCCTTGAATACCCTTATATCGATGAATCATCAATTCTCCTTCATTTATTTTTATTTTCTTATATATATATATGTTAAATTTAGCCTTAAAATTCTCAACTTTCTAAAATTTCTATGTTTTCAATCAATTTTTTAAAGTCTTTATTTAGTTCCATTGATTGAATATCTTGCATGTGTGTGCATTGTTATAATCCCATTTTTATCCTTATATTTTTAGGTTTTATAATTGTCTTTTATCCACCCACCAAGATCAAAACAATGGTATTTTCTTACATCATTTATACTGAAAGGTAGGTAAAGGTGTGTATATATCACTTTAAATTATTCATTTATCAACAATTATTTCAAAATTTATTTTTAGATAATTTATTTTATGTTTTTATGCATCTTTCCTAAAACCTCATCCTACATTATAATTTTTTGAAATGTGATGAGATTCAGATGGGATGTATGTATACACCTAATTAGTATCACATTTATCACTTTAATTATGGTTTATCTTGTAGGGTATTATCAACACATCAATTTACTTATGTGAATATCCTAAGGAGTGCATCGATAATGTGGTGGGATCATCTCATTATAATTTTTGAGAGATATTTACACATTATTTTGTCATTTCTCCATGATCCATCTAACAAATCTCTTATTAGCTTCCATATATTTCCACTCTCAATATTTATCCTCTCGAAAATTTTACTCTAAACTTATCATTTATTTATTATTATTCATTCATAAATATTCCCTAACCTTTATGTCATCCTTTATAGGATTTTCATCACTTATGGATGCTTATATTTTTTCTAACATATACCATGCATGCATTTTCTCTTATGTATCTATCTAACCTTACTCTAAGGATATTTTTCACTTTATACCATAATGTATTATACATATATTTACATGAAATATTATTTATTTATGTATTTTTCATCCTTATACATGCCACTCAATCTTGTTCCATTCAAATCCATTCAACCATTACATCAAATGTAGGTATCTAGCTAGGTTGGGTCATACTTAGTATTATAGGTTTTGTAGATGGAGTTACTTTGTTTTATGTGGCCAAAAATTTGATTATTTACACTAATGGTCTTAATTAATTTATTCCAACTCTCCTATTTTGATAATTTGGACCACACATAATATCCCTCTTTGGTGAACTTACTTGACATACCAAGAACACTTTGTGTGGTTTATCTACCCTTGTAGACAATCTCTCCAAAACTATGAAATTTTGGTTTCCAACCTTGTGATTTAATAGGTAAATTTATTAATCAATGCAATATCTACCACATTTTATTTATCCTTATGATGTAAATGAGGTAACTCCATTACCCTACATAGTCTATCTTTTTCCAATTCCTCATTGATTTTGAACTTTCTAGACAACAATGTTATGGTTGTAGTTTATTTCCATAGGATGCTTATTGGAGCTTTTCTATAAATTATTTTCCTTATATTGAGTAATAAATATAACTTGTCACCTTGTCTTTCCACCAAAATGTATAATGATGGATCTATTTCTTGTTTATCATCCTCTCATTCATCATACACGTCTCACACATATTTTACCTTCAAAAAATGTTAAAATCACTAAAATTAGGATACCAATTTTATGTATACATTTACACATCTCATTCATATAAATTATTATAATGAATACTCCAACTAGTTAGTTGTTACCACATGAAGTAACTTAACCCAAGCCAAAAACCCCACTTCTATAAATATGCCTTATCAGTGTGTAGTGTGCCATTACTTTGATCACCATAAAACCTTGTACACCTTATGAATATATTATGTTATTTTATACTATCTATCCATAATTTTTAGTGATTTATTATGGAAACTATTCCTTCATAGCTAACTATTAGGAACCTTCTTATGTTAATCATGCTCCATGAACCCAACAATGAAAACCCTTTTTCCTTTAGATATCTATTTTTTTATTCAAGGTCATAACCAAGTATATGATAAACTAAAAAAATTGTCTTTTTTGGAATTTTTAAATTTCATTATTTATCTCTTGTGTAACATACTTGGATATTTTATATTTTACTCATGTTTCCAACTACATAAACATGGGTCAGAGTGTGAAAATAAATGAGAACCCAAATTTTATCGATTGTGAACTTCATCATGAGGCCACAAATATAACTACCCTATATTTAATTTATTTAAATTAAAATTTGTATATACCCCTTAACATATTTAGCCTCTTTTTAGCTTTCTCTCACAATTTTTAATTCTTGAGAACTAGTGCTAAATATTCCTCATTTGGAAATGTAGTGACCTTAATAATGATTATAGAATTAAATTTTTATTCCTCTTGTACATAAATAATCACCCATAATGTGATAATGGTAGTAATAATATTACCAATTTATCTACCTATAAATATGGAATATCATAAAATTTTATGAATTCAATCATTTAACACCATTCCCATATTGTTTTCCCAAATTCTTAAGGAAAACTAACCTCATATGAAAACCATCTATTATAGTTTAGTATTTTATGGTTAAAATCCTAAATCCTAAAATATTATATCCTCATCTCCATATCTTAGTCTATTTAGATATTTTTTCTTGGCTTGATTTTTTCTTCTTTTCCCTTCTAGCTGGGCATCCTACACTAGTCTCTTTTAATTTTGATTCAATTCCTTCCCTTATAATTTACATCCCTAACTCCACATATGGATTATTTTTTATCCTTATTCATAATTTTCATCCCCATATCAAATTATCTACCTAATAAATGACATCTTCTTTTCATTGACATAAATACATAAACTATGCTAAGTTGTTCTCCTTACATAATTTAGATCTTGATCCCTAATATGTATTTTATAACCCATAAAAATTATTTTTATAAATCCAATATCTTTCTCTTTTTCTCTCATGTTTATTTCTTTGTGTGTTTTTACCACTTATCTTACCTTTAAATTTATTTTGAAAATGGATTTTTTGAATTCCTTTCTTTCTTTTTATACCTTTTCTAAGAAATTTCCTCCCACCAATTCCTATCAATTTTAAATTATCCATTTTAATTATTTAATGGTTACATAAATTCACACATATATTTATGTGAATATTTCATTTTCTTCCCCATTATTGTGTCATAAATAAATTTTCTTTAACATCATGTGAACCTGTTTCCTCTCCTTCTAACCACCATTTTTTAGTTCATCCTCATGTGTACATTTTATTCCTTCCACATTGTTTTGACCTTTATTTTAGGTTATATTATTCACTTCAATTATTATTTTTATTATGTGACCACTCATTTATTGTATACATACACGTTTTATTATATTTATTCTATCTGTAAGGAATCTCTAGAGCTATCCTACATCTTGAATTTTACCTCAAAAATTATATGTCTAGTGTGAAAACCCATGTGAGCATAGACCAACTAATTTGAATGGATTTACAAACTTCATTTTTAAAAAAATGAGTGTTTTACCATGTGCAACACTATTATTTTAAAAAAATATTTATGATTTCAATTTTCTTTGCAAGTTTTTATGCTTTCAATCATGATTACACATTGGTGAAACAACTCAATTATTTTTCATAATAAAACAAAGTATAGCCACAAAAATTAGAAATGAAATTATCTTAAAATTTAAATAATTATTATTTGTGGTGATTTTTGACTGCCAAAATTATTATGGATCTATCTATTACAATGTTAAAAATCATATTTTGATTGCATATATTACAATATTTAGATAAATGTCTAGATTCCCTTATTATTCATAACCCAATTTTTTTTAATTATCCATCCATAGTACACATTTCATAATGAATCATATGGATTAAATTATTTATCCATATGTTTCTTATTCATTGTAATTATGCACATTATATTTTTTTCATTGTGTTTATCCCCATCTTGCAACATATGTGTGATTAAGTTTATTCTAAGTCCATATTTACTATAAATTATTCTATATCTACTTTGTATAATTATTTGACCATGATATAATAAATCCATTTATTAATTTATTCACACCCATAAATTTCTCAAAATATAATTTATTTCATTTTCTTTTGATTTTATATCTTTTATTATCAATGCAATTCCATGTGTCTTATTTGCATGCCTCTGCACATTGTCCACTTCCTTCATGACTCAACACATTACCACACTCATTTTTATAGATTATTAATATTTTAAAAACTAATAAACCACCACTAAATATTTAATTTTTCAATATCACATCTCACCATCCATATTTTTACTTTCCCTTTTCATGGACTTCATTTCTTTACCTATGTGTAGTTTATTCTAGTTATGTCATAAAAATATTGGATCTATTATTTTTATGATAAACTCAAAGAATATAATTATTATATTATATAATTTATAGCATCACCTTATAGGTTTAATTTGGATCATATATATTTCTATATATATTTTAATGTTGATTATTATATTTTTGTAAATATACATTTTTTACGTAGGCAATGTTGAAATTTTAATGTAAGTGTATCGCCAGGTCCTCTTATCATCATTTTAAAAGATTATGTGCCAATTTTTTAACTAAATATATTTATAATTGGAATAAAATCAAGTATAAATAAGTAATGTTGGTTATATTTCCCCTTTGACCATTTTAGTGCATCAAAATCAGCTAAAAATGGGACTCCTAAGATTTATAGCTATGCATTCTTTTAAAGAGTGGAAATGGTTTTTGATTTAGTTTTTGGGAAATTTATACTAAATTATTTGAGTATAAAATTGAAATATTACCTATTTATATCCATGAATAATTTATTATGATATTGATCTCTACAGTAATATTAACAAAAATGACCTCCATTACAAAATGATCTATCTTCCTATTTATAAGAAACTCTTAGTTGTACATAGGGATATGTGGTTCAATATTAGCTCTAAATTTAGTTGTCCTTTTTAAAATTAATTGGGTTTCTCCATTTATTTTTCAATCGAAGTCTTTAGTAAATGTACCACCCATTCAGTCTTTAATAATGAGAGGACTTGAACCAATTGGCCTACCTATTTTATCTTTTCCTCATTTCTAGCTACATTATGCCATTGAGCTCTAACAAGATGTCTCATATTTTTTAATTCTCCTTGGAGTTTATAAATTACATAAATTTCCTAAATAATGATTAATTTACTCCTTGTGACATCTAGGTACTCTTTCACTTTTATTTTGTCTTAAAAATAGTTTTTATTTTTCATTTATCCACATAAGTTGTCCTATCTTGCTATGGGTACACTTTCAACCTTGTACTATATTTATAAAAATAGCTTTCCCATAATTCACTTATATCCATGTGTCAATGTATTTTTTGGTCTTATTTTTCATGACCATGACAAATCCATTTTCACCTCTTATGCAACTAATATATTTCAATGAAAATCTAAGGAATACTTTATTTGTTTCTCCTCACCATATTTGGCACAAGTAGGTAATTTTGGACATTACTTTTGGTAGGGATATAAAACACTAAATTTAAAGCAAGTGCCCTATGTAATACCCACCACCCCATCATTTATTTATTCTTATATTATATCTAATTCTCCTAAATTATTTCATATGACCTTGTGTGACTATGATATACCTTAACCTATTGTCCATTATTTTGTGTCCCTCCTCAAAAATGATAAAATTTTAGTATCATGTGTATTAGATTCACATAATTTAATCCAATACACAACCTCAATTTTTTTAGAACTTATCAATAATTATAAATCCCTAGTTTCATGACCTTTATTATATACTTTAAAATGATGAATAACTAACTTTACCCTATTTTCAACACACTCATTCTGTGTATGTAAATTTATATTGTAGTTAGTACATAATATTCCTATGTGTGCTTCGAGTGTAAAATCCATTGTAATAATATTTTTTAAAATTTCATACCACTATTTATAATTAAACCTTCAATAATAATCTTACTCCCTTATCAAACCATTTAATGGCCTCCATGTGTAGGGCTTCCTTTAGTGTGTCCCATGGATCTATGAAATATTTAATTACAATATATATTTGGAAAAGGTCCAGTAGTCCCTCTATGAACCACTATATATGGTACAATAGATGAATGTCATTTCAGATATTTGAAAATAATATCTTAAAATATATTTGTAAGGATGTACACTCTTTAAATATCCTTGTTTCATCTCCATTAGTGCATAAATACTTTGATGCTTAATTTAAGGATGTGTAAATCTTTAAGGAATTACATATTTATTATATCAAAATAAACCACTACTGTATTAGGATCAAACTTCTTATATTAATTATGTTCTTGTATTGTTTATATTATTACAAAGAATTTGGATTTTGTTATTAGAGAGAGCATTCCTTCATACATAACACAATATCACACTTTAATAGATGCTTCATCAAATCTAAGATTCTAATTATATATATTTATATATATATATATATGTATATATATGTATATATATATATATATATATATACACATATACATATATATATATAAATATATGTATGTATATATATATATGTATATATATACATATATGTATATGTATATATATATATATGTATATATATATATATGTATATGTATATACATATATATATATATATGTATATGTATATATATATATATATATGTATATGTATATGTATATACATATATATATATATATGTATATGTATATGTATATATATATATATATATACATACATATATATATATATATATATGTATATATATACATACATATATATATATATATATATATATATATATATATATATATATATGTATATACATATACATATATATATATACATACATATATATACATACATATATGATGTATGTATGTATGTATGTATATATATATATATATATAATACCACTATTTTTTTAGGATTATTTATGGATATGTTAGCATAGTAAATCCAACATTCATTACAAATACATAACTAATATTCATAATACCTACAACAAATGTGGTCATGGTTATGGAATCCTAGGTTTTTATATCCTAGGTGGCTAAAACAACATGGCCTAATAGTTTCTATATCACCTTCCTTATGTTTCACTTACACATGGTGTGACATAAAATATCTATGTATCCACACATGCATTACCTCCTATTGACATAGAAGTTTATCCCTTCATCACTTTTATGCCTCCAAATCTAATAATTTTGTGACCTCCCATTATAACCACCTTCCCACTATGTTATTACTATCATGAAGGAGCTTTATACACTATTTTTTTAAAGAATTAAGACTATTTTCACTAATAACTAATTTTTAGTACTCACTTCTTCATTTTAAATTATTTTTCCCTCTAATAAATATTGTAACATGCCAGCATCAACATGTTTTTAACTCCATATTGGTCCTATTTGTAATTTTAAATTACACATTATTCCCCTAGTGTCCTCTATACACCAATATTTATTGGATTATCACCTTTTGGGAGAATTTTTTTGAACAACTCTTCTTCATCATACCCTCGCACAACACATAATTAATCTGGTTGTCCTACTTTCCATTTATATGTCTCATCAACGTTTATATGATCTTACTTCCCCATTTTCCTAGGTTCCTTAGATAAAGTATCCATTTACCAACCCTCTATATACTTAAATCACCTTATTTCCATCTCTTTGGTTCCAAAATCCAATATTTTCATCTCTATTTGAAAATCTCAACTGTCCCTTTGTCTATTATAGCCAGACATTTACATGATGAAAGATATAGCTATCCATTTCCATTTTTTATTTAATTGGATTAAAAAATATATCTTGACATGTCAAATTATCTTTAAAAGTAAATATCCCATCAGTTCCTCAAAGAAATTGAACTATGCTTCCTATGGATAATCATATGTGGATGCAAAAAACTCTAACATGTAGTTGTTTATGGTTACAATAAATCATACATCCACCACACACACACATACTTAATCTTTATGATTCAAATATTTAATTCATACATCCATACATCTTATGAACCTATCAAACCTTTGGTTATCACATATTTTAAAATATCAAGATAACACCTAAAATTCTGTCCTAATAGGTGATTGAAGGTAAATCATGTACAAGTAAAATTAGGAAAATTTGAGAACAAAGATGATAACTCTCTCACTCAATAGATAAGACTTGAAAAAACTATATCCAACACCATTAAAATAAAAATCATAGAATTAAATTTTACATGGAGAAAATTTATGAGCTAGCACTCATGGGCTAGAACTAAAATTTAAGATTTATTTGATATTAATTCATATTAATTATCTCAAAATTTATTGATATTTATTCAACATCATGAAAAAAATTAATGTAGGTGTCTCTAATTATACCTATGATATTATGTATTCCCAAAGGCCAACATAAATGGGATTTTACCCTCTCATTTTAGGAATGTTGTTGGTGTAGTACATGTCATGAATTTTAGGTATTATATTATCCTATGTAGCCTTAAAATAATATATCTCAAGTCATTCACCATTACCTCATATATCTCAACCCATTTTACTAAACATTTCAATAAGAAAATAATTTTATGCCCCCTGAGCTAATTAGGTTGTTGACAATTTGAGCTCCTAACTTTAGAAAATAAATCCAATAAAGAAATAAAAAGGGATAGAAGGTAAGGTAAATAAGCAGTTATCTCAAGTCAAATGAGGGTGAATATATATTGTATTTATTCTATGATTCTAACAATGTTTACATCTACATGTTAGGTATTATATATGATCAAACTAAATCATAGAGGGAAATGACTCTAGGGAAAATGTGATGTATATAATCTCTACAATATTATATAAAGTATGAATGATTATAAATTTTATTAATAAAAACATCCACAAAAATATTTAGATAAGAAAGATAAAACCACAAAGATAAATTAATATATTAAATAAATCATCATAACTAATAACATGAAATATTTAATTAAGACTTATATCATAGTCCATACACATTGACATTCACCACTACACCATGATAAAATAGGAAGGCATCCATAAATAAAACATAGTAATTTTAAACGCTCTTGTGGGTTTATTTAATTTCATGTGTCTTATATGAAAATAAATTGACCTAAAAAACAAGTTACAATGAAATATATATAAGATAAGTGATACCTACCACCTAAGAGCATATAATCCCACTCATAGTGTTCATGACTAAGTTGGTTAAAAAAAAATGAAAAGTCTGAGAAAAGACATAAAATGGGGTCCTAAAATTAGGGCTCAACATTCACATATTTGGGTTATTAAGAGTATATAATCATTTCCAATTAATTGGTAACTATTTTGTGAACAATACATAGTTGACATTATCCCTATGTGTGATTATAGCTTGAGAAATTAGATTGGCCTCTCAATCCATTTTGGAGGGGTTGATAGGTGGTTCCATAAATAATACTTCTCCATGGGTTATTAACTTAGAGTGGACCTTCTAAGGGGCTTACATGGTATTATTTATGATATTGACCTATTAATTATTTATGTGGAATATGTAAAGAATTCAATGATAACATGATCCCTAGACTTGATGACTTTGGTGACCCTCATTTTCAATGTTAACTTAAAACTTTTAAAGTTAATATCAAATTTCCATTAGATTATGATTGTGCCATCTGGGTTAAATAACATCATAATTTTGACCTCTTTGAATTAGGTCAACATCCTATCTATATTATTCTCAAGGGAACCTATTGTTAATTTCATATCCCATAACCATTCCTCAAATGAGGTTTTCATGTTTCTAAAATTACATATATTGAGGTATACCAATGGCATGATCTTTATATAAGTGAACATTCCATTTTTGATCACAAATACAATTCTATTGAAATTATTATCCATTCTTATGATATGTTCCAAGCATGTTTGTGGTTTTTGATAAATCACATTCCCCTTTGAAATATATTAGAATAAATCTTCTAAGAAGTGAAATATCTAAAAGAGTGCCCCCTTTACCTTGTCTATCAACTCAAGTGGGAATGTGATCCTAAATTGACATTTCAAGGTTTTAACATGCTTCTTTATCTTCTCCATAGTATTTTCTTTCATGCCATGGGAATATATCACCATAGAGACATGGTATTCAACTATTCATTCTCCCCTATTTTCCTTGTGTTTCTATTTAAGGAGAAAAAGTTATTTTTAATTTTTCATATCTTAGGGTCCCCATATTATTTAAACATTTGAGTCATTACCCTCTTCATTTTTGGTGTGTTGTCAAAAAACTGCAAACAAGACTTAACTATTTGTCTAGGTTTTGTATATTTTCAACATACAAAAATTATGTGTTTATCTCTACATAGAATAAAGTCCTTGTACAATAGCTTTCAGCACCTCCAAGAAATGAGTAAATACCACTCAGATTTCCATTGATTAAGTGTGAAGGCCTTCTGTTCCAACTGCTCATTCCAATTCAAACAGTGAACCAGACTCATAAACCAATCCCCTGTTTGGTCAGATTTATTTACAATTGGAAGAGGATACTCACTCATGCAAATGTGGATGGAATCTCCTTTTGAGAGTTACTGTCATCTCTTACCATAAAATGACACCCATGAATTGCTTCGAGCATCATCAGGAATCTTCAATTCAAGTTGAGTAGAATTTGGAAGTATCACAGGTCAAAATGAAAGTGAATGTGGACATATTAGAGTAAATAGCATACATGGAACATTTGGGTGAATCTTCGTTCCATTACAAACACTTGTCTAAATGCATGATTCATCTAGGCCCATCTGCCCAAGTCTAAAATGCCCTACCAATAAGTGAGATCTAAATCCTCACCAACACTATATATCTGCAGTCAAGGATTTTACAAAATGGACGTTGGATCATCAAACGGCTCCACTTACAAGAAGCCTTTACCTCATCTATGATCACGACATAGAATCCAAACAAATGGAAATCATAAACATCATGACCTCACAGTCTTGAAAATAGAATTATTTAGGCCTTCATAAGATTCGAGCTCCGTCATCGAGCTACTATTATACAGTCATTTCTAAAAACTAAGATTCCTCTCTACACCCATTCAGGGTATGTGCAATGTTGATCCTGTGTAAACACATTCTCCTCGGGCCTCATGTAAAATAATAGAGATCCATCCCAAATGGTGAGCCTTTCCTTTGTTAATATTAAATTAACCTCATGTAAAACAACAGAGATCCAAATGTGTAACAAAGCAAACAAAGATACCCATTATATTCGTATGGATTTGGCTTGTATCATGGTCATAAGATCATGATAACACCTTACCAATAGGCATTCTTCCATATTTGGCCTTGCCTAAATAGGCATTTAACTACGCTATTCAATCAAAAAGGAAGAGAGCCATACATCATATGAAGTAAACATATTTTGAACTAAAAATCCAACATCGAGGCTATTATAGCATATAATGGTAGTTACATAGACAAAATACCTTCCTGGTAAGAAGCCAAACTCCATCCATTTTCGATTTGTATTTTCAATTTCTTCATATGCTCATGTTTGGCCTCCAATGGTGAACTCTATTCTAGATTTTTTTCCTTTGTCCAACACTGTGGGCTTCTCAAATGGTTCCTCCTCTTATGCCAGCTGTGGTTACTCCAAAAAGATTTGTCCGGTGAACTTCTCCATATTTGGGACTCGATCTTGTCTCCATGTGCTTACTCGAGGCACCTTCACCTCTCTTACCCTGAATTATCCCCATGGTCAAAAACAAAATAATACAAGCTGAATGGCCTTCTTGACTCTTCCTCTCCCTAAGGAGATCCTCCCTATTTTTTGTCTTCATCCCTCTATCCTCCTTTATGAATTTGCCAAGCTATACTTGTCTTAACTATGCTTAGAAAAAATCTGCCTAGAAATTTTCAACAGTTGCAACAACCTCCTAAAGTGACTCAATAGCATCCTTCAACTGAATAATCCTTCCACTAATAACTAATACACACTAATTATGTTTTGATTTACCTTATTCCATATGGTGATAAGGTGTCATGGCTTATTTTCCCCAAAATATCATTTTTTAACAAATTACAATTTGAATTACAACTGTTGTAGGAAAACTCATTCAATATACTTGAGATAAAATGAAATATATTATGCACCCGTAGATGCTCCTGCATCAGACTACCATGCTTGAAACTTGTCATGAGCCCCTGCTCATGTATGCTTATTTGCTCTTTTTACTACAATTAAAATCCATCCATTGTTCTCTGCTTCAACTATTTCTTCATATTGATGCACATGTTCCATAGCACCACATTTGATTCTTTTCTTGGACTTCTTGTTCATTCCTGCACATGATGCAAAGTCATTTTCAAAATCATTGGTTTTCTCAAACCAATCTTTCTTCTTTCTTTTGTTTCTCTTTTTCTTCTTGTATTTTCTTCTTCTTATCTCTTTCTCAGCTGCCTTCTCCCACTTCCATGCTTCTTCATCTTCATACATGTATTTTAGATCTTCTTGTTGTTCTTCTTGGTTCAAAAATTTGTCCATTGAACTATGGAATTCATTCATCTCCACAACTTTAACACTTGCATTCAAAACATCAAAGGTAATGTTAGAAGTAAAAACTTGAGACCATAAAGTCTCTTGGCTGCCTCCACTCTTTTGCTCTTTGGCCAAAACTGCCTTTGCTTCTTTAGTGTGCTCTTTTCTTTCTTCACTCTCACCAATGGTGTCTTTCTCATGGTTTGTACCTTCATTCATCTCTCTTGAATGACCAAACAGCTCCTCTAACATTCTTAACTCCTCCTTTAGTGAGATTGCATATATCTCACCATTTTCTTCATCAAACTTGGGCTCATCACTCACAAGTATTACTTGTCCTTCACTAACCTTACTCTTCATCTCATCCTTTCTTAACTCTTGCCTCAATTCATTTTCCATTTGATCAATGGTGCCACCATGTTGATATGTGCCTCTACACAACTCTTCACTCAACACAAGCTCATCCAAATCTTCATGTCCTATATCAAACTTAGGACCAAATTGTCTTTCATCTTCTATAAATACATTCATCCACTCTATGGTTTCTTCATACAAGTCAACTTCTTCATTAACATCAATATACTTATCAAATACAATTACAGTATCCTTACCTTGTGTTTCCTTACTCTTTTCAACTTCTCTTTGAAGCCATCTTGTTTGTTCTTTATTTTCAATGAGGCATTGCTTTGCTGCATACTCTCCCCTTTCCTCATCATCCATCCATTTGGAACTCTCTCCTTGCTACATATTAGTCCACATAGCCACTTTCCATTTTTCATTTCTCATAAAAATATCATTGAAGGATTCAAAAACATCATTATCCCATTCATTGCAAGCAATTGACTTACCTTTCATCTTTGTATCCTCATACTCTACCTCATTATTCTTTGAGAAGTTTTCTTTCTCATCTTCATTCTCTTGGCTACTTGAATCACCTTCAATCCTCTTCCATTGAATTCTTGGTGTTGTTACCTCAACACTCATAGCTTCACTCTTGCCTTCTTAGGCACCCACATTTGATTCTTTCCCTTATCAATTGACTTCACAAGCCATTTAGGCATCCTGTAACCATGCTCTTATGACAATATGAAAAAATCAACTTTGTTTGTCCTTTTATTTTCTTGCACACTTGTGTGCTTCACCATCCACTTAGCCATTATGTAGCCATGATTGACTACTTTATGTGAGGACTTCATCTTCCTCTTGCCTCTTCTAACCTATGTATTAACATCTTCATGCTCACAATAACAATCAAAATCAGGTTTTAACACTTCATTTACCTCTTGGATAGCTTGATCCATGGAGCAATCTTTCTCTTCCTTTGTGCTTGGCTGTCCTCTTTCTTCTTCTTGGCATTTAATGGCATCATGGAAGTCATCTTCATCTTCCATCTCTTCTCTTGCTTGTAAGGTTTCCTCAACACCTTCCTCATGCATTAACCAATGCATCTCTTCTTCCTTATCAACAAAAACAAACTTTTTCTTTTCTCCTACACATTCACTTGCGTACTTGGTGTCTTCTCTTGCACCAATCTCTTCATTCTTCAAGGCCTTTCTTTTGACCTTCACAAGGCTGCTCATACTTGCAATTACCCATGCAAAGACAATATTAGAAATAAAAACAAGAGACCACAAGGTCCCTATGAGTGCTCTCTTCACCAACACTCTTATCTTCTCAAGTGCTCTTCCTGGCACTTCATCTTTTCTTTCTTCTCTTCTCTTGTTCTCCTCAATGAGAACCTTCTTCTCCACCTCTTTCTCTTTTTGTTGCTCTCTTGGAAACCTACTCATACTCTTGCCTCTATGGGCTTCTCTCTTCTTGGAAATCTCATTTTGCCTTCTTCTCCTCTTCACTAGGAGATCAATTGGCCATTTTAACCTCTTCTTCATTGGCCATACCCATTCTTGCCTATCCATCTTCATCCAAGACTCATATCTATCTACAAAATTAGCTAAATCTCTTTCAAACTATCAATCTCTTTATCAATTTCAATACTGTTCATACCTTTCTTCTTTTGGATGCTTGCTTTCTTCTTGTTACTCTCATATGCCTTGCTGCTCTACTCTTTTCTCAACAATATCTCCATTTTTGAGATCTTCACCCAAGTCTTTTCCACCTTAGTCTCTTGATCCCTTGTCTCGCCCAAGCCTTTTCTCCTTGACTGGTCTGTTGACAATCTCCTTGATCTCACCTAGGCCTTTTGCATCCTAGTCTTTTGATCCTACTTAATGGCTTTACTTAGCCTCACACTTTGAGTCAATGGCCTGCAATAACTCTTTATACAACACTTCAACAAACACAAATCACAAATCCAAGCTTACCTTGCTTTGGATCTTCCTCTCGAGCATTCACTATGCTCTTCTTCTAGAGCTTTTCTTGGCTCTTCACTAAGCTTTTCTTGGGTTCTTCTCCTCTTAAGCCTCAATGGCTTTAAGACTTCCTCTTTACCTGTTGACTTCTCAAACACAATAAACTCAAATCAAATATCAAAGTTACTCATACCTTTCTTCCACAGGGTCTTCGAGCACTTTGTCCTGCTGATCCTTTTTCCAAATCCTGTAACAACTTGATCCAAATCCCAAGAGCTTCAAGCTCTGATACCAAAAATGGTGTGCTGTCAAACAACTACAAATAGGACTTAACTATTTGTCTAGGTTTTGTAAATTTTCAACATACAAAAATTATGTGTTTATCTCTGCATAGAAGAAATTCCTTGTACAACAGCTTTCCACAACTCCAAGAAATGAGTAAATACCACTCAGATTTCCATTGACTGAGTGTGAAGGCCTTCTATTCCAACCACTTGTTCTAGTTCAAACAATGAACCAGACTCATAAACCAATCCCCTATTTGGTTAGATTTTTTTACAGTTGGAAGAGGATGCTCACTCATGCAAATGTGGACGAAATCTCCTTTTGAGAGTTGCTATCATCTCTTACCATCAAATGACACCCATGCATTGCTTTAAGCATCATCAAGAATCTACAATTCAAGCTGAGCAAAATCTAGAAGTATCACAGGTTGGAATGAAAGTGAATGTGGACATATTGGAGTAAATAACATACATGGAACATTTGGGTGCATCTTCATTCCATTACAAACACTTGTCTAAATGCATGATTCATCTAGGCCTATCTGCCCAAGTCTAAAATGCCCTACCAATAGGTGAGATCTAAATCCTCACCAACACTATATATTTGCAGTCAAGGATTTTACAAAATGGATGCTGGACCATCAAATGGCTCCACTTACAAGAAGCTTTTACCTCATCTATGATCACAACATAGAATCCAAACAAATGGAAATCATAAACATCATGACCTCACGGTCTTGCAAATAGAATTAGTTGGGCCTGCATAAGATTTGAGCTCCATCATTGAGCTACCATTATACAGTCATTTCTAAAAACTAAGATTCATCTCTAAACCCATTCAGGGTATGTGCAACATTGATCTTGTGTAAACACATTCTCCTCAGGCCTCATGTAAAACAATAGAGATCCATCCCAAATGGTGAGCCTTTCCTTTGTCAATATTAAATTAGCCTCATGTAAAACAATGGAGATCCAAATGTGTAACAAAGCAAAAAAAGATACCCATTATATTCATATGGATCTGGCTTGTATCATGGTCATAAGATCATGCTAACACCTTACCAATAGGCATTCTTCCATATTCGGCCTTGCCTAAATAGGCATTTAACTACGCCATTTGATCAAAAAGGAAGAGAGCCATACGTCATATGAAGTAGACATATTTTGAACTAAAAATCCAACACTGAGGCTATTATAGCGTACAATGGTAGTTACATAGACAAAAATACCTTCCTAGTAAGAAGCCAAAGTCCATCCATTTTCGATCTATATTTGCAATTTCTTCATATGCTCATGTTTGGCCTCTAATGGTGAACTCTATTCTAGATTTTTTTCCTTTGTCCAACACTGTGGGCTTCTCAAATGGTTCCTCCTCTTACGCCAATCGTGGTTACTCCAAAAAGATTTAGCTGGTGAACTTCTCCATATTTGGGACTTGATCTTGTCTCCATGTGCTTACTTGAGGCACCTTCACCTCTCTTACCTTGAATTATCCCCATGGTCAAAAACAAAATAATACAGGCCGAATGGCCTTCTTGACTCTTCCTCTCCCTAAGAAGATCCTCCCTATTTTTCCTCTTCGTCCCTCTGTCCTCCTTTATGAATTCACCAATCTATACTTGTCTTAACTATGCTTAGAAAAAATCTTCGTAGAAATTTTCAACAGTTGCAACAACCTCCTAAAGTGACTCAACAACATCCTTCAACCGAAGAATCCTTCCACTAACAAATAATACACACTAATTATGTTTTTATTTGCCTTAATCCA
Source organism: Torreya grandis (assembly GCA_037957365.1). NCBI lineage: Eukaryota > Viridiplantae > Streptophyta > Pinopsida > Cupressales > Taxaceae > Torreya > Torreya grandis. Next base: position 1,566,262 of record JARHVA010002743.1, read on the forward strand.
TATGGTGATAAGGTGTCATGGCTTATTTTCCCCAAAATATCATTTTTTAACAAATTACAATTTGAATTACAACTGTTGTAGGAAAACTCATTCAATATACTTGAGATAAAATGAAATATATTATGCACCTGTAGATGCTCCTGCATCAATTTTTCATGTATCCTTATGAAACTTGAATTGTATATTAGGGTCACCCCAATATATTATCTTAGCGATTTGTATTTTCTCAACCTTTAAGTAATCTATCCAATCCCATACTTATGTACTCAAAAGGGCTCCTAAAGTGGTAACACTAGAGAATATATAAATGGAAGTGGGTGTTGGATACATGGATGGAGAAGGCATGGGTGGAAGATGAGTTTGAATATGGATGGAATATTAAGGTGGAGGAGTGGGAGAAAAAGAATGAATTATAAAGGGAAATGCACATGATGTCATGTGGGTCCTAATTTATTCAAATTTCATGGGGATTGTAGGCCTAATGACACAATAAATATTTGTAATCATCATAGAGGGGAGATATGCCTAATTAATGTGAATTCTATGGGACCAAGGACATCTCAATATGGGGCTCATGACATAGTTGATAGTAATGTAAAACTAAGTTGTTGAGAAGGCCAAGAGGTAATCTAGGTACTCTAAGATGTAAAGGGTGGAACATAAGGCCCAAATATGAAATATGGAATTATTAAGTTATTTGATCTTATGGGTTTCATGAAAATAATCTTAAAAAATGGATCACTCTAGGAATGAGGGATAGTCACCTAGGTAGTGAGACTTGGAAGTGATGAAATTTGTTGACTCTATGCCTCTAAAACATGCCTCATGTATGTCATTATTACATTGGATGTTGATGTATTTAACATAATAATAAAACATAAACACAATGTAAAATGGGAACTTAAAGCTACATAGATTTCAAGAGCTACAACACTAGGGGATGGAGCACTTGAAACTTTATCACTGAAAATAAGGGCAACAAAGTCCATATAAGTGCATGGAGTACATGAGGATTAACTACTATAGGATAAATAAAAGTCATATGGGCTATTATATCCCTAATTTTAACCCTAGATAAGTCAAGTATACCTTATCAAATTTGGGATAACATGGAACTATCTCTATAAATAGGTAAGCTACTACAAGAGATATATCTCTAGCTTTGAAAGGGATAACTCCCTTGATATCTATTTTAGGTTCACACTCTACACTACACTAATCACTATTGAGGGTGAAAAGGGAAGAAGGAAACAAAAATTTACCTAAATTATTGATGGTGATACACCAATAATAAGTCAAAAAAACACACATGCATCTCCACTAAGAGAAAAGACTACTAAAATTAACCTCAACTCAAGGTTCTTTTAGCATAAGTGTTTCTACATGAATGTAGATTTATATGCATATCTAGAGGTAGGTGAAAAGGAGGTCTAATATCAGACACTACTAGTCTCTCTCACACTTCAAAAAAAACCTAACAAACACATACACTTCATGATACATGTTATAAAAGATTCTACTACTCGCACAATATGTACAAGAGCATAATGGAAGAAAGGATTCATCACTTGTCATCCAAGTACACTACTTGACTTAGGAAAGAGTTGTTGAGATAAAATCAACTTTTAAACTTTATTAAAATTCAAATCAATAAATCAAACTAGAAGGTCTTTGCCATACAAATTTTGGAATCCTTACAAGGCCAAAATGGCTTAAATATATAGATCAAATGAGAGGAGAGAGAAGAAGTGAATTCAGACAGTCACAAGTCAAGGTTTCAAAACTTTGAAACTAGTTACAATGCAAGATAATGAAGTTTTAAATAGGTCATGAAGTCTTCCTATAAAAATTTCCATCTTAACCGTGACACTTTCTTGAGGTTGGCGTAGAGATCGCCATGCCATTCTTGAAACTACCCTCATGATGATTAATCCAAGTGACTATCTAAAACTTCCATAGGAATATTTGACACATACACCCTAGATTATGAAGGTGGAGATATGATTTTTTATATTAATATATTCCCTTCAATTGATAGCCTCTCTTATGCCACTTGTTATTCACTATTTGCAGTCACTCACTAGCCCTCTAAAACCACTGTGTTTTGATTTATTATTTTTAGGAATAATGGAGTTTTATTCCTATATAATAAACAAGTCTGATTAGGAGAAATTAGTAAATAATATTCCTAATTAAATATACTAATTTTTGAAATTGAATTGTAATTAGACCTTTTCTAAAAATAGTAGTGAGAGAGAAAATCAAACTTAACATATTCTAGACTATTTTGACTGAGATAGGTTCTATAAATTTATGTTTAAGACTAGGACATAGTCATAAATAAGATCGTAGAATTCATTTTATTATTGTATAGGAGCACTAGAATTAAACACCCTATGGGATATTACTATAGTCCTTCTCTAGTGATGTTGTCATGAGGATTTAAACTTTCTATGTTTTGTTTTTCTGCTCAGTGTGAGCTATGTATCAATTTCTAGGTCCTCACTATCAATAGATCTCCCTATAGAGTTGATTCTTCATTTACTTTTATCTTCTATGCAATTGAAATAAAATTTATAAAATAGGGGAAAGGGGTTAATATGTGTAAGATGTATTTGACATACTTCACACCCTATGTGTGGGTACACTACCTACATACCAATACTCTGAGGAGGGATCAATCCATATGTAGTTCTAGCTTTAATAGTGCTAGGTGAAAAAGTTAATGAAATGTAATAAATTCTAAAATTATGTATACTTGAGATGACTAGGGACTGGTGTAAGGACTTGAATTATCTTGAAAGTGTATAGGTTGGCTATATGTAGAGAATATGGAAGATTACTTGAGTGGTGTTGCTTATATTCTTGCTTACTTGAATGATATTTTCCAACCCTTTACAAATGATATTTGAATGGGATTTTATATGGATCTATTTGTCATGGGTTGGATGAAACTAAACTAGGCCAATATAATGAACAAGAGGAATTAGGGAATAATGGTAATATGGGATTGTATTATGATTGGACAGGAGTGTTGAAAAGGGGACACCCTAGTGTCCAGTGCTATAGTCTAACTTTGGTGTTATTGTCTTGAGGAGATGAGACTTGGAGAGATGGACTAGTCATGAAGAGAGGGTCCTAGCTTAGCTGGGGTTAAGTTTGGAAGGCCATAGATGACTAGGAATCAATGAAAGTAAGCCTATGAGGGTCATGAGAGTAAACAAGAGGGACCTAAAGATTTGGTGTCATTAGCCATGATCAAGCTACCAATTTTTGCATTTTATATGACTATATTTCCCCCCTTTATTCTAGTGATCTAATCAAGTGAAATACTAGGATAAAAGGAAATATAAAGTGTACCTAAACTTACCTACAAAGGTGAATATATTAAGCTTATGATGTTGAGTAATGTTAGATAGTACATAGAAATCATATTGTGTAAGTGTGAATCTATGAAAGGAAAACAAAGAGTAGATCAGTTCTTATTATATGAACTATAAAATAAGAACATACAAATATGGGTAAGAGAGAGGAAGAGAAAATAATGAATAAACCTCACTGAGTATGTGAACAAATACAAAACCTATTATGATACTAAGGCTAAGTAATGTTGGATGTGTTGGATGATGTTGTATTAAAAGCTATATCATGAAAGGAGCTAAGTGCTTAATTCCCCAAAAAGTGCCTCAAGAATGCAAAGGTTGGCCCTTTGGCTCCATCAACACCTACTGAGTGAAGCTAGATGATCATACATGTGTTAATCAGTGTTTGGACTATGTGTCTAACCCCTTTGAATAGGTGTCTCAAGAATACAAAGGTTGGCCCTTTGGATCCATCATTTCCCCATGAAGTGAAATGAAGAACTAATACCAATATGTATAAATGTGTATATCATATGATATGGTATATAAATCCCATGAATGATCTATAAATTTGATAATGTGGCATGGATAACCAAATGTGTGCTAAAAACTAGGCCAATTTTGGCCAACTCAGAAAAGATAGAGATTAGGCTTGTATAAAAGCCACTCCACTACTAAAAAGTTGGCTTATGTGGAAGCCACTCAAGAACTTAGGTACTTGGAAATGTGGAAGTTAATATTGTATGAAATCCACTTTGAAATGATGACAACCACCTGTAGATGGAATAAGGCATGTAGCTAGTGAGAATGCTTAGGTAATGCTAAAAGCTAAGAGAAAAGAAGAAAAAGTGTTATAAGAATGAATGAATCTCTAGGCATAGGTTACATGAATGAGTCAATATAGTCTAACTCAGGCCTCCTAAACATTTACCACAAGATGTTACTATGTAATATAAAATCCTTTTTTGAAGAGATCAAGTTAAATGTTCCCATTTTCAACTTTCTAACTCTATGAATCATGGATCTAAGTCTGATTGTATGTAATATCCTCATCAATATCAATTTGATAATCTCTTGAACTATGAATTGGTCTTGGTATACCAAAATGAGCTCAAGTGATTCCAACATGCTTTGGTCCCTCTTTTAGGTTTGAACATGACTAGTTTCACATAACAAACTATAAGTGTCTATTTTAGGACTATTTGGCTGAGTTAATCTTGAAGGTGATTCTCAAAACCAACCTCCATCCTTACTCAATCATTAAATATTATTACCATCATCTTGAGGATCTCTTCAAAAATTTCAAACTCTAAACTCCATCATTATGATTATTCAAAGCCTATTTCTAACTATTGACTATAGGTGATAGTCATAAGAAGATATGATTACATTCCTAGACCTCCCCTTACTAACATTTATACTCTCGAGTACAAAAATTCAATGGAAAAACTAACCACCATTATTTTAGAGGTTAAATTATTGCATTACCTTTGATATGAATCCACTTACATGGAGATGAAACTCTATAATAGAAAATAAATGTTCTATAAACCATAATGTTCACTTCTTGCACAATTAGGATATTTATACATATCCCTCCATGTTCACACATGAAATATATTTAACATAATTCATTAAATTATTTGACATTTCTTAAATAACATATACACTACTTTTTACATAAGACCAAAGCAAACAGTTAAGAAATATGAGGTGTTGGTGATGTGCAGGCAATTCGAAGGTGCTAACAATCTTAGTGATTTTTCATGAAACACATACAATAAATCCATAAATCATTTCCATGAAATGGAAGTAAAAATGGACCAATAATATCCACCATGCTCAATCATCTCAACTCTCTTCCTCCTATCCATACCAACATAAAACCATTTAACCTTGTTGACTTTCCCAAGAGAGTGATGAGAGAGAAGAACTATTTTTTACCATTTTTTGATTTTTCAAAGACATAAAAACTTGGAAAATACTTATAAGGACCTGAAGAGACCTTATTGAAGGTTTCCCATGTGCCAAATGTGTCATTTAGGTTTTATAATTGCTTGAAACTAACTTCTTTGTAGTTGATCTCCTTTCTTGTGTGTTAGACCTATAACATTTCAATTTTAAAACTATTTGCTTATACTTATACAACATAAGGTACATTAGATAACTTATTTAACATTTTTAATTTTATGGTATTTATGTATAAGTTCATTTTGATGACCAAAAGTAGCATAAAATGACATAGGACAATTAGGCAAATGTAACAAAGGTGTAGAACATAGTAAGTGACCTTCAAATCATGACTTAACCCCACCTAGGACCATGGTGGACATTTAAAACTTTAAAATGACCCTATGACAAGTTTTAATATGCAAGGTGGTTTGACTAAATTTTATCTAGGGTTAAATTTGGTCAACATTTTGGTGATTTCCTAGGGGTAAATTATGCTAAGGACCAATTGCCTTCTCCTATCATTGGTAAATGGAGTCACCCATATATTACATTTGACACTAGCATGCCTCTGAATAGACCAAAACCTCAAACCAAACACAATAGTAAACAAACACATAAATCAAGAAACTAAGTCACACACTTATGTTGTCATAGACACTTAGGGAAAACACACACAACTCATGTAAACTAACTTATGTACAAATTGACCTAAATATAACTCTTCATCCTATATCAAAGGGGAATCTTGTACCATTTCTTGATTTATGAAGTATAAAATGGCATGAATCAATATATTCTTATTGGTACTCTTCCTTTTTGCCTTCATACTTGCCATTCTTCTTGGCATGACCTTCACTGCAACAACGATAGGTGAAAACATATCACCTATGAAGGTGAATTATTCTTATGAGTTAATCATCTTCCCATGGTAATCTTCAATTTCAACTTGACCCAATTATGTTTAATCTGATAATGGTTCATTATCCACCATGGTAATTTAAAATAAATTAAACTTATTATCATCTACAAGATCATTAGTTGTCTTTATAATAAGCTTTGTATTTTGGAGGCTAACATGTTGTGCTTCAAAATGATATGCATCTTCAACAATATATTCAATTTGAATAATAGGAGGTATAGGCCCTTGAAGGGCCTCAAATTCACTACATACCTCATTGAATCTTTGCCACAAATAATATTTTTCCATGGAAGTATCAACAGCTCCATCTTCGATTTCATTTTTAGATTCAACCTCTTATTCATTAACATGAAATTCAAACAACTCAATTGATGTGATGTCCTTACCAAACACTCCCTCTCTCATGCCTTAATCAAAATATTCATGTAAAGTTATAAAATGATCTATATCTTCACTTTATTCACTCAATTAGGGTGACGTATGCTTGTTTTCACCAAGGGAATTCCCTATAGTGAACTCTTCATCATCAACACTTACGTCATCTTCTTTATTAACTACAACTTGAGTTTGATCTTCTTCACTAATATCCCATATGATAGTCTCTCCTTAAATAATGGATGAGGTGGGAGGGTGGTGAACAAGTTCATGGGTTGGAGAGGGAGTATGGGGTGTGATGGATGTCTAATGAATGGGCATGGATATGGAGGGATAACCGATGAAGTTGAGATATTTTTGAAATAATTCTTGGAGAGATGAAATTTTAAATTATGCTATAGTCATTTTATTTTCTTTAAAAAACACCTCACCCTTATCATAGCCCTCTTGAGGCTCTTCAATAGTTGTAACTTCATATTTAACCATCTCAATGAAGGCATCCTTTTCATGTTGAAACTCTTCCTAGATAGACTTCCATGAAGGATAATATATAGTTTATTGAGATACTAATGAGGATTGATGAAACACAAGGTTTTATTTATTGAGATAAACTACTTGGTTTTTAGTTTCTTGATCTTTGTTTCCCTAAGACTTCACTACTTGGTTCCAGGTTGGAGTTTGAAGCTTTTGGGCTCTGTTGAAGACTAGATTGGCTCTTCTTGAGGATAGTGAGTGATTTCATAAGGATAAGAAGCATGAGAAAAATAATATGGAACATAAGAAGACTCTTGAGGATGAATAGGTATATCTTAAGGAAGACTACCTCTAAGAATCTACATCTTAAGAGCTTGGACTTCTTAATCTAGATCCTTAGTCACATCTTATTGATAGCCTTAATCATAGACTTCTTCACAAGGTTATTCATAGGTTTATTCAAGAACATAATGTTCATATGGAGAAGGAATAGGATGGTCATATGGATATAATGGATTATAGGAGTGATAACAACCTTGATAGGTCTATTAAGGGACATAATATGGGTCATGACAAGGTTGGTAGGGATGTGTATAATAGGAATTCTCTTGGAGATCAAAATAAATTCTTGAAGTATGAAATATTGTGCTTAAATTAGGCATTAAATTATTCACTAGTATAAAACCAAGATTCAAATGTTGGAATCACCAGATACTACAAGAAGTAGATCATTACAACCTCTTGTTGTCAAAGCCAACATCCACCTTAAACAACCTTATTAGAATCCATATCCCATTAGGCATTTCAAAACTATTATATCCCAAATTATCACCCTAGATAAGTCAAGTATACCTTATCAAATTTGGGATAACATGGAACTGTCTCTGTAAATAGGAAAGTTGTTACAAGAGATAGATCTCTAGATTTAAAAGGGCTAGATCCCTTGATCTATCTTTTAGGTTCACACACTACACTAGAATAATAAATATTGGGGGTGAAAAGGGAAGAATTAAACATAAATAAAATTAAAATAATGAAGGTGACACACCAAATATGAGTCCATAAAACACAAGTTCATTTTCACTAAGAATAAATACTACTAAAACTAACCTCAACTCAATGTTCTTATAATATAAGTGTTTATACATAGAGGTAGATTACTATGCATATCTAGAGTTGGGTGAAAATGAGGTCTAATATTAGACACTAATATTATCACTCTTACTTCAAAACACACTTAGCAAACACATACACTTCACTAGACCTATTAGAAGAGATGACACTGCTCACATAATGCATACAAGAGTAGAACAATTGCAAGGAGAAGAAATTAATCAATTTTCATCCAAGTAATCTAGTTGACATACTTAGGAAATATTTTTAGAGAGAAAATATAATTTATAAATTTATTCAAATCAAGATGTCAAACCCATATGTATTCACCATACCAATTGTGGATTCCTTACAAGGCCAAAATGGCTTGAATATATAGGGTATAAGAGAGGAGAGATAAGAAGTGAATTTGGAAAGTAACAAGACCAATTTTAAAGACTTGGAAAATAGTTATAATATAATAAAATTAAGTGGAAATAAGGTCATGATGTCTTACTAGACAAATGTCCATCTGAAACATCATACTTTCTTGAGGTTGGCATATATATCTCATGTCATTCTTGAAACAACCCTCATGATGATGAATAATCCATTTTACTATCTAAAAATACCATAGGAGTATTTGTAACATACACACTATCTTGGGAAGGTGGAGATATGATTTGTGACAATCATATATTGCCATCAAATGATAGCCTCTCCTATACCACTTATCATTCATTGTTTGCAGTCACTCACTAGCCTTATAAACCAATTGTCTTCACACTTTTCTCTTAAGTTTCATATAGTTGTTAAATATAGTTCATTTAATAAGTTTAAAACACCTATTAAATACTTATTTTTCCTTTGGTCTATCAAATATACCTTAATGAAACTCAAAACACACTTCTCACTATCAACTTTAACAGTGACATTGCCTTCTCACTTTCTTGTTCAAGATTGACTTCAATGACCAAAATAGTAAATGAAATTTCATACATAATATAGGTGAGAATGAGGTTTAAATAGTTTAAACAATTATCTACACACCTACCACAATAATTTTCATTTTTCCATTCCCTTTTGCACCTGTAACTCAACTCAAATACATCAAGAAACATTGAATTAGGTATGTATGTATAAATGATAGTATGAAACAACTAAGTGGTAGGGATATTTGGAGATTTTAAAAAATTAAAAATAAATTTCAAGACCAATTTAATCCTTTTTAACTCATTTCCCACCATATCTTTCTCTTTAGGTTCATACAGGGGTTTTAAGTAACTTAGATTGTTAACAATGATTCATTTAGGTTATAAGTTTGACCTCCAAACCAATTCCACCAAGTTGGAGTTAAATTATCTCATAAAATATACATAAATTATTGATACACCATTCAGCTCATCCAAATAGATATGAGCAAAGAAAGTTGGCTCTCGAGCTTCTACTTCACATTCTGGACACCCTTGAGACCAAATTTCACCAAAATAACTAGTCATAGATTACTATATGAAAAATGATGGTTATTAATATTAATTTACTATTCCTTGAAGGTTATAAAAATATTTATGATTATCATTTGGTCATGTGAATCAAGTTAGGCACCTTGAGGGTTTAGGCCTAGTTTAACACCTAAAAGACCTAGACTATGTTTTCTACATATGTGAGCAAATCTAAGGTGTCTTAGTGGTTATAGGTGTTCCTATGTACTTATTCACATATAAATAAACTTTATAAATCATCCATAAATGATTTTAATACTCTTTACCATCTATGTACTATGCCTATAGGTTATGTTGCTTGTAGAGTACCTTTAGTTTGAGATAGAATAGAAGACACTTACCCTAGTATTTTGGCCCAAGTGAGACCATGTAGGTATATTAAAACTCATTATGACATTATTTAATATATATGAAGTTTTGGACATGCTTTTAGATGTCTCAAACATAAAAATTCTCAAAATTGGCTTTTAGGTCTATAAGGTATGTATGCAGGATTTTGGTGGGCTTAGCATGAAGTTTGAAACCTAAATTTAGAATCACCTCATATATTTTATACCTTTGATAATAAAATTAAATTTTATATTTTCACTATTTAAGTGATCTCTTGGTGATCATTCAATCTTAGAACTCTACTCATCAACCAACTTGTATGTTTCATTAGCCTAGGCTAGTTTGCAGTATGGACTAACTATAGGTGGCAATTAGGAATATAAGGGATTATTCTAAGTGAATATATTTGTTTAATCATTATTATTCATTATTTTAATTTTATTATAAGTTCAAGATGTCCATATGAAATTTTAATGAACTCATCTTATGCCTTGTAATCATGATTTCATATCTTATCACCAATGCACTAATTTTTAGTTGCAAGCTTGTATTACCACAGGTTCCTTTGGTACTATAGTTAAATGAGTATCTCAGTTTTAAAATTAACTAAATTTTAATCTCTATAAATCATCCTTTCCCTTAAAAAAATAACCTCCTCTCATATTTAAATGTTATCTCTAGGCCTAGGCTATAAGAATGAAGCCATTTAGGCTTACTCAGACCTCATAAACATTTATCACAAGATGTTACTATATAAGGCATAATACTATTTTGGAGAGATTAAGTTAAATGTTACCATATTTAACTTTATAAATCTATGAATCATAAATCTAATATTTACTATATTCAATAGCCTCATCAATATCAATATTATACTCTCCTGATCCACAAATTGGTTTTGGGATACTAAAACAAGTTCAAATGCTTCAAACATGATTAGGTCTCTCTTTTAGGTTTAAACATGACTGGTTTCATATAACAACTTGTAAGTGACTATTTCAATAATATTTTATTTATTTGATCTTAAATATGATTCTCACAACCAACCTTCAACCTTATTTAATGGTTTAGCCTTATTATTATCATCTTGAGGATCTCTTCAAAACTTTGAAACTCTAAACTCCATAAATATGACTATTCAAATCTTGTTTCCAACTACTGTCTATAGTTGACAATCATAAGAAGGTTTGATTACATTATTTTACCTCACTTTACTAATATTAAGCCTATTGAGTACAAAAATTCAATGGAAAAACTAACCACCATGATTTGAGAGGTTGAAACTAGTGTATTAGCTTTAATATGAAGCCACTTACAGGAAGATGAAACTCTATAAATGAAAGTAACTATTCTACAAACCATAATGTTCACTTATATCATAATGAGGATATTTTTACCTACACCTACATGTTAACACATGGAAAATAGTTTAATTTAGTCATAAAATGAGTGTAAATTCTACTCAAGACCATATGCACTACTTGAATACATCATACCAAAGAAAACAGGTAAGAAAATTGAAGTGTTGGACATGTGTAGGTAGCTTGGAGGTGATAACAATACTATTTATTTTTCATTAATCATAAAACATCAATATATATTCTATTTCCATGAAATGGAATTATAAAAGGACCCATAATATCCACCAAGTGCACTCACCTCAACTCTCTTCCTCCTATCTATACCAATAGAAAATTGTTTGACCTTGTTGACTTTCCCAAGAGAGTAATGAGAGAGGAGAATTATTTTTTGCCATTTTTGATCTATCAAATCCATCTAAACTTAGAAAAAACTTTTGGGGACCTGAATAGAACTTATTGAAGCCTTTGTACATGCCAAATGTGTTATTCAGATTGTAAAACTATATGAAATTTCCTTATTTATAGTTGATCTCATTTCTTATATGTTTAATCTACAACATTTCAGTTTAAAAATTATTCTCTAACACTTATCTAACACATGGTACATTATATACCCTATTTAACATTTTTCCTTTGATAGTATTTATGTAAAAATTCATTTTTATGACCAAAGGTAGCATAAAATGGCATAGGACAACTAGGAAAATGTAACAATGGTTTAAAACACATTAAGTAGCCTTCAAAGCATGGCTTAACCCAACTTTGGACCATGGTGAACATTTCAAACTTATAAGGAACCTAAATAAGAAAGGCGATTTGAATAAATTTGACCTAGGGCTAAATTTAGTCAACAAAGCCCATAAGAAGTATATGGCTTATAATTATGGCACTAAGGATTGTTTAACTAGCCACTAGAGAAATGTGAGTAGTAAGTGTTGAGTTGGGAGTTATTGGAATAATGGGAATTGACACACTGGGGTTTATAAGACTATGAGTAATAACAAAAAAAATCATCCCAAAGAATCTTGGCTCTAGTTTGAGATAGTAGGCGAGGTAATTAATTGTGGTATTGAATTAGTAGAGGTGGTAGTCACTATATCCTTTAGTATATAAGGTTAAGATTTTAGGGAACTCTATGGAGATTTAGAACCACTAGATTTATGTAGTACTTGTTTAAAAATAGGTGGATTTACTTGGGTTGATTATTTAGTTGAGGTAGTAGTTTTTGATGAGGATCTATGAGGGTAATGTCATTCAACATTATGTCATTAATCCTCTTGTTGGTACATGGGGTGTCATATGCTGGTTTGGGATCACTGGGTCTCTCCTCTAATACTTTTTCCTTTGATTTTTGCTCCTAAATTACCTTTGAAACATTTAACATCTTAATTACCTCACCATGTTTATCTAGGTTTAAGTTATATATATAATCCTCATGAGATTCATGATGATATTTGATGTTCAACCTTGCTCTTAGTGCTTCTACATGTCTATGAAAATTCTCATAGGGATCCCTTTCCTGTCATCATGAAATGATATGATGATATATGAATTATGTGTAACTATGGATTACATAGTCATAATTATTTTACACTTGTTTTATCCAATGATAATTGGTATGTGGGGCTATGGCCTCTTTATATTACTAGTGTAGTGACATACTTCTCCTTTAATAGATTGGATTTTTTCTTTCTAATATGTGAGCTTATCAAGAACATAATATGGTAGTTTGATAGGGGGAACCATAATTATCTCCAATTTGATCATTATGAATTTTTCATAGCAACAATAAGTTTCAATGGACATGATACATACTCTCATCTCCTCAAACAACCTAGGAATATTATTCTCATTTTTAGAAAAGTACAATAGAGAGTAGCAATGGTTACTTATGTCCTTAATATGTGTTGGGCCCCCTTTTATAATAACTACATGGATAGTGCCAACTAGACCTATATCAGTGTGTAGAAATATTTGGATTGGTTTTTCCCTTTTTATACCTTTTAACATTATCTAGAGGAGTCCCTAAGGATCCCATGCTAGTTGGTAGGTACTTGTGTGGCACTAACCTTCAAAGGGCATCCTTGCTAGAATTTGTACATGGTGGATTGAGAAGAAAAAATGTTAAAAGAGTGGATTAGGTGGGATTTTTACCCCGTAATGATATATCGTCATATGTCATTCCCTCATCCAACTTGGGAAGTGTAGTAGAGCCAGTGGACTCACAATATCTCATCACTTGGCATGCACCCATCTGACATGGCAAGGAGATGCCTAGTTGCCTATTTAAAGAGGTTTTTTATTAAAGATTAGAGAGAGGTGACTAAGGTAGTGAAGCTATAGAAAAATATAGAGCCACCAATAGTATTCATAATCTACATAAGATAGATTAGGCATTTGAATGTATAGCCCAAGCTCACTTGTGAGCCTCTAGGCATGATTAGTGATAAGGTAGAGCACATGCTCTATTTTATATCTTGAACTTTATACATTTAATCATGATTTTAATGAATAATGTGGTTGAATAATTAATATGTTGATTCATATAATATAGATAGTGTAGTGTTATGTTATGACATAGTTTTATAATATCAATGATATAGTTTTTTACCTGAATGTGTAATTATATGGAGGTTTATCCATGGTCGTTAATGGCATCCTTGTGCCATATAGTGGCTTCAAACTACCTATAAATAGGTTAAGTGTTATAACCTAAATGCACTAAGATTAGCCTAAAGCACTACCCTAAGGATGAGCATTTGAAACCAAAACATCCCTATGACTTTTCTAATTAATTGAATTACCCTATACTAATTATTCTCCCAAATTGCACCACTAAGATCCTTGCCTATCTAGTTATGGAATTACACCTTAGGATTTATTACATTAAGAAGGCTCACACCAATTGAACTCCCCTCAAATAACTTAGTGATAGAGGGCCACCTGAACCCCTCTTGGTAATGTTTAAAACCCATTGAAACCCAAGTTTTACCATGTTCCAACTAGCCTAGTGTGGGCCTAGTCCTTTTGTTGTTGCACTTTGGATGAGTGCACAAGGCTTGAACCTTATGTGAAACTAATGCCAGTGTAATAGTGTGTTAAATTTTTTTCTCTAGACCTTCCTATGCTCATGCCTAGCTCCATCAAGTCTAGAACTAACTTGCTTTGATAGCTAAGCACATGATTAAGCACAAAAGATAATCTAGTGAAATTTTATACAACATTTTGGTTTTATTACGGAGACCCATGTTGAATTTCATTTCTATAATGGTGTAAGAGAGAGAATCTCTGACTACCAATAAAGGATATCAAGCACTAGATAGAGCAAGTGGAAGATATTTTTGCATAAAATCATCCTACATGCAAAGAGCAAGAGCCAAGAAAATGGGTGCAAGATAACCTATATATGATGTGTTTTTATATGAGCTACCTAAACATGTGTACTAATGGTTGGTTTCCTATACTACCTCTAGAAGGTGAATCTATGACCAACACATCAAATGGATAATAAAGTGCATAGAGAGGCTTGAGAGCCTAGATGAAGTTTGGACATGTTTTGTAGATAAGTAGTGGAGTGACGTGTTAAATAACTACATGTTGGAGTTCATAGTGTCTACCTTCTCATGCCTAGAAGAAGTAGAATATGAGTTTCTTCATGAACCAAGGGGAGCATTTATAAGAGGACTTAACACCAAACTAAAGATTCTTCTAGTAGATTATGGTATATAAACTATACGAATGAAATAATAAAATACTTATGCATATGAGTAAGTATAGAAGATGAGAAGAGGAAGTGTAAGTGAGGCATGATGGTAGAGGATGAACAACTCAACATCTAAGAGCTCTAGAAGTTAAACTATAATAAGTGATGGTGTAGGATGATGGTGAATCTAGAACCTGGAAGTGCTAAGAGGACCCATAGTAAGTGAGAGGGGAATGGAGAAAGATCCCTTGATTTGTAGTAGCATGAAGAGAGAGAGAGAGGTAGAATAAAGATACTAGGCTCATTATTTGGGTGTAATATGAAATGGGGTCCTAAAATATGTGGTGATGGAGGATGTCCCAAAAGAACCTACACCCTATAAACTTGAAACATAAGATCATGCACTAGATTATCCAATAGAAGACATAAGAATGGTAATTGAACCTATTATCAACATCAATTTTGATAAGATTCAACATTTGGATCAATATTTTATGATTGATAAAGTGATCTCATATGAGTAATTGAGTAAAGATATGATTAACCTAACAGTCACCAATCTAGGAACTATAAACATAGGCATGAGCATTCTTATGTAGAGAATGTCAACTATGCGACTAGGCAATAACCCACAAGAAGTGGCATCATGCCATAATTGAGCGGTACTGCATTGAAAAGTTTAACATAGAAAAAAACATCAAGATCAATGCCCCAGCTTAAAATTGGAGTCATTAGAGGGCCACCTCTAAAATAGACACAAGAGGGACAAGAACCTTAGAACCTAGCACCACCCCCTTAATAGATCGACTACAAGATGGAAATACACTTGCTTTAGTATCATGGCATCAATAATGTCGTATAGTATGTGTTGAAGTGTGAGTTGTAATAACACATTTGGGGAATCACTTATCTCAATCACAAGGTATCCTAGTTTGTGACCACTTTTCTAGATCATGCCCATACCTAGTATCAAAAATTTGATCTGAACTAGGTTATGGTTGAGTATAATATGTTGAATGAAACCTTCTTGAAAGAGCTTGATATCCATTAATTTGAGTGGAAAAGAATAATAATACTCAAATAAATCATCTAGGGTTTATATGAGAGCATGCACTTATATGATGCATGGTTTAAAACACTTCTCTCTAAGCTTCCATATGACATTCACCCCTCCCATCATGTGCAATGGTTTATTGGAGGCTTTTTAGTACCCTTTAGACAAGCATTGTCTATGAAGACATTCATGAACCCCCATGAAGTGCTTGAAGCCATGCTCTAGGCCAAGGTAGTAGGTAGCACCA
This sequence comes from Torreya grandis, assembly GCA_037957365.1. NCBI lineage: Eukaryota > Viridiplantae > Streptophyta > Pinopsida > Cupressales > Taxaceae > Torreya > Torreya grandis. The sequence goes on from JARHVA010002743.1 coordinate 1,582,634, forward strand.
ATACCAAAATTATCCCATTCATGGAGACACAAATCATGTCAATGGCTTCCTAGCTATAGAAGATAATTTGTGGTTTGGCATATGAAACTCATAGAATATTATGGTGTACCAAGTATGAGATGGAGGGGAATAAAAATAATAATTGCCTATGAATAAATATTCATGCCTTACTTCTCAACTATGAATTTTGTCATGAGCCACATGACTTTTAGAATTATCCTCAAATGTAGCGTGCCAATCAAGTTAACACTACAATTTATTACAAGATGTGTGACACGTATATGCAATCCATAGCAAACTATTAAGTCATCAATGAGATGAACCAAAAATTGGAAAGATACATGAGGTAGGGAACAACATTAGTTGATGGTCATGCACATCCAGGAAATGCAGGCTATAGCTAGCATAATATAGGTTATGAGAACCAACGATATGTGTGAGGGAATGGAGGAGGAGGTGGTGGAGGAATATTCCCACCATGATCATATTACAAGTGTGGGTCAATTGAGCATTATCATAAAGACTTCCTAATGCACCCAACATGTAGGTATTGTCTAAGACCACATTTAGTCAAAGAATACCCAAACTTGTACAAAAATATGACTCAAGGTCAGCTCAATAAGGGTAATACAATGGTTAGGCATGAATCTAAAGAAGAAAGGTGGGATCCCAAGCCACAATAAACTTAGAAGGAGCTGCATAAGGTTTAGGGCATGACCCAAAGTGATTTTATCACATAGCCACATACTATACTGACCTAAGAGCTATGCTTGAAGTATGGTGAGTTAAGCTACACTAGGTGCCTAACATGACCTAAGATAAAATCTATGCCATATCTTGACCCTACATGATAGAATGATTTCTTGAAATAATCCATGAGTGTGATACATAATTTGTGGGTCAAACTCTATCTAGCCAAATATCTAGAGGCATAAGCCACCACATCATGTAGAAGACAAGATAACTAGGAGGCTAATTCATAGGATTTGTCTAAGATCCTACACCTCTTACAAATTAAAGGGAGCATGCTGTTGCTAAAATATTTGTTATTAAAGAACATAGGGAAGGAATCAGAGGAAGAGGTTACACCTTATATTATTAAAGTTGTTGCACCACATATGGAGTGGGTAAGTGAAGTAAGGAATACTCAGAACACAAAGTATGACTAATAATTATCAATAGATGCCACCATCAATAGATGGTCAATTTATGAAGTACTTGTAGACATGGGCACTGATGTTAATATCTTGACTAAAACCACCTGGGAAAAGATGGGATGGCCACCCTTGAGACCCTCACCTAACATCCTATTCATGGCAAACAAAAATTGAGCGCAACCTATCAATATGTTGAAGGGAACCATTATAGATATCATGAGTACTGAGTTCTAAGCCAACTTTGAGGTCATCAAGCTGGTAGATAAGGATAAATATCTAGTGCTTTTGGGTAGGCCATGGTGCTATGCAAATGACATAGACATGCACTTTAAGAAGCACTACATGACATTTTAAAATAACAAAGAGATGGTGGTGATCCTACTATCAAGTGAACAAGGACCCCCATATGTGGAGAGTGTTGATCTTGAGGATGAGATCAACCACATTTATAACATCATAGTGTAGGGCATCAAAAATTTCAACCCTAATAAATAGGGGGTGCTCAAATGGGAGGATGAAAAAGCAACCTCTGATACAACTGAAATAGCCTACAAATGATAGGTAGAATAGGCTTATAAGGTCACTAGTTAAAGGTGCCACCTAGTTCACATAAATGAGATAAGACCAACAAGAATAGGATTGGTTAGGATTTGTAGACACCTAAATCTGGCCACTGATAACCTCCAGTGAAGATTTTGACCAATTTATACCCAAAATGTACAATTTCACCTAAAAACACTAAAACATGATAAATGATGTGAAATTGGCATATTCAAATGTCAATTTTGGCCAAGGTATCCCTAAATGGGGTAATGCAATTTATGGGCTAGCTAACTTTGATCAGATATCTCGAGTAAAAATGCTAATTTTGTACCTAGGTGCTCTAGATTTCTCTTTCCTATCAAATCACTTACGTGAGACTCATGCCCTTGTTATTTGCTATTGGTAACATACTAAATGGGAATATGGTTCCAATGCATTTGAAATTGACTTCTAATTCTAATGTAGTCTAATTTTGGACCAATAAATGGGCATTTTGATCAATTTGAGTAATTTGTGCATAAAGTGCTTAAACATGCTTAAGAGATAATTAAACCAAATTAGATCCTAATCAATAATTCCATGTAAACTTGTTGAATACTTATTTTTGGAAATGAATATTGAATATCTACATCATCAAGGGACCTCATTTCTTAGGAAGACATCATTAGGCCATAAATGCCATAGATATATGTATTCATGCCTCTTATACCTCATCAAAGCCCTCCATGCCTCTTAATTTCTCCTCTATCCCAAATATTTATGAGCCTATTTATCAATTTTAATGTCATAATTGGATTAATCCTCAACCACACATCTCAATTATGGATGGTTTAGGTTGATTCTATACATTTTCAAAAATCTATAAATAAGAGGCCTTAGCACATGAATTTTAAGACCTAATAATGCAAAATTATAATACACAAATGATGCTAAAAGTCATTTTAATTAGTGTTACCATGCCAAATTGATTCCAATCCAAGCCAAGCCACAATCCAAAGGTGTCAAGGAGAGATGGAGGTAGCCAAGCTTCCATTTCTAAAGACTTCATGACCATAATTCAAGCAAGCCACTAAAACAAGCATTTTGGAGCATCCAAGGTAAAATAAGGTTTCTTTTACATTTTATTTGCGTGTTTTATTCATGTTTGTTAAATAATCTCTCCCTAGTGTCTAGGCCTAGAGATGTTATGCTATTTAGTGTTTTTCTTTCATTTTATTTTTATTTTGAAACTAACACGATACTAACCATCCTCTCTTGAGTCAAATTCTTAGATCACATATGGCATGCTTGGTGGGACAAGATGTATCCCACACATGAAGAAGATCATTTTTTAGGCTTAAAATCTTCATTTGGATCATTAAAAATATTTTAAGTTGATTTTATACCTTTGTTTTGCCATTTTTCTTTGTCACAGGTTTACACAGTAACCAATGTCAGCTAGTAAAATTGACATCAGTTGGATAGTTGTCATCAATCACTATTGGTATAACTGATGTTGATTAGATAAACATCATTAATTAATAATTGTAAATATCATCATTTCTATAACTGATGTCAGTCACTATATTTTTCTTAAAACACAAACCTGAGATCTCTTTTTTTGAAGTTCGTTATTTCAAACCCAAAATAACTTCAAGGCTAAAAGACATGCTAACATTTTTTTTTGCAGGACCAAACTTGACATTTGCTAAAAACATGTTTAGATCACCTTTGGCATGCTTAAAATTAATTAGGAATATTATTTTGGGTTTTTAAAGTAATATTTAGGTGCTTAAGTGAGTTTTTATCATTAATTTTCAAAGTTACAACTAAGACCAAGGGGTCCAATGAACACCACCTCATTTTTCATTTGGGTTTAAAAATGAACTCACCTTTCCAAGTTTTTGTATTTACTTAGTTGTTTAAAGTTATATTTGTTTTGGAAAAAAGAGGGATGTTTCCTTCCATTTCTCCCCTTTAGGGAACCCTTGGAATCAGAAGCACCATTCCTATTGAAAATAACCTAGTCTAAGGCTTAGAAATAAAGCCATCTAAAACACTCCCCAAAAACTATCTAAATTTTGGGTGACCTTGAAAATGAGACTAAAGTCTTTCTATTTTCATGTTTTTTTTAATTTTTATGTAAACTTGGCTTACAAGGGGGACTTCATCACCTCCCATGAGTTCTTTATGGAATGTTTGACTTGGGGTTTCACCTCCTAGCATTGAATTCATTTGGCTCCTAATTAGAGTTGCACACGGGACATAGTGACACTTTAGACATTGCACTACACTAAGTGAAAAATAAGATGTAGTGGTTGCAAAAAGGACTAGATCTTTTTACAACAAGCCAAGTGATATGGACCCAAAATCCATGCTTTTCTTTTGCATTGTTTGGCATGAAAGTCATTGTGAAATTGATTCCCCTAGAACATTCAAAACCTTGTTAGATCTTAGATAAATCCTCACTTGCCAGGAAAGTATTATTGGTGCAAGGTGTGCCTCAAGGTCCATGTCATAGTACTATCATTTTAGAGAATAGGGCATGTAAAAACCCTACTATATAATGTGTACTTAGTTTTAGATGAACACTTAAAATCCTCTCAAATGACATATATTGATGGATTCCAAAAATACCAAACAACCTTATTAAATTATAGTCTAAGAGAGATTAATCAATGGATTCTTGTCCTAGATTAAAGTCTTATTTGGAGTCAAAACTTGGAGTAAACAAATAATTCAAACCAAACACATAGTCATAATTTTCCTTTGAACAAAGAGGCATTACGTTGCCCACGTAAGATCATAAATTTTCCTTATTCAAAGTTCATCAAAAGCTTGGGAGTCATTTCATCCACTTTAGTGAAGTTATGCTATCCAAGTGAGTCTAGACCTTTACCAAAGTTGTTAAGTCCTTCGTTTATAATCTAAATTCAAAGTTACACCTTTATAATTTCATAGGGTTGATGTGTTAAGTGGGTTCTCCATTTACACTAAACTTGAGGGAACTTAGGTTTAATTTCCAATATGGGTTGAAGGCCATTTAAGACTCATAATCATTGTCATCACTTGATAGACTTAAGCCATTTTGTGTTAAACACTTTCACTTTGAATCTATGCACCACATCATTTTGAGTCAAGAAAAGTAGTGTTATACTGTCAAAATTGTAAGAAACTATCTTTGCCTTAGAGTTTTTTTTGAAACAAAATTTTGTGTCACACCTTTTAGATAGTGTAGCATCATTACACTACCCAAAACATTTCAAATATTGTTTCATAGACCCTCTTACATAGATTTCAAATTTGTTCCTACATTTTTAGACCAATCCAAGTGTACTTTTATGATCCTTTGTCTAGCATAGTTATATCATTCATTTTTATCTAGATTATTTGTCAAAAGAACCAAGTTTTATACCATTATTTGTGAGAAAATAAACAATCTCTAAAGTGACTTTTATTTCATACCTTATACCTAGTTAATCGAATTCATGTCCAAGAATCAAATTCCTAGTATTTGTTAGAAGTGTTTCAAATCCATTAGATTACAACTTTCATCTATTTTCAAACGTCTATATTTTTATACCATTATTTGTGAGAAAATAAACTATCTCTAAAGTGACTTTTATTTCATACCTTATACCTAGTTAATCGATTTCATGTCCAAGAATCAAATGCCTAGTATTTGTTAGAAGTGTTTCAAATCCATTAGATTACAACTTTCATCTATTTTCAAAAGTCTAGATTTTGATGCCATTTATCCAAGAGTCCTGGTACATGCCTTGTTTGAGTCTATATTTTGACACCATGTTTGGCCAAAAGACCTAGAGACTTTTAAATTCTTAGATTAGACTAATTTGAAACACTTCAACCTTAGAGTTTGTCATTTTGATTTTTTGTTTAAAATTTAATTGCTTGTCTTTATGTCAAAATTGAAATCTTAGATACTTCACACTAGCTTGTTACCTCAAAAATCTTTGCATATACCTTTTGATCCTTTTAATGAATCTAGACCAAGTTGGAACATCAACTGTTTTAGATTTTGTCCTTTTTTAGAGTTTGAAATTGTTTTGACCTTTTATCACAAAGCATTGAGCATGGACCCCAACATGTATTCCTACACTCATAGTGGACTCATGTACAATTTAGGGGTTAGTAATGTATTTATGTAGGAAGAAATGGTGCAATACCCCTATGTAGATAATATTAATTATGAGATGGATTCTTATCCATCTTATAGTACTCAATTAGGGGCACAAATCCAAGATCTATTGGCTAACTATTTGGTTAACACACCACCTTATTCAGAAGAAGACCAAGAAAAAAATACATAATACCTAGCTACAATACCCATAGTAGATAACCCAATTATTCAATAGTCATATTCCACTAATACAACTTCCATGTATGATCCATTTTTGTTTGAGTGACATTTGTTAGATAACAAAGATGAGATTTTGATTAGATCCATAGAGATAGGGGCCAAGTTTCCAATGGACTTCCCCCATAAGAATTTACCAAGCCTAGTAAGAGTGCCCCATAATATCATTTATGATCAACATGATTCTTCTAAAAATCCTATGGCTCTAGTCCAAACAATGTATCAAGACCCTAATATATCTAATCAAGGAAAAAATATCATGGAAGACCACTTTAACCAAATGTAGCCAACATATCAAACCTACCTAAATCTATCACATAATTTCAATCAGATGAACATGATGAGAAAACTCTTATTGACTTAGTTCATTTAACATGAGTGCTAATAGAGTTAACTAGACAAGAGAATCTGAGTTTCAAACCATTCATGCAAAATGCTTTAATAGATATCTTGATGCATATGCCCATTATTAAAGAAGTGTCTTTGGCCTCTAGATATAATAATGAGCAAAATATAGTGGATAATGTGCAAACAACATCCAATCTCAATCAAAGTGGTACTAATTCACAAATAAATATCCCAAAAATGTGCTTGTAGTTAATTCCATTAGTGGATCATCATACCATAGAGTGGGAGTTTCTACATCCCAACCTCAACTGGGTGCTTATTCAAGTGTGTAACCTATAGGATTAGGTAGTCAAAAAATGGCCAATATCACACCTTAATGAAAAAATGTGATGAACCTTACCCCTTCGTCAATAAGCAATGAGTAGTATTCCACAACAACATGCACAATCTAGTATACCAATGCAACAAAGGACAAATATATTGCCACCTCAATTAGGGTTAACTAATGTTCCACCTTACCAAGTAATGATAAACATACCTCTTTAGTCATAGACTAATATGCCAATATAAAACCAAGTAATAACTAGTCAACAATGTGTAAATACATGTCAGTGATAGATGCCAAATCTACAACCTATTTTCACTTCCCCATAGGGATTCATACAACAAAGAGGCTCCCATGTTTCTCAAGTACCTACTAGACAACCATTGGTTTAAAATGTGCCATAAATTCAGAGATAGGGTCTTGGTTCACAAGTTCCCACTCAACAACAAGTTTTGATTAGTCAGTAACATGTCCCTTTTTAACCATAGCAAGCATTGTATAGTTTTATCCCTCCATCCCAACCATAAAATCCTCTAAGTCAAACCTTTATTACCAACCTAAACTAGAATATCACATATCCAAATGTGTAATTTCAAGTACATCGTAATCCATATATGCATATTCTTGGTCCATTTCCCAACCAAACCAATATACCCCAGTAGATATCTCCATCATACCTTAGTCAAAGTGTCCCACTTCAAACCTCCCAACCATCTACCCAAGCCAATTTTCTCCCTCAAACCAATATTCCTTTCAATTTCCTATCCAAAGAATTGTAATAGATGAAGGATGTAATTGCTACCATTCAAGCTAGGAAATAGACTAAAAAGTTCAAATTAGATGATGTGTGTTCCTATCCATTCAACATGGATTATTTTTAGATAACATTTCATCCAATATACGAACCACCAAAATTCAATAAATAAAAAGGGAAAGGTGACCCTAAGGTTGATTTGACTGAATTCTTTGTCACATGTCAACCAGTGGCATATAATGACATATATATTTTGTTGTTGTTTCCCAGGAGCTTGGCTAGATAGGCTTGGAGTGGTTTTTAAAGTTTCCCAAAAATTTAGTAATGGATTTTGATGACCTTTCTAATAAGTTTATATAGCACTTTTCCTATAATCTCAAACATGAGATTTCATTAGTGGATTGAACACAAGCAAAGCAAAAAGTTGGTGAGAGTTTTACAAGTTATATATAGTGATGGAGAGCCCTTATAATCCATTTCACCCATAGTTTACCAAATAAATAATTAGCCACTATGTTTACTAAAAATTTACATAGTGAGATAGCTTATCATCTTGAACTATAATGTGCACATACTTTCAAATAGATCAATGATAAAATTTTGTTGATTGAGTAGATGCTCATCAATAAAGGAGTCATTAAGCTTAATTCAAGTAATCAAAATTAAAGTACCAATCAGGGAAATGGCCAACATCAACATCTCATTCAAGCACAAACATCACAACCAAAACAAAATAATTACCAAGAAATACTGAAGTAATTCAACTGTAATAGGAATGTTGTGGGAAATGGAGTTATCAAATCCCATCATGTACACATAGTGTAAACATAATCTATACCATATTTTTAGCTTACTCCTACCTAGAAACCTCTCTAACCAATGTTGCAAGCACAACAATCAAGACCTGCATAATAAATGTAGTATCTTTTACCATTGCAAATCCCTCCTCCTCAGAGAACCATGCCTGACATCATGTCTTTAGTGACATAGGAGAACCTATTGAGTCTATATTTTATAATCTTAGTATCACTAATTTGATTAGTTAGCCTATACCAAATAATTATCTACAAGGCATTCCTTATCCTGATTGGTACCATGAAAATGAATTCTATGACTATCATCAAGTCAATGGGCATAATCTATGAAGATGTGTCCAAATCAAACATTTAATTGAGAATATGTTAGAGAATGGGGAAATAGCATTATATAATGGTGCTTCTACTTAAAATCCAACTCTTAGGATATATCAAAACCCCCTTCCCTAGCATAATAATTACCAACTGTAAAATAATCATCAACAACAATAACAATGACTAGGTGTAGTAGCAAAATCAAAGGCCAAACTAGTATAATAAAAAAAATCAATAACAAAACCCATAATGACAAAAAAATGGACAAAACCAAGGTTATAATGGTAAAAACCAATAGACCTACCATGTAGTTGCACATGACTACAATAGGGTCATTAGTCATATTGTAGACACCGCAAATGTGTCTGCACCTTGGTTCTCCCCCTTGTCCACCTCAAACCCCTATCCTAACCCTTGGCCTTGGTCCTCTCCATCCATTTGATTAAAATAAACTTAAATATTTTAATTAAGTGGCCCCCTTTCCACCTCACCCTTGCCACCTTGGATTCTCCCTTGAATCCCTCCACCTTCTCCCTAGCATTTATTATGCTAAATCTCCTCATTATCTTTCACCCCACGCCCATTTAAGTGTCCTTATAACCGTTCTTCCCACAACCCCTCGCTCGGCGGCGTGCAAGAATGGGCAGAGGCTATTTTTAGTCTCTGTCCCCATTCTGCCACTGCCGACGTCGGTGAAACTGTCGGCATCGGCATCCTTCAATACCCCTTTCTGCATCCGTTGCAGCCCTTGGACCCTTGAGCTCGCAAACAGAATCCTCTCGGCGCTTTGGCATTCGACTCTCTTCTCTCTGGACCTCATGCATCGGCAGCAATAGAGGCAGGGACTTTAGTTTCTCTAGTTTCCTCTTGTAACAAGTCTTCTGTGGCTCCAACAACAGCTCCTCCGTTCTTCAGTCTGCAAGCCAAAAAGGTAAGCAATTTCATTGTGTTATTTCATTCTTTTCTTTAAGTTTTCAGTTATCTACTGTCTTCTACTTGCTGTGTCCTTCCCCTGAGAGGCTGAAAAGCCTTCTCAGACCCTGTCCCCTGTCCATCTTCCTCTTTCCTGTCCCCCTTTCAATCTAGTCACAGACAACTTCCTCGTCCCTCCTACCAACAAAAGACCCTGCACAGGGCACCCAACCACACCCAGACCATTCTCCAAACCATCCAAGCACACCCATAAACTTTGTCTCAGACCCATCCATGGACCAAAACCAAACCAGACCCGACCACAGGCCACAACCTCGACTGACCACTTCCCCAACCGACGTCGACAGGATAACCGATGTCGGCAGATCAGCTAACTGACGCTGGCGACATTTCCGACCTCGGCGACTGTCATCAGCCCGACAGCTCCTTCAGGTAATCATTTTGTCTCTTCTTTCCTTTTTAATTTGTTTATCACTTTTATATTCTGGCATTCTGTATTTCCTTGGTCTTTATCAGTCTGTTATCAGTGGGTTGACCTCCCTTGAGGAAGTTTTCATACTTCCGGGAACAAGCTTTCGCTTGGCAACCCACTGTCTATCTATCTAACATCTTCTTGTCTAAGTTCTTTTTTTTTGCAGGTGTCATTCCTCCACAGCCAAAGAGGGGTGCTCACAAATGTCTGGATTATGGTGCGCAATCTTCATCCAGGTACTTCACATGCCTTGTCCATTTTCTTTAGTTTCTTTATAGAAAGCGAATTAGCGATAGAAACATTCTGGCACGCCCGGTGGGACTCTAGGTTCCTCTTGGGTTCCTTTTCTTCTTCATTCATTTAAGAGCATTAGGTTCTTACCTTTTCTCCTCCTTCTTTTCTTCTCAATGACACTATAAGCAGGACTAAAATGAATCGTTCTTCCTTGCATTTCTAGACTAGTCTAAACATCATACTCTCAACCCTTTCTCAAACTTGTCTTCATAATAAACATCACATTTTGACTTGGGCATTAAAACACTTTGCATTCATTTCTGCTTGTGCTTGCATCTTCTTAGTCCACATCTAGTAACTTAGATGCATATTGAATAAATCATAGACACTTGATGTTACACTACCAAACCACATGCACTAAAACGAACATAAAACTTACTTGAGACAAGGCCCGACTGGGATTTCATCCCCCAGCGGATACCTTACCCGTCTCGGTGACCCTAATTGGATTTCATCACCAAGGGGGAAGCCCACTCCGTTCTTTGGCGGAGGATAAACTCTAGGCGAGGTATATCTTGGCTAAGCGAGACCAGCTAACCACTAGAATTGTGAAGTGAGGGGAGCTTGCTCCTTAGCACTAGGCCACGTACCAGACCCTAACACAGATTTTTGAGCACCTAAAACAACACCTAAAACCAGCTTTAGACTGCCTTCTTCTAAGACCTTCTTGCAGCCAATCTCCCAAAACATTCATCTAAGGCATAAGCCACAGCTTCTAGAGTTAATTCCTAGGATTTATCGCTTAGGCTTGTCTGTCTCTCTCTATTTTTCCTCTTCTCATCTATTTGTTTGAGTGAGTGAGGATGCTTTATTCATTGTTTTCCCAAGAATATTCAAATCTTTTGGTTCTCTGGAAAACACAGTCACCGGCATTAGTTCTGCCACCGACGTCGGCTTTCCCCTGTTACCAGCATCGGTTCTTCCACCGACGTCAGTTTTCTTCTCTTACCGGCATCGGTTATCTGACCGATGTCGGCCATCTTTCTTACCGACATCGGGTTTTCAACCAACGTCGGTCTCTGTCACTGTTCTTTTTTTTAAAACCAGCAGCCTAAAATCTGTCCCTTCTCTGTCAAAGACTCCATCCTAGTTTTCTGAAATTGAACAACATAGTTTCTGAAGCCTGAACCTTCTTTGCCTTGCATGGTTTTGACTCGTAGCCAAGCCAAGGCTCTTGTCAACCACGCTAGCCATCAACCACTTCCGTCCACCCCATCCGTAACCAGGCCTACAATGGAGTTCAACTCGGAGACTGAAAGAACTCCTACCCGTCCAACCCCGCCTTAGACTCCTATTGTCTAAGAAGGGGACCAAGATTTCAAATGATTCTTGGACCTCAACATCAAGGCCTTGCAACATTATCTCACGCATAGCCGAACGTGAGACTCCTTGGGTAATCCAATCTATGAAATGCCAACCTCCCTTGCCGCAACTATGGCTGTATCGACAGCACCCGTAGTTCAACCTTCAGACACTCGAGCCATCATTTCGACCACTGACCAGACTCAGACTTTGACCAATCCTCCAGGTGTGGCCTCTCCCTCTATCATTGGGCCCACTTCCACCGGGGTTCCGGCCCCCTGTCAACCTCAATCCACTCAACCGCTATCCACTCCTTTTCAGAACCTTGTCATCTCTATTCCACCTACCCTGGCCCCTATCAACACCAGGGTGGCTTCTTACCCCTTGGCCCCCGTTACCACAGTCCAACCTCTCATGGCAACATCGGGCTTAGCTATGCCTTCTACGCAACCACCTTTAGCCTCTTCATCTATCCCTATGATTAGTTACCCCTATGTTGCACCTTTATAGGGACAACCGACTACATCGTATGCATCTCCTAGCCTCTTCTAAGCACCCTACAACTTAGGGGGTGTGCCATCCGTCAATCCGTCAGCAGACATCATCAAAATGCTGATGGACAAGATGACCAGTCTAGAGACTTCCGTTTCCGGCTCGCGCAACGCTCTCTCATACGAGCAAATTTGCAACGAGCCCATTCATCCTTCTATCCCAATCAGGCCATATCCTAGCCAGTGGGAGCTTCCAAAGTTTTCTCACTTTCAAAGCAAGGAAGACCCATAGCAACACTTGCGGGCATTCAGACATGCCTGTTACCTCATTAGCCATGACGATGCGTTACTTTTACGCATGTTTCCTATGTCTCTCTCGGGTGCTGCGCTCGACTGGTACAGCTCCCTTCCCAGCCATTCTCTCTTCTCATTCACACAATTGGCCCAACGCTTCCTCAATCACTTTTCCATTAACATCACTAAGAAAGTCTCCATCACAGACCTCTATTCTATCAGGCAATTCGAGGACGAGTCCATAGCCGACTTCGTTTCTCGATGGAGAGGCCTCATCAACCAACTCTCCTTTTCCTTACCCCAGGCTGAGCTCATTGAACTCTTTTCCCAAGCCTGCGCCAGACATATCTCTTCCACCCTGAGGGTTCAAACCTTTCAAACTTTTGACGAAGCCTTCATGATGGCTCGCAAACTTGAGTTGCATGCCATCGAGGAGAATAAAGTCAAGTTGCGGAGCAATAATCCCAGCTCTAAAACCAATGACTCTTCTTCTGCTAAGCCATCATCATCCAACTCTAAATCCAAGGCTTTAGCCAATGCCGTGGTTGTTAGACCTTCATCTTCTTCGACCAATCAGCTTGAGCCATCCACATCTCAGAGCGCCACTCGCCAGTTCTAGCAGAGATACGTACAACGGCGATATACTCCTCTCGGAGAATCATACGCGTCTGTGCTAGAAAAGCTTGTTAAATAGGGGGTCCTCAATCTCCCTCAAGCCCAACCTCCTCCACAATTCGATCCCTCACATGCCATCCTCACGTGGTATAGGGAGCATGACTTCTGCAGCTTCCATCGTGTTAAGGGACATGACACAGAAAACTGCAAAACTTTTAAGAACATAATCTAAGACATTCTTGAAAAGGGGGATCTCATCTTAGACAATCCAAACGCACCTCCTAATCATGCCATTGACATCTTCAAACAACCATTCCCTAATCATCCACCAACCCAAAACAATGTCCAAACCTTAATTGACGACAATCATGAACACAATATTCGAACAGTCAATACCGTCTCTCCCTTCATCCCCAATCAACCTCAAGAGATTAGTCCATCAATTAGTCCATCACATGTGGACGAACCTCTTTCCCCGGCTAGTTCTCCACCGACCTCTCTCATCTTGGAGGACGCCTCGACTTTACCAGCACCACCGGTCTCGCCATCCTCCGTTCTACTGCCTATGGAGGACCAGACCCTTCCTCCTCCTCAGCTGCAAGTAGAGGGCACCATCATCCCTGCCCTTTACCTGCTCGGGGAGCCTCGCTTTTTGGATTCTTCTCCACCCAGGGAAGAACTTGTCTCCCCTTCATCTTCATCTAAATCTGTCATGACTTCACCACACCATGCATCTAAGACCACTACACCCATCTCGTCTTCAACCCTGCAACCATCAACATCTTCTTCTCAGCCATTTTTCCAGTTAGTGGAGAAAATCGTGCTTCTCCCTCCAAGGAAAGTGATGCCTTAGGTGTTGTGGGAGCGTCTTAAAGCCCTTCAACATACCCGCACCCTCTCATCACATGCTGCTAATCCTTCCAAGGCAGAATCTCGTCAGACTCTTGACAAAGACCAGACTCTCAAACCTCAACCAAACCCATCAAAACCAAAACTTGCATCTATCTCGTCTAAGCCCATCAAATCATTTGGCATTCGTCCTGTCTCCACCCTCACTCACCTGCAAGTGAAGGTGGACCTAGGCTAGACCTCGACCAGTAGCAGTCTTCCAACCAAATCAAAGAAGACTGCCAGACCTCAAAAGCGAATGCCTCCTTCCCCGTCACCATTACCATCCATTTTGGGCCCCCATCCTTCGACCTTGGCTAGCATCCTTCCCACTCCGGCCTCCAATCAAAACTCGTTGCCTCCTTTGCTTCCTCTGCCCAGTCGTCCCTCTCCCAAAAAGACGGCATCAATCACCAAGAAAGAGCCATCTCCGTCTGTCACCGCACCATCAACCCATAAGGTGGTACGGAAACCCCTTCCAACCTCGCCTAAGCAAAAGTCGCCAAACTCGTGCATATCAACTAGTGTGGACCCTTTAGTGGGCTCATACTTGTTGATATTGTGCCGACTTTTGCAGACCTCCAACATAACCCTTCCACCCATCCGACCTTTCCAACTTCTCGGGTCCAAGCCCTCCTGGTTTGATGATACGAAAATTTGCTTATATCATCGTACACCAAGACACGACACTGAGACTTGCTGTGCTCTCAAGGCTATCATCCGCCGCCATATGGAGAAGGACACTCTTCTCCTTGAGGACACTCTTGACCAGACCCCGACTCCTTCCCATCCAACCTCTTCAACCATGACAACATCTCACCAGCAAGACACAACCCCTTCTTCACCTCCTATTTTTGAAATCAATGCTGTCCGTATAACCACTAGGTCGCAAAAGGACAAGGCAAAAGAAAAGGCTGCCATTCCTTGGACCTATCCCTTTGTCAAGCCACCTCTTGCGCCCAAGCCTAAAATTTCTATCCTTAGTGCATCCCAGCCTTCTTCGTCTTCCTCTTCTGGGCCAATTCACGACTCCATGCTGAAGCAGCTTCATCAGACACCTGTGAAGATGTCCCTCTATGACCTTATCCAAACCTCGCCTCAGCACCGACAAGCCCTCATCCAAGCCTTATAGGCAGTGGAGGTCCGACTCGAGGACCCCCAGCCACTCGCTGCCCTCATCCATTCTTTATCTCCTGTCAACTCCATCACATTCAGCGATTCTGAGATTCCCACATCCAACATGGAAGATCAGGATGCAGCCCTCTTCATCATAGCCTATATTGATCGGACACGCATCAAACACATTATGATCGACGGCGGTGCTAGCATCAATATTATCTCTACCCATGCCTTCGATCAGCGGTCTCTTCCCAAGAATTGTGTCTCCAAAACTGACACGATCTTACGCTCTTTCAATGACACCACCACCACGACCATTAGCACAGTCATCCTTCACATTCGCGTTGGTCCGCGCACAGTCCCAGAGCTCTTCTATATCATCGAAGGAGAGTTTCAATACAACATTCTACTAGGCCGACCTTGGATCTGTGCCATGGCCTGTATACCCTCCACCCTGCACCGTTGTGTGAAGTTTGAGTATGACGGGCAAGTCCATACCATTCCCGCTGACCCTTCACCCTTCAAGACTTGAAACACAACCTACCATCCCAATGATGTCCTCATTCCCATCAAGCCATCAACTCTGGCATCGCCTCCATCTGTGAAAGCTTTGACCAGTTCACAGTCGGCGGTCACCCTCACCTCTCCTCTTCAAGCGCTGACCAAAGACCCCATGGAAGACATCTTCTAATGACTATCACTTGGGGAATATTACTTGTTGACCCTAGACATGCTCCAAACTCCGCAAGAGTATGGACACCTTCACCTCAGTCCCAATTACAACCATCAGATCAGGATGGTCGTACCTTATGGTCCTCCTCACTTCCGAACCAACTTTGTCTATGGGGGGCTTAATCAAGCTCCTACCAACGGCAATTCCCTTTCTTCACCCCAACCTTTCACATCAAATTTCTCATTTCTTGGCAACCCCGCCTTTGCACACACTTACCTTTACAGGTGTGCATGGAAGGGTTTTGGTTTTAGATGTTATGAGCAGGGCTGTCATCAGCCTATCAAGCCGCTTAATGACGATGATGCCAAGAAACGGTATGGCCTGGGATATCATGACCCCACTCAGGATCCTTCTGACCTTTGTCCCGAGCCAACCATTGACCAATCTCCTCCAAACTCACCCATTTCTCCTTCGTCACCTACGGAGTCGGTGGTCTCCATCCCTCCTAGTTTTTTTTTCCATAAACACCGTCCGCCTGGAACCCCTGACCTATCAGCTCGATGGGGTGTCCAAGTTTCTCCCTCTCATTTTTCCTAGCATGGTAGAAGATGAGTCGGCAACCATTCACACTGTCCACTGCATTGACGATGATGCCATCCTTTCCTACATGGGTGCCGATGATTCTTTCATCCAGCGTTCCCTCCCTTTCGAGACCCAGGTTATGTTAAATGAATCCACCATTGACATCAACCTCCCTTCTTCTTCTGATGTTCCTCATGTCTTAAAGATTGGCCAATCTTTAGATGCTCAGGAGCAGCTTGACTATGCCCAGTTCCTTTCTGACCATGGCAAGGCCTTTGCTTGGACTTACAGCGACATGCCTGGCATCGACCCCACCATTGCTACCCATAACATTGTCACCAAACCAGAGGCTAAGCCTGTTAGGCAAAAGCTTCGAAAGATGCATCCTCGCATTGCGCTCCTCGTCAAAGAAGAGCTTCAGCATCTCCTTTCTGTCTCCTTCATCCAACCCATCGATTATCCGCAGTGGGTCTCTAACATCATCCCAGTTACTAAAGCAACTGGGGGGATTCAAATCTGCATGGACTATCGCGACCTTAACCTAGCCTGTCCCAAAGACGACTTCCCTCTTCCTAACATTGACCAGCTTGTTGATCTCACGGCCGGCCATGAGATGCTATCTCTCATGGATGGGTTTTCAGGATATAATCAAATCCTGATCGCACCAGAAGATCAGCACAAGACTACCTTTATCACTCCGTGGGGGACTTTCTGCTATCGAGTCATGCCTTTCGTCTTGAAAAATGCTGGCGCCACATATCAGCGTGCCATGACCTACATTTTCCATGATCTCCTCCACAAAATCATGGAGGACTATGTGGATGACCTTCTCGACAAGTCCAAACTTTGCCACGACCACTTGACCATTCTCACAATCATCTTCTCTCGCCTTCTTCAATACAACGTCTGCCTTAACCCCAAGAAGTGTGTCTTTGGGGTCCTCTCGGGCAAGCTTCTCGGCTTCATCGTTTCCTTCCGTGGTATCGAGATAGATCCCGCCAAGATCCGTGCTATCCTCGAAATGCCACCCCCGACCAATCTCAAGCAGCTTTGCAGTCTCTAAGGGAAGCTCCAGTCCATTCGCTGTTTCATCTCACAGCTTTCAGACTGCTGCCAACCTTTTCATCGCCTCCTTAAGAAGGACGTCTCCTTTAAATGGGATAAGGACTGTCAAGAGGCTTTTGAAGCCCTCAAAAGCTATCTAGTCTCTCCACCAGTCCTCATTCCACCTAAAGACGACCAACCCTTCTACCTTTATATCTCTGCCACCAACCATTCGTTAGGTGCCATGATCGCGTACCGAGACGAGCATCATCGTGAGCAAGTGGTTTACTACATCAGTCGAACACTGGTCGACTATGAAACTCGATATACTTATACTGAGAAAATTTGTTTGGCATTAATCTTTTCTACCACCAAGCTCTGCCACTATCTTCTCAACCACAAAACATTTGTCGTCACTCACACCGACCCGCTCAAGTACATGCACTCCAAGCCATATCAAAATCAACGTATGGCTCGGTGGCTTATGCTGCTCGCTGAGTTTGACCTTGAATTCATCCAGCAAAAATCTATCAAGGGGCAAACCATCATTGACCAACTGGCAGATGCCCCTCTTCCCGACAATCAACCTTCACAGTTTGAGTTCCCTGACGAGTCTATCACCACACTCTCCACCGATGACACCATCTACCAAATGACCATGTTCTTTGACGGCTCCAAATGTCAACTCGGTGGGGGTGCAGGGGTCATCCTCATCCCACTCGAAGGGGAGCCCATGCCTCTATCTTTCAAGCTTGACTTTGATTGTACCAATAATATGGCTGAATATGAGGCCTTAATTTTGGGACTTCAAACTGCCCTTTCCCTCCACATCAAGTCTATCAACATCTTCGATGACTCGCAGCTTGTCGTCAATCAAGTTAACGATTCATATCTCTATAAAAATGAATTTTTATAGAGGTATAAAAATCGTGCTGACCTTCTCTTGGCATCTTTCGACCATTACCTCTTGCAGACTGTTCCACGCTCTACGAACAAGTTTGCCGACACCATGGCTTCTCTTGCTTCGCATATCCCATCTTCATCATCGTCATCTTGACTTTTTGTCACAGTGCATCATGTACCTTTGCCTTCATACATCTCTCCTCACATTGACCATATCAACACTATCAATTCTAGCCCACGAGATGACTGGTATAAGCAACTTGTGGACTACTTGTCTCTTTCTGTCACTCCTCCCAACCTCTCTAGCAATGCGTGGTGAGCTTTCATCAAGCGCACAGCTCGCTATACCATGCTAGGAGGTCTTCTCTATAAGTGAGGCTTTGACGGCCTCCTCCTTCACTGTCTAACCTCCACTGAAGCTTCTCAACCCATAAAGCAAGTCCACGACGGGATTTGTGGTGGACACTTCAGTGGAAACTCGGTTGCCAAGCGCATCCTTCGCCTGGGTTATTATTGGCCCACCCTTCATCAAGACTGTAGCGACTATGTTCGACATTGCATCAAGTGTCAACAACACTCTAACCTGCTTCATCTCCCCAGCCATGCCTTGTAAGTTGCTCAGGATTTTTGGCCTTTCTCTCAGTGGGGCTTAGATCTCATCGGTGAAATCAACCCTCACTCGTCTCTTTGTCATCAGTCCATCATCACTGCCACTGAGTATTTCACCAAGTGGGTGGAAGCCATTCCTCTTGTCGACTTCATCAGCAACCACATCATCAAAAACCACATCATCTATCGTTTCGGTGTCCCTCACAAAATCATCACCGACAATGGCAAGTCCTTTAAAAACAAGACTATCCAAAAACTATATGACTCATTTGGCATCAAACTCAGCTTTTCTTTGCCTTACTACCCATAAGCAAATGGGCAGGCTGAGGCTTCCAACAAAATTTTGACTAAGATTCTCATGAAGGTGGTCAACGATATAGGAAGGGATTGGCACATTCATATTCCCTTCGCTTTGTGGGCCTATTGCACTAGCATCTGAACCTCTATGGGTGCTACTCCTTTCTCCCTCGTGTACGGAACAGAGGCTGTCTTACCTCTCAAAGTATAGATCCCATCTCTCTGCATCTCCCTGCATGACATTCTATCCAATGATGACTTTCATCAAGATCGCTTAGCTCATCTTGAGTTACTTGACGAATGCCATCTTGCTGCCCTCAATCATCTCCATGTCTACCAAAGTCGCATAAAGCGGGCCTACGACAAAAATTTGTGAGAATGAGATTTCAACATCGGAGACCTCATCCTCAAAGAGAATCAGCACGTGACCAATATGGAGTGAAGTAAACGAGGAAAATTCACCCCTAATTGGCTTGGACCTTTTATCATCATGCACAAGTATGGGTCAGGGACTTATCGTCTGTCCTCCCTCGATGGACGGCTAGAACCTGAGCCTCTTAATGCGTTGCATCTTCGACCATTCTTCTGTTAGTCGAGTACTCATCTACTTGACACGTAACTTGAGCTCATCCCTTGAGCAATCCTCATCCTCTTGATCCTCATCCCTTTCAACCCTATTCCCCTTTAACGAGTCCTCTACAACCCTTTTATGATGCACGGATGCTCTGTCCTAATAAAAGGGGAGTCCTTGAACTTCTACAGCATTGTCCGTGACTCAAAATCAAAAAATCAAAAATATATATCAAGATGTCAAAACATATCCAAGGTCACAAAATCAAATTCAAAAAGACAGACTGATCCCTTAAAGGACAGCTGTACTATCATTGCTGTAGCCAATAGACTGATCCCTCGAAGGACAGCTATTCAAACATTATATAAAGCAAAAATATAGACCACTCCCTCGAAGGATGGCTATCAAATAGCAACCTTTCTTAGAAGCTTCCTGCATTGATCAGCTTCGCAACATGACCACTAAATCAAAAGACATCTCTATGTAGGCTTCCCGCATTGATCAGCCTGCACCAAAAAAAAAAAAAAAAAAAAAACGGGTCATGGACTTGGCTTGTAGTTGTCTCAGGGTCTCCTATAAAAAAGGGCAAGGTTATTCTTTCTCTTAAACTGGGTTACCCTATTCTCTTCCTATCACCCGCTCAGGGGACTTCGAGCTCACTTTGTCAAAGTGATTCGATTACCGTTCTAACACAACACTGGTCAACGACGTAATGCATGAACGGGGCTTTTGTTCTAATAACCCCTATCTATGCTTCCTTTTTGGTCCTTGTCAATGAAAGGGCAATTTGCCTTTCATCTTTTCTTTACACTTTGGTCACATTTAACCGCATCAATTGGCGACTCAACTCAAACCAAGCCATTTTTCATCATTTTCAGCTAGCATTATCCTAGTCCATTTCACATAGTTTCCATGGACACCAATACACATGGGAACTACCGACCAGGCCCAATTTATGTTAAGCATAAACCAATACTTGCTGAAGCATAAATAGACTTCCATTCATTTTTAGCATACATCCATCACGACTATGGAAACTTGCTAGGGATGAAAGCCTCTCGACCAATGTGACATCGGTAGCATCATCTTGCCCTCATCATTTTGACACTTGACCACATCCAATCATCGATCAATCTTTTCACTTCGTCCAAACTACATTGGTCTGAGGCCCCATGACTAGGGCTATGTAGGCAGCACTCAGATAACACATCCTCTGAGGTTAGCTCGACCACCCCCATTTGTTCATCTTTTTGATGGACAAACCTTCTCTTCTACGACCTTGACCCTGACCACGACCAGTCTATTGACAACTTTGACCAAGACCAATCAGTCTCTTTGACCCTTCCTCCCTTTTAGGGAGAACTACATTGGCCTGAGGCCCTTCACACAAGGGCTATGTAGGCAGCACTCAGATCACATGACGTTTTCTGAGGTTAGCTCGGCCACATCCTTTCGTCCATCCATCCCCTTGACCAATGACCATCCTTCGACCTTCGATCACTTCCAAGACATTGTTGCCTTGGTTGTTTTTGCGTGTATGCTACCTCACGATTGGTTAGCAGAATTGTTTGTAGACCCTATTTTTGACCCCTCACAAGTATAGGATCGCAAGCCAATTGATCCCTATTACTTGTGGCTCTTTCGTGTTTTTGGGAGCACTTCCTGAGCCTGGGATACCTGGAACACGATGACCATTTGGAGCTTCAGCTTAGATTGAGTGACCTGATCAGTAGACGAATAAATGCTGGGGCCTGGTTACCTCAATTTTGGCACTCCTTGACCCTCGACATGCAACAATTTGACCCGACTATCCCGTGAAGTGGTATACGCGCAATCACGACTATTGCAGCATTTTCGCTCACACTCTTCTATCCATTTCTCTGTCAAATTGACACTCGATCTTCGGTTCCCTTCTCTCAACTATCGCTTTGAGGGGGGAACACCTCATCCTTTTCCTGGGGCAACCAACTCCTATTTTTGTCTTGCAGTTCGTCAAGAACAACCAACAAGACAAAAAGGGGCAAATGTAGACACCGCAAATGTGTCTGCACCTTGGTTCTCCCCCTTGTCCACCTCAAACCCCTATCCTAACCCTTGGCCTTGGTCCTCTCCATCCATTTGATTAAAACAAACTTAAATATTTTAATTAAGTGGCCCCCTTTCTACCTCACCCTTGCCACCTTGGATTCTCCCTTGAATCCCTCCACCTTCCCCCTAGCATTTATTATGCTAAATCTCCTCATTATCTTTCACCCCATGCCCATTTAAGTGTCCTTATAACCATTCTTCCCACAACCCCTCACTCAGCGGCGTGCAAGAATGGGCAGAGGCTATTTTTAGTCTCTGTCCCCATTCTTCCACTGCCGACGTCGGCGGCCATTCAGCCGACGTCGGCAAAACTGCCGGCATCGGCATCCTTCAATACCCCTTTCTGCATCCGTTGCAGCCCCTAGAATCTTGAGCTCGCAAACAGAATCCTCTCGGCGCTTTGGCATTCGACTCTCTTCTCTCTGGACCTCGTGCAATAGCAGCAACAGAGGCAGGGACTTTAGTTTCTCTAGTTTCCTCTTGCAACAAGTCTTCCATGGCTCCAACAACAGCTCCTCCATTCTTTAGTCTGCAAGCCAAAAAAGTAAGCAATTTCATTATGTTATTTCATTCTTTTATTTAAGTTTTCAGTTATCTACTGTCTTTTACTTGCTATGTCCTTCCCCTGAGAGGCTGAAAAGCCTTCTCAGACCCTGTCCCCTGTCCATCTTCCTCTTTCCTATCCCCCTTTCAATCTAGTCCTAGACAACTTCCTCATCCCTCCTACCAACAAAAGACCCTGCACAGGGCACCCAACCACACCCAGACCATTCTCCAAACCATCCAAGCACGCCCATAAACTTTGTCTCAGACCCATCCATATACCAAAACCAAACCAGACCCGACCACAGGCCACAACCCCGATCGACGCTGGTCACTTCCCCAACCAACGTCGGCAGGATAACCGACGTTGGCAGATCAACTAACCGATGCCAGCGACATTTCCGACCTCAGCGACTATCATCAGCCCGACAGCTCCTTCAGGTAATCATTTTGTCTCTTCTTTCCTTTTTAATTTGTTTATCACTTCTGTATTCTAGCATTCTATATTTCCTTGGTCTTTATCTATCTGTTATCAGTGGGTTGACCTCCCTTGAGGAAGTTTTCATACTTCTGGGAACAAGCTTTCGCTTGGCAACCCACTGTCTATCTATCTAACATCTTCATGTCCAAGTTCTTTTTTTTTGCAGGTGTCATTCCTCCATAGCCAAAGAGGGGTGCTCACAAATGTCTAGATTACAGTGCGCAATCTTCATCCAAGTACTTCACATGCCTTGTCCATTTTCTTTAGTTTCTTTATAGAAAGTGAATTAGCGATAGAAACACATATTATAGGGGGTAGCATTAAAACCATCTCCATTAATCTTAGACTAAGCACTATTAGCCTAAACCATTATGAAACAAAAACATTTAGCCAAATTACATGGATAATCCTTCTTTGACTTGAGAGTGCATAAAGGCAAACCAAAATACTAGGAATTCCCCTTTTGGACCTTATATCGATAACTTGTCCTTGCCATGTGACCACATATGAGTACACTGGCAATTATGACTTATCTTATCTGGTCCCACACCATTCCCAACATTTTTTAGCAATAATTATCCAATATTTAATCCCAATTGTGTAATCATAACTTAGAGGTCAAAGATTACTATCCTAATCCCACCACCATCCTCCACTTTACCTATTATCCAATTGATCATTCAGCCTTAGAATAAATCATTCAATACTAACCAAGATAAGAAGTTTGATATTGTGGAACAATTACAAAAGACAATATCATAAATTTCTATTTTATATTTGTTATGAATGTTATCAATCCACAAGAACATCTTGAATGAGTTTTTAACCCAATCCACTATTGCTAGTGACATATCTCCTAAAAATTTCAAGCTTTGCTTAGACACCTAGCTCCAACACAACAAGTCACCTTCAACCAAAGTGATATGTCTTCCCTTGGCCTACTCCATAATAACCCATTGTATATATAAGTTTATATAAAGTGGCATAAATTTAAATGTGTTCTTATAGACAATGGATTATGCCTCAACATAATGTCTCTAAAGCTCATTAAGATTATTGGGTACACCATGGTATATCTCCAACCAAAAATAATAACCGTTAAAGCATATGATAATCAAGAAAAAGAATCACAAGGCACCATTAGCTTGTCAGTTATCATTGGGCCTTTGACCCATGATACACTTTCCCATCTAATTTATCTTGAGTTGTCATACAATATGATTCTAGGTAATCCTTAGTTACATGAGATTCATGCAGTCCCATCAATGTTGCACGAATGTGTCAAGTTTTGTCACTCAAGGATGGAAGTGAATAATCTAGGAGATTTACACCTATATAAACAATAAAAACATCTTGAGGCTAAATGTTAAAGCTACAATTATTAGTATAACATGAATCCAAGTTTTAAGTAGGATAAAAGAAAGGATATACTTATTGATCCTTCACCAGATAATTGTATAGATCCTAATACCCTAGATTCCATTTCCCATATGCTACCTCCTAAAGCTTCTAATCATTTAAAAATTTTAGATAATGGACTAGGAGAGTATGTGAACCATAATACATTTCATATTACCAATCTTCCTCATAATCTAAAAACCTTTGGGTGACCTAAAGTCACCCCACATATGCATTAGCAACAAAAGAACAAAGATAAGGGACCTGTCACATTGGTACCTAGCATCTGGCCTAGAACCTAACCCTCTTGAAGTGGATGAATCATGGGTATAAAATGATAACCAAGCTGATTATTATAAAAGTACAAAGTATACTATTCCTAATAAGATCATGGAGCATCACAATTATGAAAGAAGAGGCCTCAAATTGAATCGATAAGGAACCATCGATCTAATTTCCATGACTAAGTATGAAAGACCATATGGACTTAGATTAAAACCACTTGGAGGTGACCCCACATATCTTATTCAAACTCTATCACCAGTGACTAGTGATGATGATGTTGATAGTGAAATAGAGTCTAATCATAGCCTCACCTTTGATGACCTAGTTAAAACCAACCTATTTGATAACAATGCCATGTTTACCCTTACCCTGGCCATTCATCACAACCCATTACCATTATATTATCCCCAACTAATAGATTAGGACCAACAATAATCTAGTCTTCCAATTAATGAGTTCTAGAATAATGAGGCATTCTGTGACTTCTTAGGCCTTAAATACAACATTTTGTTGGGAGATCATAAGTTAGGATTTTCAATTACATTAGATCTTGTAGCCTAGTTTGGAGAACAGGTGAATACCCTCAGCCAGAAACAAATAAGTAAAACGTTAAGGTCCCAAAGTGAAAACCTCTTTGAGGCACTTTTTGACCATGGAAAAAGTAAAGATAAAGGTCTGTACCATTAGATGGGGATGTTCATTCTTCTTTGAATTTAGACTAGGAGACCACCAACAATGAAGTTGCCTATGGATCCAAGTTCAGTTTTATACAAAAACAAGTATCTAATCAAATTCTTCAAGAATTTTTTATTGTTTTTGTCACATGGCCAGATCTTCCATTAAGAGACTCAGATTCATCATCCCTAGGAGAAGTTGAAAAGCAAGTCCTAATAGAGGACCATGACATAGTCCAATAGTTCAAGTCATTACCTACTATCTTAGAAGATATTTTAACCCTTCTAGTTGAATATAAAATAGAGGAAAACATTAAGACTCCATCAGACCCAAAATGAATAAAATTAGGTACATCCCTCACTAAGGAGGAACATGAAGTCTTTACAACTCTGTTGAGAGAATTTGTAGATATCTTTGCATGGGCCTATTCTGACATGCCAGGTTTAGACCCCACCTTAGTTCTGCACCACCTTATGGTTAATCCTAATGCCAAACTAGTAAAACAAAAGCTATGTAAGATTCATCCTCGCATTATTGTATTGGTAAAGAAAGAGTTGGAAAAACTCTTAAAAGTAGGATGTATCTAATATATTGACTACTTAGAATGGATCTCTAATGTGGTACCTATTAGTAAAAACCCTGAAGGGATAAAAATTTGTACTAATTTTTGAGACATCAAAAAATCTTGTCCTAAAGATGATTTTTCATTACTTAATATTGACATGATCATAGAATCCATGGTAGGTTATGAAATTCTTTCACTCATGGATGGATTTTTAGGATATAACTAGATCAGAAAGCACTAGAAGACCAACATAAAATAGTATTCACCACTCTATGTGGAACATTTTATTATTAGGTAATTCCATTTGGCCTTAAGAATACTAGAGCTACATATCAAAATGCCATGACTATCATATTCCATGATATTGTTGAATACTATGTAGATGACATATTAGGAAAATCCAAAACTAGAGTCAACCATCCAGTAGTGTTGCATAAGATATTTGAAAGATTATAGGAGTACAAAGTTAGACTCTATCTAGATAAATGTGTGTTTGGTATAGTTTTAGGAAAATTACTTGGCTTCATCATGTCTCATAGGGGTATTGAAGTCAATTTATCTAAAGTCCATGCTATAACCAAGATGCCACCACCAATGAATTTCATGCAACTCTATAGTTTACAGGGTAAGATCCAATCAATTCAATGCTTCATTTCATAGTTAGTAGACAATTGTCATCCATTTACACAAATTTTAAATAAGGGAGTTTCATTTCATTAAGATGATCACTACCAAATATCTTTTCAACAACTCAAAGACTATCTTGTTAATCCACCTATTTTATTACCTCCTATACTAGGAAAGCCATTCTTGTTATACCTATTAGCTACTGACCATGATTTGGGGGCACTCTTGGCTCAACATGATGACAAAAAAAAATAGCATGTTGTATACTACCTAATATATAATTTGGTCACATATGAACATAATTATGTACCTATTAAAAAAGCTTGTCTAGCCATGGTATTTGTAACTCATAAATTACACTATTACATGCTAAATAATAAGACCATGTTTATTTCAAAAGTATATCCACTTAAGTATCTACTATATAAAATAGATTTGAATGGTATAATGGCTAAATGGATCATGCTTCTTAGTGAGTTTGACATAGATTATGTTAATTAGAAGGCAATCAATGGACAAGTTCTTATAGATCAACTTGTTGATGTACCTATCACAGACACACAACCACTCACATTTCAATTCCTTGATGAATCCATAATGACCATCATTGACATATCCCTTGATGAGTATCACTAGAAGATATATTTTGATAGTTCATTTGTTTCACATGGATCGAGGGTAGGCCTATTTATTGTTACACCATAAGGGGATCTAATCCCTAAATCATTTAGAATTATCTTTCCTTGTACAAATAACATGGCTGAGTATGAAGCACTTGTTATAAAACTTTGATAGGTAGTGCATTGCAACATATCTCATCTCCAAGTTTATGGTGATTCTTAGTTAATCATCAATTAGGTTACAAATAATATTCATACCAAAGATGACAAGATGGTTCCATATAAAGCCATGGTTGACACTCTTAAGAAAAAAATCACCAACATTCACTTTGAGCACATACCAAGGGATATTAATAGAACTATAGATGTCATGGATACTACTCACTCTCTGATTATACAAATAGATAAAGCTAGAGAGTGTCAGTTCCTCATTGAGAATTTATCAACACTAGCTCATGAACCTTCAACCATTAGAATGATTTGTGATATTATTGGTCCTAATTATATCTGGTACTCATACCTTTATAACTACCTTCATGACCAAGTTATACCACCTAAACTATGTCAAAAACAAACCAAAGCCTTCATTCATCATTCTACTCATTATACTCTACTTGGATCTACCCTTTACAATCACAATTTAGATGGAACTCTACTTTGTTGTTTAACTTTGATAGAGTCTACACTAGAATTAAGAGAAGTTCATGAAGGAGTATGTGGAGATCATTCTAGTCGAGTAGTCATATTTAAAAAGATATTATGTATTGGTTATTATTGGCCCATGCTGGATGTAGATACCATTACATATGTAAACAATTCTGATAAATGTCAATAACATGCTAATCTAATTCATGCCCTAGCCAAAACTCTAAAACCAATGTTGACACCATGGTGATTTTATACTTGGGGGCTTGACCTCATTGGGAAGATCAATCCAACTTCATTTGATGACCATAAACATATCCTGACCACCACCAAGTATTTCACTAAGTGGGTTGAAGCTATACCCCTCACTTACATGATTGGAAAGCAAATTTCCAAATTTGTCTTCAACCATCTCATTTACTACTATGGTATCCCCTTTGACATTATATCTGATAATAGAGGATCTTTCAAGAATAATGATGTAGATTACGTATGTATTGAGTATAACATCACACAATATTTTTTTACAACATATTACCCTCAAGATAATAGCTAAGATGAAGCATCAAACAAAACCACTATCAATATTCTCAAAAATATTGTTAATGATGTTAGTCATGAGTGGTACCTATAGATATTCGCTACCCTTTTGGCATATTATACCAATCATTTTACCCCCATAAGATCCACTCCATACTCACTTTTTTATGGTACTAAGGCCATCCTTCCCATTGATGTCAATTGCATTCACTTTGCATCTCTTTCAAGCATGTCCTGGATGATCATGACTATCGAGTAGCTCACTTGAAAGAGTTAGACCTACTTGATGAGAAATGCATAGTTGTGCTCAAAAATCTTCAAGCATATCATAATCAAATCAAAGGCCAATATAATTGGCATGTTAAGTAAAGAAAATTTAAACTTGGTGATCTCATTCTTAAATGTTTTTCAAAGAATACTATGACTAAGAATAAGAATAAAGTAAAATTCAAACCAAACTAGATAGGGCCTTTCATCATTACTATAGATTATGGATTATGAGAATATAGGCTTGCCATACTAGATGGAGATGAGATTCTTGAGCTAATGAATATTATTTATCTCAAGTAGTATTATGCTTGAGCACTATGGTGTATTATCTATAAGGACTATTTTAGTTATGCCATTTTATCATTATTATTCTTTGTATGAATATCATCTATCTATCCTCTTAGCCATATTCATTTTTCTCTTCTGACCTATCATCCCAGTGTATTCTAAATCCTATCCCACTTGGCCTTAGTTTTTTCCATTTGTTAAGTATTTTTAGCATCAAGGTATATTGATCAATTTCATCATTTAGCTCACCTACTTCAAATATAGATCATATTTTTTAGCAGTGTGATAGAAGTTTCAGTAGTTACATCCTTCGTTTGTTATTCCTTTCTTATCATCAATATTGTTACTAATTATAAATACCTTTGGGCAAATTAGTACTATTGATCCATGTCATTGTGTCTTAGTTATAACCACCAATGGGAAAACTAGGGGAATTTTTTTTTTATTAATCCTTGATGTACCAACTTGCCACTTCTTATGTTGTACTTTGCTTTTTTACCAATTTTGCCTATTTTGTTTGAATTAACTAATGTACTAGTCAAATTCCTCCATTGTAGGGTAGAACTATAGTGACTTGAGGTTCTACTCTAGGATCATGTAGGCATAACTTGATACTTATTAAGGTTAGCTCAGTCAACCCCTTGCCATGCTCTGACCATTTTATGAGCAACCAAAACTATGCTTTCACTATTTTATGAGCAACCTAATTTTGAATGCTCTCATCATTTTTTGAGAAACCTAAGCCACGCTCTCACCATTTTGTGTGAAACCTTGGTTTAAATTCTCTCATTATTTTGGTATCTTGAACCATTTAAGTGTCTCATCATTCTTGATCGAGTTGAGAAACTTTAAAAAATTCCAAAAACATTTTAAAAATCATTAGAAAAGAACCAAAATATTAAGCACTTCTTTGCCTTAAGGATTATGGGATCTCTTACTAAGTTACAAGAAAATCACTTGTCACTTAGTTTCCCCATCCTTTTTGGCCTTTTATCTCACACACTTGCCATTTTACAAGACCATTCCTCTTGTTCTATCACATCCATTCTATTTATTTTCCTCAGTTATCACATTCTTCCCATTCCTTGGGAGAACTATATTGGGCTTGAAGTTTTTTTTAGATATTACATCTATGGAACTATGTAGGTAGTATCCACTTGCTTAGTGCATATGGAGACATCTCAACCAACCCCTTCATTTTATTCTATTCCCCCATTGTATTTGTTTGCTAAGTTATTGCCTATTTTCTAGGGGCAATGTTTATATGGTTTCTATTGAGTGTTTCTTTGTTTTTTTCTTTGTTCTTTTATTTGTGTGTCTGTTTATTTACTTTCAACACTATTTCCTTAATTTAGTTTATGTGTGTTCAATGGGTGATTCCTTGCCCACACTTACAGTTGAATCCATCCATATTCATATGTTTACATTATCATCATGGTTTCTATTATTAGTGAATTATTTTCTATTAAGTATTGGATTATAGGAGTCAGTCCTTATGCATATTTTGGCCAAGTCCTCATGATGATATATCATGATGCCTATCAACACATGTTACAACAAACCTTTGCTTCAAGAAGTCTATTCAGTAATGGTAGTATCTCTTTGGCATCGACATCTTAATTCTATCCTAATCATATCCCAAATAGAGTAGTTAAACATGAAATAATTTCAACCTTTATTAGTTTAGATAAGCATCTCCCTACTAGTAGGTTGTTCTAATTCATCATTACCCTCTATGTTAATTTATCATCATTGCCCAAATTTATCCTATTTTCCATAATTAGGGCCTAATTATTATAACCACCTATGGGTAAATCATTACACACCATCACACCTACATTTCTCAATGATTATAACCACCTTTGGTCAAATCATTATGTTGTAATCACTTTACTTTTTTCCCATACATGGGCATGTTATTATCTTGTTTATCTATCCTAACTGGGGAATTTCCATCTTCTTAATGATTATAACCAATTTTGTTCAAATCATTATGTTATCATATAATGTAGCCACTATCAGGGTATAATGCTTATAACCACCTTTAGGAAAATCAGTGTACACCATCCCACTTGTATTCTTAGTGTTTTTGACTACTTTTTCAATATCATTTTGTTTTCACCCCATCACCTTTCCTTTCTTTGGTCCCCTCATTTTTCTTCTTTCTTTTTGAGGGATCATTTTTGACCTACTTATGCCAACCATTCCCTTGATGGGGCATCATATAGTTAATTTATCATCATTACAGTTTTAGGCATACATGACATTTTCATTCTTTGAGAAGATATTACTGTGCTTATAACTTTTAATGTCTTCCTAAATATGGGAAAACTATAGACACCTAAATTTGGCCATTGATAACGTCCAACCAAGGTTTTGACTAATTTATACCCAAAATGCATAATTTGGCCTAAAAACACTAAAACATGCTAAATAAGGTGAAAGTGACATATTCAAATGTCAATTTTGGCCAGGGTATCCCTAAATGGGGTAATAAAATTTATGGGCTAGCTAAATTTGATCATATCATCCCAACTCAAAGTGCTAATTTTGTAATTGGGTGATTTGGATTGCTCTTTACTATCAAATATCTTGCATGAGAAATGTGCCTTTATTATTTTCTATTGGTAACATTCTAAAAGGAAATATGGTTCCAATGCATCTAACATTGACTTTTAATTATAATCTAGTCAAATTTTGGACCAATAATAAGGCATTCTGATCAATTTGTGTGCACAAAGTGCTTAAACAAGCTTAAGATGTAAATAAACCAAACTATAGTCTAATCATGAATTCCATGGAAACTTGTTAAATACTTATTTTTGGAAATGAATATTGAATATCTACATCTTTAGGTGACCTCATTTATTAGGAAGATATCCCTACGCCATAAATTCCATAAATATCAAGATTCATGCCTCCCATGCCTCATCAAAGGCCTCCTTTCCTCTTAATTGCTCCTCTATCACAAATATTGATGAGCCTATTTATTAATTTTAATTTCATAATTGGATTAATTCTCAACCATACATCTCAATCTTAGGATGGATGGTTTAGGTTGATTCTAGACATTTGCAAAAATCTATAAATATGAGGCCTTATCACATGAATTTTAATATTTGATAATGCAAATTTATAATGCAAAAACGATTCCAAAAGTCATTTCAATTAGTGTTACCATGTCAAATTTATTCCAATCCAAGCCAAGCCACAAGCCAAAGGTGATAAGGAGAGATGGAGGTAGCCAAACTTCCATTAATAAGGACTTCATGAGCACAAGCCAAGCAAGCCACTACAACAAGCATTTTAGAGCATCCAAAGGAGGTAAAAGAAGGTTTCTTTTGAATTTTAGTTGTGTGTTATATTCATGTTTGCTAACTTAGTTCTCCCTAGTGTCTAGGCCTAGAGATATTATGCGAGTTAGTGTGTTTATTTCATTTTATTTTCATTTTGAAACTAACACGATACTAACCATCCTCTTTTGAGTCAAATTCTTAGATCACAGGATTAATCGTAGTCATAAGAGATGGGTTCCCCACACCAAGAATGCCAAAAATAGGGTGTTTTGGCTAAGTAAAGGGAAGCTTGAAACATCTCAAAATATTAATGAATCCAATCTATAGAGAGGTATGTCCATGATATTGAATCTTGCATCCCCAAAGAAATAGATAAAATGGGCACACTAATGCATACCTTAAAGTGTACTAACTATCATTGGTGGGAAATGAAAATACCTAACTTTACAACATAGCAAGATTTCAAGGCATCAATATGCACTAGGTTTGGTAAGAGCAATGAGGTCTTGGACATACCTACCTACTTATATGATTCTAACCCAATCACACATATACGGTTATGTGAAGAAACTAACACTATCTATGGAAATAATGTGCCAAAAGGCATGTGGGTGCATGCCTTTTATAAGACCTTGAAGACATGGGTGTGAACATGGTTTATTTTAAATGAGATGTGCCATGAGATAAGGAACTAGGAGATACTCAAGGAGAGGTTTATGGAAAACTCTTTTTCTTCATACAACTTAGAGCTATTGGAACAATTGCAAGTCATTCATAGGGTAGTGTTTGAGGACATCACCATACTAGAAGAGGACCTTAGTGAAATGTTTATGTAGAAATTAATAGGACTCTTGACATTTGTTTAAGAGTGGGTGCTCAATAATGACTCTAGTGAGGAAGATGATGAGACCTAGAAAGAGTGAAATTGGAAGGATCTAGTAGGGAAGAAAAAACTTGTGTGACTTGTGGATGACAATGTCCTAGACAAAGATGATCTAATGAATTTTTGAATTGAAACAACTGAGGGGACCCAAAAATTTGAAGACTCTCATCATGAGAAGAATGAGCCCTATCATGCACCACTTAAGACCACTAAAGTAGACATTAGCATAGAAGGTGATCCAAAGATTTCCCCCATAGGTGCTTAATAATCTAAAATGGAAATGGTATGAATCATAGACCTCCTTAAATATTTCAATGACTTATTCCCACATAACTATTGAGATATGAAGGGAATTCACCCTTCCCTTGGTAAAATGAGCATCAAGTTGGTGGATAACACAAGGTTAGTCAAGAAATACTTGTACCAACTAAATCCTAATCTTCATTCCAAGGTGAAAATAGAGATTAATGGAATGCTTATTACTAGAATCATCTACCCTATAAAATAATCTAAATGGTTGAGTTTGATTGTCATCAACATCAAGAAGGATGGCCACATTTAGATATGCATTAACTACATGATTTTGAATGCCACCTAAGTTAATGATACATTCTTGATCTTATTCACTAATGAGGTCTTGTATGGAGTCATAGGTTACAAAATCTATAACTTCATTGATGATTTCTTAGGCTACCATCAGGTGTAGATTAAGGAGGAAGATAAGCCCAAAATAACTTTTATGACTAAATGGGGTTTTTTCACTTATAATGTGATGCCATTTGGACTCAATAATGTGCCATCTATATTCTCTAGGGTAGTAATCACTACTTTCATGTAATTTATCCATCAGCTCCTCTAAGTGTATCTCAATGACTAGATGATGTATGGTCTTTTAAAAGACCACTATGAGAATCTACACCTCATGTTTGAAAGGTGAAGATAGCTTCATATATATTTAAATTTGAAGAAGTGCATCTTCATAACTCCATTTGGGAAATTGCTTAGGCACATCATTTTCAAGGATGGTTTATTTGTTGATCTGATGAAGATAACCATCATAATCTAGCTCTAAACTCCCTTAATGTAGAAATATGTTTGCACCTTAATAGGCCATTATGGAGACTATAAGAAGTTCATTTGTAGCTATGAAAATATCATAACACCTATATAGGATCTCCTTCACAAGGATGAACCATTCTACTAGGGTGTGGTATAAGGGGAGGCCTTTGAAACACTAAAGCTGAAGTTGACTAACACACCAATTTTATAATTTCCAAACTAAACTAGCCCTTTCCACCTCTATGTTTATGATTTAGGCTTTACCATTGGTTCCATATTAGTGTAACTATGTGAGGGTAATATGGACCACCCCATCTCCTTCATAAGTAGGAAATTGATACATATAAGACAAAATTACACCACCATTAAGCATGAGGCACTAGCAATGGTCTATGCCTTAGAAAAATTTATTAAATACTTATTGGTAACCCCATTCATCTTTTTTATAAATCATGAGGTTCTCAAGTACCTCATGAAAAATCCTATTTTACATGGGTGCATATGTAGATGGATTTTTATTTTCCAGGAGTTATAGTTCTCTATTATCATTAAAATCAAAAAATAAAAGTTGGGGTTAGACCATGTATCCCACATCAATTCTAATGATGTAGTGGCATAAATTAAAGATCGAATGCTAGATGTGAAACTATATAGATTACATCACATTGTTGAATATTTATCACATATTATTGCTTTCCTAATGTCTAGGTTTGTACCCTAGGTCTTATCAACTAAGGAAAAGAAATAACTTGTAGTTCATGGTGCCCCTTTCCAACTCATTGAGGGGGAGCTATAAAAATTGAGTAGTGATGAAGTCATGTGCTATTGTGTTTTAGGAGATGAATGAGATCCCATCTTACAATAAGTACATGAAGGGATTGTAGGAGGCCATTCTGTTGGATATGCAATAACATGCAACGTATTATAGTCAAGTTTATATTGTCCAAACCTATTCTAACATGCTAAGGATTATGCCAAGGAATGTGATGTATGCTATCATATCTAAAAGACCAACCACCAAAAATGCCTCTCATTCCCATTCTTTCCTAAGCACCATTCAAAAAATGGTCCATTAACTTTGTTGGGATAATAACTCCTACATCATAGTGCTCAAGTGCTAGATATATTTTAGTAGCCACTAACTGCCTCACCAAGTGAGCTGAAGCTATGCTAAAAAAATACTATAAAATTATAAAATCCATCTGATTCATATGGGAGAACATCATAATCTGGTATAGATGCCCATTGAGTCTAACTAACATTTGGGGTACCTATTTTATCAATGAGACAATGCACATCCTTTTGACTGAACACATGGTATCATACCATAAAACCACCCCATATCATCTAGGCCAATGGTACAACTAAAGCATTCAATAAGATCTTAGGAATGTGTGTGACAAATAAATGTGATGTTGGTCATAAGGATTGGGATGATAATGCATCATTGGTACTATGGGTGTACCATATGACATATAAGCACATGAACAAGGTTGCACCAATTCAAATAGTGTTTGGCACTAAAGTAGTTCTACCCATGGAATTCATGATTCTCTCCTTATGCATTGTATGGATTAGTCTCTTAGACAACCAACAATCTTTAAGCATAATGTCATAAGACATAGATCACTTGGATGAGAAGTGCACATAAGCCAATTGGAGTTAGTAGATTGAGAAGGAGCATCAAAAACACTAACATGACAAGAATATCAAGCATAAGGATCTGACTAAAGGAACATTGGTGTTGCTATATGATTCCAAATACCTAAAGCACCTAGGAAAGTTTCAAATATGGTGGATGGGTCCCCATATCATATAACACATATTGGAAAGACGTTCATGTAATATATGCATGTTGTCCAATGAAATACTCCCTAAGTATTTCAATAGCAACTGATTGAAGCTACATAGGTAGTATGATGGCACTTATGCCATGAAAATGACTTCTTGGTCACTAGTTAGTTTGAATTTGATCTAACTAGAATAAAGTTTGGTGCAAGCCAAATGATTCTTTTTATTTTTTATTTTTTTCCTTATATAGTTTATAGAGGTAGTGAGTAGTGTATGGTAGTCATAAGAACTTATGTATTATCCCTTCACACATAATTCTAATTGGGTGAGTCAAGCACCTGTACCCTCTTGGCACATGAGGCTTGACATCTAAGTAGTGGGTGCATGAAGAGTAATAGGTACAAGTATAAGTAAAAGATATATATGGGAAATATGAATAGTGCAAGGCACTTGAAGACCCAAGAATGAACCACTATGGAATTACCTTTACACCAACTTTAAAAGAGGGTTCATCGATTGATCCAGTGCTAGAGACCAAAAAGGATAGTGAAGATGCTCAAATAAGTGAAGATGCATAATCTAACAGTGTGCAAGAGAACCAAAGAATGAGACAATGCACTAGAGGGATAGTGCAAGGGATTTATATGGCGTACGATAGGCCAAGGCAAGATGACGTGAAATAAATTAACCAAGGTAGAAAAACACACTTGAAATAGGAATGTGGCTAGAAAATAAAGTGGAATTGTGAAGGTTGAATCTCATAGATATGAGGCACTACACCTAGGTTACCATAAGAAAGGCAAAGGTTATGCCAAAGCATATAATCATAGAATTAAAATGTATAAGTCAGCTAGTATACACCTGGAAATGAGTGGGAATTGACCATTTGAACTACACGTCACTTCACCAAAAAATCCATTAGGAAAATTCAATGAGGCAGTGGTGGTAACATAAATATACACATTTAATGTGTATAGGACAAGATATTTTTAAATATATCATAGATTTTTTCAATTTCTAATAAATGAAGGCATCTATGTCACTAAGCCTACATTAATGATGGTAGTTGACATGAGAAGGGTATAAAATAATGATCATAAAACTTGCTTAGGATATAGAGTTTATTCTAACTCAAACTTAAAACAAACCTAAGAAAGAGCCAAAGAATTGAAGAGAGAAAGAACCCTATCATAGTGATATTTTGAGTGATTCAATCACCTATAGTGAATGAAATCATAGTGAGAAAGAGTGCATTTGTAGTGGGGCCAATGTGAAGGGTTAGAGAGATAAATTTAAGTAGAGAATCAAGTTAGAATGAGGAGTTGTCACCCAAGCCATCATTAACAACTAATGAAGTTTAGATTTGAGATCACAGTTATAGATCCCATGACTATAAAAGTGTTAGCCACTATTCAAATCTTCAAAAAACCACCCCTCCCTAGGTTTAATATAAGCCAATTAAAAATGGTGAAGAAGAGGAAGGGAATAAGCTCTACATTAGTGCAGATACAACCCAAGAGGGTGAAGATTATCGAAGAAGCATCTACCATAAAATCCAAGGTGTAACTAATCAAAGATATTAGCATCACCAAGGTAGACATCGAGGTGCTAACAAAGATGTCATACCAGCATATATAGTTTTCCCTAAAAGTTTAGGTGGGGGAAAGTTGGTACTCATTTTCACATAATTAATAGCTCAAAGAATACAACCATCAGATATCAAGTCACTTCCAAGACTTAGCACATGATTGGACGATAGACATAGGGTACAAGATGCTAGAAGGTGATGCCCTATTTGATGTCTCAATTCGAGACAAGTTGATTGCTTCTGGCATAACTCAGATCTCTTAGTTTCATTCCTTAATAAAGCTAGAGGATCTTATCTAGTTCCTTCTTTCATGCATCCATGAGGACCACATATATTTTTCAAGATTGTACATGAATATTTTTGTATAGAGGATAAAAAGGATAACTAGGATCCCATATATTGGTAGAGACATCCATCAACTAATAGATGATGTCAAAGAAGTAGATCTCATCATAAAGCTCCTCAAATAATTCAATGGGGGTTTTACATTCCCCAATATAAAATGTGAGGACCCTAGCATGACGGTGACAATGTGCCTCATGAGTTCTAAGTTGTGTCCAAGTAGCTAGTGGATAGATGTGTCAAAAGTGTACCACTGCATTTCTTATCACATATCATAGGCATCAAATTCAATATCACCAAGTTCATCATAGAGGAGTTGATAAAGAATTCACTATAATGTAATAGTGCCAAGGGGAATTTTTGGTGGGGGTCCATCCTCATTTTGATCATGATGGAGGAAATTATGATCCTAGATGGGAGTGAAGATAATCTTTAGGTCTTCTTAAAACACCAAGAATCCCCCATGTAGAAGTATAAGGACTACACTTGCCCCACCACTTTTAATCCCCAATACAAGATGCACATAATGAAATAGTGAAAAAATTATATTGAATCCTTTAGACTGAAATGGTACATCCCCTAGGGGCTCCCCCAAAGTATGTTCAAAATGGAATTTTTTTCCATAATGCATAACTTTTGCATCATGCACTTAGTATTGAAGGATGGAAATAGGTTGGGATGGCTGAATCTCCCTTTCACCTTCTTAGTAGAGTACTTTATGGATGCACTACACTATATCCCAAACATGCAATAGATGGAAATTCCAGTTATGGAACTAGATGCAAAAAGGCAAAGTTTGAGGTGTAGGTTTCCCCATAAAGATGGAAGAGTTACAAAAGATGAAGAACATGCTTCAAATTACACAAAAATTGATCCCATTGAATATGTAACCATCATAATCTTCATACATAGACTTTAATATGAGATGAATCCATGAAAAAAGGATTCTAATACCAGGTCTAGTGTTGAGTAGAAAAAATATACCCTAGTCTAGATCAGGGATGAAGGAACCCCAACACCCATAGAAAAGAAAAAGTCTCCAAATAAGAAGAGAGGGGAGAATTTAAAGGAAATAGAGGATCAAATGAGTTTAAATATCACTTCAAAATGAGAAGCATCTACTTTTAATTCCTTTAATAAGTGCATGAGATTGATGTGTAAATCCTCCCCTAGTGTAAAGGAAAAAGAGAAGGGGAAGGTTCCCTCTTCCATGCTCAAAATTGTTATAATTGAGGAAGAGGAGGAAGAGGAGGAGGAAGATATTGGGATGGGTACTTAAATTTTACTCAAGGATAAATATTTCTCATCAAGAGAATGGACCCTTTACCTACCACCTTAGACTAAGATGGATAAGCGAAGGTGGAGATTGAGTAAGATCGACTTTAGTGAAGCCAAAATACAGAGGCTTTAGGAGCTATGGAGAAAAAAGGAAGAAATTAATAAGGCATGGGTACCAAAAGAGGTCATCAAAATGGTGGAGGATAAAAAATAAAAGAGGAAGAGTGCAAGGTGCAGATGGAATAAGGAAGTAAGGAAGGAGAAATGGGAAAGGGTCCAGAGGAGGCAACCCATTCAAGCATGCCAATGCAAGAAGAATTATAGTGCTCGTAGAAGGACATGGACCTAGACCAAGGGCATATTGACATGGTGCTATGGCTTCACCACAAGCACAAGGAAATTAAATCCAAGGGCATGTACCAAACTAAGATCAATCAGATAAAGGATGGGGAAATAAGAGCAAGAGAAAAGAAATACATAGTGAAAGCCATGTAAAGGAAGGCCAAGAAAGAGAAGGATTAAAGAGAGAAGGAAGAGATAAATGCCAAAGAAGAGAAGGAAAATAGAAATTAGAATAAGGAGAAAGCATCCTAGGAATAAAGGGTAAAGATGATAAAGGAAAAGGAAAAGAATAAGGTTGTCATCGAGCATAGAACCAAGAAAGGAAGGAACACTAAAAAAGGTGCCTAGCACCTCTAAAATAATAGTAGAATAAGTTACATAATCGACACACCCTAGATTTCAAGGGGCACTTAAATATAAAGAAGGTTATACTGGCACCTCAAAAAAGCAAATAGAGGAGATAGATTCATGGCAAGAAGAAATGGATGAGGGATAAAAGTATATAGAATGGACCCTACCATAAAAACATGATGATGGGTCTAGCATCAAAGAAAGAGAAGAAGAAGAAGGAAAAGGAAAAGAAGAAGAATGGGAAAAAGAAGAATGTACATGCACATGCACCAATGCCAATGAAGAAGAAGAGTTGGATGAGGATGAGGAATATGAGATAGGAAAGAGGAAATGGGTGTAGAAGGAATTCAAATAAAATGAGGAATTATACATGATAGAGTGCATTCCACCAAGGATTACCATGAACCTAATGCACCACTAAGTTTCTTGGGCACTAGATTGCTACATGGATGAGCTCAAATTTTAGGTTTTGATAAGGTAAATTCAAAGTGCCAAGAAGTCTAAGGGTATGATTACTAGCTCCTCAATCCTCATGACATGAACTCTGTGCACTGTACAAACACCCTAATCAATATGGCCTCCTTGATGGTGTACAAGAACATCATCAATGATATTCATGCCAA
This sequence comes from Torreya grandis, assembly GCA_037957365.1. NCBI lineage: Eukaryota > Viridiplantae > Streptophyta > Pinopsida > Cupressales > Taxaceae > Torreya > Torreya grandis. Next base: position 1,622,913 of record JARHVA010002743.1, read on the forward strand.
CAATTAGAGGAAGATACCAAAATAAAATAAGGAACTTGAGGCAATAAAGCTCAAGCTCAAAAAGCTAGTAGAGTATATGGAAGAGGGAGAGCCATCCCTTTTGGATGGTGTGGATACCTCAAGGATGAAGGAAGATTACCATGTATATGTACTCATAGAGTAGATGCTACTAGGGATGAGGCCAAAACTTGAGGAGTAGGAAGACCCTTATGAATTCCTATGTAAAAAGTTGAGTAAAAAGTTGGGCATGATTGAAGAACTCTTCATTAAGCTAGAAGAGGGCATATAGGAATCAAATGCTATACTTTGTTATTTTACCACCTAGGTAGTAGTCATTGATGCACACCTCAAAATGGAAAAGGAGGAAAATGATGATTTATTCTAACAGTCATTTTTGGTGAGAAAAATTGAGCACATTCACGGAATGGCAAAGGTCAATACTCTTATCACCCAATTGAAGATCTAAGAGTAAAACCTATAGGTGCTCTTTTGCACATTCCAAACAAAGCCTAGTGAGTAGGGGTAGATCCTAGACGGTGGGGTAAGAAGAGAAAAATAAAGGCTTGAGGCCTTTAGAAAGGAACTAGAAAGCATGCACATGATTATTATTGAGGCTACATACACTAAAGAAAATAGTGCCATGAAAGAAATAAAGGACACTATTCAGAGTTTTGAGAACTTTAAGGTAGAATTAGAGGAGGGTGCAACTATGTTTTGCACACTAAAGGCATTAAAAGATAAGTTTGGGGTAGACTAGTAATTTTGTGTGGGATGATGTTGGGCCCATTTTTATACCAAATACATTTACCATGCCAACTTGACCTGTCTCAATGTTAGGCAATATTTAGAGTGGTTGATCCCTTTTTTTACCTTTTAGTTCTAGCTAGAGGAGTCCTTAAGGATCCCATGCTAGCTAGTAGGCAATTGTGTGGTACTGACCTTCAAAGGACATCCCTTATATAACATGTACATGGTATTTTAAGAGTCATGGATGTCAAAATATTGGAGAGGTGGGATTGAAACCCCCAAGTGATAGCTCAACATACAATGTGTTCTCATCCAACTTGGGTAGCATAGTAGAGCTAGTGGACTCGTAATACCTCAGTACTTGGCATGTGCTTATCTAATCTAGCAAGGAGATGCATAGTTGCCTATTTAAGGAGGCTTGTTGTTGAATATTAGAGAGAGGTGACTAAATCATAAAATCTCTAGCAAAATAGAGAGCCACTAGTAGTCTTTGTAGTTTACATAAGATATATTAGGCATTTGAATGTATATCCCAAGCTCACTTGTGAGCCTCTAGGCATGAGTAGTGATAGGGAAGAACACATGTTCTATTTTATATCTTAAACTTTATACATTGAACCATGAAGTTAATGAATAATTTGGTTGAATAACTAATGTGTTGATTCTTTATATATAGATAGCATAGTGTTATGCTATGAAATAGTTTTATAATAGCAATGATATAGTTTTTTACTTGAATGTATTATGATATGGAGGTTTATCCCTAGTTTCTAATGGCATCCTTGTGCCATATAGCAAATTAAACATACCTATAAATAGGTTAAGTGTTGTAACCTAAATGCATTAAGATGCTAAGACCTGTGCCTAGAGTGCTACCCTAAGGATGAGAATTTGAACCCAAGCCATCCTTATGACTTGTCTAATTAATTGAATGAAACTATACTAGCTGTTCTCCTAGATTACACCACTAAGATCACTACCTAGCCAATTATGGACTTGAAACTTAGGACTTGTGCCATTAAGAATTATCATGCCTATTAAACTCCCATCAAATAACCTAGCATCATAAGGCCACCTGAACCCCTCTTGCTAATGTTTAAATCCCATTGAAACCCAAGTTGTGCCATGTTTTAACTAGCCCAATATGGGCCCAGTCCCTTTGCTATTATGCTTTGGGTGAGCACACAAGGTTTGCACCTTGTGTGAAACTCATGATAGTGCAATATCATGTTAAATGTTATTCACCATACCTTCTTATGTTCGTGCCTAGCTCATCAAGTCTAGAACTGACTTGGTCTAATACCTAAGTGCATGACTAAGCACAAAATCTAGTCTAGTGAATCTTTCTACAATAATATGGTACCTAAAATGGTGGTTTTAGATTTTGGAGTAAATGTGTATAGGATGGCTATAAAGTTTCCATAGTGATAAAGAGATATGTTTGAATGGCATAATAATTCAACCTAAATCTACAACATATGACATCATGTAAACATCCCCTTCCCCAAATTTGGATACTTGTTGCCCAATATTGAAAGTGATGATTCCCCAAAGCCTAAGACCTAATTTCCCTCCATGATTATACTAAGGAGTGGGATATATAATATATTAAAATACATGATAGTCAATTGATCAACAATATGTTAACCCTAATTCCCTCCCTAAAAGTCTTAATTGTTTAGGATTAAATGTCCTCCTTTTTAATCTAGTGATATGTATCCTCTTTAAAATACTTCAGAGTATCCATTATATCATGATTCTTAGTCCATTCAATGGAAACATATCTATTATATGGGATGTAAATATTTAGGAGGTGATGATATTTCTTGTAAGCAACTTCTGAGATCAAGGCTATCTAGTGCTTTCCATTATATTTTTGGATAAGGTCAATTTGGAAAGAAACTACCTTAAGTTATAGAAGATATCACCACAAGGAAATACTTCTAGTTTGGATACCACTTTGTGGAGTCCTAAAATTTTTATTGTCTGTAAATCATAAAAGAATTCAATATTTTCCTCTATAGCATCATTTTCATCTCATGACTTTTGCACTTCATCTATTGCCTTGAAGACTTCCTTGCAATGTTTTTATCTAATGATGAATTATATAAATATGGTGTCCCTATATTATTACATGGTTTTAATGATCAAATAATATATTTAAGTGGTATCTAAAATTTATCTTATAGATCTCAACAAACTTTCTCTAAGAAACACAAGCTTTATAAACAAAAAACTCAAGTTATATTTATTAACTAGAAATCATGAATCTATTCATTATACTTTTGAAGATAGTGGTTATTGATTTATCTTAGATGGGACCTTATTTTTCTTGCATTAATCTCATATTAATTATGATGTGAATTTGTGGTGTGCATACTAACTCTAAGTTGGTGGCATTGGTCAAATTAGCTACCTTTTAACCTTTTATAAGAACTTTAATTTGGATTTAAAACCATTTCCAAAAATGTGAACTATGAAAGTGTCAATATTTGAATTAATTTATTATCCCAAATGTGATTAAATCTAACTAAGTTATTAGAGTGTGTTGGACATACACCCATATTATTCTTTCTTGGCACTTTGGAGCTCTTTAAGTCTACCAAGTGTCATTTACCATGTCAAGTCCAACTCAAAAGGTTATGAGGATAATTTTGGGTTTCATGTATGGATATACATGTGTAAATATATAAAAATTTATGTTAGTAACATATCACATGAAATAATTGGTTGATATCTCCCGTGTCGTACCATTTTCTAACATCCTCAGAAACATATAAGTGCCACATGGTAACTATTCACTATTTTGACCAAAAGTTAAAATAAGTCAACCCCCTATAGTATAAAACTTGTAAAAGGGTATATTAGCTTCCTATAGGGTATTTAATTATCTTATTTTGGGTCATTTAATATGTCATTACCTTGGTCATATTCAATTTTATCCCCTTATGTCATTTCTAGTCACATAGGGTCATATTTGAGCTATTTGTGAAGGTTGTACAGTTTCATTTGATTTAAAAGTGTTTAAAAATGTTTATAAACTTCAAATATGTCAAATTAATTATAAATAATGTTATTCCTATTTGAAATGTGCAGTTTCCCAATTAAAATCAAGAAAATAGTGAGAAAAAGGAGTTTTGGCAGTTGTATGATCTATGGAGGAAAGTGGCACATGGGAAAATATTTTTTAATGTCTATTCAAATTATATAAATTAATTTAAAATATTTATCAGCTTTTTAATTCTAAAAAATGGTTAAAAACCATTCTACTCCTCCACCATTCCACTAGACATCCAAAACTAGTCAACAAGTCTTCTGATGATACAATTAGTAATAAAGGTTTTAGGTCAAATGATCTTGTAGGGTGTTATAAAACTAAGTAAAATTACATTTCATGGTATTAATTATATTATTGGTCACTTTTTCTTTATTAACCATGCTTAATAAGTTGGTCTCTTTCTATAGGTTGTTTCCCACACCCTACAGATTTTCCTCTTATATGAGTAGTTACATAGAATCCAATTATTTAAATTGACTAAAGAGGACGTGGACATATTTATTTCATGGTTTCCATAATTTTTTTCATGTTTAGAGTTGATTTTGTGGGGTAAGTGTTTTAAGTTGTAAAATGGTCTCATATGGAGTTACAGATAGGTTTTCACCATTTGTAGAGGTTTCATTTCATTTTAGTCGTCTAATATGAGGGTGACATGTTTTAGTTCATGTATTCCATGTATTATTTCACATCATTCCTTATAATGTTATTTACAAAGGTTATCACATGAATTTTTAGTGAAAACACACATAATATAGTCAACTTTCTATATGATTATCATACATAATCAGTTGAATGAGGTGTGTGAGGTCTTGAACATAGTCATGTGGATTAAATGAAGTTTTTAATGTGTTGAAAACATATTCATAAATTTTTTCATCAATATAATATTTATAAATGATATATGATAGATTATGACACTTGTTCTTCTCTACACATAGTCTTATAACCTAAAGTGCACCTACAAGTGCCCTACAGGAGGGTAGTTACATTGAAAACAAAGACATTTGATATTGATTAAAGCATTTAAAGGTTACAAAGATTAGTATAAATATTTATAGGATGTTTAATGTTAATTATAATACCCCCCACTATGCATATGTCCATGTTCCAATCCAATACCCTTGTTTTCTAATGCAAGCATCACCTATAGGTGTTTATAGAGACTAAGTAAGATTATATTACAAGTTTTGGAAACTTGTTTGAGTCCCTTAAGGTCTATAAAGGTTGGATAATGTCACAATATTAATGGATGGATCATGAATCAACAAATAGACCAATTTTATCCCATCACAATTTGTAAACAAATTTTAGGGACAAGTTACCCTAATCCTTATGAATAAAGACCTAGTCCTTATTTTGATCTTTTTCATGAGGAAACACTTTGAGATGCCAACAAGTCTAATATTTCCAGCATGTAGTCCAAGTGCAAGAGAAATATTATGGATTGATAAATTATTGTTTTTTCAAAGTATTATGATGATATAATACTCCCATTCCATGCATTCTTGTACTTTAGAATACAAGAATTATCTACACTGTTGTAAGTCTAAGTGACCCTTTAATGAATTTAGATGTAATGGAAGACTAAATTTTTGATAAATGACTCCCTGTAAATAAAAATGACACTATTACTCCCTAGAGGATAATAAAATGGGTTGATATTCAATATCTCATGTAGGTCATCACCTATAGGCTCCCTCTTCATCACAAAATTAAACCAATAGGTTGGGGCTGACAATGTAAGTTATACTAGATTGTGAGTGGGTGGGTCTTATTTAATTCATAGTATGAAAAATTATAACCATGAGATGAAAATTATTTACTTGAAGGAGATAAATATACCTTATATTCAATATCTAACATAAAGTATTCACCTACAAGCTTTCCCAGTTTTTGAGTAATCACACAGCCTGCCAGTCAGGCTCAGTTAAGTATATAGAGATGGGTTGAAGAGGTTAAAAAAGATTATGATGAGATTAAAATTAATTTAAATAAATTAATTATAATTACATAAAACTCAAATTATTATTATCATAGGAAAATAAAGAAAGGGCCAATCTCCAAGATTCAACCTACAACCATGTTAAAGGTCCATGCACAATCAAGTAAGTTAAGGATCCTATTTTGAGGATTTTGAAGAGTTAAAAGGTATATGAGTATAATATAACTATTTAAATTGGTTTATATATTACTTATAACCTCCCTAAACCTCCCATAACTTTAAATACAATAATAAAATAAGGGATATACCCTCTGTTCTATCTCAGACATAGGGTACCCTAAGAAATAAGTCTACAGGTAGAGGTAGGTAGGGGTAAAAGATGATTATAAGTGTCAAAAAATTGAGATAAAAGTGTGAAAGGTTGATATATACATGTAAAAATTATATATAATACCTTGAAACCATCAAAAAATCATAAATTAAATTTAGCCATCAAGGGCATAGTCAGGCCTTTAAGCCTTGACTAGGCCTAAAACCCTAAATAGATGTAGTCACCACTTCTAAAAACAAGTAAAAATTGTAATTAATTGGGTCACCTTTATATATATAAATGTTTATTTCTAAAGATTTTAGTTTGAATATAAGCCCCACATAGATGTCAATCTTGGCTTTGATCAACTTAGTCCTATACAGAATGCCTTAAGAAGCTCGAGAGGTCAACATTGAAGACTTGTAAATATATAGACATATAGAATGGGAGCTTGAGGATTTGGGAGATTTTGAGGAGGGTCAAACATAAGTTTTTAATGGAATTTTTCATAATATTTAATGTCAATATTTTATTAGTAATCCTTAATATCTTGAACATCTCAAAACCCTAAAAAACCCTATTTAATGACCCCATGGAGAAGAAGTTGATATACATTCATTTAAGGGGGGTAATTTATGTAAGAAAGTGATTGAAACTTGTATAGAACTCTCTAGGACACCTTACCATCATACTAACCTATACCATATTTATATGGATAGGTTAAAATTAACTTTTCTTGACAAATGTGTGTGTTTTACATATAGAGAAGGGTTTAAAAATATGCAAATAATTTTCAGAGTCAGGATGGGGCCTAATATAACTAAAAATACTCATTTATTATTTAATCAAAACTCAAAATTACATATAATATCACCTTCATCTCATCCAATCTGAATTGGCATAGTGAATAAAGAATGATTACCAAGTGAGAAGGTGAAAAATCCAATTACGAGGCCTTTTAATGTCTACTTGTTGAATCTAAAGACATGAGGACCCTTGCCAAGTGTCATACACTCCCCTGTATGGATTGGTTTGACAAAAAAAAACACACCTTGGTGCCAAGTGTCAAGGGTGAGTGAAAGAAGGGTGATTGTGATTATAGGTAGTGATAAGTCATGTCCATAAGAATATCAGTGATTATAGACACAACCAATGCATGTTGGAGAATTTTTATAACCTCTCCCTCCTATTTTAATCATCTTATCTATTCCTAGTCTATTATGGATCCATAAAAGAAGGCCAAATGATGAATGTAGTTTTTAATGAGAAATTTAAAGAGTCCTACACCTCATTTGATGAGTTTCATGCCTTTGAGGGACATTTTTCCAAGTAGACCTTGCATGGTCTATTCCATATCCATTTTCCTACATATTCTAGTGACTCTTAGACTTCATTTTCCTCTCACATTCTATAAGTACTAGCCATTTTGGCTCTTATATACTAATTCCATACCATTTATATTAAATCCTTGCTATTTTGATGTTGTACTTTGCTTTTAAACAATAAATTAAATCTAGTTTTAAGTTCATGAACATTTTGTGTAATTATGAAAAGTGATGTATGGTGAGGTCTAGTGATTTTATCCTTGTCTCTCCTTATCCTTTCATGTCTAATTCAAAAATTTCTCATTTAATATGCCATATAAAGTGTATCTAGTGTTTTAAACTCCCCTTCATGTTTACAAGTGTCCTTGGATACAACAATATTATCTACAATCTACTTACCTTGATTTTTCTCATGCATATCACTTCTATATCAAAACACTTATGTTAGAACATATTATGACTTTGAAGTTGGTTTGTACGTCTTATTTATTAATGAAATAATTATGATATAATTGTGGAAATCCTTATGGTATATCACCTCCTTAGAGTAGTTTCATTTAATACATACTTATACCTCTTTTCCCACAAGAAAATAATTAGTGTAGGTGATAAGCACTTCAAGGTAAATTCAGGGAGCTATCCCTTAAACATAGAGGTCCATTTTTAATATAGGTAAACCCACATACCTATAAGTATTACCATGTTCTAAAATTTGGAAGAGGCTTGAACAACCTCATCTAGGGTACAAGATTTGGTGATAATAATTTTGGCATGCCTGGTGGGACCAAGGTCTAAGAGAATGAAAAGAGTATTTTTGTGTATTTCCTCTAATCAGATTTTGAAAGTAAGAAAGATAGCACCCATGGTGAATCAAAATGAAATATTCTAGTTGTAAGCAGCCTAGATATATCTTGTTAAATGTTTTTATCATTTATTGTGTTTCCTTTGGCCTATGAGGTTTATATGAATATATATGGTGAATATACCTACTATGAACTTCCCTATCAGCCTTAGTATGAACCATATTATACTCCTCAATAGTCTTATCATAATGGCTATCAATATTATGAGCCATGACAATCCCATGGTCATGCATTTCATTATCCATATGGGCATCATGTTTTTGGATAGACCTATGAGTAAGTCTATCAAGAAGCCTATCAATAAATTCCTTTCTATCAATCCTAATATAAGCCCCACCAATCATATCATGATGCCTATCAACCTCAACATGATTCTTACGAGTCTTGTCATGAGGAATTAGATGATCCTATTGATTATACACAAAGATACTACAAGAAAATATATTAATTATTAAAAATTCAAACCCAAAAAAATAGAGTTTGCCTTAATCCTCATCATTACCCTCCTCTTCCATCATCCCTATCTCATGTCAAATCCTTCTTGGCACTCATTCTAGATCTACTAGATATTGAAGATAATATGGGAAAATGGGATAATGAGTTTGATGTGCTTCCTAATCATCTCATGGAATGTTTAAGAAGTATTGTCCAAGTATGGATGAGTGAATGGGAGGTGGTTGAAAATGGAACTCAATGGGATATTCAAGGGCATATGTACTTGAAAAATAAATGTCTTCAATACCAAAAATATATGATAAGGATGTGGGAGGACAAAGAGGATAAAAATGAGCCTATAGTTATTAGAGAGCCTCAAGGAGGAAATTATAAATATGAAACTTTTTTTAATAAAATACCTTTTCTTTTAACCAACCCAAATTTTCACTTCCCCATGGGATTAATTGAGAAGTAATTTTTCCTAAATCCATTCATAAGCCCTTCACCACACCTCATTCCTCATCTCCAATTCATGTGATTATCCATAAACCTCCCATGCCACCCCTTCTTAAAATGGAGACCATTTTTAGGGAAGCAAATGAAGAGGAGAAATCCAAAGATATAGATGATCAAGAATATGTCATAAGTAGATATGAATAATAAATCACCATATGGACTCCCCTTGGTGAACAAAAGTGAAACTCTATCTTCTTGAGTGAGGAGAAAGACATTGAAGGTCTTATTACAATTGTAGATAAGGAATTTAATGAAAACATAAATGAAGAGGTGATTGAAAAATACCATATATCTACTATACATGATGAAATACCTATTGAATATAATATTCATGAGGAGGAATACTTATGGAAGAAGTTTCATGCCATAAATTATAAGTTTGTATAGCTAAATTATTTAATTTCTTCCCATAAGAAGTATACATCTAATCATGAGGTTATGACTGATCATAACAAACATGAAGTTAAGTGTGTTATCAAGAATGAATGTGAAATTCAAGGCAATATTCAAGAATCTATAGTCATATAAGATATTGTAATTCATTATCAATTAATAATCCATATTGATGACCTCACACATCAAGAAGAGAAAGTTGAAGAGATGGTGGTTCTCAAAGACAAAGAGTAAAAAGATTATTGGTAGAAACAAATGTAAAATTTTAAAGAGTTTGAAGAGATTTTCCAAGCTGAGGTAAAATTACATGAGAATGTGGAGAAATAATCTTCCATGGAGTATAATGACCAAGATTGAGTGGACTATGTAGAAACTCCTTGATGAGCTTGAAGAGCTTGTAGATGAAAAGAAACCTAATCTTATTGAAAACACCATGGAAACTAAGAAGGTTTATATTATTAAACCACCATTTAAGGTTGAATTTGAGGATTCATATGAGAAATTTGAGGATATTTTGATGCAAGAAGAGTTTATTTCCATAGCTAATCTAGTATTAGCTACTTTGATTTCATTGAACATCTTGCTAAAGAGGTTGGTAAGTATCATGAAGAAGATGGAGGCATCAATTACAAGGGTAAAAAGGGAAACATACCTAATTAATTACTTAATTTCATAAATTAATAAATGTTTCAAAATTTCCATTTGACCAAAGAATAATAGTTTATTTTAGGTTATTTTGTGTTTGAGTTAGTTTCTTAGGTTGTGTGTGTGTGTGTTTCATAAGTGTTCATGAAGCAAAAGTGTGTGGTGTGTTGTTTTGTGTATTATTATTATTATTATTATTATTAGTCATTATTTTTTGGTATATTTAAAAGGAAATTTAAGTTTCATATTTATGCATAGGTGACTCCATGGACCAATGGATAGGAGAAGGCTACTAGTCTTGGGTATAACAAGCATACCACCATTGGAAATCACCAATAATGTTAATTATTTTGACCACAAATTAAAATAGGTCAACCCCTATAGTAAAAAAATTATATAAAGGTATATTATGGTCCTATATTGGGTTTTATGGTCTTATTTTGGGTCATTGAATATGTTATTACCTTGGTGATATTCCATTTTAGACCCTTATGTAATTTCTAGTCATATAGGGTCATATTTGAGCTATTTATGAAGGTTGTATGGTTTAAATTGATGTAAAAGTGTTCATAAATATTCTTAAACATCCAATATGTCACATTAATTGTTATTAATGTCAATTCTATCTAAAATGTGTAGGTTCCCAATTGAAATCAAGAAAATAGTGAGTAAAGGAGTTTTGGTAGTTATACGGCCTATGGAGGAGAGTGGTACATGAAAAAATATTGTGGAATGGATATTAAACTTCCATGAACTCATTTAAACACTTTATCACCTTTGGAATTCTCTAAAATTTCTGAAAACTATTTTTTTGCTCTATCACTCCACTAGACATGCAAAACTAGTCAATATGTCTTCTGATGGTATGGCCAACAGGAAAGGTTTTAGTTAAAATTCTCTTGTGGATTGTGATTAAAATAAATAAAGTTACATTTAATGTTAATATTTATATGATTGGTCACTTTTGAGTTATGAACCATGCTTAATAAGTTGACTATCTCTTTCTACATGTTATTTCCCAAACCCTACAGGCTTTCCTCTTGTATGAGTAGGTTTATACAATATAATGGTTGAAATTACTTAAATATGACTTGGAAATATTACTTTCATGGTTTCCACAATTTTTTTCATGTTCATAGTTGATTTTATGGGCCAATCATATTAATTTTTAGGTTGGTCTCATATGGAGTTACAGATTGGTTTTCACCATTTGCAGAAGTTTCATTTCCTTTTGGTGGCTTAATATGAGGGTGATATGTTGTAATTCATGTCTTCCATGTATTTTTTCACATAATTTATTTCAATATCAGTTCCAGAGGTTCTCAAATCAAGTTGTAGTCAAGAAACACATAATACAGTCAACTTTCTACATGACTATCATACACAAACTACTATGTGAGGCATGTGAGGTCTTAAACATAATAATTGAGAGTAAATGGAGATTTTAAGGTTTTGAACACATATTTATAAAATTTTAATCTATTTTATTGATATATGACTGACTGTGACACTTGTTCTTATCTACACACAATATTGTAACCTAATGTGTACCTACATGTACCCTGCATGAGGTTAGTCAAGTTGAAAACATACATTTGATCTTGATTGAAGTAGTTCAATTTTGTAAATATCATTATAATTATTTATAAAATGTTTAATGTTAATTATAAGACCCTATACTATTCATATATCCATGTTCTAATCCATTGTCCTTGTTTGCTAATGCAAGTGTCACTTGCAGGGGTTTACAGAGACTAAACAAAATTAGAGTACAAGTTTTGGAAACTTGTTTGAGTCCCTTAAGGTATATAAAGGTTGAATAATGTCATAATAGTAATATATGAATCATGAATAAAAAATATACCTATGTTATCCTATCATAGGTTGGAAAAATAATTCAGGGACAAGTTACCTTAATCCCTTTAAATAGAGACATGGTCCTTATTTTGATATTTTTAATGATGAAACACTTTGATGTTCCAACTAGTCTAACATTTCCATCATGTATTCCATGTGAAAAATAAGTGTTTTGGATTGATAAATGGTTATTTTTTCAAATAATTATTATGATATAAGACTCCCATTGAATGCATGATTGTACTGTAGAATTTAATAATTCTCTGCAGTGTTGTAAGTCCAAGTGGCCCTTTAATGAATTGAGATGTAATGAAAGCCTAATTTTTGGATAAATTACTCAATTTAAAGTTAAATTAAACTATTAACCACTAGATTATAATAAATGTATTTTATATTCAATATTTGGTGTAGTCCATCATCTACATGTTTCCTCTTGATCACAAAATGAAACCAACAGGTTAGCTGAAGGGTGACCATCCAAGTTAGACTAGATAGTGAGTGTGTGGGTCTCATTAAAGTCATATTATGAAAAATTAAAAACATGAGATGAAACATAGGGAATATAAAGATATAAATATACCTAACATGAAATCTCTAACATAAAAGATTCATCTACAAACTTGCCCATTTTTGAGTAATCACACAACCTGCTAGTCAGGCTCAGTTAAGTGTAGAGAGATGGGTTGAAGAGGTTGACATAGATGATGATGAAATTAAAATTAATTTAAATAAATTAATTATAATTAAATCAACCCTCACATTATTCCTATCACAAGAAAACATAGAAAAGACCAATCTCCAAGATTCAACCTAGAACAATGTTAATGGTCCATGCATAGTCAAGTAAGTTTAGGTTATTTTTTTAAGTTTTTTGAAGAGTTAAAAGGTCTATGAGTATAATATAACAATTTAAATTAGTTTATATAGTCCTTATAACCTACCTAATCCTCACATACCTTCAAAATTCCTTAGTAGATAAGGGAGATACCCTATGTTCTATCTTAGACATAGGGTACTTTAAGAAATAAAAAGTCTATAGGCAAAGGTAGGTAGGGGTAAAAGATGAGTAGAAGTGTTAAACATTGAGATAAAAGTATGAAAGGTTGATATGTACATGGAAAAATTATATATAATACCTTTAAACCATTATAAACTACACAAATTAATTTTAGACATCAAGGAAACAGTCAGGCCTTTAGGCCTTGGCCTAAAACCCTAAAGAGGTGTAGTCACCACTTCTAACAAGAAGTGAATAGTTAAATGCATTAGGTAAACTTAAAATTGGGAAATTATAGTGTCTAAATATTTTATTTTAAATATAAGCCCCACAAATAGGTAGATCTTAGCTTAGATGAGTTTAGGCTTGCACAGAATGCCTTAAAAAGCTTGAGAGGTCAATATTGAAGACTTACAATTGTATAGACATATAGCATGGGAGATTGAGGAGTTACGAGTGTTTTGAGGTGGATCCTATTTATAAATTACAATGTATTTTCAAATATTGTACATTTTAAATGTACTATACACTCTCTATGTATTCTCACCGGGGTTGACACTCTATATGTATTTTAAATTTTTTTGGACCCCCTTTAATGAGAAACCCTTTTTGGGTTGAATTTGCCCATGGTTTTGGTTCCCATTGTTTTTTAGTACTGATTTATTGAGGTATTATGTATAAGTAGATATTTCATAGGTAATACATTATGAGAAAAAGGATTTGAGAAGGAAGAACAAAGTTTGTGAATTCAAGCATGAATTTAGAAGGGTTTATGGAGCACAACTCCAAATAATATTTGTGGATTGTAATTGTGAGAAGATTGATCTAAGAATGATTTGTACTCTCATGGCTTGTAATTAAATATGAGCAAGTATTTCTTGGTAGATGTATCCCACATTGGGTGAACCATGTTAAATTTGGTCTTTTTGTTGTGTATTTTATTTTTTTTCTTTCCACATCTTTGTTTATATCTATTATTATGATTCTATGAAATTGTTTTGCATCAATTTATATATTTATTCCTAATAGGGAGATGTTGAGGAGGGTCACAAATAAGTTTTTAGTGGAGTTTATTATAAGATGGAATGCTAGGATTTTATGAACAATCCTTAAGAGCTAAAACATCTCAAAACCCTACAAAATCCTATTTAATGACTCGATGGAGAAGAAGTTGATATAAAGGGGTATATTTTGTGAAATAAAGTGGTTGAGACTTACATAAGACTCTCTATGACACCTTCCCATCATACTGACTTGTACCTTATTTGTACAGACATGGTGCAAATTAATTTTTTTTAATAGATTTATGTGTTATGTAAGTACATTAAGGTTTCAAAAGATGAAAATCACTTTGGGAGTTAGGATGGGGCCTAATATAACCTATCATTATCATTTGTTTCTTAAATAAATATCAAAATTACATCTGATATCACCTTCATCATAGCTAATCTAAACTTGCATAGTGAACAAAGAATGATCACCAAGTGAGAATGTGAAAACTCCAATTATGAGGCCTTTTAAGGTCTACCTGATGAATCTAGAGAATTAAAGACCCTTTACTAGTGTCATACACTCCCATGTAGGGATTTTTTTAAGAAATTCAATCACACCTTGGTGCCAAGTGTGAAGGATGAGTGAAAGAACAGTGATTGTGACTGCAAGTAGTGATAACTCATGTCTAAAAGAATATATATGATTAGGGACACAACCTATGAATTTTGGATCATGTTTATAATTCCTACCTCATAGTTAAATCATGATATATATTCTTAGTATACCGTGGAGCACTCAAATAAGGATGAATGATGAATTTAGTTTTCAAGGAGCAAGTTGAAGGGTCTTACACCGCATTTGAGGACTTTAATGCATTTTATGGAAATTTTTCCAAGTAGAACTTTCATGGTCTATTACATATCTATTTTCCTATATATTTAACTCCTTCTCTTAGATTTACATATGTTTTAGTGACTCTTGGACTTCCTTCTCCTCTCATCTCTCTCACATTTTATAAGTACTAGCCATTTTTACTCTTATACACTAATTTCATACCATGTATGGCAAAGCCTTGCTAGTTTGATGTTGTAATTTACCTTTAAAAAATTAATTCAATCTGGTTTTGAGTTCATGAACATTTTGTCTAAGTGTGAAAAGTGATTTATGGTGAAGTATAGTGATTTTATCCCTGTCTCTCCATATCCTTTCATGTCTAATAAAGGAATTTATCATTCAAATAGGTCATATAAAGTGTAACTAGTGTTTTAGGTTCCCATTTAAGTTTAAAAGTTTCCTTGGATACAACAATACTATCTTTAGTCTACTTACCTTGATTTGTCTCATGCATATCACCTCTATATTGAAACAATTATATTAGAACATCTTAGGACTTTGAAGCTAGTTTATAGGTCTTATTTATTAGTTAAATAAGTATGATAGCATTATGGAAATAATTATGGTATATCACCTCATTAGATTAGTTTAATTTAATGCATACTTATACCCCTCTTCCCACAAACAAATAGTTAGTATAGGTGATAATCACTTCAAGGTAAATTCAAGGAGCTAGCCCTTAAACCTAGAGATCTACTTCTACTATAGCTAAACCCACATACCTATAAGTATTTCCATGTTTCCCAAATATAGAGGAGGCTTAAACAACCTCCTCTAGGGTGGAATATTTGGTGATAATAGTACCTTTTGATCAGCTAATGGATATTAAAGTTGTATTCTTCTTTGTATGTTTTAAGACTAAGGGAGTACATACATGACACATGGAATTATGTTTATCCATTGATGGTTCTTGGGTTGTACTTGTCTACTACTACTCTAGGTAGTACCAGATGCCACATAGACTCCTCTCAATAGTATGGGTGTTCTTGGGATCAAAAAATTCTCTATTGGGTAGTGTAAGCCTCTAGGATTAAAAATGGAACACGTGGAATTATTATAATTTCTAATAGATCTATCATCATTAAAATTTAATACCACCTTGGGATCTATTTTCTTAGCTATTCTATAGGATTATGGTTGGACAAGTGGCATGTAGGGGTTGGTAGTGGGGTCTTAGACCATATAATTTTATAACTCCACAAGACCTATGGGGAGAATAAAATATTAATTCATTTGAATCCTTCTGAATAATGAAATTGAAAATTAGCTCTTATAAATGTATTTTTAGAGGAAATTTTCAGGGCTCTAGGAGTATTAATCATAGGACTCCATAATCATGGGACCTACCACATCAAATTTTTGGAAGAAAAAATTAGTAACCCCAAAAAAATGTCTAAAATAAATAAAAGTGACAAAATGTGCCAACTTTTAATATGATAATAAACCCAAAAAACATGTAGATTAATGCATTAATTGAGGGGGACTTTAAATGTTTCATGAAAATACATTAATAGGCTTAACTAAACATTACTCATTAGGGGTAGGATTAATCTTAAAATATTAATATATGGATCTTAAGGATCGATTTTTTAGTTTCTCATAAACATATTGGGATAAAGGGTCCCATTTTATTCCACAAAAAGGGATGTGTAGTTCACAATAAATGGTGACTATGTGGAGTAAACACAATCCAAGTGTTTAGAACCCATAATTTTTGGTTTCACTATAGATAAATTAGATGAATTATGGAAAATAATTTCATAATATCAATGAAAAATGAGGTTTTATAATATAATTTTCCACCTATAATATTGGTTTTTAATACATTTGATTAGTTAACTTGTGTGATAAAGTTATTTACATATATATTTTACCTTTTTAGTTTATAGTAAAACCCAAGAGTAACTTTGGTGATTCTAAATTCTAAAGGGTATTGTGTTTAATTCATATTTTCTAGTGGGGAAGGATTTATAATTACTATATTATTAGCCTATTCTCTATATCCCTGATAGAGATACATTTCATTCTAATCGAGAACTTGATCTATTGCAAACTAGGCAGAAAAACATAGGATGGAGATTTCCCAAATCACCCTTTCTTTAGGAAAAATATTATGATTTTATTGAGTCATTCAACTTTCATTTTTATCTTTCACATTATATTTTATTTATTCCATGATTTTTGAGAACTAATGTATCTAAGGTAAATGATTATTTCAATACATTATTATAACCAAATAAGGCTCTTCTACATTTTCTATATATATATTCAAGGTATTTTGTAATTCATTTAAAGTGCCATGTCGACTTCTGATCAATAAGAAAACTATTCTAAATTAACATGTGAAATCTTGAAACAATGGAATAATTATATTTTTATATTATGATAAATTTTCCATAGTATTTAGATGTCCACTATCTTTGAGAAACATGGCTATATAGATAAACAACTCAAGCTCTCTTTATTCACTAGATACTTAGGGATCTATTAATTTTACCTTCAAAGATAGTGTTTATTAATTTAATGCATATGGGACCTTATAGTTTTTTATTCAATATTAAAATAATGGAAATGGGAATTCATGGAATGTGTAATAACTCTAACTTGGTGGTCTTATTAAAATTATCCACATTTTAATCTACCCTAAGATCTTTTATTTTGATTAAAAACCATTTTAAGTGATATGACCCATCTAAATTTCAATCTCTAACTTAATTTATTATTCCAAAGATGTATCAAGATAGTCTAATAAATTATTAGAGTGTATTGTGCACATGCCCATACTTTTCTTTCTTGTCACTAGGGAGCTCTTAGATTCTACCAAATGTAGATTCCCTATCAAGGTGGACTCTAAGGGTGTAAAAGATAACTTTGGATTGTATTTATGAATACATAAGTGTATGTGCCTATATGTGTAGATTAAGGTCACATGGAATTAAATAACTAGGTGAGACCACCCATGCCATACCATCTTTAGACACCTTAGGAGGTATACAAGTTCCATGTGGCACTTTTTGAGAGGCTAAGGAAACATGATGTTGTATTGTTCTTTGTGAATTATAGGTATATGGGAGTATGGACATGATGCATGGTTGGTGTTTATTCCCTAATGGTTCTTAGGTTTTATATATCTATTAATATGTTGAGTGATACAAGACATCATATGGACTCCTTTGATTAGTCAGAGGATTCCTAAGATCATGAAATTCTATATTGATCAGTACAAACCTCTGAGAGTATGAATTAAACATGTAGCCTTATGTGAATGGATGATAGTTCCCAAATTATATAAATTTAACTCTAGCATAGGATATATATGCACCACTAATATTTAGGAGTATGATTGGAATGGTGGCATGCATTGATTGGGAGTAGGGTCCCAGAGTGTATAATTTTCTAAAATATGCGAGACCTATGGGAGAATAAAATATTAATTAAGTTAAATCCTTTCAAAAAGTGAAATTTATCATTAGTTATTAGAAATGACTTAGGCTAGGTGATTCATATGAATATATGAGTACAAATCATATGACTGTAGGAGTGTGAGCCACAAGACTCTAGGATTACGAGACTTGCCACATCAACAATAATTATTTGGAAGGAAACTCTAATTCCAAAAAAACTAATTATAAAAAATTGAAAGTGAAAAAAGGGAATAAATATTAATATGATAGTAAACCCATGAAACATGTTTTTGAATTCATTAATCAATGGAGACTTTAAAATATATTGTGAAAATACACAAATGTAGTCTTGACTAAACATTGTTCATTAGTTGTAGGCCCAATCTTAAAATATTAATGCATGGATCCTAAGGTTAATTTTTTTACTTTTATAAAAATATACTGGTATAAGAGGTCCCATTTTATTCCACTAAAAGGGATGTGTTGGTCACAACAAATGGAAACTATGCAGAGAAAACACTATATAAGTGTTTATAACCCATTTTTTTGCTTAACTTTAGATAAATTAGATGAATTATGGAAAAAGAACTTAATACTATCAAATAAAAATTGGATAATATAATATTTCTTAACACATAACATACTAAATTTTTATCCTTATTATTATTCAAATTATGCGATAAATTGATTTACGCACACACACACACATTACCTTTTGAGTTTCTTATGAATCTTAAGAGTAAATTTGGTGATTGAAAATTTAAAGGGTGTGGAATTTTATTCATATTGTCTAGTGGGTAAGGACTGGAAATTATTTTTTTGTCAAATAGGTCTCTATATCCCAAATAGATATACCTTTGGTTCTACTCTAGGCTTTTCTCCATTACTAGCTAGGTGAGAAATCCTTCACTGGAGGTTACCCAAATCACTAGTTATTTATGAAACACCTTGTGATTTTATTAAGTCATTTAGATATCATTTTTAGATTTTATATTATATCTTATATATTACATGAGGGTTTGGAGCCAATGTAGCCAAGGCAAATGATTAGTTTAGTACATTCTTATTACCAAATAAGGATCTTATGCATTTTCCATAGATTCTCAAGGTGGATTCTTAATTATTTTAAATTGAAATGTTGAATTCCCATTGATAATAAATTTATTATTAATTCACTTTTTTAATATTAAAATGATTCTCTCATTCTTATTTTATATTATGTAAATATTTTACATACTATTTGGATGTCGAAGGTGAATACATACTTCTACATTTTTTAGCTCTCAAATTATGCAATCTACATTTTGTCATTTGTTTTAAATTATTGGGATATAAATATAAATGGTGAATAATCTCCAAAAAATTACACACCTTAAGGATAACAACATGATTTAATATTTAAGCATGGTACTGTAATAGGTTGCTCACAGGAGAACAAAAAATAGGAAACAAATGAAAGAATGAAACCACCACAATGAAAAATAAAGGAAACAAAGATACAAACAAAAATAAATAAAGGAAATAAATAGAAATTAAACTATTATAAAACTATGTTAAACCTAAATTACTCATAAACTACAACTTACAATTAATCATAAATATTTATGGATGGCATAAGTGAGAAGTATTACTTCAATAATTATTCAGGATTAAGTAGAGGGAGGTTGATTCCTAGTAAATACTTAAATATAAAGTTATTTTATCTCACTATGTTAGTAATTTTATGAGTACCAATCTAATTTAGAATCAATTTGGAGTTTCATCCATTTTTTTCATGAACCTTATCACATAATAGTGTTATCACTCTAGAGTGCACCCAAAGATATGCAAAGTACACCCTCTCTCTAGCTAATACAATTGGAACTTCTTAGAGTGTGGGTGAATTTATATTTAGAATAACCTCTAGATATGGCTGGTTCCCTTAATATTTATCTCTAAAACTAATCTACTTTTGATTTTTTTGGGTGAAAAGGGGATGAAAGAAGCTGAAAATGGAAATCCTACCTATTTTGGTGATTCACCAAAGTAATTTGTTATTCTATAAAATATATTAAAAATTAAGGCACACATATTAATCAAAATAAATTATTTAGGAAATATTAAACATAAGTTTTTCAAAGGAAGGCCTAAAAGAATCTTTCAAAGAAAATTTTGTTCCTAACTCTTCAAATGAGCTATAAAGGATGAGATTTTAATAGTAGGTATGGAAAGGACCTACAATAAGGGTATATATATTCCACTTGTATGATGGTAAATAATCAATTAAACTATATTATTTGTAAAAACTCATATGCAAAATAAAAATCTCCTTTATTGATGTATGGTCCAAAATAAATTTTTTGCTTCAACTCTAGGAATAATAAAAAATGGATTGAAAAATACAATATATATGTATAAAATATAAATTCCAACCCATGTGCCATTGAAATTTAATAAGGATTAGTTTTGGTTGGTTAACTCAAGACTAACTCCTTTTACAATATTAAAATAATTCATCAAATTTCTTAAAGCTCCATTAAACATGCATGGTCTTTAATATTGGCATAGGAATAAGATGGTATGCCCATGTGCCAAGTAAAATACTATTTCATGAATGATTATATGAAAAGAAATTATGGATAAATCTACTTTAATCCCTTATTAACATGATAAAAAAGGAAGATGCATGTACGTTTGGTTCACTCATGACTAGTCAACTTAGAATCATGGCTCCTTAAGAATAGTTAATCACCTCTCTAGCCTCTTATTGCATGAAATGGAATATTTAAGGATGAAATGTGCATGATATATACATGGGAAAACAAAAAATTGTTTTTTAAACTCAAAATGGAACTCCTTGAATAATCATCCAATGCCAAACTCAAACTTGACACTTGACCAAATAGGCCAACTAGGCCAAATATGCCTAAAGGCTAATTTGTGCACTAAACACCATGAAACCTAAAAAAATGAGCCATGAAACCTATAAAAAAATTTAAATATACCTATAACAACTTTCCAAATCAAAATATATGCAATTTTGATGAGAAAACACTCATCGTTCAATCAACAGGGTTGACTAGGCCTATTTTTCTCTATTTTCTTGCAGACTGGCCATTTTGATTGAGCTGGTAGGGATACTTATGGGATTATTTATTATTAAATTAATATTTTATGATGAATAAAAACTCTCTTGATTTGATCTCCATTGATTACATTTCATTGAAATTCTTTGTATTTCATTTTACATGATTTTTTCCATAAAAAACATGAATTCTACCCTCATCTATATAGTTCCATACATAAAAGTGGAATTTATATAATACTCTCTAATTTTAATTTATATTTTAAAATTATTAACATTGATCCATGGTGATTTCATATCAATAAAATCCACTTTTCTTAAAACTAGTTTTTAAGGGGTTTATGAAGGTTTTAAAGCTAAATCTTCAAAATGATGACTCACAAAGTACAAAAATCCAAATCCTAAACTATTTACATTTATGTATGTAAAGTTTACCCTAATAATATCCTTTAAAATATTTGGTTCCCATGCAAAATATATGAAAATTTACCATGTAAATGAAAATTGCCTATGGGGGTTTGACTGCATTTTGGGTTGCCTACGCTGTTAGTGATTGTTCATAAGGAAAATACCCTAAAATTATCTAATTTATTCATGAATTATGATTAAATATTGGTCCTTAAATCATAATAATATCATTCATCCAAACTCCACATGTGGTGAACAATATGAGCATCTAAATATGAGGCTTGGAAGGGTGCCTAGAACTGCAAAAAGTGAAAAACTTCACCAAAATGAAAATTGTTCCTTCATAGCTTCAAAAATCATTAAAAAATAATCATATTACCTTTACCATGCTATAAAAACACTCTAAAATCACATTTTTCTTGAAAATTCAAAAAAACCCTTTTTGGCATATATGTCAATTTACTTGCAAAAACCTATATGAGCATGGTTTTCATAAAAATTTTAGCTTTTACATTATTTAAATGTCTTATTATGATTTAATAACATTATACCATTCTTATAAAACTTTTACTTTGGATTAGAAGCTTCTGAAGCACTCCAAAATGATGATTGCTCCAATGGTAACCTCCAACAGATAATCTGAGTTTAGAGATAAAACATAAAGTATATACAATAATCCAATGGATTTTAAAATTTATCATAGGATTATTAAATTAATTATGACCTTTTGCACTAAATTTTAGGTCTTGAAACAACCTGTAGCTCCCAGAATACTCAATTTTCTCTCAAATTTACCCTCTGTGTATGGATTTTTACAATTTTTGATTGAGTTTTATCATTTTAGAGGTGATTTCATGGTTAATATAAGTTTTAAATGTTAAATTAATCATTAAAATTTTTAATATCACTCTCAATAATATTTAAAATAACCTCTACCCATGTTTCTAGCATGCTTTGACATCTAAACAAGGTGATTAGGCATGGTATAGATCAGAATCTGTACAAGTCTACACCATAACCAAAATTTCATCGTAATATAATTTTATTATTTATGGATCAAGTGGTTTAATATTTCCATGACTACTTAGTATGTTTAACATCACTTTCATAGGTTTGTTCCTCACATGAATGTTTTTGACCACACACCCTACAAGCATATGACTAAGCTAAGTATTGGATCCTTAATGATTACCACCATTGATATGTCATTATAATTTACATCCTTTTCAACTCAAATCCTTTAATATCAATCTAATTTCAGCATCCCTATGTGTCTTTTATGTTTAAAGAATCATCTCCCTTGTGATCACAAACCCCTTATTGAGTACTTGACTATGTTTTGTGCTTATTAGGCCTTGTACGGACTGAGAATATTGTCCTTTAGATCTTAGAGAGTGTAAAAATGATAAAAATTATAATTTATTCCAAATCATGAATGTTTATGCTTTGAAAACATGATATTTTTCTAAAGGCAAAAAAACCTCAAACCACTTTACTGTGTTTGGTGAGCTGTGTATGGCTACATTTTCAAGAGATGTAGGTGATCAATGTTAGGTGAACCCAACATATTCATTCTATTGAAAATCCCTTTATTCAATAAAAATTACTCTTGAATCATGCACCATGAAACCCTCATTAAATTGAAACCAACTTCTTTCATAATTGTGGCTTAATAACATGGGACTATTATAGGTCATCATTCAATGCTTTTTGGAGTCATGTTAGAATCCCATTTGTACTTTTGAGCTTTGTGTTCGATATCAACCACATGATTAATTCATGTATTTAATTATCTTACTAACTCCTTATTCCTTTAAATGGCTTTCATCTAGCAAACATATCTACTTGGCTATAGGTCCTCTTATGAGAATAGGCTGGAGGTATTCATCTTGTATCCATGGCTGTAAGTGTTCATTTTGTCCAATACTTTTTGAAACTTATGCCTCTTGCTTAAAAATGACATGATATAAGTTTACTAGCATAATAAACCCTAAAATTATCACCCTCAATGAGACACTTGATTTTATTCTTCTCCAAACCTTAAAGGCTTTGAACCTTCTTCTTGAGGATAGCCTGCATGGACAAATAATAGGGCCTTTGAGTGTTTGGTCTTGCCCTTAACCCAAAACTTCAAGGTAATTAACCTTGAAACATCTTTAAAATTTTAAACCCATTCTCAAATAACCTGATATGATCAAAGGTTTAATCCTTTACCAACTTTGTTTACGTGACTATAGGTTAGTTTTTAAGGCACTATAGGACATCATTATGCATGAAATAATGAAGTGACCCTATCCATCTTCAATCTATCATAGCACTTTTCAAACACTCAAGGACTTTGACAAAGTGAAACCAGAGATCTTAAGCCCCACTTTAAGCATGATTAGCATTTTACCTTATTTTTAGGGCAATTTATGAGCTTCTAGTGTTGGATGTAGGTAATTATTTGCTTAGGTCAGCTATAAGTTCAAAATATAGATGTGTTTGATGTTTTATGCTTTCATCCTTTTGTTATGCTCATGATTACCCCAACCAAACCATTTAATCCTCTACCCTAGACTCAAACTAGTCTTTGTGAGACCCTTATTCCATCCCACTCAAGGATTTAGGCTTTCCTTTCCTATGCTACAAGCTTATAGGGTCTCAAATTGGCATTGTAGGTCAATTTTTTTTTTGTCGCTTAGTCTTCCTCTTGATGCTTTTGACCATTAGGCTAGAGCTCCTTAAAAAAAAATTTGAGGATAAATATTCCATACACCAAGTAGTGTTTATAGGGTCCCAAAACATTTGACAAACATTTTTTTTGATAAGTAAGCCCTTGTCACTATTGATGTGGGTTATACAGTGGTCGGTATGTGTCCTTTTGATACTGTAGGTTAATTTTTTTCCCTTTGCCTCCACACAAGGATGAATTGTCTTTATATAACCCTTAATACTTGTTTAAAACCCTATGAAAGCCTAAATCCTTGTCATATAGACTTACTCTCCCTCATTAGATGATTGTAGTCCTATATAGCATGGCTATAGATCTATTTTAGGGCAATGTAGGTGCTCCTTTATTTTTTTAGATATCCTTCCTTCAATTAGACCCTTACTTTGAATGGCACTCTTTGAATTGACCTTATCTTTATAAACAGATACCTAATAACTCATTAAGATAGCCCCTTCTCTTCTTGGCTTAATGACTTAGTTTGATGTCCTTTGTATGGATTGTCAAGAAATAAATATGTATCCAAAAATTACCTTGGATCTTGATTGATATGAAGACCTCTTGTTAGTGATTGTATCAAACATGAAATAAGAATTTCAAACCTTGATCATTCCTACCATAAAATATCAAGTACAAAATAAAATGTCAACCTTGAAAAGATGATTGTGGGTAATATACGAGTTGTAGATATAGGTTTGGATGTACTTGATTCTTTATATATGACTCTTCTTCCCTTCGTACCCATGGTGGACTTGGAGATCTTTCTATATTATGATAGTGAACTTTTTTCTTCATAATCTTGATTGGATAATTGTATTAAGGCCATCCATGAAGTGATCTCATTCTAGGGGTGACATTATTAAAGAACCATGAATGTGTTGAAACCTTATTGTAGGTGGTCAAACAAAATTATAGATGAAACCTCCGTAGTAGGACTTGTAACTTAAGGATAATGGCTCATTATGCTTGTATCAAGAATGAAAGGTGAGATATAATTTAAGTGTTTTTAATCACATCATGATGTCCTCTTAAAGAACCATATCTCACTAAAAATGACTATATACACCATATTTGTACAGATAAGGAATGGTTTAGGACCTTTGGAAAAGCTCAAAGTAGCATATTTGATCTTCATTCCTCCTTATGGTTTCTTGATGAGGTTACCTTGATTAATAATAATAGAGAGAACCACACACTATCACCTTGATATTGATGCTTGAGGGTTTCAATGACTTCATGAACCTACCTTTTGTATCTTTTCATGACTATATATGATGCTTAACTTGCCTATATACCTCTTGATCATGTTTGATGGTGCTTATTGATCAAAATTTGATCCTTGACAATGGAACTTATAATGGAAGTGGGGTGAGGGTGATAGGAGTGGAAAGACATGAATAATAATGGATAAAACATGATGAAGGGTTGAATGAAGGTGAAAACATAGTGATAATGTTTGTTTTAAACAATGCTATGGAGAGGATGAGATGGAAGAGAAGGCGTGAAAGGATGGTGGAGGAGTATGACTAGACCAAGAGGAGCTATATGCAAATATGTATACCTAATAATCATACCATCACAAATTAAATACCATTGAAGGAGGGAAAGGAGGTGAATTTGAAGCTCGATTTTCTCTACAAAACTTAAAATTTGCAAAACATCCTTTAAGTATGCTAAATTAGCTCATTTGGGACACATGGAAGCATGGAGATGGATTAAGAAATGGATTTTCTTGGAGTATTTCCTTGATAAAATGATTGAAAACATGATAACCATGATGAAATCCCTAAAAACATGAATTTCTTGAAAACTTGGAGTTGCCTCCTTCTCCCATGACCGTACAACCCTTCCTTGCAAGCTTGCCAATACTGTAGATTAACTAGATGACTTTATGGAATTTATTTGACCTTGAATTACATGAATAAAATATTAAGGAGTCCATTTAAAGGTATAAAAATTTCTCAATATTTTGGAACAAATTAAATTTCCCTAAAACTCTATCATAGTGAGGAGAAACTAAAGAAAACTCATTGCCTTCCTGGTTGTAAGGTAGTAGAATTTAACCTATCTTCAATTGAATATTTCATGATCCTATAAAATTCAATTGAAAAACCACTTATACCATAAAAAATAATTTTTAATTTACTTTATTCACCCCAAATTTCAGAGTTTTACCCTTCCTCAGCAGTCTGTACCATCAAAAAACCTACAGGTAGGTCCATTTGTGCCAACAAGCAAAGTAATATAAGAAGGATATTTTATGGTATATATAACCCTGAATCACTGTGAAATTTCTCATGAATATTTTAAATGTCCTAAAGTTGGTCTCCCCTAACCTTGATGTATGTACTACTCTTGCAAAATGGGTGAAAAAACTAT
Source organism: Torreya grandis (assembly GCA_037957365.1). Classification (NCBI taxonomy): domain Eukaryota; kingdom Viridiplantae; phylum Streptophyta; class Pinopsida; order Cupressales; family Taxaceae; genus Torreya; species Torreya grandis. The sequence continues at coordinate 1,649,853 of JARHVA010002743.1, forward strand.
CTTTTGGCCTTTTAAAGCTAATTTTACACTTCCACCACTTAGAGAAGAAGTTTTTAGATGGTTTATGAAAATAATGCAAATTTAGACTTTGAAACACCTTTTTCATTTTTAACTATTAAAATTGGCATGCATGGTCTATTTTGGGGCCTTTTGGGCTATTTAGCATATGAAAACACCTTTTTATGACTTTTAATTTTATAATTAAGATATTTTCATACTTTTAAACATGAATAAAGATCAAATGGGATAATTTAATGAATTTTAAAATAATTTTTGATGTTTTTTTAACAAAATCAATTCTTTTTAGGCCACAAAATATTATTTTGACTATCTACAAATGGTTAATGACTAGTTTTAGGAATGTTTCAAATGATAGGGGTAGTAATTTAACCTTGAAAAATAGGACCAAATCTTACATTATTAAATCCTTCACCTTGGCCTTATTATTTAACCATTTCTTAACTATCTCTTGGTGTTTACTAAATATCTATAGGGATTTATTATAACCCAAATTTTAATCCTAGAGAAGTCAATAATACCACCTCAAATTTGGGATAACATGGAACTATCTCTAAATATAGGTAGATTGTTACAAGAGATAGATCTGTAGATTATGGGCTAGCTCCATTGATCTAACTATTTAGGCTCACACACTACACTAGGAAAATCACTTGTTGGGGTGAAAAGTGGTAGAATAAGACATGAAATTAACCTACACTAATGGAGGTGAGATACCAATAATATCTCCACAAGAATACTTGAAACTTGCACTATGAAGGCAAATTACTAAAACTAATATCAACTCAAGGTTCTTCTAGCATAAGTATTTCTACATGGAGGTATATTGTCATGTATATCTAAAGGTAGGTAAATAAGAGGTCTAATCATAAACACTACTAATATCCTTCACACTTCAAATACATCTAATAAACATTTACACTTCATGATACTTGTTAGAATAAATGTTACTTACATAATGCATATAAGAGCATAATGGAAGCAAGGAAAAACACTCATCATTTGTCATCCAAATGGACTACTTGACATACTTAGGCAAAAAATTTAGAGACTAAACTAGATTAATAACTTTATTCAAAGAAAAAAAAAGGTGAAACTAGTAGGGCTTCACTATACCAATTGTATATAGTTTATAATGCTAAAATGGCCTTAATATATAGAGCAATAGGATAAGAGAGAGAAAGATTGACATTCAAGAGTCACAATGCCAAGTTTCAAGTATTTAATACTAGTTACAATGAAATATAAGGAGTTAGAAAACAAATCATGAGATCCTCTTGGACAAGTTTCTATTTGAAACATGACATCCTCTTAAAGTTGGCATATAGATACTTCATTATCCTTATTGAAACTACCCTTCTTGATGAGGAGTGCAATTAACTATCTGTAACTTCTTTGGAAGTCATTGACACATATACAATTAATTTAGAAGGTAGAAACATGATTTGTGTAGGCCATTATGCACCCCTACAACTGATAATCTTATCTTTTCCACTTTTTATTTACCCCTACAGTAACTCACTAGCCCTCTATGCCTAAACTCTCACACTTATCACTATCGTGACTTTCACATACTCAAGAGATTTTGTTACAAAGATATGAGACACATCCTTAGGACTTTATTTTTCTTCTAGTCTATCATATAGACTTCAAGAAAACTCAAAACCACACTTCTCATCTTTAATTTGATAGTCACCTTGCTTCTCACTATTTTATCTAAGACTGCCTTCAACAATTAACTTAGTAGAGGAATCTCCTTCTATGACTGAGGTAAGAATGGGTTATGAAGAGTTATAATACATATCCACACATATTAAATCATGGATTTCACTAATATATTTCCTTTTGTACCTTCAATTCACCTCAAATATTATAGAAAACATAGTATTACAAGTGATGGTATGAAATAATTGAGTGATGGGGATCCTAAGAGAGTTTCAAGTAGGTCCAAATGAGTTTATAGTATAATTTACTACTTATAGATGCATTATTATTCATATTTTTCTCATTAGGCTCTTACAAAGGTTCTAGGAGGTTTTTAGGTAGTTTAGGTTCTTAGAAATGGTTCATAAAGGTTATACCCCTTACCTTCAAACATGTTCTATTAGTTTTAAGTAAATTAACTCCCTCAACTATCCCTAGGTTATCAATACTCCTTCCATCTCATCCGTATAGATGTGAGTGAAAGAAGTTGCTTCTCGAGTAGCTATTATGCATTCTAAACACCCCTAAGACAAATTGAGGACAAAAATGGCCAATCTAAGTTGTTATCAATAAACACATGAGTCTCATCAACCTTACACTATCCCATCAAATTTATCACATTTATTGGTAAGATCACTGTTGACCAATTTTTGCCCACAAGCAAAATTTTTGGTCCCCTTCTTCCCTTGCTATTCAATGCCAGTCATTTTCAGGTTGCACAAGTTCATGCCATGGTTCTTCGGCTTGGTTCAACACTTTAGTTCAGCCCCTTGGTTCAATCGGCACTTGGTTCATCCATCTTCAGGTTCAAACATCTCAATTTGACATGGTTGAACCGCTTGAACCGTTGAGCCAATTTCAGTTCAATAGCTAATTTCAGTTCAATGAGTTTGGTTCAAAGCAGGTGGTTCAATGCTCAGTTCAATCAGTTGGTTCAGTCATTTGGTTTAACTAGATAGTTCATCGGCACTTGGTCATCCATCTTCAAGATTTAAATGGCCTTGTTTCAAGTTTTGGTTCAATGGTTTGGTTTGATGAGTTTGGTTCAAGGCCGCCAGTTCAACACTTGGTTCATTGGCCTAGTTCAATTAGTCAGCTCATTGACCAGTTCATTGGTGCGCAATGGTTGAACCAATTGAACCATTGAACCATTTTGGTTCAATGGCTTGGTTCAAGGGTATGCCCAATTGGCTGAGGGGTAGTCCAATGTTCAAATTCCCTTGTGGAGGGCAGGCACTTCAAATGAAAGGAAAAAACTGGGTAAGTTCAAAATTTGTTTAAGTTCAAATTTATTTAAGTCCTAAATTCCTTCAAAATTTTTGTCTGAAGGAATTCAGGCCACATTTCAAAGCAAAGGCAAAGGCCTGGGCAAATATCCATAGACAAAATGTTTGCAAGAAAACATCCACATACAAAGTCCGTGGGGAAATTGTCCACAGACAAAAGGTCTGCAGGAACCCAGGAGACAATCCAAAGGCAAAAGAACAACCCACCGAAGGACCCCAAAGGGTAGGTGCCCTTGCAGGGGAATCTTAACCAAATAAAAAGGACACTTTTGAGGGTTGGAGGGTCACCTTCCATTCAAAAAGGTGCTAAGAAGAAAACAAAGGCAAAAGAGTGCCCACAGAGAGGGCCAAGGAAATTAAAGCCATAAAAAGCCAGTGAAGGACCCAATGACATTTTGACAGGGATGAGGATGTCCCAGAGGTAATAAAAATTAACAAAGTAGATTAGCTATTGGTTTTCAAACCAATGATGGCTGTGTGAACATCAAAATTAGTGCAATGAAATACTTGTTTGCTTTCAAACTAAAGAGCACTAACTATGAGATCCCAGAATGCAGTGACCTACCAGAAGTTTGCCCTCCATGGACAAAGGAGCCAGAAGAGAAAAAATTGAGAAAATACAAGTCCCAAGCATGGAGCAGGTAGATGGTCCAAGTGGTGAAGGGAAGCACTGATTTAAGAATTGACTCTAGCAGGTGAAATAGTGCCAATGAATTGACCATTAGAGGATGTAAACAGCTAGCAGTGCAACTGGTTTTCTCCATTTCACATTAATGAGTAGACAAACCATGTAATCACCTTGAATAAATGACCTTATAGTAGACAAAGTGTGCAACTCATTAATTTTTTGACCAGCCTGCTCTTCCCAATGAGGGGACGTGAATGAGCCACTTGTAAAAAGGGGCGCCAAAAGGCCTCCTTTCCTTCTCATATATATTGAAGACTTGTCATTTTGAGAGATCATCTTCCACATTTTTAAGGTGTAGCCCTAGAAAAATTTCCATCTCAATCAATAAACATAGTTTTTACCTCTATTTTGGATAGATATATCTGAGTATGTCTTGAGTGTTTGTTTGTGTTCAGTCATTGTCTCGTGATGCTTTCACAGGTCCAACATTAACATACCTATTGTCTACAATGTGCCATTTATATAGCTAATAGGAGGAGAGATGTATTTGGAAGTACAAGAGTAGAAGAAATTATTGACAGTATGCATTTCACAGCACCTTGGTGAATCTCTATTTTTTGTGTTTTCATGAAAGCCTCCCTACCAGTTTCTTGCAGCCTGGTCCTTCTACCAAGTGTGAAGTGTATGTATGTATTTGTTTGATTTTAAAGTGTGGATGTGAGAAGGTTGACTTATTTTGGTGCATCACCTCTTTATAATAGTTTATTTTCCTACAATCTTTCTCCCTTTTCACCCCCCATTATATGTGTGTGTGTGTGTGGGTGTGTGGGTGTGTGTGTGTGTGTGTGTGTGTGTGTGTGTGTGTGTGTGTGTGTGTGTGTGTGTGTGTGTGTGTGTGTGTGTGTGTGTGTGTGTGTCTACACTTGCTAGAATGAACATGATGCATCAAAGGGAGATAGCCCTTATATATAGACTCTCCCCTCCAACTTTTCTAGTCCCATAGGTGAGAGGGGAGTTTCCATAGCTGCAAGGAGAAGGCAGGAGCTTGGCCTCCTGCCAAGGGTGCAATCTTCGATGTCAACAATTTTGGCACACCTAGTGGGACACAGTTTGACAACTCAGTAAGGTTTCAAGATTTATTCTAGTCTTTTTATAGTAATATAATATTTCTAGCATCTGGTGACTCCACTGGTAAGAGCTTCAATTTTCCAATTAAGACCAATTTCTTAACTTTCTATGCCTAAAGTCACCACAAGGTCTGCTTCTAAAGGGGTTCCCTTCGAATTCATTGAGTTGCCTTTGAACTCAGCCAAAAGACTAAGATTTGAGAAGACCCATCCTTATTCAACAAGCCACCCTCCTAAACCTATTATAAGGGATGCATATGTAGTAGAGCCCCATTTTTAGCCTATCCTAGATATGGCTTTGCCTTTTATAGCTTTTTGTCGTCAGAGCCCCTTGAATCTCCCACATTATGATCCAATTTTGTGAATAGCCCTAAAAAATGTGCCTTATTTTGATGTAGAGGGGCCCATTATAGTCATCAAGAACATTAGAAATATTGCTAACCTCTGAAATATTCACAATGTAACAGAGGAAAATATCGCCATCAGATTGCTAGCATTGTCTCTCAAAAGGCAAGGCTCTTGATTGGTATGAAACTTTGCCTATAAATTCAATACATTCTTGGAATGAATTGGGTACTCAATTAACAAATCGTTTTGGGGAAAAGAGTGATGGTCTCTCACTTGCTAAGCATCTGATGACCATAAAGAGAGCTCCACACAAGTATATGTAGGATTTTAACACGTGGTTTCAAAAGACTTGGGATAGAATTCCCATCCCGGTAAGATTGACTCCTAGCTATTCTTTCCTATACTATTTAAGAGCATTAAATAGTGATATTGCAATAATGATACAATCCATGGGAGGGCATATACTTCCTGCTACTTATGACATAGCCATAACAGCTAAAAATTGCTTAGTACAGGCTAGGAAAATAGCCCTTAGGCCTCACATGCCACTTTTCCCAGAAATGCTACCTCAAATTTAGACCATTGCTCCCACATTAGCCCCTCTACCTAGCATTGAGAAACCAACTGTTGTTCTATCCAATGAGCTTCATGAAGTTAAGAGTCTGTTGTAGAGCATGTCAAATGAACTTGTAGCTCTTAAAAGGTAGCAAGCTCAAAGAAATAGACTGAACCAGGGATACCAGCATTATGGTCAAGCCCCTAGACCCCCTTTTCAAAACTATAATCAAGGACAGGGTCAGCTCACTCAGACCAGACCATTTCAAAACTACAACCCAGCCCCCCCTTCATCATCTAAAGTCATAGTGCCAGTTTAGAATAATCTAGTATAGGAGCAACCAAGTTGTTCGACCATGGGATATGGTCAAGAATACGCTATTTACACAAATGAGATGATGAGTTATTTCCAAAAGGTAGACAATCAGGTAGCTACTCATTCCTAGATTTTTGAGGCTCCAACGCAACCCAACATGAATAGTAATTAGGCCTAGCCTGATTTTACCCTCATGAATCATCTAGAAGGGGAATTTTATTTAGTAAATTATGTGGGCGCTACAGACAATCAGGTTGATTGTGTTGTGTCCAACACAAGATTTAAGAGAAGAGTAATGGGAGAAGCCCAGGCTACCACCCAAGTGGTAGTAGCACCTTCTCCATCACACTCAAATTTAAAGGCCCCAAACTTTAGACAACCATTTGTATCTTCAGCCCCTCATCCTACAGCTCAAGTTGGAATCAACCCCAAAGAAAGCTTGAAGGGAGGTAGTCCCCAAGTCAATATAGTGGACCAGATGAAGAAGCTGCATATGAACATATCTTTATGGGATTCATTGTCTCTTCTAGGATAGAAGGACATATTGAAGAAGGAATTGCATGAGTTGGATCGACAAGCTATCCCAACGAGCAATAATAATATCTTGATGACGAATGGACAGCCTTCCACTTTAGGTCAGGTAAAGAAGGAAGAGAAAATTCCCCCTTTTTATGTATCCTTGGTCATAGGGGATTTCTTGGTACACAACTACATCATTGATAGTGGGGCTAGTACCTCAGTGATGCCCAAGTGCATAGCTGACAAGATGGGACTAAAATATGAAGAGATGAACAAAGGAGTCCTGTAGCTAGATGGGACACCTAAAAAAATAGTTGGGATTTTGAAGGATTTAGGCTTGACATTGCATGCTTGCCCAACCTTCTCAATTCCCCATGATATAGTGGTAGCGGATGTTCCTCCTTATTTCACAATTTGCTTGTCGAGGGACTTCACATCAAAGATAGGTGGCTATCTAGCAGTGAATTGGTCATATCTAGTTCTTAGAACTAAGTATGGGACCAAGGTAAAAATTGAATCTGAGCCACTCTATAAGGACCATCTAGAGCCATATTTTCCCAAGGTAGTGAATGTTAGTTACACCATTATCAACCCAGAAGAGTCCCAAATAGACCAATCTCCATCCTCTGCCCTTGAAGGAGTTGCAGACCTACTCTTGGATGAGTGGGGAAATGACAACTTCGAGCATGATCCTTACAAGTTCATAGAGGAGGTAGACCTTGGAGTCTACTGCATGCATGAAGAGGGAACCTTCATACCAAATGTAATGAAGGCAAGCCAAGAGGACTTAGGTCTATGGCAGCTATACTTTGATGGTTCTAGAAGTAGGCTACGAGTTGGTGGTGGGGTGATGTTAGTCTCCACTTCAAAGGATAGGTACTTTTCAGCTTTTCATTTCTAATTATCTTGCACAAGCAATGTTTTAGAATATGTGTCCCTTATCCATGATCTAGAATGGGCAAGAAAAAGAGGGATCAAGGAGTTGGTGGTTTTGGGAGATAGTGAGCTGATTGTAAATTAGGTGAAAGCCCTAAATCTGACCAAGAATTCCTTATTGAAGTCCTACAAGCATAGGGTCTAGGACTTGGTGGAAGATTTCCTCACTTTCAATATTGCCTCCATTCCCAGAGAGCAGAACAAACAAGTAGATAGGCTAGCAACAATTGGTGCTCAATTTGATGTTTCAAGGGAAATAAGTCAAAACTATGGTTCACACCACTTGAAGGTGGTAGTTTGACCCTATGTCCCCGACAACATTGAAAATTGGTAGGTTTTTGAAAATGACCAACAAATAGCTTTCTTCCTACAAGAGGAAGCTGAGTTCACAACACAGAATCAAGTGAAGTTGCAGTAGTAATATGGCAACCAGATTGTTCAATTGAAGAACAATAAGCTCCTTAAAGGTTTGGTCACGCTTGAGAGCATTTTCAATGGAGACCAATTGAGAAATGACAAGGCATGCATCACAACTAAAGAGGAGAATTATTAAAGGGTTGAGATATTTAAAGACAAGCTACTTGTGCTTAGAAAAGTCTGCATGATTCAAGAAAGGCGGGCTTTCATTTTGTTGTGTCAGGAATTCTATGACATTTTTGCATGGGACTATAGTGATTTGAAGGGCTTTGAACCTAGACTCACCTAGCACACCATCAAATTAGAAGAAGGTGCTAGTCACATAGAAGTAGAGACACATCAACCCAATGATTGAGCCCCTCATATAGAGGGAACTAGCCAAATTGATTGAGTCCAAAATTATATTTCCAATCAAACATTCCTCTTGGCTGGCCAACCTTGTTCCTGTTAGAAAGAAGAATGGGGAGATTAGGCTATGTGTCAACTTTAGAGACCTTAATAAAGCCTATTTAAAAGACCATTATCCCCTCCCAAGCATGGAGTGGATCCTTCAGAAGGTAACAGGTAGAGAGCATTTCTCCCTCCTGGATGGTTATTCAGGGTATAATTAGATTCTAGTGTAAGGCTGTGACCAACACAAAATGGCCTTCACCACTAAATGGGGAATGTTTGCCTATAATAAGATGCCATTAAAGCTATCTAATGCTAGTGATACCTTTTATTGAGCCATGGACATGGCTTTTGGAGGCTTGATAAACAATAATGTACTGGTATGCCTCGATGATGTGACGGTGTTCTCTAAGGAAGCGAGCCAACACATGGAACACCTTAGGCATATTTTTGAAAGGTGTAAGGAGTTCAGCATCTCCCTAAATCCAAAGAAGTGTGTGTTTTCTATTCATGAGGGGCAACTCCTTGGCCACATCATGTCTAAGGAGGGCTTATCCATTAACCTTGAGAGAGTTCATTCTATCCTAGAGATGTCCCTACCAAAGCACAAAAAAGGCTTGTAGAGCTTTTTTGGCAAGATAAATTTCATTCAGAGATTCATTCCGAATTTTGCAGAGATAGTCAAGCCACTGACCTCTATGTTGAGGAAGGGTGAGGATTTCAAGTGGACAACATAAAGGAAGGATAGCTTTGAAGCCATCAAGTAGGCCATAACATAGGCTCCTACTTTGATCAGCCCTGACTTTAACAAAGACTTCAACCTCTACACTTTCAATAATGAAGAGGTGATCTCCGCCATGCTTACCCAAGCAAATGGTGATGACGTCAAGCAACCACATGCTTTTTTTAGCTAAGGATTAGAGGATTTTGAATTTAGATACATGTATGTAGAGAAGCAAGTCATGACAGTAGTGTGGATCCTAAAGAAATTTAGGCATATGTTGTCTAACAGTAGGATTCACCTCATGGTCCCACATCCTGGCGTCAAGGATTTCTTGACCAATCGAGACCTAAATGAGAAGAGAGTAGGGTGGATCACCAAAGTGATAGAGTATGATGTAGACATCAAGATCACCAAGCTGGTGAGGGGAAGAGGCATATGTGAATAGCTTATTATAGACTTCAAGCAAAAAAGGGAAGATAGCTTGCTAATTCACAATGCAACCACTACAGAGGAACCATCTATCATAAAGGATTAGACGTTGGACCTAAGGCATTTCCTTCTCACTAGTGAGTGCCCATAGGGTCTTGATAGGACTAAAAGAAGGTACTTCAGGTTCCAGTCTCTCCCTTATGTCCTGGTTGATGAAGTATTGTTTAGGAAGGATCTCTCTGGGGTCCTTCTAAGGTACATTGACCCAAACTAGGCTGATAAGGTACTGTCTGAGTTCCATGATGGGCCAACAGGCAACCATTTCACTCCTAGAGCTATTGTAGCAAGGATAATGAGAGCTAGCTATTTATAGCCTACTCTTTTCAAGGACACCCATGCCTGGGTAAGAAAGTGCCAAAAGTGTGCACTTTTTGATGGGAAACAATGGTTGGCTGCCATGCCTCTATAGCCTATTCAGGTGGAACAACCATTCATGCAGTGGGGCCTAGATTTCATAAGGATGATCAATCCTCCCTCCAATGCTAGACACAAGTGGGTCCTGACTACCATGAACTATTTCACAACGTGGGTGGAGGCTATTTCTCTAAAAGAAGCAAATGAAAGTGTGGTCTTGGAGTTTTATGAGGACCTAGTAACAAGATTCAAAGTCCCAGCCACCATAATCTCAGATAATGCCTTGGCTTTTCTGGGAACCAAAACAAGTGAATGGGCTAGCTGAGTCCACCAACAAAAATTTGATCAGAATCATAAAGAGGACCATGGAAGAAAATCAGAGGACTTGGCATGCCAAGCTGAAGATAGCTCTATGGGCCAATCGAATCACTTCAAAGAGAGCAATTAGAAATTCTCCATATATGATCATATATGGAAGGGAAGCTAGGCTTCCCATATCACTTGAATTGCTAGCATTGGACCTCACTCACCAGCTACAATTAGAAGAAGGAAGTAGCATGGAAGTTAGGCTGTGTGAGCTGATGGAGCTCCAAGAGACAAGGGACCAGGCTATGGCTTCTACGACCAGTTGCCAACAGCAAGTGAAGAGACACTTCAACAATAAATCTTCATCAAAAGATTTCTCTAAAGGAGACATTGTCTTGAAATGGGACGAAGACTGAGCTAAGCCTAAAAAGCATGCAAAATTTGATGCCCTATGGAGTGGCCCATACATAATCACTCAGTGCAAGCAGCATAATGTATTCTAACTCTCTAAGTTGGATGGTGAAGAACTACATATCCTAGTTAATGGGATACATATGAAGCATTACCATTGAGTCTCCTTTCATTTGTATATATTTTCCCTTGTTTTATTTCCCTATTTTCCCTAAGTGCTATTGCACAAGTAGTAGTTTTCTTAGTCTTGTGTGTGTTTTCATTTCCTTGGAGGTCGATCTGCGTGACTGGTTCTAGATTTATCAGAGCTATTGTTGGTTTTTCAAGTTACCATCTGACTCCATGCCCAATGGGCTACAAGGCAACTAGTCTCTAAGCATAGCAGGCATGCTTCCCCTAGGAGTCACTAATTTTTTGACCAATTTTTGCCCACAAGCAAAATTTTTGGTCCCCTTCTTCCCTTGTTATTCAATGCCAGTCATTTTCAAGTTACACAAGTTCATGCCATGGTTCTTCAACTTGGTTCAACACTTTGGTTTAGCCCCTTGGTTTAATCAGCACTTAGTTCATCCATCTTTAGGTTTAAACATCTCGATTCAAGATGGTTGAACCGCTTGAACTATTGAACCAATTTTGGTTTAATAACTAATTTTGGTTCAATGAGCTTGGTTCAAAGCAGGTGGTTCAATGCTTGGTTCAATCAGTTGGTTCAGTCATTTGGTTTAACTAGATAGTTCATCGAAACTTGGTCATCCATCTTCAAGATTCAAATGACCTTGTTTCAAGTTTTTTTTAATGGTTTGGTTTGATGAGTTTGGTTCAAGGCCATCGGTTCAACACTTGGTTCATCAGCCTAGTTTAATCAGTCGGCTCATTGACCAGTTCATCAGTGTGCAATGGTTGAACCAATTGAACCATTGAACCATTTTGGTTCAATAACTTGGTTTAAGGGTATGTCCAGTTGGCTGAGGGGCAGTCCAATGTTCAAATTCCCTTGCAAAGGGCAGGCACTTCAAATGAAAGGAAAAAATTGGGTAAGTTCAAAATTTGTTTAAGTTTAAATTTGTTTATTTCCCAAATTCCTTTGGAATTTTTGTCTAAAGGAATTCCTTCAGATATAAATTATGAAGGAATTCAAGCTGTGCTTCACAGCAAAGGCAAAGGCTTGGGAAAATATCTGTGGACAAAATGTTCGTGGGAAAACATCTATAGACAAAAGTCCACGGGGAAATTGTCTGCCGACAAAAGGTCCACGGGAACTTGGGAGGCAATCCAAAGGCAAAAGAATGACCCGCTGAAGGACCCCAAAGGGTATGTGCCCTTGCAGGGGACTCTCAACCAAATACAAAGGACACTTTTGAGGGCCAGAGGGTCACCTTCTCTTTGAAAAGGTGATAAGAAGAAAATAGAGGCAAAAGAGTGCCTATAGAGAGGGCTAAGGAAAGCAAAGCTGTAGAAAACCAGTGAAGGACCTGATGACATTTTGATAGGGATGAGGACATCTCAAAGGCCATGAAAATTAAAAAAGTATATTAGCCATTGGTTTTTAAACCAATGACGGCTGTGTGAATGTCAAAATTAGCACAATGAAATAGCCATTTCCTTTCAAACTAAAGAGCGCTAACCATGAGAGCCTAGAATTCAGTGACCCGCCAGAAGTTCACCCCTGAGGGCCGAAGGAGCTAGAAGAGACAAAATTGAGAAAAGACAAGTCCCAAGAATGGAGCAAGCAGATGGTCCAAGTGGTAAAGGGAAGCACCAATTCAAGAATTGACTCCAGTAGGTGAAATAATGACAATGAATTGGCCATTAAAGGACACAAATAGCTAGCAGTGCAACCAATTTTCTCCATTTCACATTAATGAGTAGACAAACTATGTAATCACCTTGAATAAATAGCCTTACAATAGACAAAGGGTACAACTCATTAATTTTTTGACCAGCCTGCTCTTCCCAATGAGGGGACGTGAATGAGCCACTTGTAAAAAGGGGCACCAAAAGGCCTCCTTTCCTTCTCATATATATTGAATATTTGTCATTTTGAGAGATCATCTTCCACATTTGTAAGGTGTAGCCCTAGAAAAATTTCCACCTAAATCAATAAACATAGTTTTTACCTCTATCTTGGATAGATATATCTAAATATGTCTTGAGTGTTTGTTTGTGTTTAGTCATTGTCTCCTGATGCTTTCACAGGTCCAACACCAACATACTTGTTATCTACAAGGTGCCATTTCTACAACTGACAGGAGGAGAACTATATTTGGAAGTACAAGAGTAGTTTAAATTACTTACAGTGTACATTTCATAACACCTTGGTGAATCTCTATTTTTTGTGTTTTCATGAAATCCTCCCTGCCAGTTTCTTTCAGCCTGGTCCTTCTGCCAAGTGTGAAGTGTATGTATGTATTTGTCTGATTTTAAAGTGTGGATGTGAGAAGGTCAACTTATTTTGGTGCATCACCTCTTTAGAATAGTTTATTTTCTTGCAATCTTTCTCCCTTTTCACCCCCCCCATTATATCTGTGTGTGTGTGTGTGTGTGTGTGTGTGTGTGTGTGTGTGTGTGTGTGTGTGTGTGTGTGTGTGTGTGTGTGTGTGTGTGTGTGTGTGTGTGTGTGTGCACTTTTTGGAATGAACATGATGCATCAAAGGGAGCTATCCCTTATCTAGAGACTCTCCCCTCCAACTTCGCCAGTCCCACAGTTGAGAGGGGAGTTTCCATAGTTGCGAGGAGAAGGCAGGAGCTTGGCCTCTTTCCAAGGGTGAAATATTTGACGTCAACAATCACATGATCATAGGAGTAACATTAAAAGCCTAAAGGTTCATGCCTAGTTCTAGGTTTCATAGGCATAAATTGGGTTTATTAGTGTGTGACCACCTATGAATGGTCAAAGTGATTTTAGGACCACCTCAACAATTTTTAACCTCTAATTAAATCATTTACATCATCCTATAGTGCCTTAATACTATGCCATTCATCTTTTTTACCATCAATGTACTAGGTTTGCATGTTACATTTCTTGTGTAGTGTCTCAAGTCTAAGACAAAATAGTGAACACTTCATCTATTATTATAATAGAAAGGAGACCATATAAGTTTTTTTAAACCCATCATGACCATTTTTATAAATTTAAAATGTCTTATCACACCCATAGAGGCCTTAACACTTTGAATTCTCAAAACTAGCTATAGGATTGTAAATGTGTGTAGGGTTTTGATTGACTTAGTATGAGGTTTTGAAACCTAGCTTGGATCAAGATTTAATTTGTTTTAGTTTCCTTTGATAATCACATGGAATTTTGGTATTATCACTCTTAGAGTTATTTCTTCATGATCATCTTCAACTTACACATTTTCCTATAAACCAAATTGACATCTGTGATTTGTTTGATGATACTCTATCTCCTGAGTTAGACTATAGGTACTTATTAGGTAAATAAAAGGATTTCTATAGGTGATGATACATGTTTTAAAATTTTAATTCACACTTTTGCTTCCACTTGAGTTCACTAATATGATTTCCTATTTGGATAGACTCATTTATGCCTTAAGACCATGATATTATCCCTTTCCCATTAATGTACTAAGGTGTTACAAGTTGTATTCTTCTAGGTTCATTTTGGATTCTTGAAACTATAGTTCTCTAATAACTTCCATTAAAAACTTGACTAAGATGATAACCATTCAACCATCATTCTCTCTTAACCTAATAACCTCCTCTTATGTTAATATGTTACCTCTAGGACTAGGATGCAAGAATTAAGACATTAGGCTTACCTACACCTCATAGACCTTCAACATGGTATGAAACTATGTGGAGTAGAATCCCTTTTCAAATAAATTAAGGTAAATCTTCTCATTTTTCATCTTTTTTAAACTCTACACCTCTCCATCTAGGTCTAAATATAGAAAATGGTCTCACCACTCACATAATGATCTTCCCCAGATCCATGAATTTGTTTGAGATGCCAAAATAAGCTCAAATGCTTCCAAACATGCTTTTGTCCCTCTTTTAGATTTGAACATAACTAGGTTTCTAGTAGCAACATGTAGGTGCTTGTTCAAGGTTACTTAGCTATATCAAGTGTCTTAGACCTTACCTTCCATCAATGATCCTCTTCAATATAAACCTTTAATGGAGAATATAACTAGCCATACTCTAAGGGATTAAAAATAAGTGTATTATCCTTGAATTGAAGCAACTCACAAAATAATAAACTTTGTGACTATCAAACACTATTCTACAAACCATTACTATTCATTTCTAGCACAAGGAGATGGTTATACATGTCCTTCCATGACCACACATTCTAGATCAAATGAAGCTAACATGAAATGGGTTTATATTCTATAAAAGTCTACATACATTACTTGGTTCACATAGATCAATATCCAAAGTGTAACCAAATGAGAAAAACTGAGCCATTAGGATTGCATAGGTATTTTATAGGTACTAATAATCTTAATTATTATTTATGAAACATAGGCTACAAATATTAAAACTATGACCATCAAATATAATCTTATACCTACATATAATATCCTCCAAGTACACTCACTTCAACTTTTCTTCTCCAGAATATACCAAATGAAAACTATTGACCCTTTTTGAGCTATCCAAGGGAATGATAAGAGAAAGGAAATATTTTTTTTGTTAATTTTGGATCTATATAAGATAATTGAGCCTAAAAATTACCTATGGGGATGCCAAGACACCTTCTTAAATAATTCACACCTAAATATGAGTCACCTCATTTAGTACAAACATCTAAAACTAACCTTTTTTCAAGAAACTTTATTCTATTTTATGTTGGACTTGTAATATTTTACTTTCAAAGACTTTATCTAGCATTATCTGACATGAAATAAATTATACTTCTTGGTATTTTTCCTTTTGATGAAAAACCATATAATTCCTTAAAATGAAAAAAAAGGTGGCATAAAAGGACATTAAGACAAATGGACAAATATGATAAAGGTTAAAACATGTTATATGACACTCAAAGTATGACTTGAACTAGTTTAAGACCATGTTGACGATTTTAAAACCTAGATAACCTTATGGAAAGTTTAAACATGGAAGGGGTTGACCCAATTTGACATGGGGTAAATTTTTTGTCAACATGATTCTTCAAATCCATCCTATATTTGAATAATATAAAAAAAATATCGAGTTCACTCTCTCATCACTTTCCATGTATTTTATCATAAATTTACATGTATGAAACCTAAATTTTATAGGACCACTAGTTTAAATCCATATACAAAGGGGAAATGTGAGCCCTTGAGGGCCTACTTATATCTAGTGAAATAATCTTAAAGTGCATTTTTAGAAATGAGTTCCAATCCATAAATCACTTGTGATTCAACTTTTTGATTATATCCATGATATTTTTATTTGTGGATTTAACAATCCCATTTCCCTTTATGTAGTAATTAGATGATAACTTTAGGGTGATGTCATTCTCAGATGCATATTAATGAGAAGGAGACATATCCATTATTATAGACCACATAAATAGGGGTACCAAACTAAGTGATTTTGTTATCTTCCATAAACCTAACTGCTTCCTTGGTTTTATTTTTTAGCTATCAATTCCATCCATATTATGAAATAATATATAGTAGTTATTATGAATGTGTGACCACCTAGAGAATTAGGATTGATGAATCCAATGAAATATAAACCATATTGAGTAAGGGGACATCCTTTGATCATTGGTTAGAGTGAAATTACATCATGAAATTCTCTCTTAGTGAATTTCTAGCATTTGTAATAGATTCAAATGTGATTGTATGCATCCTTAAATATGGTCAACCAAAAATACCTAGATCATAAAAATTTATGATTTTTTGTTGTTCCCAAATGGTGGACACTAACATCTTGTGGAATATTTTCATATCCTTTTCATCTTATTTTATTGACAATAATTTTAGATATACTCCTTCATAATTCTTTCTATAGATAACTCCTTTATTAAAAATTCATTGAGATACCTCATCTCTAGCGGTTTCCTTTTTTATCTATTTAATTCTATAGGGTCCATTCCA
Organism: Torreya grandis; assembly: GCA_037957365.1. Lineage (NCBI taxonomy): Eukaryota > Viridiplantae > Streptophyta > Pinopsida > Cupressales > Taxaceae > Torreya > Torreya grandis. The sequence goes on from JARHVA010002743.1 coordinate 1,666,434, forward strand.
TAAGTAGATAATGAATAATTAGGTCATACTAATATCATCAATTATGTGAGGTCTTATCATCTCACCATTTTGGTATGCCTAATTTTAAAGTTGTACTATTTCAGCTTGGTTACCCATTGGATTCCGCATTCTCTTAGTACATTTCATCCAAGCATAATATTTATATCTAGGTTATGTAAAATGGCATGAACCTTATCTGGAGGATATTATGTAAAATAATTTTTATATATTTTTCTAGATTATAAGCATGTTTATCTAGGGTGGACTTCTTAATTCTTCATCATTCAATTTTATGCTCATAAAGGTTATTAGGTGCTATCTTTCATCAACCTTTAGTAGTACCATGAGAACTATAATACCCTTAAAGGAAAAAGAAATACAAATGGATGTCCTTTGTGTAATATGGGATAACTAGGAGTAGTGGCTATATAGTGGAGTTTTTAATGACCTGGAAGTTTATTTTAACTTGGGCAGTCCATTCCACTTTCACTTCCTATTTCAACATATCATTCAAAAGTTTAACAATCTCATCAAACCTATATATAATTTTATGAATGAATTTAATATTTCCAAATAAATATTTCATTTTTTTAATTATTATCAATGTATATATTATAAATTACAATAATTTATTCTAATTTAATGGAAATACCTTAATTTTTTATGATGTTACCAAGAAGTTTACCTTTGGTGACCCAAAAGATGTTATTCTTTGGATTTAGGGATATATCGTACCTTAATCACCTCTAAACACCTTTTATAGATGGCATACATGATCAAATTTGAGTTTTTAAAAAATAGTCACATGATCCATATATATTATTTTTCATTTACCTATTGACCTTGAAAGGTGAAAACCATAGTTCTATGTAAATTATTCCTAAAATTGGTGAGGCTAAATGACATTCATTTATAGGTGAAGGTGCCCCACTTGGTGGTGAAAGTAATCTTGACCCTAAATTTGTGGATAACTAAGACTTGGTTATATCCTAATAACCTATCCAAGAAGGGCATCATCTATGAAACACTAAAATTTGAATCACCTCATCTAAAGAGAGAAAAGGATAGTTGTCTTGATCAGAGGCTCGATCTAGATCTATAAAATAAAGGTAGAGCTTGATTTATTTATTTTTATTATGAACATGTACTAGACTAGGCCCCCATTATAATGGTAAGATAGGAAAATAATCTCAAAATATATTAGATTATGAACTTATTTGTGGATGAGAGGATATAATATGGGATTCATAAGTCACTGTCTTTACCAAAAGGGATTTTCCCTTGCTTAAGTGGAATAGTGTATGTTATTATTGTTGACAATTTGTCATCCTAAGGCCAAATGGAAAACCATATAACCAAAAAAACTAATTATCAAGATATTATGTACTTATTTAGGCATGAAAATATCCAATGGATACATTTTAAGCATTTTTAATAGGCTTCTCAAGTGATTTTGGTAGTTTTAGTGTCAAAAAGGCCTATTTTGAGGCTATTCATACACTCATTTAGGTAAAATTAAAAATAAAGAATATTCAAGACCTTATTTATGCATTAAAATGTAAAAAACTTTATTTTTTATAGGTTTTTGGTCTTAAAATGAAGAAAACCATTTTATCTCCTATATCGACCTCCTTAGCATCTCTAGAAGGAAAGTTTTTAAATGATCGATATAGAAAGAGGAGAGAGAGTTAGGATATAAAAATTTGGTAATTATTATGGTTATAATTTATATTTAAATAAGTGTCACTGGTTTGAATATTTTTTTCCTCTTATTTATGAACAATCACTAAGAGTGATAGTAGGTCAGTATGGCCTATTCATCTAATAAGGGTTTGTTCTGACACCTATTTATCCAATTAATAAATTAATGGATAATAATTAATTTTAACATGTTTTATATAGGTCTTATATCTCCATTTCATGGTATTTTCATTATCTAATTAATATCTATGAGTTACTTTCACTTGGAGAGAGAAGGACTTCATGTACAGACTAATTTAGTAGATTCTAATGCAAGTCTTTGTTTTATCTTCATGATGATCATATTAAAAGGACTATAGTGATTAATTTTTCATATAATGTCTCTTATTTTCATGTAATCCATGTTAGTTTACCTATAGATGTATCTCTTTGTCCATGACCTTCAAGTGTACTTGCTACAGGTACCTAGTCTGTGTGTGAACAATCTAATGGAGTTTTTAGGTTCCAATTTGAATTAGGAACGAATAATATATCATGGTGAATTATTTTTACATGATATTATAATATTTAAATTGAATAATGGTTCATGATAAGAGTCTAATGCACACATGCTAATGAAGATTCATAGTTATTTCATTCAATGGCATGTTGTATGGATTGTAGGTACAAGTTGGGATACTCAGAGCCATGTATAAGGTTGATACATATCGTGATTTTTATTCATTTACCGTGAATTATTAATTTAACTTATTATCATCATCAAATTTTCCCAAGTTGACTAGACTCTCCATTCTCAATTCATACATTAGTTAACTGTGTACAGGTTTGTACAAATAATAAATGTAGATTGAAGGTGACATAATGCTTGGTTAGAGGGTATATTATCATTTAAAATTATTTATAATATATAAATTGGTTAGGTAACTCAGAACATAATAGATTTGAGAAAATGGCTTGATGTAGGTCTTAGACAATCAAATAGAGACCTATAGGCCTAGGGCTTGTAGGTCCACATTTTGGACCTAACTAATGACATTTACAACCTAAAGGCAAATATTCAAACATGTTTTTTCAATTCTATTAAATATTAAATCATCACTACAAACCCTTGAAGAGACTATTAGGTCACTTAAGCATTCAATATGGTCATGAGTGTCAATGTACTAACTTAAGACATCTGCATCCATGTGCATGGATTGTGTATTTGATAGAAAGAGGAAACTAAATTAATAAGGTTATAAGATGTGATACATACCTTGATATACAATGGTAATAAATGATTATTATTTATGAAATTTTCAAATAATCTATTAGTATACATGGACAAGGTTTTTTTTCCAAGCCTACACACATTCAAGTGCCCCCAAATGGCTACTTACAGGCCTATTGTAGGATCAATATATTTTTCCAGCTATTAAGTGGTATGAAATCTAAGAAGAGGGTAATGGGTATTATGATTAATTTATTTAACCGCTGAGGGGTTAGCAATGTGGTGGATGGGGTTCTAAATACCTAAACATAGTCCTAACCCTAAAAAGGGGACCTATAGGCCTATCTAATGAAGCATACTTATTATAGGCTTGAAGGAAAAGTGGAGGAGTATTTGAAATGAATTAATAAATAAAATAGAACCTCAAATAGGTTTAAGATATTTTAGAGGATGATTTATTTCATGGTGAGGGTTCATACCCAATACACAATCAAGTAGCCCTAAAAACACCTACATGTGGCCTACTTGAATTACGACTGGTGTTAAGCCTAATGAAGGGACAAAGAGATCATAAGAGATGTTATAAAACTATTTAAATACTTAATCTAATACCATTTAATATTTATAAGGTTTGAAATATCATAAGGTTAAGTTATTAAAAGCAACTAACATAATTGAATGACCTAAAAGTAACCTACAGGCTATAGTAACTCATTATAATCTAGTGTTAAGCCTAAAGGAGAGACAAAGTAGGTGTTTAAGTGAACCTTGAGCCAATTAATACTATATTTAGGTTTAAAAAAACCCATTAAGAGGTAATGATGTTAGTTAAATGGATTAAACCCAAAATATATAGTTAAGATAACAAAATATCAGCTACAAGTGATTGCATGAAGAGATGGACTAATAACAGGCCTTAGAGTGAAAATAGATGCATGTTTGGAGGATGCCTTAGAATGTATTAAGAAATTAATTTTTTTTTTTAGAAAATTTATAAATTTAAGATATAATGGAGGGACTTAAGCATAATAAAATACAATCAAATCTTTCTAAAGAATACTTACAGGTCATACATGACTGGGTTGGTCTTAATCCCATAGGAGAAGATAGAGATGTATATAGGGATATAAGGTATAAATAATAAAAAAAGGTTGAAATTTTAGTGTATAAAATATATATTAGGATTAATTTTGATCAAACTTAGGTTTAAGTCTCCAAAATAAATCATCTAGCAATCTAAAGTTAGTAGTCAACATGCAAGATAAATTTCTTGTCTGAAGGTCATGAACATAATGAGAGTTGGTAGAGATGTTTATAATGGGGATTTAAGTTTAAATTAGATAATTAAAATAATTTTAAAATATATTATAATATTATTGATGACAAGGGTAAGGGCTTAAAACCATAAACATAGTCAAGAGGCAAGCTAAAGGTATGTTGCTTATGATATTTTGCTTGATTGATGGAGAGAATAAGGGATTATGAGACGTATAAAATGATGGATATTCATTTATGAATGGATTTATAATTATATAAAAACTTTATATAATCCTTATACCTTATCATGAAGGATAAAATTTAAAAAATTTCAGTTAGGCCTAAAGCCCTATAGTCACACTAGCAGGCAGTCCAAGTCATAAAAGAAATTGTTTATTTAAGGGATTTAAAAGCATGATTAGGATATTAAATTTGGTATAGAGTGTGGAAATGAGTTATAAAATAGTTTCATGACAATTTAAAAGTCACCAAAACTATGGAAATATCCACTTTTTATCTCATACTAGGCCCACTCTTTAGTAAAGGGCAACCATGAGGCCTAACAGATCTACTTGAGCTAAAAAGGTACAAATCAAGTCTCTATATCTCATGAAAATATTATAAGGTAGTATAAGGTCATATAAGAGGTTTAAATTATTTTTTATTTTTAAAAAAAATTAGTTTTTCACTCTAATTCCTTTGAGGGCTAGCAAAGAGGAGATGGTTTTTAAACCCCAACACTATGATTAATTATGCTTCAATATGTAATTAGGAGCAAATTATTGATTTCAATTTTGTACAACCATAGAATTACATTATAACTTTTGACATTTACACTTGTATGGTATTAATAAAGCCTCATAACTTAAATGAAAACAATGCTTGAAGACTTTTGTTAGTAAGCATACATAAGGGTAATGAAGACTTATAAACAATGTATAATAGTATATATGGTGTTTTTAGAGATGTATTATCTATTAAAAATAGTGGAAAGGAGTTTATAGACCCATAACTTAAAATATACCTCTCTTAGGCTTGAAAAACACTAAGCAAGCCACTCAAAGAGCAACTTCTAGTGCTCATGCCATTCCTCACACTTTGAATTTGAGTATAATAATATTGGGATAGTTTAAGGGGTATATCAATAATGTTTTACAAGTGAAAGGAGGTCAATTGGACAACTCATTTTTATGAACAATCATAAAGACCCCAGATAGGTCTTAAATCCTCTTAAAACCCTAGTTATGACCAATTTGTTGAGAAAGAGATCAAATGCATATATAATGACGTAGTTTGTTCCTAAAATATCTTTAGGTTGTTTAATACTCTAAGGAGGTTACCCCCATGTATTTTTATGATAAGATCACCTATATGGATTGATCCAAAAACCCTATTTTTCATGATTTTTAATGTTTTTAGGTGTTCTAAGAAGGGGATAACTTCTAAATCATGGGATAAGATAATATGGTTATTTTTATAACTATTAAAGGTAAAAAACTTGCATAGGATATTAATGAATTGGTAAAACTAGGCATGTTTTTTAAGGTAGTTTGAAACAGGGTCAAAACAAGCCTAGGAGGTTGGTCTTAGGACCCCAAATTTTTTATGGAGGGTGGTATTAGGATAGGAAAAGTGAATAAATTTTTTTTGTGTGGTATCTCCTAGAAACAATTTTTCCACTTTATAATCCTAAGAAGGCTAATTAAGCTTAATTATAGAAGAAAATAGAAGAAACATAGTACTTCCACTTGGGTTCTAATCATAAAATTTTATGTGGATTTGTAAGGTGATGCATGGTACTCAAAAGTTCACCCATTTTTTAATTTTGTATGTAAAATCTTCTAGACAAGGAGATTCCCAAGTTTTAGGGCTACAAGGAAGGGGTGCTAAAGCATGCTAAAGGAGTGAAATGATGTCTTTTGGACTACTTTATGGATCCAATTTCCTTTTTTCAAGTCATATGTAATTTTGAGAATCCATACATGGTATAATTTTACTTAGTCTAACACAAAAACTCTTATTTATCTCTCCTTTTCTCTTTGGTCATATGGAAGAATCAAGTGTTCACAAGCACTATATGATGCATAAATATTTTCCAAAGTCTTAACTAATTCTCCTCCTTCCCTCCTACACCTATTAAAGTTTGGAATACATCAATTAGTTTTGGAATAAGATTTAAAAGGTTGGAAAAGGTCTCAAAACTCTAAATATACTTTTGCTCCTTCAAACTTGTAGGCTTGTTAAAGGAGTAAAACTTACACTTAAAGGACTATAACAACCCATGGAAGGACTTCATAAATTTATTAGAATAATTTTTAAATGAATAATAAAGTAGGACTTAAATTCCTATTTCCAAGGGGAGGGAAAAATTATAAAATAAAGACAAAAGACCTAGTATATAGGGTTCTCGAACAAGGATTTAGGTATTGACATTGGTAAAACTCCACCAATCAAGGTTGATAACCTCTTTAAGCCTCTTGAAAAATACCCAAATATGTCTCAAATTAAAATATATGCCATGTTAAAAAGGTGGACAATATATTAATAATGAAATTCTACATTGGATTTGAGGAAGACTAAGTAAAGGTCACATTTCCTAGTTTTAGGGATCTTGTCTCTATCTCTCTCCATTCCCATCAGCTATATATTTAGTCCTTGAGGCCTTATTTTAAAATCTTTGTCTTAAGAATGAGGAAAATTTGGTAATATTGGTAGTTTATAACCCTTTAAGTTAATACAAGGAACTATTTTTTAGACTCATTGATATAGGTTTAGTGTGTTCTAATTTGCTTGATTTGCACATGTAATAGTTCTCCTCCCTTGGTAGGTCATAATCTCACCTAGTTACTACTAGATTATTTTATTAAGGTCACATATAGTGTTTTAATGTTAATTTTATGATATTAGAGTGGATATATTGATTTATTAGTGCCTTTAATGAGGACTTCCATCATTACCTTCATTTTTTAATCACTTAGCGAAACCTTTATGTGAAATACTTTTGCATAGGAGTCCTTGGAGTTGAAATATTTAGTCATTTTAATTGCTTACTAATGTTTTTTCAATCCAAAATTGAGTGGATGAATGTTTAAATTAGTTCATCATAATACCTTATATTAGGTTTATTTTTTATACATTATATCCCTTTTCACCCCAATAGTAATAAGTTTTAGTAAATTGAGCCAAAGTGATGTACTAGCTAAGCTAACCCCATAATCTAGAGGTTTAGTCTAGATATAAGTTCACACATAACCTTTAGTCCATTTATATGTTATTCCAAGTTTGAATTATAATTGAACACTCTCTTTCAATAGGGTACATATTGGGTTGCTAATAGTTCTCACATGATCGATGGGATAGATTAAACTATTGGATCTTTCAAATCATCACCTTGTAGTCAGATTGAGAATATTCAAACACTTGGGAAAGGATTTATAGTTATATTTCATAATATAATTCATCACAAGGTCATCATATAATGGTAAGAGCATTTATTTTTCATACTTCATTATTATTCATGTGCATTATGATGAGTAATAGTTGCATATGGGGAAAAAATATATCATTCACTTCCTTACCAACAACCCTATGATACTTTAAAATTACATAATGATCCTTATTAATCCCATTATGAAATCTGCCAGCATAATATTCACCATGATCAATAATATGAGGACCCTTATTTGGTATATGATCCTTTTTAACACCAAGGACACCACTCTAGTCATCCTTGTGAACCTCATTCGCCTCCTTCGCATCATAGTTATCAATATAATCAGCAATGGAAGCATCATGATGTTCTTGGTTAGCCTTCTCACATTCAAAGTCAAACCATATCAAAATTTAAATAGATCTTGTTTGTCTATGAAAAACACATGGTGAGCATTGACACACAAAGGAGCTATGAATAGGAAATCCCAAGGCATGAGATTGAGAGCATGAAAACTTCATTGCATAAAGCTAAGAAAGAATGGGAATTTTTCATGAGAAAAGGGTTTTGAGGAGTTAGTGGTGATATTATTGACATAGTTAGTTTAGTTTTAAGCATTGAATAGAAGTTGATCGTCCATGATAGACAACAAGTCCAATCCTAAAAAGATCATGTACCCTCCTTCATTCCCCATCAGTCCTCCATTGAAATTATTTTCCAATTTTAAGAGTATCAAATAAATGTTTGTCATATCCCTAAAATTCCCTAACAAGCCTTACCAAAATTTCCCACTTGGAGTTCTATCCAATAGAGAGTTTAAACAGAAATAAAAGTGTGTCTTGAGAAGGCTGATTTCCATGATTCACAGAAGGCTTTACAAGGTTACTCACCTTATGATTAACATGAAGAGACCTCTAATCATATGGTTCTTGATTTTGAGACTCACCTTGATAAACAAGTGAAATTTTCAAACAAACTCCTATATAAGTCAGTGGTAGATATAAAAGCAATCCCATCCTAGTAGGAGGTTCTTCCATTCATTCCCAAGGCTACTAAAAATACAAAAGAAGAAGTTCCTACATCCAATTTTATAACTTGAAAATAAATTAAATATTCAAGGGGGGAGGAGACCAGTCAAGCATAATCCAAGATGTTGAAGTGGAAGAAAATTTTTAAAACATTCATCCCCCACCCCTCCCTCCTCAAGATTTCAAGACCTTCTCCTCATGGAAGTCTATTAAAGATAAAATCTAGTAAAAAGAGGAAGTGATGGCTATCAAAGTTGAGCATCCAAATGAACATGATAAATATTATAAAACACCATTGGATTTGACTCACCTTATTGACCTCTTTTTAGGGTCCACCATGTCATTCCTTGAGAAAGAGCCTCTCCTTTATAATATAAGTGAAGGAGATAAAATTTTAGTGATAAAGGATGTGAGTCATTTGAGTGAGAAAGAAGAGTAAATTATCATTGGGACATCCCTTGCCAAGGATAGGTATGAATCAATATTTCATAATGAAAAGAGGATTAACACCAAGAGGTTTCTTGGGTGCAAGATAATATGTAATAATAAGACACTTCAATTAGATAAGAAGAGAATTGTTACAAAGAGATCCTTGATGACACGTTATCCAATATTTATCATGATATCCCTTATGAGTGTGAGAGAAAGACATCTATTCAATTTTCAGTAGTTTCAAGGCAAGGAGGTAGCTTCTAAACTCTCCAAACATCCAAAAAAATGTATGTGTGTAAGAAGCCTCTAGTTTCATTATAGATGAAGGACCAATTTTTGGCCACTAAGACGTGTTTTTTAATGGGCATGAGACTCCAATGGTTGATGAGAGTTTGAAGTATGATCATGATTGCATGGAATGTCAAGGTGCAAATGATTCTCTTTGGAAGTAATATATGAGTATTTGCAATGAACATGAGACCCTTAAAAAACTCACATTTCCTATATAGCATATTGAATATGAATTAACTACTAACCCTATCAAGTTTTTTTCTATAAGAAGATTAAGCCCAAGATTATGGAATTAATGAAGAAGTGTTTTTTGAGGTAGTACCTCAGGTTGATACTCCTAAGTATAAACCAAGTGAGGATATATTGTCCTTTAACATGACTCATTAAGTTTAATATGTACATAATTAAGGTATTGAAAATTCACCATTCCATATGGATAAAATTGAAATCACCATCCAATATATGGCATATCAAGAGCATTTTATGATTGAGGTAGAGATGAAGCCAATCATGTAAGGTAGATGCATATGGGATGATTATGATTGGGTGCTTAACCCACCTAGACAATTTATGAACTTGAGAGTCGAGTAATAAGGTCCATATACTTTTATAAGAAGCCATGAACATGAAAATTCACTTAGATACAAGTGGGAGTCCTCATATAGTTAGCAATGTTTGGTTGAACTCAAATTGAGATATGAAAATCATACCTCATGGTGACATAGTGATCAAATAAGTTTTCCATTTGATCATGGAAGAAGGAATTTGAGCTTAGGTTATGTTTTTTAGTATTTTTTGTCTTATTTCAATAAATTTTTAGCATAAGTTTAGTTTTTCACTTTGTTGCTTTGGGGTTTTACATTGTTTGTTCTTAGGTTTAGGTGTGTTTATTAGATTTAGGTGTTGTTTCACTAATTATTTCTATTGGAGTCTTATTAGTTTATTGCAGTCCTAAAGGTTTCATAAGGTGATAATATATTTAGATACTATTAAGGTCATCAATTCATGATCTATGATTGAGTCATCACTATCATGAAGATGAGTGGGTTCTCTTGACCAGTAGGTTGGTTAACCCCTATGAGTCACTAAAAATGTTGGCAATTTGGCCTCCCAAGGCAAAATGACAAACCTCATAGTAAAAATAATTGATTTTTATGATATTATGTACTTCTTAAATCATGAAAATATCTAATGGATACATTTTTAAGAATTTTTAAAAACATTCTCAAGTAATTCTGGCAATTTTAGTTCTAAAAAGGCCTATTTTAAGGCTATTCATATAGTCCTTTAGGTGAAATTTATCATCAATAATATTTAGTAAATTATTTATTCATTAAATTTTCAAAAAAAATATTTTTAAGAGGTTTTAAGTCTTAAAATGAAGAAAATCATTTTATCTCATCTATCGACCTCATTCACAGCTCTAGAACGGTAGTTTTCAAATGCTCAGTATGGAAAGAGGAGAGAGATTTAGGAGATGAAAATTTGGAAATTATTAGGGGTAAAAATAATATTGATATAAGAGGAATTTATTTACATATTTATGGGCTTATATTTATGAACAATTGCTAAGAGTGAAAATAGGTCACTATGGCATATTCATTTGAGAATGGTCTATTCTGATACTTGTTTATCCACTTAATAAATTTATGGAGATTTATTATTTTTAGGGTTTTTATAGGTATTTTACATCCCTTTAATTTTGTTTTCATCATCTAATTCATCTATAGTAGTTAATTTTTCTTGGAGAGAGAAGGCCTTGGTGTATAGACTATTTTAGTGGATTTTATTGTAAGTCTTTATTTTATCTTCACGATGGTCATATTCAGAGGATTATAGTGATTCATTTTTCATATTATGTCTCTTATTTTCATGAAATCCATTTTATTTCACTATAATACGTTTCTCTTTTTCCATGACTTTCAAGTGTACTTATTTTAGAGACCTAGTTTGTTTGTGAACAATCTAATGGAGGTTTGAGGTTATCATTTGAATTAGGAACCAATAATATATAATGGTGCATGATTTTTATATTATATTATATTATTTTTATTGAATAAATGTTCAATATAAGAGTCTAATTCACACATTCTAATGAATATTCATAGTTGTTTCATTTAATGACATGTTGTACAGATTGTAAGTACATTTTGGGATACATAGACCCATAGAGAAGGTTGATACATATCTTGAATTGTATTAATTTTAATTGAATACCTCATTTAACTCATTATCATAATAATTTTTTCCTAAGATGACTAGACTCTCCATTATCAAATTCATGCATTAGTTGACTGTGTATAGGTCTATATAGATAGTCAATGTATATTGATGGTGACATAATGCTTGGTTCAAGGATCTATGATCAAGAAGTTTTTATAATATATGAAGTGGTTATGTAACTTAAGACTTAATATCTTTGATAATATGGCTTGATGTATCTCTTAGATAGTCTAATAGAGACCTATATGCCTAAAGCATGTAGGTCCACATTTTAGACGTAAATAATGACCTTTACAACCTAAAGGCAAAGATTCAAACATGGATTTTAAATTATATTTAGGATGAAATAATCACTATAAACCATTTAAGATACTATTATGTCACTTGATCATTCAATCTATAGCCATGGGTGTGAATTAACTATCTTAAGACATCTATAGCCTTGTGTACAAACTATGTATTTGATAGCAAGAGGCAAGTAACTTGAGAAGGTTACAAGATGTGCTACAGACTTTGATATATGGTGTAAATAAATATTTATTATTCTAAACCTTTTAAAATAATATAATGGCATACATGGATAAGGGTTTTATTTTTAAGCCTACACATAGTCAAGTGGCCCTAAATGGCCACCTACATGCCTGTTATAGGATTAGTTCATTGTTAAAGGTAAGCAGTGGTATAAAAGATAATAAGGGGTAAATGAGACTTATTATGAATTTAGTGAACCAATTATGTGCTATCAATGTAGTGGATGGGGTTATAAATACTTAAACACAGTCTTGACCCTAAAAGGGTGACCTACATGCCTATCTAATGAAACATACTGACTATAGGCTTGAGGGAAGGGTAGAGGAGTATTTAAAATTATTTGAAAGATAAAATGTAACCTCAAATATTTTTAATATATTTTAGAGGATTATTTATTTCATTGTGAGGGTTTATAGCCAATACATAGTTAAGTAGCCCTAAGAGAACCTATAGGTGGCCTACTTGAGAGGTAGCTAGTCTTAAGCTTAATGAAGGGATAGAGATATGATAAGAGATGATATAAACCTATTTTAAGACTTCATATAAGATCATATAATATTTATAAGGTTTTTAATTCCATAATGTTGAGGTCCTATAAGCACCTAACATAGTCAAATGACCTAAAAGTAACCTACAAGCTGTAGTAACTCATTTTAAGCTAGTGCTAAGACTAAAGGAGAGTAAGAATAGGCGTTTGAGAAAACCTTTAGCCAATTAGGAATCTATCCAAGTTAAACAAAAAACCCTTTAATAGGTCATGATTTTATTTAAAGGTCTTAAACCTAAATTATATAGTCAAGATACCTAAAATATCACCTATATGTGACTGTATGAAGAGATAGACTAATAACAAGCCTTAGAGTGAAAATAGATGCATATTTGGAGGTTGGCTAGAAATTTGTTACAAAATTAAAACTTATTTGAGAACATTTATAAAGTTAAGATATAATGGAGGGACCTAAACATAAGAAAACATAGTCAAAGCTTTCCAAATAATACTTGTAGGCCAAACACAAATGGGTTGGTCTTAAGCCCATAGGAGAAGACAACAATGTCTAGAGGGATCTGAAGTCCACCTAAGAAAATAAAAATGTATTAAGGTCACTCTAAATCATAGAGAGTATGAATAATATTTATCAAACTAAGTTTTATGTCTTCAAAAATAGTTATCCAGTAATCTATAGTCAGTAGTCAAGATGCAAGGTGAATTTCTTATCTGAAGGTCATGAAGACAATCAGAGTTGGTAGAGATGTTTAGAAGGGGTTTTGAATATAAAATTTGAGACTTAATTTTTTTTTAAAATATGTTATAATATGAGTGATGACAAGGGTGAGGGCTTACAACCATAAACATAGTCAGGAGGTGAGTTATAGGTCTACCACCTACTTATGAGCTTTTACTTGATTGATGGAGAGATTAAGGGACTATGAGAAGTCTAAAATGATGGATATTCCTTGATAAATGGAGTTATAATGAAATAAAAAACTTAATAAATCCTTATACCTGATCATGAAGGAGAAAAGGTAAAAAGAACTCAGTCAGACCTAAAACCTTACAATCACACTAGTAGGTAGTCCAAAACATGAACCAACTTATTGATTTGAGGGCTCCAAAGGCATGATTAGGATATTAAAATTGGTAAATAGTGTGGTCAAGAGTTAAAAAATAATTTCATTATAATTTAAAAGTCAAATTAATACTGGAATATTCATTATTTTTTCTTAGACTAGGCCTACTCTTTGGCAAAGGGTAACCATGAAGCCTAAGGGATCTACTTGAGCTAAAAGGGTAAAAAGCAAGTTTCCAAATATCATGAATGGAATATGAGGTATTATAAGGTTATATATTAGTTTTAGATTCATTTTTAGGTTGAAACAAACTCAGGTTCTCACTCTAAGGCCTTTTAGGGATAGCAAAGAGGAGATAACTCTTAAACCCCAACACCATGACTAGTGTACCCTAAGTATATATAAGGGTAAATAATAATTAAATATAATATATAAACATTTATATAGTTGTTTTAGAGATTTATGATCTATTCAAAATAGTGGAAAGGAGTTTTTATACCTAGAACCCAAGATAAACTTCCCTTAGGCTTGAAAAACACTAACAAAACCACTCGAAGGGCAACTTCAAGTGCTCATGTCATTTATAAAACTTTGCATGGGATTATAATACTTTTTTTATAGTTTAATGGGTATATATATATTTTTTTTCCAAGTGGAATGATTTCAATTGGACATCCCATTTTTATGAATAATGATTAAGATCCCAAATATATCTTAAACCCTCCTAAAACCCCAATTATGACTAGTTTGTAAAGAAAGAGCTCAAATGCACATATAATGACCTATTTTTTTCATAAAACCTATTTTATGTTATTTAATACTCCAAGGAAGTTATCCTCATGTATTTTTATGTTGAAGTCACTTGTACAGATTACTCTAAAAACCCTATTTTCATTATTCTTTGTGTTTTTAGGTGTCCTAATAAGGGGGTAACTTCCAAATAATTAGATGAGGTAATTTAAAAAATTTAATAACTACTAAATTTAAAAAATTTACATGAGATATTCTATAAATGTCTAAACTAGGCATATTTTTCAAGGTAGTCCCAAACATGCTCAAAACAAGCCTAGGAAGCAAGGTGCTTTCATGGTTTGCATACTTCCATAGGGTCTCAAGACCTTAAATCTGGTATGTAGGATTTTATTATTATATGTAAATTTAATAACATGATTTTGGGTTGTTTCAAACATGTGAGATCTCCCAGCAGAAAGTTTTCCACTTTCAAGGCCTAAGAGGGCTAATTAGGCCTAATTGGAGAAGAAAATAGAAGAAAAGGAGTAATTCCCCATGGATTATTATCATAAAGTTTTTTTTTGGAGATTTAAGGTGATCCATGGTACTAAAAAATGTTCCCAAGTTTTAAATTTTGTATGAACATCTTCTAGATAAGGAGATTTTTTAGGTTTTAGAGCTACAAGGAAGGGTGTTAGAGCATGCTAAATGAGCAAAATGATGTCTTTTGGACTAATTTATGTCTCCAAATTCATTTTCTTAGGTCTGATGACATTATGGGAATCCATCCATGGTGGATGTTTTCCTGGTCTAATGCAAAAAATCATCTTTCTCTCTCCTTTGTTCTTTTCTCATATGAAAGAATCAAGTCTTCACAAGCACTAACTGATGCATAATTTTTTTCCAAAGGATTAAATAATTATAGGGCCTCCCTAATATTACTATTAAAGTGTGGAATACATCAATTCATGTTTTAATAATGTTTTAAAGGGTGGAAAAGGTTTGAAGACTCCAAAAATACTTTCTCTCTTTCTAATGCTGAGACTTGTTAAAGGAGTCAAATTTTCACTTGAAGGCTTACAACAACCCATGGATCATGGGAGGAATTAATAAATGTTAAAGAATAAATTTTTAATGAATAAAAAATAATGACTTAAAGTCCTATCTCTAAGGGGAAGGACCAATTCTACAATAAGAACATAGGACTTAGTATAAAGGGTTCTTGAACAAAGATTTCGGTAGTGTTAATAGTCAAAATCCACCAATGAGGGCTGATGAACTCTTCAAGACTCCTTAAAACATCAAAAATATGTGTCATATTAATATATATATATATATATATAATATATATTCAATTTTCCAAAGGTTTATAAGAGATTAATCATGAAATTCTACATTGGAATTTGAGGAAGACTAAGTAAAGGTCACATTTCCTAGTTTTGGGTCTCTTATGTCTCTCTCCTTTCCTATTTTTCTATATATTCAAACCTTCAGGCCTTGTTTTTGAATCCCTCTCTTGGGCATGAGGAAAATCTTCTAATTTTGGTAATTTTTAAACTCTTAAGTTAATATCTATGACTATTATTTAGGTTCATTGATATAGGTTTAGTGTGTTCTAATTAGTTTAATTTGCACATGTGGTAGTTATCCTCCTTGATAGTCCTAATCTCACCTAGTTACCAGTATATGATCTTATGTAGGTCACATATAGTGTTTGACTGTTATGTGTATAATATTAGAGTGGTTATATTTATTTTTTAGTGCTTTGAATATGTAATTCCATCATTAGATCATGTTTTGATCACTTAGTGAAACCTTTATGTGAAACACTTCTGCCTAGGAGTCCTTAGAGTTGAAATATTCAGTCGTTTGCATTGCTTACTAGTGTTTTTTAAAGTCAAAATTGAGAGGATGAACATTTACATCAATGCATCACCATCCCTTAGAGTAGGTTTATTTTATATACATTCTATCCCTTTTCACTTTGATAATAATAATTTTTAGTAAACTAAGACAAAGTGATGTACTAGTTGAACTATCCCCATAATCTAGAGGTCTATTCTAGCTACAAGGTCACAAAACCTATAGGTCATTCTCATGCTAGTCCAAGTTTGAATTAGAATTTAACACTCTTCTTCAATAGGGTACATCTTGGGTTACTAACAATTATGATGGGATATAAGACTTTAAGATAATCTTTATATTATAGAATTTATTATTTTAGTTCCTCTATTTCAAGCCAAATATAATCAAAATTGATGCTAACATTTTTAGGTTGATTGTCCTAACTGAAGTTTATGGTGTTAGATCATTGGTTTACATAGGATATTTTATAATGTCTATTAATTAATTTAAATAATTAAAATATCCTTTCAAAGGATATCATTAATTTTGGGATGTTATTTTCTCTTAAGTTTGTGATCCCATATTTATCATAATCATTATTCATTAGGTTTTCCCTCTCCTTTTGATCTATTATTTGAACACTGAATACCCTAGGAGTTACCCATGAAATCTGAGATATGTAAATTATCATTGAAAACTTAAGTATTTCAATAATTTTTAGGACCGAAGGGTAAGGTACTATCTCTATGTAGAAATGTTATAGGTTAGATTCATATAGTTAAGCTAGATTTTTATCAAAGGTTGATAAAGAGTCTCTGACCTAGTTCTCCTCTCTAAGAATAGGGTTGATATTGAAATCATTAAATGTTTAAATTAGGTCCTATTCTTAGTTTTTATTCTCCCTTAGATATTATAGCCTAACTTAGAACTTGTTCCTAACCTTATTGATCACTAGTTCAGAGTATCCAAATACTCACAATTCCTTGACCTTGTGTTTTATGGCAAACCATAGGCCTAAAATCAAGGATTTTTACTATATGAGATTTTTGGTGAAAGTTAATTATAGTTTATAAGAATACAAGTATTAAATTCCCTTTAGACTATTTAATATAATTATCACTCAAATACCTTGTTGGGTGTAATGAAATTACTTATATTATTCACAATAACAAAATAAAATATCATAGAATTCAGAACAAAAGAGCTATATCAACAAAAACAATTAGAAAAAGAGAAAAAAACTTAAATTTTATGACTAGGACACTTCAAGAGGGAAACCACCATAACAATATAATAATAATATGATTCATAATATGATGATAAAAGACTAACCACTGCCTCTTATATATACTCTACTTATCCATGGTAATTCCATATGCTGACCATACTAAGAACATCGAGAAATACAATAATCTAATATAAAGGTATGCAAGCCACATGTTGGCCACACATATCCCTAGACACACTATAAGTTAAGGGTGTATCATGACCTTCCCCTTAAGTAAAATTTTGTCCTCAACATTGAATCAAACTAGAAGTTTTTCAAGAATTCTTCATCCTCCCATGTTGCATCTTCAAAATGCAGATTCTTCCATAGTCCTTAATCTCTCTAGCTTGTAGTTTATTAATGTGCATATGAAGGATCTCTTTAGGATATATAATTATTTAACCTTATAAATAAAATTCAAGTAACATAAAGTGAGTGGAAACTCTATGTTCAATTACCTTCTTTAGGAAAAATACATGGAAAAATGGATGTAATTGAGTGGATAGGGGCAATTCTAGCTTGTAAGTCACTAAAATAATTATTCAAGATATTACAAGGGCCATAATATTTAGGTGAAAACTTTTTATCCTTTTATATTTATTTAGATAATTTTTTTTATATGACTACAAATTCATAAAGATCTAATCACCTATGTGAAAAAGCTTCTTACTATGGTGTTGATCTAATTGCTACTTCATTCTATTTTGTTTTATTCATAAATTCTCTTACAAAATAAATAGTACCTCATAATGGTGAATGTGTTCCTAAACAACTCTAACCTTGGGATGAACCATTAATGAAGAAGTGATAGATGGGGGTGATACCGATACAATTCCATAAAGGGAGACATTTTGGAAGAAATGTGACAATAAGTGCTATACCACCATTTGGTAAGTGGTAGTTAATTAACCCATTTGTCCTATTTTTTAGAAAACACAACAAATATACCCTTATGAAAAATTGTTTACTACCTATATTTATCAATAATATTGATAATGATAGGATACAATATGATACAAATGGATGCCCAAAAATGAAAATAATTTAGTCCAAAAATTACTAGTAAATATGGAGTCTTAGTTACTTACAATGATATTTAGAGTACCCTATAATTTTTTATCTATATTGAGAAAATCAAAATATATTATACTAGTAAAAAGGGTATATGATAATGAAAAAATTGAACATACTTGGTGAGTTAATTCACAACTACCATGATAACATTCTTATCCTTAGAATTTAGTGTCATAGTAATAAAATCCATGGAAATCTCCTATCAACACTGGTTAGGGATGGATAAAGTTTTAAAAAGACTTGGGGTCTTAATGGTTTCACCTTTTTTATTTTTGCATACCATACATTCAACCACATATTTATGGACATCCGCCTTGATTTATTCCCAAAAAAAAATTTTTGATTCTATGATATGTTTTCAAAAATCTTGAGTGACCTCCCAATGGATATGCATGAAGTTATTGAAGGATTTTATTTTTGAGGAGAGAATGATTATAGAGGTATATCTATCTTTGTACCATAATGTGTTTCCCAACCCATGTAAAATTTTAATCTACCCCAGAACCTTGATAAATATTTTGAATTAAATTTATGTGTAGCAGTATCATTCTCCCATTTTTATCTTGCTACCTCTAGCTAATTTTCCTGACAAATAGTCATTGCACATAACAATACCTCAACTAATTCATCCTTCTAAGATTGTGCATCTAACACTGCATTATATTTTCATTTTTTTTGTACTATTTAAAAATAATATCCTAATAGTTTAGTAACCCATTTTTATTGTTTTTCATATGTTAAATTTCTTTCTCAAAAAATATTTGAGATTATCATGATCAGTCTTTAATTAAAAGTGACAACCCATTAGATAAGGTATCTATTGATTGACTTCATGTAAAATATCCATCATATCTTTCTCATATGTTATTTTGATCCTATATTTTCCATTTAATTGGATACTTTCAAATTCTAGTGGTCTACCTTCTTACATGAGTACATCCCCCATGCCATATCCCAATGTGTCACACTCCACAACAATTTTTTTTGAAACAATAGGAACAACCAAAAATGGATTTGTTCACATATCCATTTTCAAATGTTTAAATGTCTTGGTATTTGAATAAGTCCACTAGAAGGAGTCCTTATTCTATAGAGAGGTGAGGCATTGCAATGCCACCATAATTTTTGAAAAACCTATGATAGTAACCAATTAACACCAAAAAACCTTAAAGGTTCTTAAGAGTGCTGGGAACCTGCTACTCCATCATCACTTGTATTTTTTTAGGATAAAATTTAACTCTTTCATGTGAGAAAATATGACCCAAGTACTCCACATCTTGGACACCAAAATCACATTTAGAACATTTATCATAAATTTGATGCTATTATAGAACTAAAAGTACCCATTTCACATTATTCAAATGGTCTTCCAATTTTTTTAATAGATGAGGATATCATTAAAAAAACCAATACAAACTTTATAAAAATGGGTAAAAAATAACGTTCATCAAAATATGATATGTATATGGTGCATTTATGAGGCCAAAATACATGAAAATAAATTAATAATGGCCTTTATGAGTTTAGAAGGTTGTTTTAGCTATGTCCTCATCATGGATTTTAATTTGATGATAGCCAAAGTGAAGGTCTAACTTGGTAAAATAAACAACATTAAATTCATCTAGAAAATCATCAATTAATAGAATAGTAAACATATATTTGATGGCATACTTATTGAGTTCTCTATAGTCTAGGCACATCATCAAAGTGTCATATTTCTTCCACATCATAACCATAGGGGAGGAGTATTTAATTTGACTATGTGAGATGATTCCATCCTCCAACATCTCTTATACCATATTTTTAATTTCACTCTTCTAGGCATAGGGATATCTATAGGGTTTTATGTTGGATGGTGTACTTAATGTAATGATCTTGATGGCATGATCATGCAAGAATATTGGAAGAATTCCTTTTGACATGTCACCAAAAAAATAGAATGGTCATCCATCACCCTTTTCAAATGAGGATATGTAGACTCATTGGATGGTTAAACTTCTATGGAAAATAAAATTGCCACAAATCTTTCAACACCTTTTCTAAGAGTCTTTGTCATCTAATGGGAACTAACTAGTTTTGAAGATGTAACCTGTAATCACACAATTAAAAGGTCTTTCCTTTGTAATGGAACCTCATGAATAGTTCCTAGAAATTCATCTCAATAGTTCCTAAAGTGGTGAGCCATTACACTCCCAAAATAATTTCATCTATTCTCATGGGAGTAAAAAACATATGGGAATATAACAAGTAGTCTCTAATTGTAATATTAATATTATATAATTATACAAAGCATTTGATGGTACCACTATTTGTTATCATGACCTAAAATTTTAGAGTTTCATAAATTAAATGGTTCAAGTGAGTATAATTTTTTTTGTTGATTAAGTTATGTGTGCTCCCAGAGTCAATTAACATAATCACCTTATACTTATTTAGGAAACCAACCACATTAATAGTTTTAGGAGTACTAATGCCTAACAGTGGATGATAGGAAATAGTTGGTTGAGAATATTTATATTCATCCTTAGGTTCTTCAAAACATGCCCATGAATCCTCATATTATTTTTCCTTATCATTAGCACCTTCAATGATAAAAAAATATTTTTATCACATTGATGTCCATTGTTCCATTTTATATCACATCCAAAACACAAAACTTTTGCATGTTTTTATTTAATTTATTAAGGTGTCAATCTAGTAGGATATATAAATTATGATGATGGGAAGGTGCATTAAAAAACATTAGTGAAAGGTATTAATTTGATTAGTTATTTTTCATTATCTATGCATGCCCTTGGTATGGCATTAGATACATTACTGGGATGAAACATGTAAAGATCTACTTAGATATTATCTTAGAGGATGACCCAAAATAGGTCAACTACATTTTCCTCAATGATATCTACCACACATAAGGAGAGATTATGAAATTGATGAATGTAATCATTTATAGTCCCAATTTGGTACAACTTGGCTAGTTGGATGAAGTAGTTTTGGAGACATTTTTTCAATAGTGGAGCTACAACCCATTAAAAAATATTTACCATGAAACTAGGACACCCTTCTTATTATTTTTAGCAAACAACCAACAATACCGAATGAACTATTTAGGTTCTAGATATAAATAGGCCATGAACACCTTTTGTGAACATGGATTCTTATGTAGATAAAATAATTTTTCAATTTGATTAATCTATGTGAGTAGATAATTACCATAAAACTTTCACAAGTCCACTTTTAGAAATAAAAAATTCATAATAGGGTTGGCATTGTGATTTTATACAAGAGGAGAATGAAATTGGAGTGGTGGAGGGTTATTTTAGAATTGTTAAGCTGAAAAGTTAGATAATTTACAAGTTATTTGTTTTAAATTGATCTCTCAATCCAATTAGGTTCACTTTCAGCCTCATGATGTCCCCTTTAGCCACATCAAGATTATCTTTATACACCATGCTCTATAACTCTAACTTAAGTTTTTGGATTTCTTATGAAATATAAGGATCAAAAGATTCAGACTCCATGTTTTCCTTGTGAAGAGTTTTAGTCATTTATATCCCTTTCTCACATCCATGAGTGTTAGGCATAGCTATGCACAAACCCTAAGAGGGTTGTAACCTTAAAATAAGTTTATCATTAGATGATACCATTGTGATCTCCTCACCAAGATGAGTCTAATGACTATTAATGTGCACAAGGATAAAACGTTTTGGTGAAAAATAGTGTACTGGTAGAATATACCATTATGATTATCTCTTAGTAGTGAATCCAATGACTGATAATTTGCATAAGGTAAAAAAAATTGAGTTTCTTTTTCTTTATATAAAAAAAAAATCCATGAACAAAAATGTGGTGAAAAAAAAATTCAATTTTTTCTAGATCAAAAGTTATGTTTTATAGTACTTCTAGTACTCAATATGATAGATATAAAAAATATATATCATAAAAACTTGCCCAATCAAAGCTTTGATACCCCTTGTAATGAAACTACTTTTATGATTCACAAAAATAGAATAATATATCAAATAATTAAGAATAGAATAAGTAGATCCACAATAATAATTAGTGAAAGAGTAGAGTACTTGAAAATTATGATTGGGCCACTTCGAGGGAGAAACACCCACAATAATATAATAAAAAAATAATTCACAATATGATGATAAAATACTAACTACAACCTCTTATATATACTCTACTTAGCCATGGTTATTACATAAGCTAGCCATATTAATAACATTGAGAAATACAATAAGATAATATGAAGGTATGTAAGTCACAAGTCAACCACACATATCCCTAGATGTACTATAGGCTAAGGGCATAGCATTTGGAGTGGGACCCATCAAATCAGAGGCACTATAAGCCTGACAACTCATAGGTTCTATCATTTTAGCCTTTAGAAATATCCTTATAAATGGTATAAATGTTAATTTAAATTGATACTACATTCACCTTTTCATTTATGGCATTGTATTTAATGATCATATGTTTCATCTATATAATTATAAATTTAGATTTTAATTGAAACACATCTCCAAGGAAACCATACATGTCAAAAGTCTATGGTCATATACCTATTTAATGTTTTAGACCAATCTATATTCATTAACATCATGTATGCTTCATGGATTTTGACAATATGGCTTCATATTATAGCTACATATGAATAATCAATATTTAACCCACCTCTTTGACATCATATTTATATAATTTAACTACTATTTTTTTAGATTTGATAGGATTTAGCCCTAGTTTCCTAAAAAATCTAGCAGGAATGATGTTATCCAAGGATCATAAATTAACAAGATAACTATGAATATTCTTCCTAAATATTAAAACTATTAATAAGAAAAGGGGAGACTAAATTTTTTCCTTATATATTAATATGTTTGTGTACATATATTTTTTTGGGCCAAGATTGTTTATTGGTTAATGATTTTAAGAGAAGATCATGTTACTTAGTAATCTAAGCTAACTTAGGAATCATGACATTTTATATTATTTTATTCATGTCCTATATTATGTTATAAATAGTATTATTGAGGATAGGCTATGATTCTATACAAGTTAGTTGGTTGGTACCCCTTAGAGGTGTAGGTTCATTATTTGCTTTAGGATCTGGGAGAGTTGTAATATTATTTAGGGGAGTGGATGTTGTGAGAGGTTTTTGATTTGTTTGAATTCATAAGGCATATTTATTTCTATGGTAATATAAAAAATCATATACCTCATCGGTAGTATTCTCAAGTCAATTATCCTCTTGGTTGTGTAGTTCAAGGGTTTTTAGTACCATGGTAGTACTCAAAGATATTGATGTGCTAAGGGAATCATATGATTTGGTTGTATTTTGGGTGTTTGGAAGAACCTCATATCCTTACATATCCTTTTAGAAGATATAAAATGCACTTTATAACTCAATTCAATCCAACTCTCCATGCTGGGTAGTTTTGTGCACCATACATCACTTTGGTAAGGCCAACTCATAAATGTTAATTTCAAGAAACTTGTAAGGTGAAGGATTTGGATAGTTTTTAGAATGATTAAAGGGATGATTTTATATATAATAAGATAAATTATTGTTAGATTTATCTCTCACAAAATTTTTAACCTACCTTTTAAGATGTAATAAATTATTACTAGGCTATCAATCCATGTGTTATATAACATCCAATTCCCTCTTAGTAGAGTCTTGGGGTAAGTTTTGGATGTTATTTACGGAAAATAAATGTTTATGTGAATTTTATTCAAACCATAGATACATTTATGAGGTATCCTCTAGTATTTTAATGTTAGAGAAAGGATTTCATTCCAAGTCATGAGTTGTAGGGTATTAAGTTTTATAACAACCTATTGGTGGAATACTGGTGAGTGATACATATTATTTATCATGGATGGATGGGATATGGGTTAACCTAGATATACTTGAAATGGGTGGAAGGATGATAGTTTTAATTAAGGTCAGTAATAATTCTAAATGAAAATCAAAAAGAGGGAAAATAAGGGTAAGAAAGAGATCTATGGACTAGATAAGATGAAAACATATCAAAACTAGAACTTGAAATAAGGTAGGATAAGAAATTAGAAGACCAATATATTGTTGTTTTTTGTATCAAACCAAAAATAAAACATAGTAAGGATTCAAAGGGAACCAAAACATAGTAAACTTAAACATTCATAACCAAAGGTTGTTATGTTTGATATATTTTTATTGCACAACTACAAGGGGGATTATAATTAGCATGTAAAAGGCATTCAAATTAGATATATTTTAAAGTTAATAACTATATTATAAATATAACTCATGCATAATAAAATAATTAATATACCAAAATGAAAACACTTCTTTCACAATCCACATAATTGGAGAAGAATTAATTTTTTAACATCAAGATCAAATTAGTGGAACTTCTTAGAATATTCTATTAATTTAAATAGCCAAAATTATCTTCCATTTGGGAATGGGAGGTTATAAGTACAAATAGGCTTAGGATGGGGAAGGTCTCATATCTTAATATAAGTATAATAATACATATCCAGAAATAGGAATTGTGTCCATATTTCATGCAAAGGATGCATGTACAACATTGATCACTCAAAATAAATTTTCTAATCTAAAAATACTACACACACACACACACACACACACACACACACACACACACACACACACACACACACACACACACACACACACACACACACACACACACACACACACATGTCAAAATAGATCAAGAACTAAAGATCTAAATTACTCAAAACATGCAAATGCATATTTATTTTTAGATTGGTGTTGTTATGGCACCATAAGTTGATGAAGATGTTAGATATGGTAGAACCTAAATTTTAGATGAAGTAGCCATTAAAAAAAAATATAAAACTGAATTAGAAGATGGAAGTGGGATGTAAGTAGGCTAGTTTGAGTGTGCACTAGCATATACCTAGGAATATGATTAGTTTGAGTTAAATTAGGCATAACATTTGGTGTTATTTTTGCTTTCTTAGTTAATTCCCTTTGATGATAAAGGGCATGAATTGCTTGGAAACCTATGTAATTGGTATCAAAATAGAATAATGGACTTTTAAAAAACTATGGAAGCTTGTTCATCACCTTCTTATGGGTTCCTAGTTTGGCTCTAACCTCAACATTCAAGGTCTTAGCTCCTATGATATTATCCCTTACAAAATTAACTAGTTACATTATTTCATCATTAGTTATGTAGACAATGCCTTATCTATTAGATCTAAAGCTAGACAATGTTGATCATAGAATATTTTCAAAGAATGGTCCTATGTATTTACTTGAGTGACTCTTAAGTTTTTCAAGATGGTGAATACATTTCTATCTTTATTTGAAAATTTATAAACAAGGCCTTGCATCTCCTAGTACCACTCAATCAAACTATCTTTTTTTACAACTAAAAAATAATAGGACCATGTAACTTCAATTATTGTTATTAGAATCAAATGAGTATAAGATTTATTCTTAATTATTTGACCAAGGAAATCAAGCTAACCATCAATATATTTTACTTTATCAAATAATTTTAGAGCATCTCCCCATTTGGGTTATGTTGTACTCAACACCCCCTTTCTTGCCATAAGAAAATGAGGACTCACCTTTTCTTTCAAAATATGATCTTTACAGAAGATCATTTTTATATGTTTTTGAAAATTTTGGAGAATCTAAGACATTTCATTTTTTCTGGAAGATGACATTAGCATGGTGTTTATTTTTTTTATGAGACTACTTGTATATTGTAGATGAATTCTTTAGGATCATAGTCTTCAGGTTAATTTTTTTGGCCTTCGTGCAAGCCTATATTTTGGATGTTATGTTTCAATAAATTTTTAGACCTACTTTCCTTTAGGATTATTATTTCATAAGCTTCATTTTATTGGATAAATTATTATGGGCTTCCTGTCCAAGACAATTCTCCCAACAAAATTTGGGCTATGGACCTTTTGGCCTTAAGAGATTTTAGACCATATACACTTTCTCAAAAAACATTATCTGATGGATTATTCCTTTAACCCTTTCCAATTTATCCTTCAAAACTTTTAGAATGACCCTTAGTCATATGAAAGTACCCTTCAAGAATTTTGAAAGTGTCCTACTTAGACAAATAAAGATAAAATATTTGTTATTTGATAAATGCTAAAGTTCCCCACCAACCAAGCTAATAAATTTGAAAAATAAATGTTACATATTTAATATCATATGAATTGATATTCAATACGTGATCTTATATAGATGATACCTATCCATTAAATCCATCATTCAAATCCAAGTTAACTTGTAATTAGTGCATCTTTATTTCCTAACAATGATTAAGAGCCCTAGTTCATACCTTGATAATTTAGTGAGTACAACAATTACTAAGCTAAGAGTTGAGTTGATTATATAATACATAACATATCAAAGGAAATTTAAATAATATATAACATGTAGCTATGGCTTCCACCTCTAGAATATTCTAAGGAAAAATTCCTCTATTTTCATTATCAATCAAGGATTATACAAAATTCAAATATACCATCTTCAATGTGGAGATATTCCAAGATAAGTATTGTAACTATTCATAACTCTGGGATGATATTGATTCAATCAACATGTTTTTAGTAGATGACAAACAGACACTATTAGAAAGGATATTCATTCAAGAAATTATAGTATAAAAATGCCAAAAGTTTCATTTCATCATTACTAAACTAAAAGTTATGTTGTGTATAGACCTCCTCAAGGATTTGTTCTTTTTTGGAAAAATATCATAGGATGCATACTTGTTGCATTCTCATGGTGACACAATGGTTGCATGAATATATAGGAATAATTTTCAAAGGAACTTATCTCTTAGCATCCAAAATGCATAATATTACAAACATACATGGGTGTAATTCAATAAAGAAACCTCAATCCCAAATATGTTCTCCTCACGGCTACTTCTAGATCAATCTATCACCTAGAAAGGATTGAAGCTAAAGGGAGTGATCGTAATCAACATATTTAGAATGGGTATTTAAATAGGTATGGATTTAATTTTTAGATTTTATAATATTCCCAACATCCATTTTATAAATTTAGATTATATACCATTGATATACATGATGTTATCTCATAGTGTTGCATATGCCTTTGGGGAAGCCATTAGTTTGAGATTGTAAAAGCAAACATTACATAGGGGTAAACATCCCACCACTATGAGGGATTTATAAATGATGTCATATTTGGTAGATGAAGTCAAGGGAACTTGTTATAAGGACTTGAACAATCTATGTTCTCTAGTTATAGATTACATAAAAAACATAATCTATGACTACTTCTAGTTCATGCATGTATATTCTTATCATAAGCATATGATCAGGACATGTGAAGACATTTATCCATAGTTGTGGCAAGCCATTCATGGATTACCCATACCTCATCTTAGAGAAAATATTATAAAGACTCTAACTAGAAAAGGAGAATTTTTCTCATACCTAGACATTCCTATCATCATGGTTTAGGGAAATAAGGTGGAGCCCTTATGTCTCCCAAGATATGTACCTGATAAGTTGGTTGAGTAGGAGAATGCTTTCTAGTTGTGAAATAACATTGAGGAGGATTTGGTCAGGATAAATTAAGTCTTATTCTTTAGGAGCCTAATTTCAATTGGTAGAATGATGCATACTATGAGGAAACATCTTAGAGATGTTGGAGGAAGGTAGAATCAATATAGTTTCCCTACAATGACACATAGAGATTAGGACCCCATGGGTAGATCTAACAACATATTCATGGGTTCAACATTCCTTATTGCCATTAACCTTATTTTATGACTTTATTTTCATGAATTAAAGGTTAGATGATTAAGTTATTTAATGAGCAAAAATTATTGGACTGTAGGAAGATCATTTAAAAATGATCCAAGCTGAACCTAGTATCTCCACTAGGGAATTGGATAGCCGAAGAGATCTCTTCAAAGGATAGCAACATTTAGACTTTTGGAGTGGGAAATATAGAGAGTAATAATCTTCCTCATCTCAAGGGCTTCCATTAAAATTAAAATTAAAATTAGTCAAGAAAGGACTAGGGCTCCTTGAGCCTATTACACAAAGAGGAGGCAAAAGGGAAGACCTTATTAGTTTGGACTCTGATAAGGAGGATGAAAATATGTAAGAGATACCTACTACCAACACATGTCAATTTACCATGGATACTACCCATATATTTATTATTTCATCTATTTGGGTAGCTTCTACACAAATAACAACATCTACCTCCTAGGGCTCTCCCACTCATGTAAAGACCCCTTTGGTATTATATTAAAAAGCTTATGACTCTTATAGGTAGCCCAACAATCCATTCATCTCAAGTCTTACCCATTCCACCTCCAATTTCATAACCATCAAGAGAAGATGTAATCATCATTAAAGACATAATAGATGATTTAAATGAAGAGGCTAAGTTAGAGATAGCCAAATATATGAGTCTTTAGGATGACCCCATTGAGATGCATCTCTAAAGTACACATACTTTTTTTGGCTTCCATTTAAATTTAATTTATATCATTGATCAGATACCTATCTCTTTTGTGGAATTCCCCATTCCCTCTACTTTATCCACCACCTTGTTTCCTTCCACCTCTACATTCATTCCTTCCATTTCCACAACCACTATTGATTCCTCCAATATCACTACCACACCATTTCCCATGGTTATAATTTTATACCTATTGGTACTTCTACTATGAGACTTCACAAAAATAAGAAGGCAACTAGGAGAGTGCAAACTACTTTGGCCACCCCCCAACTTCATGTCTAGTCTAAAAAACTCTCCTTTCCACTCCCCACTTCTAATTATATATAAGAAACCATAGTAACTAACACAAGTATGGGGAGGAAGGAAAAACTTTAGATAGTTGTAGTCTACCCAATTTTTCAAGTTGGAGGAGTGGACTAGTCAAAAATAATATGGCCTTCCTTGCTTGATGCCTTGACCAAAGATAGTAAGAAAAGGAAGAGAGAAGAAGAGGATACCAAGCAAGAAATTATTGTTACAACTACTAATATGCCCCTCAACATTCTGCCTTGGGCCATTGACTTGAGGATTCAAATTCCAACTTATAATGTCATCAAGATCCCTTTTGTTTCCACTTTATTTTACCCCCTATCTAGTTTAATCCAAAGAGTTAAGAAGATAAAATTTGAGGATGACCAGGGTACAAGTATCTTTCTTGAAGAATGATAGCTAGTATTCTCCCTCACTAAGGGTAGAATAGGTAGCTAGGGGAGTCTGTATATGAAGATAATATTTTATACCTAGCTCAAACACATAATAATTTTATGGTGTCTATCCATAAAGGAATGGAGTTATCTTGATAAGAGCTAGATGAGGAAGTATAGGAATTTCAAGCATAGATTGAATAACTCAAAAAATAATCTAGCACAGTGCATATTCTTGCAAGCATTAAAGCTAAGGTTTGGGAGGTCATTTCTAAATGGTATTATTATATAGATGCCATGGAATTCATGAAGGATAAGATGGTACCTCACACAAACCAAGTAAATCAACTCTATATCTCTTTGTTTCAAGATAATACCAAACTTAAAATACTAGTGGCTTACACAGGTAACTCATTGTATAACCACCTTGATCTAATGACTACATTCGAGGCATATAATTCCCCAAACCTATTTGTCATCAGACTTGAGGAGGTAAAATAGTGGTTTAAGGTAATTTCATCCTTAACTCTATACTATCAAGTGCATGAGGCCCAACTCTTCCAAGTTTTGAATGAGCTGAAATTATCTAAAGCAAGGGATTATATAGGTAAATTGATTAGTAAAATCAATTTTGATAAAATTTTCCAAGAGGCCATTGAGAATTTCAAGAAAATAATACAAGTATTGGTAGTGGAAAGGATTAATCATAGTTAAACAAAGTGAGGATAAAGGTAATTGAAGTGGATATTTTTAGGAGTAACTTCCAGCTAACAAAAGATGAACATCCAAGACTCCTTGGGCAAACCAAGAGACTCCACCAACCTTAATTTATTAACTTAGACATAATTCACAAACATCATGAGGTAGAACATAAATTATATCAAGATTATGAAGTTAAAAGGAAGCAAACTTTTGGTAGTGTTGCTACATCCTCAGCTTCTACTTTGACTTCCACTCCTACTAAAGCCCATGCAATACTTCAAACCATAGAACCTTAGCCTTAAGCATGTATAAATCTTGGAAACACATATATTTATAATATTTTTATAAATTATACAAATAATTGTAAAATTTAATATTGTATTTTCTTGTACATGCACATGTTGCATGCTTTTTTTAAATTCAATTTGTCTATTTATATCTTTTTAGTTTAAATGGTTTTGACTATAGTTAGAACTACATGTTCTAACTTCCACATGTAACAATCATGCATAGACTTGGAAGATGAGGTGACCCCTTGCCCAAGATATATTAATACAATTATACCACCCAATTTTTTTTTTAGATAATTTTGGAATATAGAGTAGTGAGCCATTTTTGGTTATCAAGTGAAGTGTTTGAGTATTTTCTTTCCACTATTTTATTATTAGATCTTATTTCATGGTTGTTTGTTTTAATAATATTAAGTGTGATAAAGATATGAATATATTATTTATTGTTTTGACTAATATATTAATCTTATTGTGCAATAGATATTGGAAATTAATAAAAATATTGATTAAAATAGTCAAGTCAGATTGAATCATATTTCTGGATGTGTATTTGTGTTTTCTTGGTGTAATTTTTTGAGTGTGTGGTATAGATACCTTATATAATTCATTAGCCCAAGCCATAATATCATAATTGAAGGGTGTGAAATATCTACCCTAATAAGAGTAACCATTTTTTGATTCTATTGGGCTCCCCATGTCTCTATTCCCCTAGAGTCCTTATGTATATCTGATTGCTTGCGTGTAATTGCTACTATCAACAAACACTAGTTTTAAGAAAATATAGGTCTATCCAAAAACCAACTACTGGAGTAATTCTTGTGAACCATAGGGATTTATTTTCTACCTTACCTTACTCCCTTTTTATTTTTCATTACAAATATCTACCCACTCTTGATTAGAATCTAGTAACCCATCCAACTGACATACGAATTCACTATGTTAGAGATTCACACCTCCATCCAAAATAACTGATTAACAACCTATAGATCCTACTAGGTATTCTATCAACATGTTAAAATTTTCATACCTATAACTCATGCTTGGAGTGGATTCTACCTCCATTAATATCATAAAATATTAGAGGCTATATTGTTACAGTTGTGGTGTGCATAAAACCTACATCAATAATTT
This sequence comes from Torreya grandis, assembly GCA_037957365.1. Taxonomy (NCBI): domain Eukaryota; kingdom Viridiplantae; phylum Streptophyta; class Pinopsida; order Cupressales; family Taxaceae; genus Torreya; species Torreya grandis. The sequence continues at coordinate 1,698,349 of JARHVA010002743.1, forward strand.
CATTAGTGCTAGAAGAAGGGCCTAAGTTTCTTCCCAATAATAGAGGTTAGTCCTCACATATTTTTGCACTAGAGTCACCTAGGACAGTGATCAGATCTAATTCCTAGACTGGTTTATTAATATCACCCTTCACAAGACATAGGAGACCCTGAGTTATTCTAATAGCTCTACTTTAGAATAATCCACCTCTACTAGGGAAACCTTTGCTTATTAATCAACCAATAGCTTAGCAATCACCCTAGTTAGTTGGATCTACCATTTTCATCATAGGGGATGTGCATGATTTAACCCAAAACCTTGAAAATTATTTATCATCCTTTTCTCCTTTAGGGCCAAGGACCACAAAAGATCATATTAAATATGTTAAATTTGCTTTATGATTAATGAATGAAATTGATGAAGATGTTGCATGTCAGTTATTTATTATCAAGTTAATATATGTTGCTTATGATTAGTATTTGAATCTAATAGAGAACTCCATCACCAATTAGGAGGATTGTCAAATGGATTTTCTTACATAGTTTGGATAGGTCACCAATCCTATATTGGTTTATCAACACTTTAACAACATGAAGAGGGAACCTAATGAGCCTATTTGTGCTTTTAATTCAAGATGGTAGAAGATGTATAACTAGTTGACCTTGTGGTGTAAATCCTAACTAATGTTAGCACTAGATATGTAAAAAAACACCTTAGATCTCATTAACACTATGTTCCTAAAGAGAGCACCTGATGTCAATACTTTGGTGTTAGCATTTAAAGAAGCCATTAACATCAATAGAGAACTCAATATGTAGACACTTAGGGTACCCAATATTAGAAATGAAAACCTAGTGCTTAATTTGATGCCACATGAGAAGCAAAATGTCTTGGCATATAATCAAAATCAGCTATACATGTTACCTCTATTGATACAAATGACACAACCAAATTTTAGATATTTAAATAATCATGAGATAGGTAATAGTTACCAATAGAACCAGCATGAAACTAAACTTCCTACGTCTATTCTACAAGCTATGGATTCCACAAAAGCCAAATTAGATTTTATTCAAAAGATGGTTTAGAGATTGAGTAATGATTTTATGAATATGCAATGAAAGTTGGGCAATACCAATACTCAGATGGGAAACTAGAATGTTGGGTTTCAAATATATAATAGGTAATTAAATAGGCCTATAAATAATATGGATCAATTTGGTAGAATCCCATAAATCAACATCATTAAAATAACTCTCCCTAATTAGTGTAGGATACATAATATGCCCCAACACATTGAGATTGATTACGTTGAGTTTTTACGACATTGAAAATCTTTCAAAGGGAAGTTACTAGGAAGGATCAGATGAATATTTTTTTAGAATCTCATCAGGACCCAGGATCTACTAGCATAACCATGTTCTTTGAGACTCATGAATTTACCTTCCCAAGAGAGGATGACAACAAACTAGAGGATAATATAGATGAGGTCCATGATTTCCAATAGTTTCAAATAGGTACATATAATTTGAAGAATAAGAAGCCTTTGACCACATCAATTGCTCTAAATACCACAAAAATTCTTCCTAATCCTAAAGTCGACAACAATCCACCCCCTCCAAAAGGGAACGATCCACTACCATGTAAAGAGGGATCAAGCAAATCTGGAGGATAAAACATCATGGAAGACATAAATAAAATCAAGATAAATATCATGCTTCATGAGTTAGCCCAAATCACTAAACAAAAGGAGCTATTATGGAAGTCTATCACTAGAAAGACCCATGTGGAGACGACTAGAACAAATTTAAACAAAGAAAAAGAAGTGAAATTAGTTGATACCAATGTCATCTACAAGAGTAAACTTGAAGTACCACACTATTACTGACTATCATAGCATTTATTAAGAATATTCATAACTATTTGGGTAACTTTTGGGCATCTACAACTGTTATGCCTACTTCTATATGTAAAATCTTGGTCTTACTCCCAGCCCTTCAAAGAGATCAATCTCTCATTTAGATAAAATGGTGATACCAGTAGTACACATTCATGTAGAATTAGAACTAAGATTCCATATGACTATTGGCATCATAGTAATGGACATACCAGAAGGCTATGAATTATTACTAAGTAGAGACTGGTCCAAAATTCTTAATGGGTATCTTTCCACAAACTTCTCACACATTTGGCTACCATGGAGAGGAGTTGTAAATAAGATAAAAATTGATAGAGATCCCAAAATGAAATATCCTATTATTCAATAAAACATCAATAATGAAGAGTTAAAGTATGATTCTCCCTCATTAGACATCTATAATTTTACCACTCATAGTTTAGTGCAGAGCCTAAAACTTGAAGGTTCAAATCAGCCATAGATAATGAACTTTGATGAAGCTAAATCCAACCAAGGATTAGGTGTGGAAATTGAGATAATTGATCCTTAGGAGATAATTTACTAGTTGCCTATTGATTATAGTTTCCCTATATAAATAAAAGCTCTGAGTATGAGGTTCTATTCTTAGGACTATAGTTTGCACTGAAGAACAATGTAAAATATATAAAAGTATTCAAGGACTCAGAGCTAGTAGTATACCAAATAAGAAACAAATAATAGTGAAAATTATCTTACTTAAATAGGTACAAGCACAAAGCATGGGACTTAATTGAAAGCCTTAAAGCTTTTAACATAGTGTCACTCCTGAGAGAGCAAAATAAAGCCACTGATTCGTTGGTCATCGCTACTACCAATATGGAACTATTGTAATAATATAAGGTAAAAAGGTTTTCTATTAAATTGGTTCCTTGTCCATATATTCTAGATAATGTATGAAATTTCCAAGTTTTTGATGATGATCAATAAATCATCAATTTCTTAACTAATTTAGTGGATTTTAAGTGCCAAATCATTAATGACAAGGATGTCAATCACCTTTATCAAGAAGAAATAGGTAGAGAAGGAATTCTCTATATTAAAGAGAATCAAATATTAGTTAGATTATTATCCTTTGAAATGCCTTTAAACTTGGATTCTTAGGCATAGCAACTCAAGCAGCCCAAGGTCAACAAATTAGACTTCAAGAAAGGGAATCTAGGAGATTAACATAATCTACATTATGTCAATATTGGTCTTAAATGTACTCCTAAGGAAATGTAGTGAATGAGGGATTTAATCTCTTAGTATAGGGATGATATCACTTGGAAATATGAGGAACTAAAACTATATGACCCCTAGGTCATCACTCACATAGTTCCCCTCAAGTAAGATCATAAGCCATTCAAACAGAGGCAAAGGCCAATGAACCACATTCTAGAGATTCTTATTTAGAAAGACGCATATAAATTATTAAGTGCCAAAATTGTCTTCCCCATATGACAATCTACATGGGTGAAAAATTTGGTCCTAGTAAAGAAGAAGAATGGTGAAATTAGATTATGCATAAACTTCTAAAATCTAAACAAAACTTATAGAAAAAATAATAACCCTCTACCATCATTAGATGAGGTAATAAAAATTATGAGTGGTTCCAAAATGATGTCATTTCTAGATGGATTTTCATGTTATAATTAAGAAATAGTGAAACTTGAAGACTAAATGAAGACCATGTTTATAATAAAATGGGGAACCTATGCATACAAGCGGATGCTATTTGGCCTAATCAATGTAGGAGCTACCTTTCAATGCACCATGGATCATGCCTTCAAGGGGTTGATTGGTAAATGCATAATTATTTATATGGATTATCTTATAATATTTTTAAAGAATAGAAAGGATCATATAACTCACCTACAATCTATATTTGAGCAATGTAGAAGGTTTGACGTTTCATTAAATTTGAAGAAAAGTATATTCAAGGTAACTAAAGGTAAATTATTGGGATATATCATTACTAAATATGGGGTCACCATTGAAACTAATACAATATATGTAATTTAAAATATTCAACCACCAAATAGAAAAAAGGAGCTAAAAATTTTATTTGGAAAAATCAAATTTATCAGGAAGTTTATCTTAGGTTCATAGAAATTGTCAATCCTCTAAACACTATGCTTAAGTAGGATGATAAAATAGAATAGAGAGTTGAGGCTAGAAGGTATTTTAAAGATATAAAATATGCCATATCTCAATCTCCAATATTGATTAGTCTATACTTCACAAAGGATTTATTTTTGTATTCATTCACTTTAAAACACACTATTATTACTACCATCACATAAAAGAAGGATGAAGCTGAGCATTCGATTGCCTTCATGAGTAAAAATTTGAAGGATGCAAAGCTAAAATAATCCATGATTGATAAGAAAATAATTTCCCTTATTAAATTAGTAAGGAAATATAGACATTATATTTTGAGAAACAAAACCATTATTGTTGTCCTAGATCCTACTATCAAGTTCACCCTTTCATAGAATGAGCTAGGAAAGTGTAAAGGGAAGTGGATGGATAAAATCAAAGAGTTTGACATAGAAATTAGGCCTATAAATATCACTATAGGACAAGGTATTGTTTAGCTCATGAAAATAAACTTATAATTAGGTCATCTTCTAACCACTACCCTCAGGGGAAAGGATTAGTTGAATCAATAAATTAAAATATGATTGAAGCTATCAAAAATGCATTAGTAAGGGACAAGCATATAGAGTGGAAAAATCTAATTAAGTATGATCTTTGGGTAGATAAAATGAAATACAAGCAAGCCTTAAAATATTCCCCTTACCTAATGGTGTATGGATGCAAACCAATTTTTCCCATCACATTGAAGGTAACCACTTATTAGTTCATACAAGATTACACAGAACTAAATGAAAAAGAGGAATTGAGACTACTTGATATAATAAAAATGGATTATTCAAAAATAGAAGATCTAAAGACAATAAAAAAACACTAGGATGTAGTTAAAAGGTGGTTTGATAAAATAGCAAAAGTCAAAGCATTAAAAATTTTAGATTTGGTGTTACTGTGGGATAAAACCCATGGAAATAAAGGATAACATGAAAAGTTTTCCACATTATGGATCAAACCATATAAAATTTCAGATATCTTGGGCAATAACATGTTTTGATTGAAAGACCTCCAAGGCAACTAGCTTACATATCCAATTAATGTATAGTTCCTAAAGTATTACTTCATAGTTTTTCCATCTAAAGATATTATTGATTGAGAGGATTTAGATAAGTTTAGATATATGATTATATTAGGCTTCAACAATTTCTAGATTATATTTCCATGTTTTCTAAAATAGATTTTCAAGTTTTACTAGATTAATCTTTTTTGCTTTCAGTATTTTACTTTCATGGATTAGATTTTATGTTTTCTATATTAAGTTTCCTTGATTTCTAGAATATTTGTTCTTGTTTTTCTTTGATGAGCAGAATTGTGATTGCTCTAGTTATTTCCAAAACTAAAATCCAAAACAAATAACTTGTGAAAAATGGGGGAAAATAAAATTTTGACACTTTAGAACTAATTTATAGATTAGGTATATTTCTATGTTTTTGAGTCTTTAGGATAAAGGTAGGTAATCATGGATTATTCTGAATGGTGTCACAATTAAATACTTTTGTCAAGTATGTGGAAGTTTCTCTCACAATGTTCATATAAATTTAGAAATTTTGATTTTTTTGTTGGATCAAATGCACTCATCAAGATAATACTTCCTGGAAATGATAATTTTGGGTATAGATCTAACTGGCAGGGATGTACTAGTAATGACTGGTTTTATAATTATACTATCTCACTGGTGTTATAGATCTTCTCTTTCAAAATTAAAACAAAAGAATAAAGAGACAAGGAGTTTGAAAGAGAAAAATAAAATCAAAATAAAAGGCTCACATGATGAAATAAGGTGAAAGTAGCATACATAATTGTTAAAAGAGAAAATAATGAAATGAGAAGAGGAGCCCAAAGTATCTCGATTAGGGCTATGGATGCTTGGATGGCAATAGATCAATACCTGAGCTTCCCTTGTTTTTTTATTTAATAAGTATTGGAATGAAACTTATAGCCTCATCAAAACCTTATAAAAACTCATCATAGTAAGGGGTTAAATAAGAAATTTTAAGGCAAGTATGTTGTGTTAATTAAATTAGGAGTCCCTTTCATATTTATTAATTAAGTAATATTTTGTGACACACTTCATGATTAATTTAGGATTGTAAAACAAAGTTTTGGGTTCCTTAATAATCAAGAGTATTCCCTTATAATTCATAATTTATTGTACCGAACACCTCCCTTTTCTTCCCATAAGAAAATGGGGACCCACCTTTTCTTTAAAAATATGATCTTAATGAAGGATACCTTTTATATCTTTATGCAAAGTTTGTAGAATCTAAGACATTTTTTCTTGGTAGATGACATTGGCATGGTGTTTATTGTGTTTATGAGACTAACTTGTATATTGTAGATTAATTCTTCAGGATCATATTCTTCAGGTTAATTATTTCATCCTTCATGAAAGGCTATCTTTTAGACATTATGTTTTAAGATATTTTTATACCTACTCTCCTTTAGGCTTATTCTTTTAGAAGCTTTATTTTATCAAAGAAATTATTACAGGATTCTTGTCCAAGACAATTCTCTTGATAGAATTTAAGCTATGAACCTTTTGGTCTTAAAAAATTATGGACCACGTAAACTTTCCCAAAACAATTTTTTTGATGGATTATCCCTTTGACCCTATCTAGATTATCCTTCAGAACTTTTAGAATGACCCTTAGCCATACACAATTACCCTTTTAGAATTTTGAATGTTCCCTTTGGTCTTTTACGAAGTAGATCCTTCACAACTTTTATCATGGACAAATGCCTTATGAAGTAGACCCTTTAGATTATTGCTAAAGTACCCATTGACATTTTGGAATTTCCCTTCAGAGCTTTTGAAATTCCCTTTTTTCCCTACAAACCTACCCTTTGGCCTTTGCAAAGTAAACCCTTCAGGCCAAATCCTACCTCAAAGTAGACCCTTTGATTTATTTCTACTTACCCTTTAGAAATCTTCCATTTAGACCTTCAACCATTACAAATTGACCATTTATCCCCTTTCTTGACCACTTTATTTAGGGCACACACCGGAGGATTTTGTGCAAACTACATTTCAAAACTATTGTTATATCCCCTTTAGGTGTTTTCCCTACCCCTTGTGCCATGAACAAAAGTTCCCTTTAGTCTTTATGTTTTGGGATAGTTACCATGAACTGATCCTTTGGGTTTAGTTAAACCTACCCTACCAGATTTATATCCTAAGTTGTGTGCCCTTTCTCAAGTGGCCACATACCCTTTGTATCTTTTGAAAAAGGACCGTTTGACCTTTATGGAATATCTAAATGCCCTTTTCCTTTTTTGACATACCATTCGATACATCCATCTTGGGGCCTTTTATCATGTATCCATTTCCTTCAAACTTTTTATTTGAGGTATTTTTTTGATTCAAAATCACTTAAATAATTCCTCTGAAAGGCACTTACCCTTTGGACTTCTTGAACTGACCCTTCAAGTTAAAGGCACATACCCTTTGGGTTTTGTCAAAGTACCTTTTAGGACTTTTAAAATGACCCTTATCCATACTAAAGTGCCCTTCAAAAATCAAAGGTTCCCTTCAACCCTTTGAAACTACCCTTTGGGAATTTTAAAAGTGCCCTTTGGCATTTATGAAAGAGACCCTTTAAGACTTTTATCATGAATAAAATATCCTATGAAGTGGACCCTTTGGATCAAAAGTACCCTTTAAGAGTTTTAGAATACCCTTAAGCCATGAACTATCCCTTTAGGATAATTTTTTTAGAACTTCTTCCCAATAGGAAGACTCCATCAAAACAATTTCTATAGATACTTTATCTAAAACAATTCCCCTGAGGGAATTATCCATGAACATTGACTCAAAATCACCTTTTTGACATTATAATCCTAAGTGATTTATTAGAAAGAAAATTATTGAAATTATGCCATACTTATCCAAATAAAGATAAAATATTTATTATTTGATAAATGCTAAAGGCCCCTTCCAGCCCAAGATAATAAATTTGAAAATTGAATGTTGCATATTTAATATCGCATGAAATGGTATTAAATGTAGGATCTTATATAGATGATACACAACCATTGAAGATATCATTTTCACACAAGTTAACTTGTAATTGAAGCATCTCTTTTTTATAATGGTGACTGAGAGCCCTAGTTTATACCTTGAGAATTCATGAGTACAATAGTGACTAAGCTAAGATCCAAGGTGATTATATAGTATGTAGTATATCAAAGGAAATTTTAGTAGTCTAAAACACACAACTATGGCTTTCACCTCCAGGATGTTTTGAGGAACAAATCTTCCATCTGCATTCCTAATCAAGGATTTTACAAAATTCAAAGACACCATAATCGATGTAGAGGTATTCCAAGATAAGTATCATAACTATTCACAAATTTGGGATGTTATTGATTTAGTCAAAATGTTTTCAGTAGAAGATGAAACAACACTATCAAAAAGGTTATTCATTCAATAAATTCTAGATTAAAAATGCCAAAGGTTGCATTTTTCCATATCTAAACTAGAATTTATTCAATGGATAGACCTTCTCAAAGATTTGCTATTTTTTGGTAAAATATCATAAGATGCATATCTGTTACATTCTTATGGTAACACAATGGTCACATGCATATCTAGAAATGAATTTCAAAGGTATATATCTCTTAGAATCCTAGATTCTTGCTATGAAAAACATATGAGGGTGCAATTTAATGTAAAAACCTTAATCTCAATGGTTATATCCTCATGTCTACTCATAGATCAATCTATCACTTGGAAAGGATCAAAGCTAAAGGGAGTGATCCCAATTGACAAATTCAAAATTAGAACCTAGATAGGTATGGATATACTTAATAGATTATATGGTATGCCCAAAATCCATTTCATAAATTTATAATGGATACCATTACTATACATGATATTTTTTCATGATGTTGCCTATGCCCTAAGGAAATTCATTAGTTTGAGATTGCAAGAGAAAATTTTACAAAAGGTTAAACATCCCACCCCCATGAGTGATTTCTATATGATGTCATATTTGGTAGATGTAGTCATGGGAACTTGTTACAAGTACTTGGGAAATATATGGGCTTTAGCTATAGATTGCATAAAAAATAGTATCTACAGCCACTTCTAGTTCATGCATGTATACACTTATCACAAGTATATGGTAAGGATATGCAAAGGTGTTTATCCACAGGTGTGGTAAAACATTAATGGCTCACCCATGCCTCTTCTTGGAGAAAATATTCTAAATAATTTGAACACAAAAGGAGATGTTTACCTATACCCAGGCATTACTATCATCATGGTCTAGGGAAATAAGGTGGATCCCTTATGTCTCCCAGGATATATACCTAATAAGTTGGCCAAGCAGTAGAATGTTTTCCAATTATGGAATAGCATTGAAGAGGATTTGGTTAGGAAAAATAAAGGCTTATTCTTTGAAAGCCTAATTTCAATTGATAAAATGACATATACTATGAGGAAACATCTTAGAGATGTTAAAGGAAGGAAAAATTGATTTGGTTTCCCTATAATGGCTTGCAAAGATTGGGACACCCATGGGTAGATCCAAAAACATATTCATGGGTTAAAAATTCCTTATTACCATCAACCCTAATTTTATGACTTTATTTTCATGAATGCCAAGTTAGATGAAAGAAGTGATGGAACAAGATCAAATTATCAGGCTATAGGAATATCATTTGAAAATGATCCAAGCCAAGCCTAGTATCTCCAATAGGAAATTGGATATCCAAAGAGCTCTCTTTAAAGGATGGTAGCATTCAAAATTTTGGAGGGGGAACTATGAAGAGAAGGAAGCTTCATCATCTCAACGAATTCCATTAAAATTGAAATTAAAATCAGTCAAGAAAGGACCAGGGCTCCCTGAGCCTAGTGCATAGAAAGGAGGATAAAGGGGAGACACTATCAATTTGGACTCTAATGATGAGGAGGACAAGATATAAGAGATACCTACTACTAGCACATTCCATGTTCCCATTTCTACCCCTGATATATCTATTGGTTCATTTGTTGGTGTAGTTATTACACAAGGAATAACATCTACCTCCTAGGGCTCTCCCATTCATGGAAAGACCCATTTGTTTTATAATACGAATCTTATAAGAAGCCCAATGGTGCATACATCTTAAGGAATACCTATTCCACCTCCAAGCTCATAACCATTAAGAAAATATGTAGTCATCATCAAAGACATAACAGATGATTTAGATGAAGAGGTTGAGTTAGAGATAGCCAAAGATTTGAGTCTTTAGGATGACCCCATTGAGCTACATCTTCAAGGTACACATACCTTTAGTGGATTCCCTTTGACTTGAATTTATATCATTGATCAGATACCTATCTCTTTTGTGGAAGTCCCCATTCCCTCTACTTCATCCTCCCCTTTGTTTCCTTCCATCTCTACATCCATTTATTCCATTTCCATAACCACTATTGATCCCTCCATTATCACTACCACACCATCTCCCATGGATATTCATTTTGTACCCATTAGTACTTCTACTATGAGACTTCACAAAAATAAAAAGGTAACTAGGAGAGTGAAAACTACTCTAGACAACCCCAACTTCATGTCTAGTCTACATAGCTTTCCCTTCCACTTCTATAAAAGAAACCGCAATAACTAACCCAATCATGGGGAGGAAGGAAAAACCTCACATAGTTGTAGTCCACCAACTTACTCAAGTTGGAGGAGTGGACTAGTCAAAAATGATATGGACTTCCTTGTTTGATGTCTTGACCAAAGATAGTAAGAAAAGGAAGAGAGAAGAATAGACTAAGCAATAAATTATTGTTACAACTATTGATATGCCCCTCAACATTATACCTTGGGGAAATAGACTTAAGGAGTAAAATTCCAACTTATAAGGTCATGGAGCTCCCCTCCATGTCCACTTTATTTAACTCCACAACTAGTTCAATCCAAAGAGATAAGAAGATAAAATTTGAGGATGACCAGGGTGCAAGCATCATCCTTGAAGAATGACAACCAATATTCTCCCTCACTAAGAGGAAAAATAAGCAACCAAGGGAGTTTGTATATGAAGAGAATATTTTAGACCTGGATCAAGAACACAAGGATGCATTGGTGGCTATCCATGAAGGCACAAAGTTAGCTTGACAGAAGCTAGATGAGGAAGTATAAGAATTATGAGTATGGACTTAGCAGTTCAAAGAATAATCTAGCATAGTATATGTTCTTACAAGCATCAAAGCTAAGGTTCAAGAAGCCACTTATAAATTATATAACTCTATAGAGTCCATGGAATTCATGAAGGCTGAGATGGTATCTCACATAAACCAAGAAAATCAACTCTATATCTCTTTGGCTCAAGATAGTACTAGGCTTAAAATGTTAGTTGCCTATTGATTTAATAATTTTGAAAATATTGGTGTATTATTCTTAGTTTAGTTAAAGTGTATGAGTATTAAAATTATTAAATAAATATGTAATAATTAAGATAATAATTTTTGTAAATTATATTACAATTTTTACCTTTCTAGAAATATTAATAAGATGGAGAAAATAAGACAACTATAAACTAGCTAATACGACTAAGACATGGTCTAAGATTCACTATGTAGGACTAGGTCACTATTAAAAATTGAGATCTAACATTTTTTTATAATTATAAAGGAGAATTAAAATTGGTTAAAAGTGGCACTAGAAATATAGTCTACCTCTATCCTTATTATCCAAAGTATTTGAGATTTTTGGGTTTTGTTCACTAGGTCTGTGTGACCTTGTCCATGAAGTTTTGACAACTAGAAGTCTATAGAGCTCCCTATAAATTAGATTTTATCTTAAAACCCTATAATCCATTATATTTTTACCACTTTAGAGAAAGAGGGTGGGTAGGGTTAGTCTGTGTAGTATTCATTGAACATGTATCCACACCCCTTATGTGGGCATGCTACCTACATACCAATACTCTGAAGAGGGATCAAGCCATATGTAGTTCTCCCACTTATGTGCTTTGTGATATTGATTGTATAAATATGAAAAATGCTAAACTAGATGTACTTAATTTGGCTAGGGACTATTTTAAGTATTTGAATAAGCTTGTAGGTATATTAGTTGGTTATATATAGAGTATAAGGAAGAATGCTTGAGTAGTCTTGCTTATATTCTTGATTTCTTAGTGATATTTGCCAACCCTTTACAAATGATCTTTGAATGGGATTTTATAGGGATAAATGAGTCATGGATTAAATGTTCTCACATTAGGCTAATAAGAATAAGGATGGGAAATCAAAAGAAACTGACTGTTTAGGCAAAAAATGCACTTAGATAGGAGCACTGAAAGTGGATGTAGTGGCACTGATGATATAGTACAAGTGTGGAACTACTATCCTAACCTGACAAGACCTAGGAGGATGGATTAGTCATGTAAAAAGGGGTTTGGATCAACTATGATCAATTCTAAAAGGCTATGGATGATTGTGAATTAGTGAAAATATGCCTCTGAGGGTCATGAGAGAAAGCAAGAGGGACATAAGGGTTGGGTGTCATTAGACACACTCAAGTTACCAATTTTTGCATTTTATATGAATACATTTCCCCCCCCTTTATTCTAGTGATGTAGCACAAAAAATTACTAGGATAAAGGAAAAATAGAAAGCGTACCTAAAATTACTTGTAAGGATAAAGCTCATGAAGTTTTGTGATGCTAGGTGTGCATAGAGAGAACACATTGTGAAGTATGCATATATAATAAAAACAAAGAGTAGATCAGTTCTTAATAGATATGCTATATCTAAGATAATAATGTAAAAAATTTAGGTAAAAGAGAGAGGAAGAGAAAGTAATGAATACACCTCACCAGGTATGTGGACTAATACAAAACCTATTATGATGTTGAGTGATGATAGATGATGTTGAGTAATGCTATATGATGTTGTACCAATAGTAATATCATGAACAAAGCTGAGTACTCAGTTCCCTCAAAGTGGCTTAAGAATGGAAAGGTTGGCCCTTTAGCTCCATCATCACCCACTAAGTGAAGGCATGTGATCATTCATGTGCTAATCAATGTTTTTACTATGTGTCCAATCCCTCTAAATAGGTGGCTCAAGAATACAAAGGCTAGATATTCCTTTGGATCTATTATTTATTTATGAAGTGAAGCTATGAAATGATACTGATATAGATGTGTGTCATATGGGATGGCTCCTAAATCTCATAAATGTTGTATAGTCTAACAATATTAGCATAGATATTCAAATGTATGATAGAAACTAGGCCACTCTTGACCACTCCAAAAGAAGGAGATTAGGCTTGTATGAAATCCACTCTAAAAATGGTGATCTAGGTTTATATGAAATCCACTATAAAATGTGCAGGTTAGGATTTATAAAAGCCACTCTAAAATGATGCCAACCACCTGTAGATGGAATAAATCATGCAACTACTGAGAATGCCTAGGTAATGTTGACCTTAGAAAGAAAAAAAGGTAAATGTGCCATATATATTTCCCCTAATCACTAGTGTTTGAAACATGGATTCTAATCTAGAAGTTATACCAACTATCATATCTAAAACTAGATGTGAGAGCTATAATGTCATGCATAATGCCCCTTATATCTAGATTCTCTGACCAAAAGTGTACTAAAAACTACTAATTCTAAATTGGTCTGACTATGCAAAACTATAGTTGAACCTAATTTTCTACCTATTCTTGGAAATTTTTGTTTTTTTATTTGGATAAGAGTGATAAAAAGAGATAGTAGTGGCACTTTTGTTATAGTCCAATCTTGGTGCTATTGTCTAGGGCTAAATCTGGTAACTAGTCTAACATTTTCACTATATGCCTAATATATTATAACTAGTTTGATGTCAAGTTATTGTTCTAGGTGTGCTCAATGCTACTTTTTTTACTGTTAGGATCTCTAATATTTGTGATAAAACCCCTATTTGTTACCCCCTATTCTGAGGGTAAGAATGAAGACCCTATAATGACTTCTCTCAAAAGAAAGAGCCTTGAAAGTGTGTAATTCTATAAATATACATGATATATGAATGATAATAAATAATATATCTCAAGATATAGCATGGCTTATATTGAGAGATTATTAGATCAACAGGGGTATGCCTAGATATATATAACAATGTAATAACATGTGCAATATACCAAATTAGAACTAAAAGAGTTAGTTGTTAGTTGTTAATTTTCATGGAGTAATGAAGCATGATATCCATCATGGCATCCAAAAAATAAATATAATGCATGATGTGGATCATGTCCTTACGATAAATGAGAAGAAAACAAGAAATAAACACACAAGGTAAGAAGTAAGAAACATACAAGAGTGTCCAAGGGGCCAAGCAAACAAGGGACATGGGTACATGCCACTCAAATTAGAAAAAAAACATACAAGTCATGTTAAAATGCCACATACACATACATTTTAAAACAAGTAAGGTTGGTGTGAAAGCCACAATCACATAAAAGAGTACAAGGGCATTGGAAAATGTTCTAAGGCACATATAAGAGACAAAAAAAGAACTAAGAAATATAATAAATATAGATACATAAAGAAAGAAATGAAATCATGTGAATATTTGAAATATAATCATATCTAACTAATCAAATCAAGAATGTGAAGTTATGCAAGACATATTAGTACAAGACTAGGTATATGTTAAAAAATACACAAGTTTTATATACTAGTGAGATGTCGATATAGTAATATGTGTAAGATAGTAAGTAATGTACATGAACATGATAAATAGAGTGTGTGGTATAATAATGACATAACCTAGATGGTTTATTCATGTATAAGATACCTCCAGTGGGTATGTATATCAATGTGTGTCTCGAATGTAAAAGTAGGATGCCCATTAGTGGGTAGAGTGAAGCGATCACAGATCTAGAAGTCACTACACACACTCAAAGAAAATCAAGTGAAGCATTTTAATGTAGATAAATAGAAAAAAATAACATAAAATAGAGAATGTAATTCTAGCATGGTAGTATAAATTTAAAGCATGGATAATGCATACAATCAAAATGTTTTTTGAAAGGTTTTAAAATTATTTGAATGTTTTTGTATTTTGAAATGTTATATTATTTTTGGTATTTTTGATATGAGCCATATACAATCAATCATAAGAATACTATGTACAAGTAATTTAAAATAACCTATGTACAAGGCTGAGAATAAATGATACTAATTGATGAGTCTCATGGGAGACTCCCTATCATGATGTCCTATATCAAACAAAAGAATCATGTGTGATTATGAAGCATGAGGGAATGAATATGAATATGAATTTGAATATTCAAAATAGTTTTTGGTATCTTGGAAATCATAATAACCTATATTGTTTTACTCATCATTATCATCTTGATCTTGTTCCAATGGAATGCTAGTGTTGACTTTTATTGTATCTAGATATTTTCCTTTGATAAATGGTTTCTATAAATGATTTGCCTTAGGATGTTCCATAAATCCCAAACCTTTGTGACAAACATTATCAACTATTAGAATAGGAGTAGTTATGCCTTGAGCATGCTTTCCTAACCCTTGACCTTAAAAATCAAACTATTGTAGATATGTTTGACCAAAATCATACTAATTTAAAAATTTAGCCTCATTTTGGAGAGGTATATTTTCATAATTTTCATGATTTACCTATGATTTCATTATTATTTATTTCTCTTATTTTACTTTTTGATCCTTTTGTTATTCTGAGTTATGCTTTGGTAACCACTATTATATTATTGTTTAAGTTGACCCTTTGTGAATGTGTTCATGTGTCATTGTGGATTGCTTGACTGATTTACCTTGTATAGGGTTTTCATTATCAATTATATGTTGTATATGTATTTTCAATGCTAAACATGAATCTATGTGATGCCCATACATTTTATGATATGAAAAATAATATATAGATCTTCTTACTAGATGTAGAGGAGGTAGTTTGATCAACTTAGATTTAATCAATTCCCTTATTACCTTGAACTCTTATTTTATTTTTAAATTCTTTTTGAATCATTATTTTTAGAGTTACTTTGTTATGATTTCTTCTTTTGATATGTACTATTGCTTGCAACTAATTGACTAGGTGAAAGTGCATATACATTATTGGCACTAGGATGCCTTTAAGGATTTTGTATTAATATATGATTTCCCAATGTTGTGATATTATCATGTAATATATGATTCTATTTTTGTAAATATAAAATTAATTTTATCATAATGGTGATTTTATCCCTTAGAGTCTCACAAGTGCAAACCTTAGTTACTTCTGAATGAACATGTAAGCAAATATGTTGAAGAGGATTTGAAGAAGCTATAGGCTGAATGTATGCATTAGGAATAATAGTATGGACTACCTCTCTTTTTTGAGGGGTGATAACATGGAACTGGTTTGAGGTAAAGTAGCTATCACTCTCTTGGGGGAGAGGAGGAGAAGGAAACTATTTCCTGTGCATAAGATATGACAATGAAACTTGACAGGTGGTTGTTGGCTTATGCAATGGATCCTCTAGGTAAAAACCATGTATGTGGGATAAAATAAATGAAAGTGGAGTTATAATTTGTATAACAATATGTTTATAAATTCATTCCTCATGAGAGATACCAAGCAAGGTAGAGAGAGCATGAATTTGTGCATTAATGCATAAAGAACTTTGGCCTGTGCTATGACATTTCTAATGTATTTAACAAGATAAACTTGAAAATTTTACCATATGAGAGATTAAAAAATGAGTAAATAAATATTGTATTAAAGGCAAGTAAACACTAATTTGAAGGAGAGGAATCATATTATGTGTAATAATAATTTTCTTAATATCATCTTATATTATGAAAAATAAGCCTAAAAAGATAAGAATAAAGCTTTGTATTAGCATATGGTAAACTTCATCATTCATGTACATGATAGAACAAGTATGGTATCCTTATTATTTGCTAAAAATTCAAGAAATATTTGAAAATAAGTGAGATCCATTTTTGAAATATGATTTTAGGTGTACGGTGATACCTCAAGAAGTAATGGGACCTAGTATATGCAGTGAGGGTTTGAAAGATGATTTTTTTGAAAATAACTATGAAATTTTGAAATTTAAAGTGAATTTATGAGTGAAATATGCAAGTAAAAAATCAAGAATTTATTGGAAAATTGGTGATTTAATGGGACCTAGGAGATGCAACTAAGGTTTTGAAAAACAAATGTTTTTGAAAAATACTATTGAATTTTGAAATTTGAAGAGAATTTTTTATTTTAATATGCTAGTAAAAAATCACAAAATTATTGGAAAATTCTATGACCTAGTATGGGAAACTAAGGTTTGAAATAAATCTATTTTAAAATTACTATAAACTTTTGAAATTTAATATTAATTTCATATTTTATTATGCGGGAAAAAAATTAGAAAAATATAAGAAAAATTAGTAAGAAATTTACCCCAGGGTTTATAGGGTTTTTATGCACAAACAAAGTTAGTTGGGTTTATCAAATGATTTATCATTTTTATAAATATTAGTGTATTATTCCTAATTTAGTTAAAGGGTGTGAGTAGTAAAATCAGTAAATAAATATGCAAGAATTAAACTATGACTTGTGTAAATTAAATTGCAATTTTAACCTTTCTAGAAATAGTAATAAGATGGAGAAAATAAGACTTAAAACTAGTTGATATGGCTAAGACAGGGTCTAAGATTGACTATGCAAGACTAGGATACTATTTCCACCTATACTACTATTGTCTTAAGGATTTGAGCTTTCTGGGTTTTATTCACCAAGTCTGTGTGACCCTGTCCATGAAGTTTTGATAGTTGAAAGTCTATAGAGCTTCATTTAGAGTATATTTCATATTCAAACCCTATACTCCATTGTGTTTTGACCACTTTCAAGGAAAGAGGTATGGGGGGTATTGTGTGTAAGATTAATTGAATATGTATCCACACCCCTTGTGTGGGCATGCTACCTACATAATAATACTCTAAAGAGGGATAAAGCCATATGTAGTTCTCCCATTTGATGTGATTTATGAAACTAAGTGTATGGATATGAAAAATTCTAAACTGGATACACTTAAGGTGGGTAGGGACTTGTGTAATAATTTGAATAAGCTTGTAAGTATATTTCTTGGTTGTATACATAAAATAGGGAAGATTACTTGAGCAGTCTTTCTTGTATTCTTGTTTACTTAGTGATACTTACCAACCCTTTCCAAATGATCTTTGAATGGGATTTTATAGGGATCTATTGGTAATGGGTTAAATGTTCTCACATTAGGCCAACAAGAATAAGGATGGGGAACTAGAATAAATTGACCATGGAGCCAAAAAAGCACTTAGACAAGAGTGTTGAAACTAGATAGGACTGGCACTGATGTTATAGTTCAAGTGTGGTGCTATTGTATTGAGCTGATGAGACCTAGGGGGATGGATTAGTCATGGAAAAAGGGGTCTGGATCAACTGGGATCAAGTTTGGAAGGCTATGGATGACTGGTAATTAGTTAAAAGATGCCTATGAGGGTCATGAGAGAAAGAAAGAAGGGACCTAAGGGTTGGGTGTCATTATCCATTCTCAAGTTAACAATTTTTACATTTTATATGACTACACATACATAGGCAACTCATTTAACATCCACCTTGATCTAATGAATACATTTGAGTCATCTAATGCAATGAACTTGGTTATCATAAAATGTTAGGAGGTCAAAGAGTGGTTGAAGGTAATTGTATCCTTAATTTTAGAGTATCAAGTGCATGAGGCCCAACTCTTCCAAGTTTTAAATGTGCTAAAATTATCTAAATCAAGGGATTCTACAGGTAAATTGATTAGTATAATCAATTTTGATAAAATTATCTAGGAGGCCACAAAGAACATCAAGCAAACCATACAAGGCTTGGTAGTGGAAAGGATTGAAGTAGAGTTAAGTAAAGTGAGAAGGAATGTTACTGAAGTGGAGATTTCAAGGAGTAAGCTCCAGCTAATGAAATATGAACATAAAAGACTCCTCAAGAAAACCAAGAGACTTAAAAGACCTTCATTTATTAACTTAGACATCATTTTACAATATCATGAGGTATAACATAAAGTCTATCAGGTTTACAAGGTAAAAAAAAGCAAACTTTTGGTAGTGTTGCTACATCTTTAGCTTCTACTTTGACTTCCATCCTACTAAAGCCTACACAACACTTTTGACCACACAACCTTAGCCTTATGCATGTATAAATCATAGAGGCATGTATATTTATATTATTTTTTTAAAATAGACAAATCATTATAAAATTGACTTTGTATTTTACTATACATGCACACATTGCATGATTTTTATAAAGTCAATTTGTCTATTCATAGCTTTTTAGCTTAAACGATTTTAACTATAGTTATAACTACATGTTCTAACTACCACATGTAACAATCATGAATAAACTTGGAGGATGAGGCAATCCCTTACCCAAGACCTATTAATATAATTGTACCCCCCAACTTTATTTTTATCAAATAATTTTGTAATATAGAGCAAAGAGCCATTTTTGGTTATCAAGCAAAGTATTCAATTATTTTATTTCCACTATTATGTTATTAGTTATTATTTCATGGTTGTTTTTTTAATAATATTTAGTTTTCTAGAGCTATGAATAGATTCTTGATTTTTTTTATTAATATACTAATCTTAGATGTGCAATAGATATTCTAGATTAGCAAAAGTATTGATTAAAATAGTCAAGTCAGATTGAATCATATTTTTGGATGTGTATTTGTGTTTTCTTGGTGTATTTTTTTGAGTGTGTGCTACAACTACCTTATATAATTCATTATTGTGAGCCATAATCTCTTGAATCAAGGGTGTTTAATAGTTATCTTGATAGGAGAAACCTTTTTCTAAGGCTATTAGACTCCTTACCTCTCTATTGCCCTAGAATTTTTATCCATGTCTGATATTTATGTGTAATTACTGCTAGCAATAGGCAATATTTTTAAGAAAATATAGGTCTATCCAAAAACCAATCAGTAGAGTAATTCATGAGACCCACAAAGATTTAATTTATGCCTTACCTTACTCCCTTTTTGAGTTTTATTACAAATATCTACCCACTCTAGATTAAAATCCAATCACCCATCCAACTCATGTAGAAATTCAATCTATTGAGATCCACACCACCATCCAAAAAACCTTGTTAATAACTAATATACCCTACCACCTATTCCATCAATAGGTTGTCAAAAACCACATACCTGTAACTCATGCCTTGGAGTGGAGTCTACCTCCATTGAGATCTTAAAATTTTAGAGGCTACCTCATTATGGATATGGTGTGCATAAAATCCACATCAATAGGTTAATAAGTGGCTTTTATGTACCATATTAAATCAACGGTGTCAAAAATCTTACTTGTTATCCCCAATAAACTATCCAATACCATGTTTGGGGCCTAGATGATTCTAACCTCTAGTTGATTATTTACCACCTGATCAAATATTTTGAACATTTTTTTTCTAACTCTTCCTATCACATCTATAAAACTATATGGATCTTCCCTAATTTTATCAGGGTCTGAAGAGCTCAATTTCCTTATATTATATAGAGATAATATGTTTCCTCTTTTCTCTAGCTCTATCTATTAATCATCAATAACTAAAGTCTTCCTCTTGGATTTTATCAAAATACTAGTATGTTTGTTAAAATGAAACCTAACTATAGGTTGCTCATGTATTAGCATGTCTTGTTTACCTATTTCTTATTCATGTTGTGGTTGCCTAATCCATGAAGGCATATTTAAAGCAACTAGTTGATATGTTTGTTCTATATGCCCTAATGATTATTTTGGCTGATATTGGGTGATTGAAAGGGATGAAAAAAGGAGTAACATATCCATGGGGGAATATGTCCCTATTTTAGGAAATGGAGGTATTTATTTCCTAAATCCAGTAACCTATCTTTGGACTGGAGTATCTATTATTTATTTAGTCTTCCCTATTGCCTTGCTAATTAAGACTACTGGTGAGTATGAGTGAGTGGTCTGGATAATAAGCATTTATATATGGGTGGTTATCTTAATAAGAGTGGATAGTGTGGAAAAATGGAGGTAGACACCAATTTTTCAAAATGTCCCCTTGTGTTAGGCCTAGGAGATTGAAGACTAGTTCCACTAAAAAATGAATAATTCAAAGGGGTGTTTAATATATTTCATATTGTTTATAATAGGGGTATAATCAACCACAAAAATCATAGTACTGGTGTCCATGGAGTCTATAGAAATAGACTAGGTTATATTAGGTAAAATAGATAAAGGGGCAACCTATGGTTGGGTAATTTGGCTTAAAGAATCCAAAGAATGTAAATAATGTGTTTCATGAATATTTATTGCTAAAATTGAAGAATTAGATATAGAATCAGAACTCATAAGACTTACAACCAAAGGAGGACTAGTTGAAGTACTAATTATTGTAATGGATAGAGGTAGAGAGCTTAGAGGTGTAATTGGGAATGGTACTTAATTTTTAGTTTATAGTTTTGATTCTACCTCTCTTTCTACATCTCCCTTTTTATTTAATAATAATTCAATATAAACTGAGATACCATATATTTTGATGACTTCTTAATATTCAAATATAAATTCAATTTTCCTCACAGATCTCTCTTGAGTATGAACTACCATAGATGGGACACCTTATTATTTTTTCCCTCTTATTCCAAAGGAGGGGGTCCTTCAATGGTTTTGGAAACCCATTGATGTTTCTCAATCCTTTTGGGATCATCTTTGGTGATAGTGGGATTGTATTGGATTTTATACACCTTAATCATTGACATGTTATCTCTATGCATCTTGATAGCTAGTTTAGAGTCATCTTCATAATTCATAAATATGATATCATGGTCATAGGCATTATACCCATAATTAATCCTCACTTTAATATTTCTTGAGGTGTCTACTGACATTCCCTCTAAGAAGCCAATGCCTAAAAAGTAGCTACTTGAACCCATAATGTGTCATAATATTCTTTATAAATTTTAGGTGATCCCAGCTTATGTATTGTATTCTAACAATAAGAGGGGTTGGATGGAGGGATTATTGATTTTTATTCTTCAAATTCATATGAATACTATTTTCCAATTGAGAAATAATTGCATGCTCAACAACCTTATCCAACACAATCCTTGGTAGGTATAAGGAGTGTGCCTTTATTCCCTCAATTCTGATAATTGTATGCTTAGGGTATGTCAAGTAATCACCAGTATTTTTAATAGTCTTGTTAATTTTTTTTTATAATATGGGCATATTATTCCCATATATAACCTAAAACACTATGAGGTAAAATTTGTTAGTTATCTTTTTCATATTCTTCCTAAATTTGTGTAAATGAAGAATATTGAATTCATCACATATTTTTTTCTTGGGGTACTCAATGGATGGTGTCTAGGGATGATCATGGGATTCATGTACAATTGTAGTCACTTTATCCATCATATAGGACATCATATGTAAATTTATATAAGGGGAGCTCCCAAGATTATCAAGTTTCAAAATCAAATTGTATTTAATGATCTCTTTGAGGGCCATAATTTTTATAGAGGTAAAAACCATATCCAACAAAGGGAAACAAACCTCATTGATGTAAGTAGATATTTTAAACACCATATATCATGTTCAAAAAGGCTAGGGTAATTCTAAACCCTATCCTAAATACAATTATGTTAATGGTATAAGCAAGGCATTGCAGTGTGAATTTGATTAGGTTTCTATCCCATTACTACAATGTACTAATGATGGTATGGCTATGAAACCATGAATTCACTATGTCTTGCCTATATGGAATGTATGGAATGATAATACTATAATACCTCTCAAAGGCATTCCCACCAATATATGCTACTGGTGTCTTGCCAAATATCAAATGTAATATTTTTCTAGTAACATTCCCTTTAAATAATAAATCAAATATTAAATCAATGTAGGTCATTACCTTTGGTTTAGCCACTGGGTTATGAAGGCCTACTACTTTGATGGCTAGGAGATCATCTTTATATCTTCATGTGGGGAGAGAGAAAATAAAATAGTTATATATTTAAATATATATATATATATATATATATATAATTAAATAATATATATAATATATGCAAATAGTGTATATATAAATTGAGTTTATGCATACAAACAATATGATCTTCATATTGGAGTGGATTATCTTGAGCTTTCTCCATAGCTTGATCTTGTAAACCTATAAAATAAAAAACAAAGCAAAAAAGAGAATCAAATTTGAGAAATAACTTTTATTTGGGCTAGAAGAAAATTTAAGGCTTTCTAAAGAATACCTAGATCCTAGGGTTTAGATTAGTTCAATCTTGTGGCGCTCACTTATTCCTCCACTTGCAAGTCTTTGAAATTGAAATTTATAATCAATTAAATTTAATCTTGGCAGGTTACATGGAATTAATAAATTAATTTTAATTCATCTTTATAAATTAATTATTTTCATTGGGCTAGTAAAAGTTAATAATTGATTATTTAAAGAAAACTTAAAATGTATCATGTATTTAATTATTTCAAGAGTAACCCTCTTACACTAATAATTAAATAAATTGTTTTATTTAATTCTTAGTGGTAAATAATTTTATTATTAATGGAAAATAATAATAATAATAATCCATAAATGAAATTTGATGATTTTAGTACCATGGGTAAATTAAATGGAATAAATATGTTTTGATTTTTATGTTAAATTTTGAATTAATTAGTAATCGACTAGTTTATTAAAGTTATTTTTTGGATTTAATTATTCAGAATTATTTATCTTTTACTTGAATGAATAATTTTTTATAAATTAAAATAATTATCCATCTTCCTTGATTTTTTGTTATTTTAATTATTTGGTTGGAAATGATAATTATTAAAGACTATTTAAACATTTTATTAAACACACTTAATGACACTATAATAACCAAAATAATGTACCATAATATAATAATTATTAATATTTTTAATTTAATGTACATAATATTGAAGTATTTCAAAATAATGATTATTAATAAAACTGAGTTTTCAATGTCTAATTAAATTATCTGTTTGGTTAGTGAAACTTTTGTAGTAAAGTGGAACTAGTTTGATGTGGTGACATATAAACATAGCTTAGTTGTACGAATAATATAGTCTTAGAAGTTTAAGAAAAAATGTTAGCATTTTTATGATTTTTATCTAGGTAAAAATTTTGGCATTACATTTTGGCATCAGAGCTTAGGGATTATATGTGATAATAATAAAATTGTAAAAATTATCATCACTTTGGGTAGATTTATTCTACACAAAAACTTGAATGATTTTAATCTTAATTTATTTATTACATGATTACACTAAGATAAAAATTGGATCTTAATTTGAAATATTTGACCATGTTATTGGTGTTTGGGTGAAGTTTATTTGAATTTTAAATTGAGAACTTTGTAGGTATGTCTATAATTTCAAATTAGATTTTGTATTATATCTAGTGTATAATATATTTACTTATATAGGATTGTATATTAATTATGATATGACTATGAATATTTTTATATATTTATTTTTTAGATATCTCTATCATAAAACACTTTATTAATACCTCAGTGTATATAACCCTGCTCTAGAGGTGGAGTAGAAGTTTTTTTTTTAATAAACTTTAGCAGGATGGTCTAGATACTTTTCATATAGATATTTTACTATTATTTACTATGACATGAATATAAAAAATGTTGATTTTTTTTTTATGTGTACCTTGATTTGGTTGACAACATTCAAACTAATTGTTTACCTTGATTAAGAATTAAAAGAGAATAGTTTTATATTAGACTTATTATCTCTATCATGAATGTTAAGGTTAGAGTGGGAAAATTATATTTAATTGACATGATTTTATGAATATTTAATGGTAACATTTTATAGATATAGATACTTACAATAAGAATGTATTCTCTATTAAATTATCCATCTTAAAATTGTGACATTGTTAGCATTTTACAAAGACTAATTTCATTATAATATGAGGAATTAATAAATAACTTTAATGGGTGTAATAGTTATTTGTATACGTAATCTTATGAGATTTATAAGTTTTTTTTATTACATGTTCGTAACTTATATGAGTCATGGGGTCTTGGTTTATTATTGAAACAAATCATTATCATTTTTATCTAAGCTTCGATCTGCATACAACTTAGTCAATTATGGTCTCTTAGATAACTTTGCTCTATTAAGATAAAGGTGGTAAAAATAGTTCCATTTTTTTATTTATAAAATTGATGGAATTTTACTAAATGGATAGCTTAATTTTATCTCTTATAAGTATAAATAAAACAATGTTTTAAAAATATATTATGTACTTATTCTTATTGCATAATTGCTAACTTTTATTTTTTATTTTGTTTTTATGGAACTATTTTTGGAACCTTTCAAAAATAGTAATGATATGCATGAATTTTATTCCAAGTAGAGATTATAAATTGTAGAGACATTTTAGTCTTTTAAAATAGATTGAGTAAACCTATGTTAACTTATGTTGACAAGTTTTATAGCACTCAATAATTGATCCTAAATTTATTAATCTTATTTGAAATTGAGGATGGTTCCTTTCCTAGTGAAAATATTATAACTCAGCTTATTTCAAATCCCAACCTTAGAACACAATTATCTATCTTAATTTACATATTTATTCCTAGATGATTACTCACAATGGAATTTTGAGATAAATCTTCCCTTTTATAAACATTTAAAATTGTGATAAATAGAACTTAAACTTTGGTGCTTGTCTAACAAAGAAAACATACAATTGGATTTTGTTATTTAAAAAGAAGAGGAAATTTAAACTAAGAAAAAATTATAAAATTTTAAATGAAAATATAGCATCTCTTAGTTGGTCAGAATACCTTGAAACTCCTTGTTAGATACACTTATGTGAGGGATGGGAGGATCATCATATTCAGTTTCATATAATTATGGTAGGTGATGGGTGACAGGTATATTGGACCATGATGGTGATTCTCTTGACATTTACAGTGTTGGATTATATGACAATTAAGATATGGAGGATGTTAGGATTGTTGATGTGGATATTGAGATTCTTCACACCAAACATGATACCAGTAAATTGTAAAATTGTGTTGTGATTGTAAATTGATGAAAATAGTTATCTCAAACCAAACATGTGTAACTTTAGCTTTGTATTTATTATGTACACATGTAATTGTAATATATTATGTGAACTCCTACATCATTGTATTTATAACAAACCCTTCAAATAATGGATTCTCTCTATGTAAAAGACCATGTTATGTGATCATATAGTGTGTATGTCAGGACCCCAATATGTAATTGTGTTGATTAAGCCCAAATTATTATCTTATGAATGTGAATACATTGTGAATAACCTTACATGTAACTTTCATTTATGAAAATGTGGTGTAATATAACTTTGTTCATGTAAACATATATTGTGTAAGTAGAAATTATTACCTTGTATTAATGTTTTGTGTTGTGTAACCCTATATACTTGATCTAATATTTGGGTACTAATGCAAGTATGGGGTTAAAGGGTGGATTAGAAATATATTTATATTATTATAGAATGGGTCATGGGATAAGAAGTGGAGCTTCTCATAAGCTAAAAACTAAATTTTCCCCTTTGCATGATGTAGCCACCTGATTATTTCAAGTATGTACAACATGAGTGTCTTAGGCACCATGGGCTCTTCATGTATAATGGTGATGATATAAATGATGCATTCCTTCACACACCCCTTAGTGGTTTTCAAAATAACAACCTTGATGATTTAGCCTTGATGTAGCCTTATGAACCTTTGGGAGACATATAAAGAGACTGATGTTTTACTCTTACCTCTAAGAGGTAATTGAGGCTTATAACATTCCTTCTTCCCTCAAGTGGGTTTATTAGCCACATAGTGTTGTAATGTGTACTTTTGTGAGATTGTTATGCTATATTTTATTTTAAGTTATTCTTTTATGTTTTTTTTCAAAACTAGCACTTTTGTTCTCTTGAATCTAAATTATCTTTTACATAGATATTCAAATGGTTTTGAATTAGTTTGATTAAAATTTCTCTTTTTTATGAATATTTGAATATCATATTATTACATAATTTTGATAATTATGGATATTTGGTTTTCTTGAGATACATATATTTATGGTCATTGGGCATTTGATTTGTTATTAGATTAAGTTGGTGAAGTTTTATTTATATGTTTGAATGTTGGTTTTGTGAGTGTCATGATGTGAACTTTGTACACTTTTTGTGTGTATGGGGGAGGAGAATTAGCTTAGAATACATCTATAGGGTGTGATGAGATACCTTGTGAGGTCAAGTTTTAAGCGAGCTTCCCATCCACCAGATGTGGTGGTTTTATATAGGATCTAGCTAAAACACTTGTTATCCTACTTTTGGGAGGCCTAAGGAGGCTGTATGTTCTTATACATGATTTGGCCTAAGCTTATGTTTCATTATTTATTTGGAGGCCTAAGGATGTCATGTGATATTATACATGTTTTGGACATAAATTATGCTTCATTATTTATTGGGAGGTCTAAGAAGGTATTTATAGATCACATTGATTTTTTGGTTATTTTAACATTATTATTACTCTATTTTGATGGTAGTTAATATTATTGTTTAACATTACTTGGTAATGTTCTATATGATTCTGCCATGATTTTTTACTTGTTCTTTCACCATGTGATGACACATATCTTGGTCTATATGATCTTACACAAGATTAATTCTTATGCACAAACTCCTTATTTGATAACATCACTATTGATATCAGGTGATATATGTGATAGATAGTGGTTTTTAGTATTGGAAATTATTTCCTGATGATGCTTAGTATTGTTCAAAGGATGATAGTGATGTCAAATACCTTATATCTTAGTTGGTTGAGATAGATTTGGATAGTAATATGATAGTTGGACACTACGGGTTATGCCTTAAGGAGATTAATGCTAACTATTAACTTAAAGCTTTCGTAATTACTAGAAATCAATTCCAATATAATAAAAGATGTTTGTAATTCTAAAACTTAAATAAGATAAAATTTGAGAATAAATAAACAAGTATAAGGACATTAAAAATCTATTGATGAGCCTCTAGAAATTGAAAATACATGTGATAACAATTCTTGTATCTATGATGACTTATGTTGCATTAATTTTAGCTTAGTATGTCATATGAAGGGTGTGGTTCTTCAACCCCTTGTGTTGATTCAATGAATCAAGGAAAATGCTTTTATAAGAGGGGGAGAATGTAATACCCTTCTATCAAACCTATGTATCTAGTCATCTTGATCAATTTATCATTTTTGGTGACCCTTATATGTGTGTAAAATTTAATGTGTGATATTTGATGTTATCCTAATTGTATTATTATTTCATATTATATGTTTTAGTATATTTTATGATCTTAATGGATATGTAGGGGACTATATAAGAGTATTGTTATGTACCTTAGTAGCTAGTTCAGAAAACTTCAATTGGATGCTTGATTCCTTAGTTTAATTTCCTTGAGTGGATATATATTCTATTAGGATTTTGATGTTGAATAACATGATGATTCATTTCAATTTATTATTGATTATATTAGATGAACCAAAAATTATGATTTGGTGTTGTGACATTATTATATTAATAGTTATATTATATATATGTGCATATCATTTAGATATCGGTTATTTTCTTAGATGTATTTAATGTTGTATTGACTGTGTAGATTACAAGGGACCAAAGATAGGATTATGAGGACTCAGGCATGACCTGATTGACCATATACACCATTGAAATCACCCTAACCTATAACTTTATACCAATAATTTTATTTTAAATTTTAATTAAATTATTTTTGTGTCTTTAATTCTTACTTTTATTATCTTTCATTAGGAAGTTTTATCTTAATACTCCTTAATTAAATTACCCTAAACTTATGCTAACCTCTACGAGGTTAATTAAAATTGAATAAGAGTTGGGTGAACCCAAAAAATTCAACCCATGTGTCTAATCCATACATTTACCTTACACGCACTTTTTATATTGAGTTTTGGACAAGTAAAGATTGTCTCACAAGTTTCTTTTAGGCCCATACCCATACCTATTCGGTAGGAAGGTTTTTTCTAGGCTTTTTGACCACTTTTGATCATGAAAAGGACTTTATTTATGACATTTATATTAATATCCACAAGCAAGATTGTACTTTTTATAAGTGAGTTGCATTTTATATGTTTTGTGTAAGGAACACATATGTAGGTGTGTCAGTGCATTTATGAGATTGTAAGAGTTTTTCTTAAAAGTTGGTCACATCCTTGGGATGAGGATAGACATGTGTCATTTCCTTATTGGATATTTATTTTATTTACTTCTCTATTTTAATATCTTTATTTTGGTATTGAGGGGGGATTTTGGATGGAGGAGAGCTTGTAGCTTGGGGAAAAGAAAAAAAAATTGTAGAAGATTGCCAAGTAGAGCTTGGGTTAAGGTACGTCGTTTACTTGTGTTTTTCTTATGTTTGAATTCTCTCTCTCTCTTTTCTATTACTTTCTTGAATAAATATTGTTTATGGAAAATGTGTTAGAGTTTTGGATGAATTTCATGTCCTTGATTTAAGATTTTATTTTTGAGTTTTCCTCTTATATTGGTACCATGTTCTTCCTTTCTTCTTGTAAAAATTTTGGTAGTGGGCTTGGGAGCACCCTTACACTAGGAGGTTTAGGGATGAAGATTGATGATTAATAATTAATTTTGAATTTGGATTGGAATCCTTTGTGCATATTGATTATCTTATGTGACAAATAAAGTAAAAACTTATTCTCTTCCCCTAATGAAATCTTGTGTCTTCTATGTGACTTATGTTCTCTTTTTTTTTCCCTTAATTTCTTATTGTAGATTATGGCACTATTTTTGTGATATTTGAAATCCCTTATACCTATGCATATGGATTTGATGGCATGCATATTTCCCTTGGGCTTGGGGAAGGCTATGCATGGACCTCAATAATTAAGGATCATGCAATGATGCCTATTGGATGGGTGATCAAGCACCTTCCTTTAGTCTATTTTGGAGCTTTTTGAAATGGATTGGAAATATTCAACTATTCTAGAGAATTTCACTTGGAGCTTGGAACTTGATATATTAACACCTTTCTTACATCATTGATTATTTTAACTTGTAAATATGCATCATATTATTGTAAGAGCTCTCTTATTATGTCTCTTGTAGAGTGATTTTTTTGATATTTTATTAATATGCTAGTGACCTCATATTCCTTGATCGAATCCCATAATATTTTTAGGAGGAGACAATGTTTGTGCCTATATGGATTTGTAACTCATCTCTTTTACATATTGGTGTGTGTCTTTATTTTGAATCCATTACATTATTTTTTTACTTAAAATGTTCATGTGATTAGTGTAATGATAATGAAGTCATTCCTTATGTTATTGAAAATAATATATGGATAATTTTGAGAATGATCGGTAGAATAGAAGCCATATTCAAATATTCATATGTATTGCATCTTTTTAACAAATGGGTTAAAATAGAATGAGTAGATTAAGAAGTAGATAAAATTCCTCTATCTCTCCCTGATATTTATGTTTTGATAGAGGTGTGATTCATTGATTTTTTATACTTAAATGAAAATATTTCATATACATCTCTCTCTCTCTCATAGTTATATGTGTAAATTATAATTTAGTTGTGGAATGCTTCTTCTTTTATATTAGATTATTTCTAAAAAATAAATATAAATATTATTAAGTTTAAGAGTACATAAATTTATAGTTATGTTGAATATAGAATATCATTTGCAAAATAAATTCAATTAATATTCATTTTAGGTGTACATGTATATGATTATGGGTTTACTAATCATGTTGATGGATTTAAATATTAATTTTTTATAATAATAAAATGAATCATTCATTATTATAGTTATTTAGATTATATAATTTTATATATATATATATATATATATATATATATATATATATATATATATATATATATATATATTAAAAATAGACTATTTTATCTTAAAAAAATAAAAATAAATAAATATTATAATTCATATTTAATGTTTAAATAAAACACTTGTCTCAAATTTCTTTATATAAAATAATAATTTATACATTAAAATATAAGTCACTCTATTTTTTTAAATAATTATGGAAAGAATAGACACACACACACACACACACACACACACACACACACACACAGGCCAAAGCTATTATTAAAAAATAGACTATTTCATCTTTAAAAAATACAAATAAATAAATATTATAACTCATTTTTAATGTTTAAATAAAACACTTGTCTCGAATTTCTTTATACAAAATAATAATTTATACATTAAAATATAAGTCACTCTATTTTTTAAAATAATTATGGAATGAATATATATATATATATATATATATATATATATATATATATATATATATATATATATATATAATATAGCTTTATTCTGGCCAAAGCTATTATACTATATATATATCCCAACATTTTATTATAGAGTCTTATATTAATAACCATTTGAAACTATAAATTTTATTTTAAAATTTAAATGTATATCTAATTTTTATACTTTTTATATATAAATTATTAATATATTAAAAATAATTAAGAATAAATAAATAAAATAAAGAAAGTTAAAAACTATTCAAACTAATCTTATATGAATACACCAATCAACAAATATATATATATATATATATATATATATATATATATATATATATATATATATATATATATATATCCCAACATTTTATTATAGTCTTTTATTAATAACCATTTGAAACTATAAAATTTTATTTTAAAATTAATAAATGTATATCTAATTTTTATACTTTATATATATAAATTATTAATATATTAAAAATAAATAAATAAAATAAAATATATATACTAAAAAGGAAGATATTAAAAAAAAGAGAAAAAAATAAAATAAAATAAAGAAAGTTAAAAACTATTCAAATTAATCTTATATGAATACACCAATCAATATATATATATATAAAATTAAAATTAAATTATATGAATTATATTTTAAGATATAAAAAAATGTAAATTTATGCATTAAATTTAATTAAATATATATATATATATATATATATATATATATATATATATATATATATATAACATACAATGAATAAATACTAATTTAATAATAATAAAAATATGTGTGTGTGTAGGCATATGTATATATATGTATGTATGTGTGTGTACATATATATACATATTTTTATGTATGTCCTAAAGTTTTATGTTTAAAACATACATAAATACATACAACAAAAAGGGTTTCCACTCCTCTATTAATTATTATGTCTTTTCAAGTTTTTAGGTCACATTAGAAAAACCTAGCTATGTAATTCACAAACTCGATTTCAAATATTTTTTGAATTTAAATGTAAGAGGGTATTTAAATCTCTTATACATACATACATACAATAATATATACTAGACATATTCATATACTTATATACATGCAAATTAAATTGAAATTAAATCATAGCTTCCATAATATACCCAGATTTGTAAGTTCATGGTTACAATTTTGTTGGTATGCACATTCAACTAGTGGTGAAAAAACTAGGGTAATGTAACACTCACATCCTAGTATTATCTCAATAGATTAAAAATAGAGTTATTTACATATTCTTATGGTACTAAATCAAAATTAAATAACTTTTAAGAAATGATAAAATCTAGGTCTCTTAATACTTGGCTTAACACCCTCAACCTTATAGGTTGAATAATGGGATTTGAAAGCCCATCTTGGATCTATAAGATAGATAACATAAAGTTTAAAATAATATTTCATTCAAATTATTTTATATATAAACAAAAACCCTTATTACAAAACCCCTTAAAACTCATTTAAAACCAATCTAAGAAAAATGGTTGACCTAGTATTAAGGCAATCCTATATCAATCTTAACTTTCTATAATATCCAATCCTCCTATTATATTGTCTTCCTTCTATTGTGAAATGAGGATAATCCAAATTCCCTTTATTTTTCATCCTCATCATCTTAATTATTCTCTTTCATAGATAGTGAATCCTCTACATAAATTTCATATAACCCCTACTAATTATCCAACTAACATCATGCAATATTAATGCTCCACTTTTCTTTTCTAGGTCAAGTTGAAGTCCATTTCATTTTACCTAAAAACTTGATGGTCAGGGTAAATCTTCCTTCCTTGCCAAGGTCAAACCTAAATAAGGACATAATGATAACAAAACCTAATTTCATTTACATTTACCTTTTTCATCATAGCAATAACCCTAACTTAAATCCCTTTTTACCTTCATCAATGGGACATCATCATAAAGTGAAGTGTCATGAAGTTTAAAAAGCACCATATTAATTATTTATCTATTTCCCTAAGCATAACATTTATCAAGATTCAAAAATTTGAAGTATCCATAAAGTAATTTATCTTGGAGGTATTTTTTCCCTAACCAACTCCTAATGCATTAAACTTCCAAACTATGTTTCTAGTATTATTTACTCATCTTTAACCCTATGCCTTTCTATTAGAATGATAATACCATTAATAATTCTTAACAATAAGGTAAGTAATCATTTCAGCCTCCAAGTAGTCAAAATTTTAGACAACTATACATATGAAATCAATGAGATAATCATATGTCCTAAACCTATATAGGGTGTACCAAATATATAAATAAATGGATAAGAACAACGTGATCAACCAACAATATACATAAGAAATAAACATGTTGATACACTCATGTTTATGCAAGCATAATGCAGTGAAAAGCATCGTATAGAAAAATTAAATTAGAATGCATATACAAGTTATGAAATCAAGGAAACTAAGGTTTAAATCATAAAATGTAAGCATCATAGATTTCATTCCAAATAGATAATAGTGGTGTGTGCATGGGTCTAGTTCACTAATATCTCTCAGTTCTCATTATAGATATCTACTCCCCCTCTCTTATGACACTCTACCTCTAAACTATCAATTAAGGCATAAATATACTACATACACCTTATCAGAAAAATTGGTAGTTAACCCATATCATGATAATAATTATTACATAACTTTGAAAACCACTGATAATAATTATTACATAACTTTGAAAACTACTCAATGTAGTAAATTTATAAAAATCATGATCATAAGCATAATGAAACAACTATCAGAAGTAATATATTTGTTAACCAAATAACATATACAAATCCAACTAAAAAGTAATCAATAGATCTACAAATAATCATCATAGAATCCATTATTAATGTATCACATATCCATATGAAAAAATTGGATGTAACAACAATGTTTTCTTTAACATTTGCTTATGTGGATTCAAAGTAAATGTGTATATGTGTTGTTTTTCCACTAGTGGCTAAGCTGTGATATGTTATGATTTTCTCTTGGGGCCATGGGATAGTGAGATGGTGATAATTTTTTACATCTTGATTTTCCTCTAGACTTATTATTAGTGATTATGTGGTTAATAATAGGTTTATTTCATGTTTTAAGTAACTAGAATTAGTTATATGTTTATTTAGATAGTGTTTATTTCTTATAATCATGATGTTAACTAATTATTTATATGATTTTATTCTATATTCTACATTTTAATCATGATTTATAAGTATATTTTATTTCAATATTTATTATGTTATTTTACATCATTTGGTCCAACCAATATTTATTTGTGCTAAGGTGGATGTAGGATGGATTCCACCCTCCTAACTATGAATGGGGGAAGGTGTCATCAAAGGAGATGGCATTGATGAATATTATGGGGAGAAAGAGTAAAAAAATGTGAAACCCAACACACACCATTTAGAGTAGGATTGTATAAAATTTCTAGTTAATTTATATTGTTGCAACATGTGGATGTGATTGATTACTATGTTTGGCTATTTTCTAACCTGGTAGTGTGTTTACATTTTATTCTATATGATAATCATAATTCATTTAATGAATTTATGAGCCATGTGATATATAAAAACATAGAAAATGTTTTCTAAGGTAAAATATAATATTTAGTTAGTTTACTTCATGAATTAATAGTTAAAGCTACTTGTGTTCTAAAATTCTCAGATTGATATTATTGCATTGTAATGTTTGATTTATCTATCTTGACATTTATTTCATTATGACTGGTGATGTTTAGATTTTAATTCATAATAAAATTATGCCATATTTTTGAACATGTTGAATATAAGATATATCTTCATTAATTTTTAAAAAAAATTTGTTAGGTAATAAATATAGTTATATTTAACCTTGGCATTATGTAAGGGTATGTTTGAAAGCATAGTCTTGGAAACTCTAGCAAGATTTTTTGTGTTTTTTATGGTCTAATGTTAATCCTCGTTAAAGTAATTGTTTAATGTTTTAATTATGAATGGTTATTTTAATTCAAAAGACTTTCAAACCACACTACCCTTGCATGGTTGCATTATGACATTTGTAAGTCATAGACTTCAAATTAATACCTTTTGTGCTTAGTAATATTGGTTTGTGAAGTTAATGTT
The DNA here is from genome assembly GCA_037957365.1 of Torreya grandis. Taxonomy (NCBI): domain Eukaryota; kingdom Viridiplantae; phylum Streptophyta; class Pinopsida; order Cupressales; family Taxaceae; genus Torreya; species Torreya grandis. The sequence goes on from JARHVA010002743.1 coordinate 1,733,903, forward strand.
ATCATTGGTAATCATATGGTTAAAGTCATTATGTGATTTTGAATATGCAAATAATTTAGGGTTGTTTTGAATATGATCTAAGACTCTTCAATTAATTATGAAACCTTTCGACTATTTTTTTGGCATGAATGGCAATTGATGGACTTTTTGGAGAGTTAACTAGACTGTAGAGATTTTTGGGGGAAATAATGGTGAAAATTTTGGCAACTATTTAGGAATAGACAAAGATAAAATGGATATATGGATGGTGAAGAACAAAGATGGAGTAGATAGAGAAGAAGAGAGATTTTGAGAAAAGAAAAAAATATAAGAATAGAAGAAAGATTGGACTTACCCATGAAACTGAGGTAGGATCTAGTTAAATTATTTATTTGATTTTTCAATATAATATAATCCATTTTTGGGTTTAAAGAATTATGGTTGGAAATATATATATATAGTCTACCCTATGGATGGGTATGACCTATCAGAAGAGCCAAGCATATATATATATATATATATATATGAAGTAGATAGAGAAGAAGAGAGATTTTGAGAAAAGAAAAAATAGAAGAATAGAAGAAAGATTGGACTTACCCATGAAACTGAGGTAGGATCTAGTTAAATTATTTCTTTGATTTTTCAATATAATATAATCCATTTATGAGTTTAAAGAATTATGGTTGGATATATATATATATATATATATATATATATATATATATATATATATATATATATATATATATATATATATATATATATATATATATATATATATATATATATATATAGTCTACCCTATGGATGGGTATGACCTATCAGAAGAGCCAAGCATATATATATGCTTGGCTCTTCTGATAGGTCATACCCATCCATAGGGTAGACTATATATATATGCAAATTCATTTCTATGTTAAAAATGTCTATGTGAATTAGATTCTTATTTTGTAAAAACTCTAGGTTCAAACCCTAGATGAGGGTTGACCCTATCATTTTTAAAAATAACTTCATACTTTGTTTATGATTAAAATCTATAGCATGTAAAATAGAACTGTTAGTTTGGTTGCAAAAACATCTATTGGGGTCTTGACCCTATAGTGTATTTTCAATGGGTTTGTGAATATGTGTAAAAACATTTTGGATATGTGTATTTTTATCACTGTATTGTTTTAGGTTAAAACCCTAGATGAGGCTTGTCACAACACATTGTTATAAATTTTGGTATGATTTATTTTATGTTTAAATTATGTGATATGGAAACTCATACATTTGACATGTCTGCATAATAGTATGAGGGTTTTGACCTTAAGTAGGATTTTAATGGGTTTTGAACATTTTTAAAAATAATTTTTTTAACTGTGTATGTTTTTATTAGTGTCTTGATTTTGGAATCAAACCATAAAATAGGTTGGATTTACTAGTTATGTATAAATCACTATATACTTTTATTTGTGCTTAAAATTCAAATAAGGGTTCTTGGATGGTTCGAAATGTTGGTAGAATAGTGTGAGGGATTTAACCTTTCAATTACTAGAAAAAAAAGAGAAATTTGTATTGACTCCCAAAAAAATTTTTAGTTGATAGTTAAGAGGATTTATATCTAGGCATTGTTTTATTAGTAAAGATTGTGGTTGAAATTATTATATGGGTCATTTGTACATGAACTAGGGGATAGGTTTGACCCATCCATAGGGTCAAATACAAAGGACCCATCTTAGACAAAATTGTGTTTGAAAATAACTTACTTCAATTTAGTAATTAGTTGTGTAAATATAGATCAAAATTATTATGTGATTTTAATTTGGGGTGATTTATAGACTTTAATCAATCGAATGTAGTTTTATTTATGGGCTTGTATTAATAAAACTACATACCATCTTATGGATATAGTTTTTTCTAATATTTAAGTTGATAAAAGGTTTTGATGGTTGATTTAATATCGAAATATGTATATAAATTAATGGTCTGTGCATGAATATTGTTTTTTATATTAATCTCGAATGATATCATTCATTCCATTTTAAAGAGATGTAGTATAGTTGAACAAAACCCATGCTTATCATCTGATAATTAAATTTGGATGCATGATCTTGAATAAATGAATATTGTATATGGTTAAATTGATTCATTTTTTCAGAATTATGAGTGTATGATGTTGAATGAATCTTTGAATATTTCGTATATATCACTTTTTAGTTATGGACTATGCATATAGGAAAAGTTGAGATATATATTTAAATGTGGGGAATTATTAAATTTGAAATAGTTTCATTTAGTTATTTTTATAATTTATTTGATTTTAAATATAATAAGATTAATTGAATATATTTTTTATATTTGTGTATGTAAATACATATGTTGATGTTTTTTATATGCTAAGTACCGACTATGCATAGTCAAGCTTGAAGCTAACAGTTAGATCTATGTAGTATAGAAGATTGCATTGTTTTTATGGAAATAATGTTGAAGTAGATAATTAAGATGACTATGTAATTCTTATATACATATAGATATAAGTATATACATACATGCATACATACATACATACATACATGTATATATGTATATGAAACAAAGCATTGAATCCATTATTGGGTAAATTATGTATATTATATTCATAATATAGAAATTAACCAAAAATATGTTCATAATTAAACTATTGGATGTATGAATGACTTGTTTTACTTAATTTTACAATGGATCTTTAATTATAGAGTTTTTAAGTATTTTAATATATAGTGTCATTTTATATGGGAGTATGTATATTAAATCTATTAATTATAAATATTAAATATAGTTATATATAAATATGATATTACTAAATTTAAGTAAATGAGTGAGATGAATTTTACTAATATTGTCAATATTAGTCAGAATAAATGTAAATCGAATGAGTAGTGTGTGTGAGATTGTATGATCCTTGAGATCAAAAACCTATATGAAAACATTGGCCAAAGTAATGTTTATGGTTTGAACATTGTCATTTCACCTATTTGATCTAGTTTTCATGTATTTCATTATATCATGTTATAATGATTTTCTTATGATATGCTATATGTGATAGTTATCTTATAGCACACAGGTTTCTAGTTGACTTTCTTGATTTTTGTACTATCACTATTTTCCCATCTATGAAGGGAGGGACATTCCATTATTAGGATATTGTTTTAGGGATCATTGGTCTATGGTTAGTGTGGAAAATAACTCATATGATATTCTCCATCCCCTTCTAGCAGTCAATTGATAGAGGCTTCACTCAAATTATTTTTAGATACAAGCTATTTCATTGTGACTCATATGTTTTATGGAACATTATATTATTGTAATTGGATGATTCAGATATGTATTATTGTATAATTATACTTTCTGATGTAAATTTTAAAATAACATCAATTGGGTATATACTTATTATACTTAATTATATAATTAATCAACAAAGGATGAATAATTATTATGCACATTTGTTGCTCTTTATATGTTATTTTTATGGAAGTAAATCAACAAGGCTAAAAAAGATCACTAGCTAAATGAATCAAAACTTAACCCTTTGGTTAAACATACAATTATTATAATTATGCATTTAGTTAGAGATCTTAATTACTTTATTATTATTTATTGAATCATGTTTTTTTTTAATTACCTAACTCTAGTTAACCCTGAATGGGTTATTGCACAAGTGGTAGGATCTCGCTACTCTATTTGCATGGGATAAATCATACAAATACTAATTTTGATATCACCTATGTAAATCCATTAAAGTGATATGATTATATGTAGTATGATCCCATTGCTCCACTATAAAGTTAAGATTTGTACACTATGTATGGATCGAGGGTTATCAGGATTAGTAGGATGATGACACATGGTAGGATCTTATTTTTCCATTAAAAAATTAAGATTCATACACCATATATAGATTTAGGTTTATCAAGATGAGAGGGGTGATGACACATGGATGGTTATCCTTTCTCTACATTCTTGGGATTATTCCAATGAATCCTTCTGCTAATGTCACCTCTAGAAGTTGGGTGAGTAGAATGATGACAAGCATTTTAAACTTAGTCTTTTGGATGACAAGAATGATGTCACATGGAAAGGATGACCTCTGTGGTCTATTATAATTCCTAAGTGAGATATATTATAATAAAGACATGATCTAGATATAACGAACCCACTACAAGTGAAACACACTAGCCAAGCTATCCATATAAGTCATAAATAGGATCATGGACATAAGAACTTAAATAAAATTAAAGGATAATGGTAAATCATATAATTTTTCTTAGACACAACTTCTATTCATTTAAGCCTTGAAAACACCCTATAAATAATGAGATGAAGCCTTCAAATTATGTTAAGCAAACAACCATGAAATTAGATAGTCAAGTGAATATCTCAAACATCAGATGAATTTATTAAATTCATGCCTTTAAAAATTATATATCATAAACCTATGCCTAAAAATGGACCTCAAAATATGTTCAATCAATATTGATCCCTAGTTTGAAAATTTAAATGGCTGTGTGTGTGTTAGGGCATAAGAAATGGTGAATCATAGGGGAAAATAATCTTGACCATTTGATAACCTATAATTTATAATTCACACATTTTGACAATCATTATCTCCTAAAAATAAATAACCAAACTCTAAAATAGAGTCCTACTTCTCTATGTAACATACTAATCCTTTCCATTCTGTGGACTTATGTATGTGATCTAGTAAAATCAATTCCCCTTGGTTATAAAATTTTATGTAGAGACTTGAATAAACACTTTAGGTTTTATTTTGAATTTTGATTTTATAACCAAATAATAAGGGAATTTTGTAATTTTTCCACTACTATCCAGACATCCATATCCCTAAAATATATACCTTTAATTCCCCTCAAATCCTTACTCTACTACCATCCAGGTGTCAATAGCACTGATAAAGATTTATTGAATCACCCATTCTCCTATCATTCATTTTTTTTAAAATGAGAGGAAGGTTTGGGAACCACCATTGGCTAGGTATATATATAATAAAAACTCATTTTTGCTAATACATCCCTCTTAGTGTGTCTCCAATTCTATGTTCATCATCTCTCATCCAATTTTTTACATGAAATAGTGTAATTATTCCTTGTAAATAAAAATTATTTATAAAAATTTAAATGAGCATATTAGAGAAAATTCTAAAGGTTCAGTACCTATTTATTCCAAGTAGAACCTAATTGATTCCTAACACATACCTCAATTCTAGAATCTCAATTTCTAACAAATCAAATCCCTATAAAAACCAATTATTCTTCCTTATGCATTATCTTATTATTTTTGGCATGTATCTCTTGTGACTTTGGTATAGGAAATTTATCAGTCTATTCCAAAATATTAAGAAAATAACCTGGAAAGCATAATAAATACCTTACTAAAAGAAAAATGTATAAAGCAAGAAACTTAATCTAAAAAGTAAGAAATCTATTCTACTATTAGTCTAAATATCTACTTACATTTTACTCTAATTCATCTCCATTTGGAGCATCCATGAAGTAGTGCTTCAATAATTGTCCATTGAATGGATAGGTAAGGTTATTACCTTGGATTTATTTTAATCAAAAGGCATTGTTACTAAGGAGTCTGATATTTGATAATTTCAAATCCATAAAGGACTTAACTTATCATGTTGCCCTTTATTTTCATGTGATTTATCCAAAAAAACACCAAGTATAATATCCTAAAGGCTTTTATCTTTGATATATTTTCAAACCATCTATTGAAAATATCCTAATTTTTTTGAAGTTGTGCATGGATTTAGTTCTTACATCCTTCATCTAGATTATATCTAATAATATAGATTATACTCTTTCATATTCCCCCATGTACTCCTGCATTAAATAATATGTTGGTGTATTGAGATTAATAGGTAAGATTACTTTTTGTTTATACACCAATATAAAAGATGAATCCTTGTGGTCTTGCTTGTTCCTAGTTCTGTCTACCCATAATGCATATTTCAATTAGATATGCTATTCTCTTCATTTTTTTCACTAATTTATTAATGGAATCCATAATATTTTTATTGGTAGAGCTAGATTCTACATTACATTTAGAATAGTAGTTCAAAGATAACTTGATTATGATTTGGTTTTCATAAGCCCATTTTGTAAATTTTAAAGATTGAAAAGATGGACCATTGTCATAAACTAAGGAAATAAGAGTGCCACACCTAATCAATATATTTTCTCCCAAAAACTTGATGACATTAATTGTTATGGAATTTTTAGTGGCTACAACTTCTATTCACATGGTGTAGTAATCATTATCTATGAGGATAAATTTTTGTCCTACTAAATATTTTGGGTTTATCAACTTAATAAAGTCAAATCCCCATTAGGGAAAGGGAGTTACTTCTATGACTAGATATAAAGGCATGGTAGAATTTGTTTCTCTCATCCCAGACATATGGTAGTCATAGTAAGTCCTGACATGGTTGTGTGGATCCTTTAAGATTGTAAGTTAGTAGTATCCCATCCTCAAAATCTTGTGATCTATTGTGTTTCCTAAGGGTTGCCCACTACAATTATTCTAATGTAAATTATTTAGGATATATGTAGCTTATTATTTTATAACACATATCATGTAGATGACTTCATAGCTATTTATATATATGTTTTCTTTATTGATCATGTACTGGGTAGACTCGATCTTGAAGGATCACTTCTATTCTCTATTTAATTCAGGAGGTAGGTACCTATAAGCAGGTAGTGGATTCTCTATGAGTACCATCCCTCCCATCTACATGAGCTTTAATGATTTTTTGGTTTACTTAATTCTACCCTTGGGATTAGAAAGGGTAAACCTATGCCAAATGAGCACCTGAGCTCAGCCTTGGTCACCTTTTTGTGTCTTTTAAAGTGTCTTGATAGCTAGAGGAGGTAAATTATCCTTAGGTCAGAGACAACATGTTCAAGTCATGTACTATGCTAAATAATTTCATGGTGGTCATCTTATCACCTTGTTTGAGCTTATGTAAAGTATTCATTTTGTGCTAATTATGTATAAGGGTTCAAAAAAGTCTTGATGTAGTCCTTATGATCTAAAATCACTCATATTGAAGATGGTTCAAATGTTTCAACTCATGGCCATTTTTGAATCCATCTAAGCATATTGAGAACCTACAAAATATGGTAAAATTAGATGATTAGAGATGGTATGAAGAGAATGTAATGACCTTGTTTAAATCCTTAACATGTTTTAAGGTCTTCTAGTAAATATCAAGGTAATTTTTAATTGATATTTCACTTGAGATCATGCATATTACCTTTAAAGGGTATTCACACCATGGAAATAGTACTATTATGGCCCCTATGACACCATTAAATCATTATAAAAATTAAAATGCATTCAAAGGGGTCTCATTATCATCATAATTCCATTGTAGAGTGGTTTCATTTGTAAAAGGGCCTACTTTTAGAATTCAAGTGCTTTTATTCACCACTAAAGGGGCCCACACATGTGAAAAAATGAGTTTTCACCTTCCTTCCACCCATACTTAATATTTTGAACACATTTTTGACTCCTAATTTCCCTCTTCCTACCCATCAATAGCATTTCAATATCTCAAACCTTAGAAAATGTGTTCAAAATAGGGAGTATGAGTGGAGGGAAGGTGAAAATTCATTTTTGACTCCTAATTTCCCTGTTCCTACCCATCAATATCATTTTAATATCTTGAACCTTAGAAAATGTAGGAAAGCGATGTTTTGTAGGTGTTTTTAGGATTGTACAGACTTGTAAAATTTGGTCATGGTAAAAATAACATCAAAAATTTCATGAGGGGTATATAGAGGAACCTCAAAGAAGGATTTATTTTAAAAATGTTTAGGGAAAGCCAGAAGTGGCATCAAGATCTCTATTGATCCCTTGATAAGATCATAAGGGCTAGTTTGAGATGGATGGTACAATACATACAGGAGGAATCAGAGCCCAACATCTTAGCCAAAGGTAGGGTCATTAGTAAACTTGAAATTAGTGGTATTTATTTGAAGATCAAGGTGTTTATATTTATGAATTATCACTAATACCTATAGGTGGTCTTAATCCCCTTGTAAAAGCCATCAGATCATCTAAATGAAGATTCATCAAAAGTTTGAGCTTGTTATGACATCTCGAGCATAGATAAAGGTATATGAAGTCATAATGAATGTTTTTTCCTCCTTTAATCATGTCCTCATATTAATTTCAAAGTTACAACAACACATGGTTTCTCTTGGTTTGTAGATTGTAATCATGTTCAAGTTTTTTATGTTTTCATGAAAGAGCAAAGCATAAGATTGATCAAGGTAAGTATCCATGTCTTATTATAGGTTCCTCATATGCCTCACCTAGTCATCATTCAATCAGAACAAACCCATTAAATATTTTCAATGCTTACCATATGAAAGAAGGGAATAAAGTTCCAAGCATGACCTAGTCATTCTCATGGTAGTCCTTCTTCAATCTAAATAACATGTGAATAGTGTCTTATTTAGGTTACAAAGATGTTGTCATCATGGGGAGGAGATCCTTTCTCAAAAGGAAAGAACATCATTATGGATCTCAAGGCCAAATACCATGAACTAACTCCAAATGCTTTCATAAGCCTTTTAGCAAGGTTTAAGGTCTTTAAACATTGTTTAAGGTTTTTTATGAAATCCTAGGTTTCTAATTCTCCCTTGAGATTCCTAATTGACTAGATCCAAGTGATTTTATTTATTAAATACATAGATAGGGGTGTCTAGGGTCCCAATAAATGGTCTTGAATGAGGGATAATAGTCCAAATTATCCCTCTCAATAGGTATCCATTATGTAGTTAACCTATTAGACCATTTTGACCTCCTAATAAGCTTTGTGTTTCAAACTCATAACTCTTAGAGAAATATATAATCACCACAAATAAGTTTAAGCCTTGATGCTCAAGATTAAGGCATAAATGTAATGTAAAAAGTTAGACAATGCCATGAAAGATAAATGGGACTATGAGAATAAGTAACTCAATAAGGTTTTAACACATGGTTTTAATGTTAATGATAGAGCCTAAAAAGTCAAGTGAAGTCCCAGCCTTCAATTAATTTCCTCAAACCATCACCTATAGGACTATGGGGATGTTATTTCTAACCTTGGGAGTGAAGTGTTGTACACATGGAGGAGAGATATAAAGTAGAGGAACAAAACATAGGGGTTATGTTTTTGAAAATAATATACACATAAAGGGATAACAAATCAATCTAACTTAGGCATATACAGTTAGCTTAGTGCACATAAATCTTCCTAGTCAGTTAGAGTGTATAGATTATTTGAATGAAAATTCAAAAAAATATGTAAGGGTGAACCCATGGTTTTATATTCCATATGTATTTTATTCAATGTCCTTCAATATAGAATCAATTTTGAAAATATTTTTCTAGGTCAGATTGAGTATCCATAAAATAGGCTACATGTATGACTGTAGAAGTGAGTTTTGATAACAGAGTTGAGGGAGGAATAATTAAAGAGGTGTTATAAATATCTAAGAGAAAATTAAATGAGGCCCAAAATCTATCAAAATTAAGTAAAATAAAACACAAACCACTCAAATCTCTAGCACCAACTAATCCAAACACTCAAACTATGACAAAGGCAAAAATGGCAGACCTAGATGATTTGAAAGATAGAGATAGGAGTCTAATAAAATAAATATACATGAAAAAGGGTGAAATTATATGTAAAAGGGTTATAAAATAATATTAAAGTCACTAATACATCTATGGGTAGTTTAAAGTCATGCGACTCAATTTAGGCCTATAAGGCCAAAACCCACTTTAAGCCTCAAATCCCCAACTTCTTCCTTGTGACATTCAAACTCCATAAGAAAATTTAAGGTCATGAAGATACATATGATGATAATATAGGTACTAAAGAAGTATTTTTAGGTATAATAAGGTATATGAATTATCAATTTGGCCTAACTACACCTCTCAAGATCCACCACCCTAGTATGTCATTTTGAGTTGCCAGTTCAAATGCTCATATCCTACATGGTAAGATGAATTGGACCCAATAATTTTTATGGAATTTGGTGAGACATATGCAATAAATATACAAGTTAGAGAGAGTTTCATTAAGGATATCAACTCTATGAATGATCCTTAACATTGTTAGAATACCAAAAATGCTTAGTAGAGACTTGAAGGCTACCAACTTTTACTAAGAGATCAACATACAAGATGCATGGGAACAAGAGTTGTTATGGATTTTTGAGGGTGTATATGGGCTCAAAATCCATAAAACTAAGTTTTCAATCTAATTCATGTACTCTATGGACCATTGTTAAGATGGTAGGCCACCAAAACCCTTTCTAAACCCTAATAAGACCTTGATGGATGAAAACTAGAGGGAAATGAATATAAATTATATGATTTGGCTTTAGAGACACATGAAACATATTTTTCACTCTGAGAAATTCCCATTCATGGAATTAGTTTTTATAGACAACTATATGTATGCATTAGAACCCTATTTTTTATAAGATTTAATGATGAATCCAAGGTACAAAGCTAGATGAATAGTTATAGATCATTCAAGAGGATGGTGGGAAGTGTATTTTAGCATATCATACCAAAATAAATCTCATTTCCTCCTAAAAATGCTTTTATAGGCCTAGACTAAATAGGTAGTCTAGAAGTGCTAGTGAAAGGTGACCTAGTCACCTAAATAAGCAAGAGTTGCAAGCGTACACTATTTTAAAGGCATAAATCATTGTGTGATATGATTGTTTAGACTTGAAACATGATAGATTACAAATTATTAGGGTTATATGAAAATCTCATAGCCATCCAAGTAGCTAGCACTGAGTGACTAGGCATTGTTGCTTAATAGGCCTATTTGGTCAACTAAGGGAGATGTCTATTAGCATAAAAGGCTAATAAGATAGTAAATGTAGGGCCATAAATATCCTTATAACTACTTCATGAAGGTTATAATAAATTTCATGTTCATTATGGAGGATGGGGTAGTTTTTAATCTATATTATTAACACTTCATGAAAGCCAATTACACCATAATTCCACCATTTTAATTGATAATAAAATAAGTGTTTGACTAGATTAGGGTGATCATGATTTGAATGGGTTCAACCAATACTAAAAGATCATTCACTAGACTATTTCCTATGCCATACTCTTATTAAAGGCCATTATGTAGCTAAGGTAGTGCATGGGAGAGCTATTTCCTATGCCATACTCTTATTAAAGGCCATTATGTAGCCAAGGTAGTGCATGGGAGAGCTCAAAGAGTTGTTATTGATCCTTATGCATGTTTTTATCTAATTTTTGAGTAAATGAGGATCATCATGAACTATCCTCCACACTTTTATGACACATTATTCATCTTTTCCCCTCTATTATTCTATAAATTGAGGCTCAAAAGCCATTATATGCATCACTTAGTTAGGTATGAATAAACTCTACCCAAGTTATACATTGTAAACCTTTGAAAGAATATAAGGATTGATTCAGATCCTTTTTGATAGTTTAGTGTGTTTCATACTTATTGATTTTCAGAAGTGGAGAATTATTATTCCCCTTTATAGGTCCTTATTCTCACCTAGTTGTTAGGAGATTATCTAAATAGGTCATATGGTGTGTGAAAGTGTTGGTGATTATGCTTGGAGTAGAATCTGATTAGTAGTGTCATGAAAAAAAACTTCTCATTCATCATCCTCAAGTTTTTTCCACTTGACATAGCCTCCATGTGAAGTATTGATGATTAGGAGTCTCTGGGAGAGAGTGATCTAATTACTAGTTCTTGTCCTATTCACAAGTGTTGTTAAAGGGTCAAATAGACTAGACACAATATGTTGGTGCATCACCTCCCATAGCTTAGGTTTATTTTATGCATTTTCTATCTTTTTCATTAATAATTTACTAGGTTTAGGGAATGATCCATTAGATGATGCATCAAGGGAGCTAGCCCCAAAACTAGAGGTTCACCTCACTAACTAGGTTATCCACATCTAGAAGTGATCCCACTATCTTAGTTAGATGAGGTAGGTCTAAAACACCACTACCTTAACAGTGCAATCCAAATTGATAATAGTTTCTACCATGCCTTATGGGACTAAATTTCAAGTATGTTAGATTACTCACTCTCATCATTTATTAACATCAAGTAGATTCAAGAATTTTAGTGGTAGGATAACACTTAAATTTGAGGCTAAAGGGTGTCATAACGTCTTCATATAAAGGTAATTACATTTTGTTGTTAATAGTTCACTTTATTCCTCATTTTCCTCATGATGTTTAATGGTTGGATATGAAGATAGTTGTTATGTTATACCTATTTTTTAAGCCTTAAAATGAGCCTTATTAGTCATATTAGGATCCATACCAGCCCTATGTTCCTTATCATTAGTAATATGCTGACCCTTACCAATCTTATTTTAACCTCTTTGACCTAGTTATCAATTTAATATGCCACTTCCCACCCCAAGTCTACCTCATTGGCATCCTAAATATACTCTTAATCAGTATTGGCAAGATCATTATGCTCCTAGTGAACATAACCATGTTCTAAATCAGTCCATCTCAAGACTTAAAAAAACTCTCTTAGTTTATGAGAGATATATGGCTGGGAATAATACACAAAGGGGGTATGGTCATGAGGTCCCTAGTAATTGTTAAGCATGGAATATATTGAGAGTGGGGGGGGGGGTGAATCAGTATATTATATATCTTATAAAACTTTCCCTTTATCTAATTCCACTTAATCAAACATTCAAGATATGTAATAAAACTCAAATAATAAACATCACACAAGATAGAGAGAGACACTAGATATAACATGGAAACCTAATGTGGGAAAAAACATGGCAAATCAATCTCAAATATATTTGTGAGAACAAACCCACAAGAGCACCATACCCCTTTTCCAAGTACAAACCTCAACTACAATTCATGAGCACCAACCCATAGGAGCTTCAAACCCCTTTACCAAGCACCAACCTAGCACCTATTCATGAGCACAAACCCACAGGAGCACCAACCCCTTTGCCGAGCAGTAACCCAACAACAATTCATGAGCAACAACCCACATGAGCACTAACCCCTTTGTCGAGCACCAACCCACAGGAGCACCAACCCCTTTGTGTATACCACACACCTATCTCTCAATGTTTCTATCTCAACAAATGATAGTTCAATACAACATATCCTTCCTCTCTCTCACCTTTTCTCTTCTAAGCTAGATATAACAAATACAAATCATATTCATCTCTCACAATTGCTCTTCTAAGCTAGATATCACAATATCAAAGCAACCTCTCACACTCATATTACAAATGGCTACTCAAGCCTTTATTTATAGATTTCCAAATGACCTTTGGCCTTCCCCCTTTGTGACCCTTCTATCCTTATGGAAAATGACACCAATCTTGGATGAGCCTTCATATCCAAGCATTTGAAAAGTCATGTGGTGACCCTTCATGACCAAAAATGTCCTTCTCACTTTTGTCCTTATCTTTGGTGACTCTTCATATTCCTCAAAGTGTCCCTTCATGAGAAATTGCACCTTTACTCTTTTGTCTTCACTTGGTGACTCTTAGTATTCCCCAAGATGACTCTTCATGGGAAAATGCATCCCATCCTTCTTTTGTCTTTACCCTATGGGTCTTTGACTTCTCCATGGGCCCTTCTTTTGTCTCATATGAAACCAAAAATATATTCATTAATATTAAATAAATATGAACTCATATTAGCCAAGATATATTTATTACAAACAACATTAAATGCAATGGGGCCTTTATCACCAATAATGCTAAACCTTTGACATCAATGACAATATTTCCAACAATCTCCCCCTTTGTCATTGATGGCAACCTCAATCCTAAAACTATCACATCTTGTCACCTACAATACCATCATCTAAAAACATATAGTAACTCCCCCTTACTGTAGTAACCTATACCTATTCCTTGTACCTATTTTTTGCACCTGTACCTATACCTTTTATTCTCCCCCTTTGACATCAATGGCAAAGGGCCTACTTGGAGCTAACACTTAGCTCCCCCTCACTTGATGCTGAACATCAATGGCAGGAAGTAATAGAAATTACTCCCAACTCTCACCGATCTTTGAATGTATCCTTTGATCATGATTTTGAGAAGATATTTGATAATACATACACATTGTTCCCTGTCCTTTGAGCATCTGCAATCAACTCATTTGAATCTTTTCTTCTAGTCTCACAACCTTCTTTATGAAACTTTAATGTATATCCTTGATCACATATTTGACTAACACTCAACAGATTATGCTTAAGACCTTTTACATATAAAACATTCTTAGTCTTAGTTCTACCATAATCCAAACTCAAAGTACCTTTTCTAGCTATCTCGGTAGTGGTTTTATCTCTGAACTTCACTGTACCACCATTTATCTTCTTTAGAGATATGAATTTACTTTTATCTCCTATCATATGCCTTGAATATCTGATATCAATTAACCATGGCTGATTTTTACCTCTCACATGCAAAGCTGTCTACACCATCATAGAATCTTCAAGTTGTTTCTTTTACCATGAACATGTTTGAACCTTCTTCCTGATGAATGGATCTTTGACACTCGAATTCTTCTTCTTGATGAATGGAGCTTTGAAACTCTGCTCCTTCTTGTCTGACTCAAACATGCTTCTACAATACCAAGCTATGTGTCCAAATTTGTTGCACTTGTAACATACTATGGTCTCTTCATCAAAGCTTGATAGAGGAGCAAAAGAGTTGTGGCTTTTGCTTGACTCTACTTGGATTTCCTTCTCCTTATTTCTGAAATTGTTAGCTCTTTTTCTACATTCTAATTTCTTGTGACCATATCCATTACAATAGAAACAATAGCCATAAAAATAAGACCTGTCTATATATCTCTAACCTAATTGCCTTTTATAGCTTTGTTCTCTCCAGCCTTCTCTATTTGGAATGTCCTCTGTATTTTTCTCTTCTCCCCTTTTTGTTTCTTCTTGTGTAAGAGATTCAACATAGCTCTTTTTATTTTCAAAACTAATCCCTGTCTTATCTAAATATGCTTTTTGACATTTCAATATCTTATTCAGCATGTTAGTGCTATCTTCAAATTTTGAATCACTAACTACTTTATCACTGACTACTTTCTTAATATATTCTTTTAAAGAGGCAATTTTAATAACATACCTTTCACAATCTTTTCTTGCTATTTACAACTGTGCTATGAGATCTTCTTCATTCTTCTTGGCTTCTTCAAAGTGTGCTTGTAGGTCTTCAATCATTTGCTTTGACTCTTGTTCATTTTTCTCAATCTAGCACTTTAATCTTCGATTCTTCTTCTAAATAGCTTCTAGCTCTTCTAAGGCACAAATGAGGTCTCCTTCCATATTCACTTTAGCTTCCTCTTCTTCTTCTTGATCATCTTCATGTATGGCCATAAATAGAATCTCTTCTTCTTTTGAATCGTTGACTCCACTATCTTCGCCTAAGCTAGGATCTTTAGAATACAAGCTCTTCTTCTTGAATCCCTTCTTAGATTTGCCTTTGAAATTCTTCTTATATGTAAGCTTTTCTTCTTCATCATCATTAAAATTATCTAGACATCTAGCTAAAAAATGTCCAATATTTCCACAATGAAAACATTTAAAAGGTAATTTTCCTTGATATTTACCTGTTCCTCTTTTCAGCTTGCAAATGAAAGGTGCTCCATTGTCATCTTCATCATCACTAGAACTATCACTTGATTCTTGAATCTTAGCTTTCTCCTTCTTTGATGTCTTGAAAGCTGCTTCTCTCTTTAAGGGTTTATCTTTTTCTATCCGCATCTCATATGCTATGAGAATACCATGACGCTCATCCATTTTTAGCTTGGCTAAATTCTTCATCTCCTCAATTGTTGAAACCTTTGCATCATATCTCATTGGTAGAGATCTCAAAACATTTTGCACCATTGTTGACTCATCTAATGTTTCTCCAAGACCTTGAATCTAATTTACTATCTGATCAACTCACAAGAGATAACTTGCTACATCTTCTTCTTCTTCCATCTTCAAACTTTCAAACTACCTTCTAAAAGTCTGTAGCTTAGCTTGTTGAACCTTTCCATCACCTTTGTAAATATTCTCAAGTTTTACCCAAGTTTCATGAGCAGAATTACATTGCATAACTTTAACAAATTTAGATTCACATAAACCACATAAAATAGCATTTAAATCTTTAGCATTACATTCACTTGCCTTCTTTTCTATTGGAGTAATTGTAGATGCCTGTGGCTCTTCATATTCCTCCACCATTGATTTCCATATGTTGAATCCAAGGGCCATCAAGTAAACCTTCATTCTCATGCTCCAAAAAGCATAATTCATCCCATCAAACAAAGGTGCCTTATTTGTAGAAAATTCTTCCTGTGACCCAGCCATCGTGCTTTCCTGATCTACCTTCAAGCTATAAAACTTTTCAAAAAGGAACCTACTCTAATACCAATTGTTAAGCATGGAATATACTGAGAGGGGGGGGGTGAATCATTATATTATATATATTACAAAATTTTCCCTTTATCTAATTCCACTTAATCAAACATTCAAGATATGAAATAAAACTCAAAAAACAAACATCACACAAGATAGAGAGAGACACCAGATATAACGTGGAAACCCAATGTGGGAAAAACCATGGAGAATCAATCTCAAATATATTCATGAGAACAAACCCACAAGAGCACCATACCCCTTTACCAAGTACAAACCTCAGCTATAATTCATGAGCACCAACCCACAGGAGCTTCAAACCCCTTTGCCGAGCACCAACCCAGCACCTATTCATGAGCACCAACCCATAGGAGCACCAACCCCTTTGTCGAGCACTAACCTAGCAACAATTCATGAGCACTAACCCACAGGAGTACCGACCCCTTTGCCGAGCACCAACCCATCGACAATTCATGAGCACCAACCCATAGGAGCACCAAATCCTTTGTGTATACCACACACCCATCTCTCAATGTTTCTATCTCAACAAATGATAGTTCAATACAACATCTCCTTCCTCTCTCTCACCTTTTCTCTTCTAAGCTAGATATAACAAATACAAATCATATTCATCTCTCACAATTGCTCTTCTAAGCTAGATATCACAATATCAAATCAACCTCTCACACTCATATTACAAATGGCTACTCAAGCCTTTATTTATAGCTTTCCAAATGACCTTTGGCCTTCCCCCTTTGTGACCCTTCAATCCTCATGGAAAATGGCACCAATCTTGGATGACCCTTCATATCCAAGCATTTGAAAAGTCATGTGGTGACCCTTCATGACCAAAAACGTCCTTCCCACTTTTTTCCTTATCTTTGGTGACTCTTCGCATTCCTCAAAGTGTCCCTTCATGAGAAATTGCGCCTTTACTCTTTTGTCTTCACTTGGTGACTCTTGGTATTCCCCAAGATGACTCTTCATGGGAAAATGCATCCCATCCTTCTTTTATATTTACCCCATGGCTCTTCGACTTCTCCATGGGCCCTTCTTTTATCTCATATGCAACCAAAAATATATTCATTAATATTAACTAAATATTAACTCATATTAGCCAAGATGTATTTATTACAAATAAAATTAAATGCAATGGGGCCTTTATCACCAATAATGTTAAACCTTTGACATCAATGACAATATTTCCAACAGTAATTTCATGAGGAATGTGAGAAACTAATTGCATATAATTAAGATAGAATGGGCATCTATAATGAGGGAGAATCATTCAAGGCTCACTAGTGATATGTTAGACATTAGTGGTCTAATTTAAAGAATATAAGAGAAGCTAGTGGTTCATAAGGTATAAAACATCTAGTATTATCAGCCTCATGTGCCCTTCCATATTCCATATCAGTATTATTCTAATCAACCTATCCTACCTCAAAAGATTGAGTCAGATGAGTTTTAAAAACTTTGAAGTTACCCATAAGTTTCTCAATCTTTCCCTACTTAGAAGTATATTCAAGAGACCATGTAAAAGAGGGAAGAACTTATTATTGAGAGGACTTAATATCATGATTCAAATTAAACTTGATAGATCCATTACCTTCTTAATCAACATCAAGATATTTATGATAAGATCAGACTTGATTTCAAAGCTAACCTAAGTAGAAAATTTGGACTTACAAATGAATATTTATCTTAGTGAATGACAGTAACAAGAGAAATAGACTATCAAGATAAGGTGGTGGAGAGATTTCCCAATCCTTCATTCATCCCTAAAGCTATAACACATGTTTTTCTAGAGGAAGATGCTAGTGTCAAATCCTTCCCATATTATAAGTCTATCCAAGAAGGTTTTTAAAATAAGGAGGCTCTAGTTGAGACGTTTGAATATAAGGCTATAGCTATTGAGGAGCCTCAAGAAGGATATGAGAAAAGTGAAGTTATTATTGAGAAGAAGGAGAAACTTTATAAGGATAATAAAACAATTATAATAAAGATAAAACTTCTCCCTCTCCAATAATTCCTAAAAGGGTCTTATATTCCCAAGTTCTCAAACTACAATGGTGATACATTAACTCCTAATACAATTCATGAATACATCCATCAACCTCCAACCCCTACCCACTTTTTAGGAGGAACCTATCCTTTGGGAGATGAGTGATGAAAGTCAAGCTATAGAAAAAGTTGAGCTAGGTGATTCAAGTGAGTTGGAAGAGGAAATTTATATTGGGACACCTCTTAGTGAAGATAAATACAAATCATCCTTCAAGGATGTAGAAGAAGATGAAATTCAAGATCAAGGTGAGTCATAAGAGGAAAACATATCAGTTGACCAAGAATAAGGTGATTTTCAAGATGTAATTGATGGCATGGCAGCTACTCTCTTTCATTAAAATCCTAAAGATTATGGAATTGGGGTATTTGTCTAACTTGCAGTAGTTTTAAAAGAAAGAGACAACCCTCAAAAGGTTTTAGCGGTCAAGAAATATATAAACCAGCATGTGAAGTAGAAGAATAAAGTAACTTCAATGAGATACAAGTTGATTAAGTTATTATGATGGATTAAGGAGTTTCTAATGATCTATCATAGGTGGAATAAAGTTGCTTAGATTTCCATGAGCATGGTCAAGGAGGTATAGTTTCTATAATATTTTTCAAGATTTGTTATGCCTACTTCTACATCCACTGCTATCAAGCTTGAAGAATGTCCAAGCAAACTAGAACTATGTGAGGATAAATTAAAAGACTTGTTTGAGATCATAAGATTAGGTTACTTTTTTCTAAAGACATGTCATGATCAAATTCATATTGAAGAAGGTAGTTTCACTAAATAAGAATAAGGAAGCTTTCTAAGCATTCCATTCTAAGAGTTTATTTTATTTAAAGGTGACTTGTTCAAGGTCTTTAAATAAGGATCAACCTCTCATTACATTTTAGGTGTCTCGTCAATCTTGGGGAATGAAACTAAACTTCAATGGTCTCAGGTTTTCAAAAGGCAAGATTCATATCTATTTGAAGTCATCCTTACAAGCATGCTATAATATCTATCCCATACTATTTAGCTTGATTAGAAGCAACCTATGGATGAGGAAGAAATGAGACAATTCATGAAAATAAAATAATTTTTTAATGAATATGATTCAGTATTTGATTCACATAGCCAACCTATATACTTGAGAATGAATCAAGAAGGTCTAGTTATTATTTTAAGAGGCTATGATCATGCTAACATATCCAAATTCAAGTGGAGGTTCTCATTCCATGAGATATACCTAATTGGACTTAAATAAACGCATGAAAATTTGATCTCATGGTACCATGGTGATCAAAGAAACTTCCCATTTGATCCTATACGAGAAAGAAGATATGTTTAAGTTAGTTGTTTATGGTAGGTTGACCTTGTCATGTTTTCAATAAGTGTTTATCAACACAAGTTTGATGTGTTTGATTCCTTATTTATTTAGTTTCTTGTCCTTATTATGTGTGTGAGGTTGTTTCCAATTATTGAAGGATTTTTTTTATCTCAGAAAAGTATCATATTAGTTGGGTCATGATTGTCATGTGTGAAATATGATGTTGAAATGATGATATAGTTGAAATTATTGAAGACTCACTAGTTATGTTGACTTATTTATTCCCTTGGGATTATAAAGGGTCAACATATGCCTATTGAACATATGAGCTCATCCTTGGTCACCTTATTATGTCTTTTTAAGTGTCTTGACATCCAAAGGAGGTAAGTTGTCCTTAGGTCAAAGGTATGATGTTCAAATGGTGTACTATGTCAAAGAATGTCATAGTGGTCATATTCTCACCTTGTTTGTGCTTGTGTCAATTATTCATTTTGTGCTAACTATGTATAAGGATCCATAACAAGTCTTGATGTAGTCATTATGATCTAAAATCACTGATATTGAATATGACTCAAATGTTCTATCTCATGGTCGATTGTGAATCCATCTAAGCATGTTAAGAACTTTTTAAATATGGAAAAATGAGAGGATTATATTTGGTATGAAGATAATACATCTAAGCATGTTAATAAATTTAAAGACTCAGCATGTTTTAAGGTCTTTTAGTAAATTTTAAGGTAACTTTCAATTGATATTTCATTTCACATCATGCATATTTCCTTCAAAGGGTATTCACACCATGGGAATAGTATTATTATGGCTCCTAAGACACCATTAAATCATTATCAAAGATAAAATGCATTTAAATGGGTATCATTATCATCATAATGCCATTATAGATTAGTTTCATGTGTAAAAGGGTCTTGTTTTAAAATTCAAATGCTTTTATTCACCACCAAGGGGGCCCCCAATAATGTGAAAAAATGAATTTTCATCTTCCCTCCACTCGTACTCCCTATTTTGAACACATTTTTGACTCCTAATTTCCTTCCTCCTACTAACTTACATCATTTAAAGATCTCAAACCTGAGAAAATGTAGGAAAGTGATGTTTTGCAAGTGTTTTTAAGATTTGATTGAACCACATAGTATGATCAAGGCTAGAAGAAGGTTAGGTACTTCATGAGAGATCTCTCTAGGAACTTCAGAGAAGGATTTATTTTTCAAATGTGTAAGGAAAGGTAGAAGTGGCATCAATATCTCCATCAAGCCCTTGACAAGCTCATAAAGGCCAATTTGAGATGGATGGTATGGTTCATACAAGAGGAGACAAAACCTAAGATATTATCCAAAGGTGTGGTCCCTAGTGGGATTTCAATTAGTGGTATTGGTTTGTAGATCATGGTCTTGAGTTTTATGAACAATCACTAAGAACTTTAGGTGGCCTTAAGCCCCTTACAAACCCCATTAGCTCATCTATAGGTAGATTAATCAAAATTTTGATCTTTTTATTATAGATTTAGCATATAAAAAGGTATATTAAGGCCTATTGAATATTTTTTCCACTTTTAATCATGTTCTCATATTAATTTCAAAGTTAAAACAACACATGGTTCCCCTTGGTTGGTAGATTATATTCATGTGTAAGTTTCCTATGTTGTCATGGAGTAGAACATAAGATTGATTAGGGAAAGTCTCCATGTCTTCCTTGAATTTCCTCAAATTCCTCACCTAGTCACCATTCAATCAAAATAAACCCCTTTAAGCTCATCAATGCTTATTATGTGAAAGAAGGGAGCAATGCCAAGCATGACCTAGTCATTATCATGGTAGTCCTTCAGGATAAATAACATGTGAATGGTGTCATGTTTAGGTTTTAAAGGTGTTTTAGGATTGTGTAGGATACCCTCTCTTAGAAGGAACAAGCCTCATTATGGTTCTCAATTCAAAAAACCATGAACTAAGTTCAAATGCTTTCATAATAATTTTAGTAGGGTTTAAGGTTTATTAGCATTGTTTAAGGTTTTTTTGAAATCTTGGGTTTTTGTTTCTCCCTCAAGATGCTTTATTAATGAGCTCCAAGTACTTTGCTTTGTTGATTACATAGATAAGGGTGTATAGGGTCCCAATAAATGGCCTTGATTGAGGGATAATAGTCCACATGAGCCCACTCAATATGTATACATTATGTAGTGACCTTATCAGACAATTTCACCTCTAATAGGGTTTGGATTTCAAACTCAAAATTCTTAGATAATTATATAATCACCACCTATAGGTTTAATCCCTCATGCCTAAGATTAAAGCATGGAGGTAAGGTAAAAACTTGCATAATGCCATGAAAGGTCAATGGGAATATGATAAGATGGAACTCAATCAAGCTTAGACAAATGGTTTTCATGCTAATGATCAAGACTATAAGGTCAAGTTTAGGCCTAGCCTTAGAGTCATTTACTCAATCCATCACCTACAAGTCTATAGCTAGGTTCTATCCAACCTTGGTAGTGAAGTTTCATACACAAGAAAGAGATATATTAAGAATAGGAAAATAAAATAGGGTTTATGTTGTTGAAAATCCTATACACATAAAGGGTTAACTAAATAAGCTAACTCAAGAATTTATAATTAGCTCAATGCACACAAGTTTGTCTAGTTATTTGGAGTGTCTAGATAATTTGAATGATAATGGAAATATAATATGTAAGTTTGACCTCATGGTATTATATTCCATATGTATGGACTTAAATGTCCTTAATTATAGAATCAAGTTTGAAAAAAATTCCCCAGGTTGGATTGAGTATCCATAACATAGGCTATGTGTATGACTATAAAAGTGAGTTTTGATAATAGAGTTAAAAGAGACCTATTTCAAGAGGTGTTATCAAAATTTGAGGGAAATGAGACCCCAAATATATTAATATTAAGTTAAATAGAGACACAAACCACTTAGGTCTCTAACACCAACTTATGCAAACACTCAAACTGGGACAAAGGCAAAAATGACAAACCTATATGAGAAGAAAGATAGAGATGGAAGTCTGATAAAATGATGATAAATGAAAAAGGGTTAAATTATATGGAAAATGGTGATAATATAACCTTAAATTCACAAATGAATTTATAGGTGTTTTAAACTCTTGAGGCTCAATTTAGGCATATAAGGCCTAAACCCTTCTTTAAGACTGAAAACCCCAACTTCCTCCTTGTGACATATTCAATATCCACAAGTATAATTAATGTCATAAAGAGACATATGATGATAATACATGTCCTAAAGAAATTATTTAAGGTAGAATAAGGTAGATGAATGGTCAGTTTGGCCTAACTACACCTCTCAAACTCCACCACCTTAGTTTATCATTTCAATCTGCCAGTTTAAATGATCATATCCTACATGGAAAGATGAATGGGGACAAGTAATCTTATTGTAAGTTGGGGACCCATTTGAAATCACTATCCATGGTATAAAGAGTTACATTTAGGAACTTATCTCTATGAATGATCCTTAACACTATTAGCATACCTAAAATGTTTAGTCAGACTTAAAGGAAACCAAATTTTACTTAGATCTCACTATAAAAGATGCATGGGACAAATATATATTAGGGAGTTTTGATGGTGTCTATGGGATCAACATCCATGGCACTAATTTTTTAATCTAAGGCATGTACTCTATGAACTGATGGTAGGCCACTAAAACCCTTCTTAAACCCTAATAAGAACTTTATGGATGAAAACTAGAGGGAAATGGATACATATATCTTTATTTATCTTTGGAGACAACTAAAAAACTTTGTGTACTTTGTGAAGGTTCTAGTCATGGCATTGGTTTGTATAGATAGTTGTATGAATACACCAAAACCTTATTTTTTACAAGATTTAATGATGAATCTAAGGTAAAAATATAGATGAATGGTTTTATTTCATTAAATAGGATTCTTTAAAGTTTATTTCACCCTCTAAGACCATAAAATACTATTATTTCATCTTATAAATGTTTTTACAGGTTGAAACTGAAAAGGTAGTCTAGAAGTGCTAGTGAAAGGTTACCTAGTCACCTAAATGAGCAAGAAGTACAGGTGTGAACTATTTTAAAGGAGTAATTTAAGGTGTTATATGATTTTTTATACCTAAAACATGATTATTTACCCATTATTAATGTTTTATGAAAGTATCATGCCATCCAAGCAACTAATATCAAGTGACTAGGCCTAGTTGCCTAATAAGCCTATTTGGTCAACTAATGGAGATGTTTATTAGTATATAATGTTGGTAATAGAGTAAATTTAAGGAAATAAACATACTTATAACTAATTAATTAAGGTTATAATACACATTTCATGTTAATTATGTAGGATGGGGTAGTTTTTAAAGCTTTATTAGCATGCAAATAAGAGAGGCAGGCTACTTATTACTTCATGGAGGCAAATTACACCATAATTCCACCATTGTAACTAAAAATAAAGGAAGTGGTTGACTTGGTTTGGGTGATCATGATTTGAATGAGGTTAACAAAGATTGAAGGATCCTCCACTAGACCATTTCCTATGCCATACTCTCATTAAAGGCCTTTATGCATCCAAGGCAATACATGAGAGAGATCAAAAAGATGTTGATATATATTATTCATGTGTTTAACTAATTTTTGAGTAAATTATGATCTTCATGGTCTCTCATCCACACTTATATGCAAAATTATTCCTCTCTTTCCATCTATTTTTTTATAAATTTAGGCTCAAAATCCATTGTATGCATCCCTCAATTGAGTATGAAGAAAATCTACCCAAGTTTTACCTTGTAAACCTCTAAATGAATATAAGGAATAGTTGAGATCCTCTATGATAGCTTAGTGTGTTTCATACTTATTTATTTATAAAATTGGTGAAGTCTTATTCCCCTTTAAAGACCATTATTCTCACCTAGTTGATAAGAGATTGTCCAAATAGGTCATATGGTGCGTGAACGTATTGGTGATCATGCTTGGATAATAATTTCATTGGTAATGTCATGAAAATAGACCTCTCATTCATCATTCTCAAATTTCAGCCACTTTTTATAGCCTCCATGTGAATTATTTATGTTTAAGAGTCTATAGGAGAGAGTGATCTCATTACTAATCATTGTCTTATCCACAAGTATTATTAAAGGGTCAAATAGAGTGGACACAATATGTTGGTGCATCACCTCCCATAGCTAAGGTTTGTTTTATGTAATTTATATCTTTTTTCATCAATAATTTATTAGGTTTAGGGAATGAGATTATAGATTATGCATCAGGGGAGCTATCCCTAGAACTATAGGTTTACTTCACTAACTAGGCTACCCACACCTACAGGTGATCCCATTGAATTAGTTAGAAGAGGCAGGTCTAAAACACCACAACCTCAAGGGTGAAATTTAGACTAATAAGACTACTCAATATTAATGTTTGTATTATTTTTAGTCATTAGCTAGATGATCCCTTGTCCCCTTACCATCTTTAATAGTATAATATAAAGATCGTATTATTATAAATTTACCATCCATTTGCCTCTTATTTTCCTCAAATAATTCTAACTAAGCATGATTTTGGTAGTTGAGCCATAGATGATGGCATATGTTTTATTTCTTAGAATATAATGCCTTAATTATTTAATAATTTTGACCAAGGAATATATTTTTTTATCAATCATGGAGTATTTCAACTCCACATATTTCAAATTGATGCTCATGAAGGCAATGGGATTTTCATTGTCTTCCATCTTTTGTATAAGTAATACAATAATGATATGTTCTAAAGTGAATGGATAAAGATATAAATATTTATTGATGTCTAGACTAATTAGAATTATAGCTTAGGAAATATTAGCCTTGATGTCCTAAAATGGTTTCTTATATTCTATTATCCACTTGATCTTCTCCTCATGTTTTAGCATAACATTCAATGGCTTGACAATATCTAAAAAAATAGAAATAAATTTCCTTAAAAAGCTAATCTTTCCAAAGAATAGTTTCAACTCATTATTTATACTAAGTGGAGTAAATTTAGAAATGGCCCGAACCCATATATATCCATGGATATATCATCTTTCATGATTATATGACTAAGTAGATTCTCTTCAGTAGCTTCAAAAATGATCTTATTTTGATTGAGAGACCCTAGATCTTCATCATCTATCGAAGACCTTTTATAAATGGTCTACATGATTAGATCTATATTTTAAAAAAATAATGAGGTCATCCTTGTAGATGATGGTACATTTAACCACCAATACCTAAAATTTAAAATCCATTTCTCTTTGTAAGGTGGCTGCTTCATTAATTAGGGTGAAAGACATCCTTTTATATGTGAAAGTTTCTCACTTGGTGGTGAAGGAAGTATTCATCCTAATTTTTACTTCAAGTAGGAATTTATTGTAACCTAAGAATCCATCTAATAAAGACATCATTTCATATCCAATTACCATATTAATAACCTCATACATAGAGGGTAGATGGTAATTATCTTTTTATGTTTCTCTATTTTGGTTTTAAAAATCAGCATAGAGTCTTATTTACTAATTATTATTTTATAAATAGTACCATATTAGCTACCTTGGTGGAATGTATAATTGGAAAAAAAAATAACATCAAATAACTTATGTACTTTAGTTTGTATGAGAGGTTTTAGGATTTGATTCACCAACCTCTATCTTTGATTGAAAGGCTTGTACTCTAGCTTTAGAGGAAAGGCATAAGTGATCATCTTAGGGTAAAATATATTTAGGTCATAATATGTATATGTGATGAAATACTTATACAATATGAATAATTTATTCAACATTTATTTTTAATTTTCTATGCAACTCAATCCTAGATTCACAAACTAGGGATGTTGGTTAGTTCTCATATTCTCTTTAATGAAATTTGACTTCGTTTATTTGAGATATTTTTGCTTTTTGGATTATTAATCTACATCAAAATTTATTTCCAAATATACCATGACCAAAGTTATGAGATTCTAATTTATTTTAAAATTCCATCTTCTCCCAAGTCTTTAATCTATATCGACATAATATTTTATTCATTTATTATATAAGATTCAAAATATACAAAATTATTCATGAACTACACAATTGTTGATCATATTTGAATACTTGAAATATATTTATATTATCTAGGATATAAGGGAAAGGAAATAGTTCCACTAAGAATTTATACATTTTAGACTTTTGGAGTGGTTCTGGATTAGTAGCTAAAGCTGCTAAAGAATTGACTATCAAGCTCTACACTCTAGGAATATATTTGATGTTGAATCCTTAAAAGGAATTAATCAAGACCAAATATATGTGATTGTAATTATTTAGATAAGTGAGTTGAAACTAGTAATTTTTTCTAATCTAGTTAACCATGAGATTAGAGTCACCAGAGATTTACAACTACTTATCCCTATACTTTAGTGTAAATTGAAGGCTAAGGATTAGAGATGCATACTCATACTATTATTTATTCATGGGAAATATAATATGTAATAAGATAAGTATTTATTTCCATCTAATTTAGTCAATATTATGCCAACACTAAACCTTTTTAATAATCTAGATCCATTGAAGTGAATAGTCCATAGCTGAGGACTTTAAAATTCTTATTCATGCAGCTCATGTTTCAATTCAAAAAAAAATGTATACACACCTATGTAAGAAGATAACAAGTCTAATTTATCTTCATTGGTGTTAAAATAATTAATAATAGGTTTAATATTAGTATCTCAATCCACTTATATTAGGTTAGCCACTCCTTTCTAGGGTAGCCATATGTGTGAGAAAGCAATGGCCATCTACCCATTCAATGTTTTTGACTAGTCTCAACTTAACACTAATTTGTATGCTTATAAAATTTCCATGACCAAGATATCAATGGTAAATTAAACATGTGGTTTATATTTTAGTTAAATTCACACATTTTTTAATTAATCAAAAATGGGACTGAAGACATATCTAGCTATAGAACTACTCTTTTTGTCTTATCCAAAGTCAAACACAACATATGGAAAACAACTATTAGCATTAAATTAACTAAGGTTATAAAGTCCACCAAATAGTTGTGGACATTCTTTCCATTTATTTATATAGTTAGAATAAATTGTGGTACTTCAATATTTTCTTTATATACCATGACATTGGCATGAGCAGCCTTGGAATTGCCAAATATCCTTCCCATCAGATATTTAATCAACAATTCTCTTTATTTAGTGATTTGGGATAACTCATGGAGGATGATTTTAACCTTGATTTTCTTCATGTCTTTGACAATGTTTTACCCTCCTCTACCTTGGTCTTTTGATCTTTGTAACTGGTGTTTCTCTTTAGGAGGAGATAAATTATTGTTGGACTTGGGATCATGAGGATTAGTAGAATTTTGGTTTGAAGGCATCTAATTAGTGACATGCTACTTATTCCTTAAACTGTAATTATTCCTTACTTGATGATACTTATATAAAGCATGGATCTCATATATGTTGTCCTCTAGTTCATTGTCATTTTCTTATGTGAATGGATAATCATAAGTCTCAAATACATTTGTTGTACTATAATTCCTTAAATATTTAGATGAAAATGGATTTGATTGATTAACAAAATTATCCTATCTATCTATCTCCTTCTAAAATATCTCAAAAGAAATACAAAATTCCATGTAATCTAATTCACCATGTTGTGATGTTTTACAAACCCTATATCAATTAGGAAGAGTTGTGTCCATTATAATAACCTTCAACATGCAGTTCGATGGCCATTATAGTTATTGATTATTTACAGACGTATTGAAAGGTATGTTATGTTTATGGAACCCAAAGTTAAGATTAGTGTTCTAGACTCCAATGTTCCCCATATGATTTTTAATGTTCAAGAATTCATTATTAAATTTATGGACCATTTTATATATTGATTCCAATTTTATTTTATATAATCATAATTAGTACCCTTTACCATAGTAGTATTAAATGCTATCAAGGATTGATTCAAATTTTTTTGTTAGGGGAAAAATTATTTAGGAAACTAAGATTTTTATTTTATTTGAAACATAATGAATAAGGGGGGGGGGGTGAATCAGTCTTCAAAACCCTAAATTAAAGTTATCAAAATTAATCATGAACTATTCAAGTAAACATATCAACCTAGCAAGCATATACACTTATCGACATAAGCACAAAACATAAGAACACATCATATATGTGGTAAAACCTCAAGGGTAAGAAAAATAATTGATATATACAAATGTAATATAGTCATATAAGACAAAAAACAAATTTATTTAAGAAGCAACTCCACATGGAGCACCAACCCCAACTAGTCAAACACTCACTTGACTAGGCGTTAGAAAGCACCCACTTGTAAGAAGGCACCAACCCCATAGATAAATCAACACAAAATTAGAAAAATAATTATATTATCACATCTATAATACATTTATTCTCACAAAACATATTATGATCACCTTCTTTAGCACTTCAAATTGTTATCCCTCTCAAACTACCTTTTAGGCCTCTTCACTCAACTAGGTCTCTTCAAGACTAATTAGGTCATATGACCTTGATATTCATATGTATAAAAATTATAAAATGTTCATGAATAATAATATACACTCATATTATTGTATATAATACCTCATTATACTTAGCAATGTGTTATTTCATTTGCATGAACTCTTCATACACAACTATGCCTAAAACTACCTTGTATATATACAATTCCTTATTCATATGCCACTTAGTCAGCTACTCACCCTTAAAATATTATGTATGAAATGTAATATGTCTTATAAAATATAATAAACATTATTCAAATTAATATTTAATCCCTTTAGGTATGGTATAACTCAATTATGCCTCGTTTCACTTTTAGGTCTCATGGACACCTATTAAGCCTTCTTATACATAAATTACAAATTTCCTTCCTTGGGACACTTTAAAAATTCAAAAAATGTAATAAAATATCATATAAAAATTAAATATACCCCCACTAATTTCTTCTTGTCTCAAAAAGACAATTTACAACAAATCACTACTTGAAACCCCTTATTAGTATTGTCCTATTAGGCTTGTGTACGCCAAAAATCTACCTTTCAATACTAAAGCCCAAACTCACCTAAGACACTCAAAAATAATCAAAAAAGTACATATACATATTATATGTGACCTAAGGTTTGTCACTATATTATTTAAACACATCAAATTAGGGAAAAGAGGTTTAAACTCATCTCTTCAGTATGCTTACTCAAAACTACTAGGATGATCAAAATCTAGTCATGAAACCACTTAACATCCAAAACCTAAAAGGAAAATTTAAATTATTATAAAAAAATTAAAATTATTACATAACATCTTCATAACAACCTCAAATATAAAAACTAGAAGCTCTAATATCCAACATTGGTCTTACAGACCAATCTTTTGACCTTATCTCACATAGTCTTGTATGAACCAGATAAGCCTTTTGAATTCAAATTTTACACCTATTAAAATAAATTAAAATATTTAACAAATAATTAAAAATACTTTAAATTAATAAAAACAACACTATATTTATTAGATACTTCAGCTTAAGGCATAGAGCCTCAAACTCATAACTGTAACTTGCTTACTCAAAACTACTAATTTACTTTAAAGCATAACCATAATGACATTGAACTTCAAAACTTATATGACAAATTTAAAATAATTATTATGAAATTATATGATCCTATGACATATCTATACCATATAAAATATAAACATCATATGTTCTAGTGGTAACTATTGGTCTTACAAACCAATTTGTTGACCTTACTACACACAATCCTCATTGAGCCCAACAAGCCATTTTAGCTTCATCATTTTCAACAATGTACCTGACTTAAAATATTTATACCAAGAATTAATAGGACACACAATTCCCAAAAAACATCTCCATGCACTTGGTTTCATCATTATTTCATGATAACACATTCCTAATTATCTTCTCACTATTTCATTAGTTTTTCACTATTTACACCATTAGGCCTATTAACGATTGGCTAACTTGGATGATTGGTTTATCACCATTTAATAATATAAACTATCCAAAAACCTTCATGTACATAAAACATGAGTCTATAAATTCTTCTTACATCCATTTTATTACTATGTCTAATGCGACTTTTGACTTCTACAATAACTTCTTCAAAAATAAGTCTATAACTCAACATTTTATCTCTCCAATATCTAACCAATACCACCTGGAGGTACTTGGGAGAGTATAATATAATATCCAATATCTTAATTGAGAATACCAATCCATATTTATCTATTTTTAGCAACATATTCAACATCAAGTCTTTATTAGGGTTCTAATAGGGTTTATACTTATTTCTATCCTTAATGATCATTCATAAATCATAGCCCCTCAATCCAAAAACTAATGCCTAGAATTTTTAGATATGAACCTTACCCATGTAACATTAATATATTAGGTTACCATGCAAATTTTTTACAATAGAATTAGAACTATAAAATCTATCTTGGGTTGAGAACCCTCTATTTTGAATACTTAAGAGACCTCCAAACACATTTTCATGACTTTTAGTGAAAACCATGACCTAAAACTTGGTCACCATATTTGAAACAACATAAAAAATTTATAAAAACACTCACATATCCTTTATTTCCTTTTAAATATAACCTCATAACCCATTCGGCCATACTTTTTCTCTACATCAATGTCTTCATGCTACATTAGACCTAAAAACACACATTCATGTCACTATCAATACATTATACACTTAATAAACATGCTCAATCAACCTCATATAACCTATAATTCCTCTTTTTATACATCTTACTAGGTCACAAAACTCATACATTCTCACAAGGACTTTACATGCTATGACTAATGTCATGACTACGCTTCTTAAGCAATTAAAACTTGACAAATGACCTTGAAACACTTCTAAAAGTATCTACACTTTAATTACATGATCAAAAATTTTCAAAAAACCTATCATAATATTTTTATCACTTAATTCACCAAAATTCACTATGAACTCCTTCTCATAGGGTCTAAACTAAGCTTCTCAAGGCACCTTATACTCAAGAACTAGTACTCAAACATGTTTTCCTCAATGATATAAAACAAGAAAACTCTTCAAATATCACTCTCACACTAATAAAACAATCTATTTATTATCAAAATTATATCATGACTTCATGTATACCTAGATCTTCATAACCATGCTTGAATGCTTACTTGACCATCATACCTCTTTATGACAATGAGGATTCACAAGATGCAATAACAACTTCAATGACATCAATGCCAATATAAATGATATTAATGACAAATTGACACATGCCTAAATGATCACTCACCATGAAACTTCACAAGATGCACCCTTTTAACATCAATTATAGTAGCATGCCAATGAACTCCACCTTTATCATTCATAGTAAAACATTCTTCAATTTGATCACTCTCATTTCCCACAATCTGGTCAATCTCCCTTCTTGAACTTTCTCCACCTTTGACATTAATTATAAAGGTTAATACACACTATAACTTCTATAACCACTCATTTCCCTCTCTAAAATCTATTCTTTAAAATTTCAAAAGAACTCATAACTACCAAGCCCCCTCTTAGACCAATCATAGACTTAAAATGAACTCTTAACCTTAAGATTACTTACCAAACTACCAAACTCTTGATATCAACTGAATAAATATTAAATCCCCCTTTGTCTTCACAACTTTAGCTCACTAAATGAATCAATAGAATTCTTAAACTATCTAAAACACAAGTCATGCTCAACTACCAACTACTAGAAATATATAAAAACTTTGCTTACCTCTTCTATGCTTGTCAATCAGCTACACTTGGATCTTATGAAAAACTTGAATAACTCCCCCTCAAACCAAACATCCACTATGGTTATACTAACTCAAGAATTTCTCCTTGAAGCCTAATGGAGTTACCCATATCTATAGGGAACTAAAACAACACAAACTCATGAGATTCCAAGATCTCCATGCCCTCACAAGATAAAATATCCTTGAGGATCCTTTTAGGCTTTATTGGCACCTTAGCCTTGATCTCTTTATCAGCCATTTGATCAACAATATGATTTAATAATTGATATTCTTGACTTTATTTCACATCTAAAGTATTATCTACCATATTAAAAAATCCAATTTGGCTTTTATACTAATCATTACTCACCTTTATTGTCTTTTGTTTCCACACATTCATTTGCCTTGTCTTTTGCACTCTAGGGGATTCAAACCTCTTATTTTGACTTGATACCCTTATAACTCTATTAGGAAATAATATTTAAAAGTGTACCACATTATGAAAACTATATCAAACAATCTCATTCATACCTCTTGACTAATGACTCCTTTCATAATCCCATGCATATTCATTTTCATAGGGTCTTCTACACTCTCTTACTCTATGACCAAACTGATTGAATGAAAAATAGTAACCATTGAATGAATTATCATACCTCATAGAATTAGGATGTCTTATTGGTCTCTTTATGTTCAACTTCTTATATTCATTATCCTCTTCCTTGATTTGAGTTGTCTCTTTTTGGTCTTATTTAAAACTAAGGCCTATCTTATCGCTTGCATACTTCTAAATACTCAAGATGTTATCTAGAGCATTAGTACTATTTTCAAACTTCATAAAGGTCTTCAAAATTTTATATGTTTGATCCAGTTCTAATTTTAAGGACTCTATTTTTGATGCATACCTAATGCATTATTCTTCCTTAGCCTTTAAGCTAGCAGTGACTATCTCCATCTAAGTTTTAACCTAATTTATGATATCATCATGTTCTTTGGATGTGTTAGTCTCTCTTAAAACAAACCAATCTATCATTTATATTCCTTAACTAATGATCTTAGTTTGTGATTCTTATTTATTTATAACTTCAAATCTTCTAGATCATTCACCAATTTTTCGTCAAGGTTACCTTCAACATCTTCTTCATATGATTCTTCATCATCTATAAGGCCTTT
This sequence comes from Torreya grandis, assembly GCA_037957365.1. Classification (NCBI taxonomy): domain Eukaryota; kingdom Viridiplantae; phylum Streptophyta; class Pinopsida; order Cupressales; family Taxaceae; genus Torreya; species Torreya grandis. Next base: position 1,767,711 of record JARHVA010002743.1, read on the forward strand.
ACCTTTTGAGAAACCCTCATTGTATGTTTATATATACATGAATAATTTTTTATTATTGTCATGTTCATATTCATTAATGTCATCATAACTATCATACATGTTTGTATCACTTACATCATATGAATTATTATCTTCTTTGGTATAGAAACTTCTCTTATTCTTTACTAACCCTTTCCTAGCTTTATACTTCTTAAAATATTTTTTGTTTTTGTCAATCTTATTAACCTTCTTATAATCACCATGATTTTCATCACGTTCTTCATCATGCTCAATCTTATTCTTCTTAGGATACTTAGATGCAAAGTGACCAATCTTTCCATAGTTGAAACATTTGAAAGGTAACATACCCTTGTAATTACCATATCTAAACCTCAATTTCTTAGAAAATATGGCTATCAGTTCATCATCATCAATATCTAAACATACCTCATCCTTTACCTTCTTGACTATTGAATTATTCTCAACTTTTAATGTTGATTCCTTCTTGGGAGGTCTTCCTCGATTTGTTCTTATATAATAGGGAGTTAAGATCCTATGAAGCCCATCGATCTGAAGTGTGTCTATATCTTGCATTTCTTCTAATGTAGATACCTTTGAATCAAATTTAGTATTTATTAATCTTAATATCTTTTGTAAAACTATATACACTTTCACTTCTTCTTTAAGACCTTTGATGACATTGACAACTTCATCAACCCTTAACATGTAGGATGCAATTCTCTCATCTTCCTTCATACCTAGAAATTCAAACTAATTTCTATGAGTTTGTAATTTATCCATTTTGACCTTGGTGTCTCCTTCATAGATAGTCTTAAAATTGTCCCATATCACCTTGGCTAACTCATAATGCATCACCTTTACAAAATCTACCTCTGATAGGCCACATAGAGTGACATTCATTACCTTGGAATTGATCTCACTTTCCTTCTTGCATGTTGCATCAGTTGGTGGTGTAGGAGGTGGAGTGTATCCATCCATAATTTCCTACCATATTTCATGGATCATTTACATTAGATATGTCTTAATTTTTATGCTCCAAAATGAATAATTAATCCCATTTAATAATGGAGCCTTACTGGTAGAGGAACCTCCTTGTTCTTGACTACTATCCATCCTTACTTATAGGATTTACTTTAGATTTTTAGGTTTGCTTCAAAGGATTTTATCTAATAATAATTACTGGAAACACAATGACTACGGAGGGGTGAATTAGTCTTCAAAACCTTTAATTCAAGTTCCCTCAAGAAATCAAAAACCATTCAAGAAGACATAAATCTAGAAAACATATACACTTATCCACATAAGCATGAAACACAAGAACACATCATATATATGGGTCACCATAAATGGGAATAAAATCCATTGATATATGTAGATTTAATATAGTCTTATAAGACAAAAACCAAATTTAGTGAAGCATTAACCCTAACTAGCCAAGTACCCACTTGACTAGGCTTTAACAAGTGCCCACTTTTAAGGAATCACCAACCCCATAGATAACTTAGCACTAACTTAGTCACCTAAATTATTTGATCACCTTAAAAATTATATTTTTTTCACCCAATATATGATGATCACCTTCTTTATCTCTTCACACTCTTATCCCTCTCAAACTACTTTCTAGTCCTCTTTTCTCAAGTAGGTCACTTCAAAAATGATTAGGTCATTTAAACCTGATATTCATAGGTAGGCACACTATCAGATGTTCATGACTGATCCTATAAACTCTTTTTATGGTTTATAATACCTCATTATACTAAAAAATGTGTTATTTCATTTGCATACACTCTTCATACACAAATAAGCTTAAAACTACCTTGTATATATACCATTCCTTATTCATATGCCACTTAGTCGACTACTCACCCTTAACCTCTTAGGAAAAATATGGAATAGGTATTTGGAAATTTAATAAACATTATTATAATGAATATTTAATCCCTTTATGTCTGACATAACTCAATTAGGCCTCATTTCACTTTTAGGTCTCATGGAGACCTATTAGGCCTTATTAGACACACATTACACTTTGCCTTCTTGGGAACACTTTAAAACTCCACAAATAATAGGAAATATCATATAATAATAAAATATACCACCATTTATGTATTTAAGTTCCAAAAATACATTTTACTATAAATTATTATTTAAAACCCTTGATTACTTTTTAGTCCTATTGGGCTAGTGTACACCAAAAATATGCCTTTCAATACTGAATCTTAAAATCATTTAATCAACTCAAAAATTATCAAAAAAGTGAATATGTAGAGTATTTATTACTTTAGGTTCATCACCATATTATTTAAACACTTTAACTTAGGTTAAATAGTCTTTAACTCATCTCTTCATTATGCTCACTTATAACTACCAAGTCTGTCAAAAGCCAATCATGAAGCTACTTGACATCCAACACTTGAAAAGACATTTTAAATGATTATAAATAAATTAAAAATATTATATAAACTATTATTAACAAAATAAATCATAAAAACCATAATATCTAATATCAAACATTAGTCTTTTAGACCAATCTTCTGACCTTATCTCACACAGTCTTACATAAACCAGATAAGCCATTTTGACTTCAACTTTTCAACATATTACACTAACCTATAATATTTTTTAAATAATAAAAATTAGTTTAAATTCAAAAATAACAACACTTTATGAATTATATACTTCAACTCATGGCATAGAGCCTCAAACTCATCATTATAACTTACTCAAAACTGCCAATTTAACTTAAAGCACAATCATGATGACATTGACCTTAAACACTTTTATGACCACTTTCAAATACTTATTATGAAATTATATGACCCTTTAACATATACATTCCATTTTCAAATATAAAAATCATATGGTCTAGTGTCAACTATTGATATTATATACCAATTTTTTGACCTTACTACACATAATCCTCATTGAGCCAGACAAGCCATTTCGGATTCATCATTTTCACCATTATACCTAACTTATAAGATTTATACAAAGAATTAATATTAAATAAAAATCCAATAAAAAATCTCCATGTACTTTTTTTCATCACTATATGATTATAATGTATTCCAAATTATCTTCTCATAATTACTTGGGTTTTTTACTATTTACACCATTAGGCCTATTACTAAATGGCTAAATTGGATGATAATTTTTTCACACTTGAGGAATATAACCTATCCAAACAACTTAATTCACATAAAATATGATTCTCTACCTTATTCCTCCATCTATTTAATTACTATGTCTAATGTAACTTTTGAATTCTACAATAACTTCTTTAGAAACAAGCCTATTACTCAACATTTTATCTCTCCTGTCTCTAACCAATACAACTTGGAGGTACCTGGGAGAGTCTAGTACAATGTCCAATATTTTACCTGATCATAAACTGATTATACTAAGCATGAATATGACATACCAATCTATAAAAACATCTCCATGTACTTGGTTTCATCACTATATCAATATAACACATTCCAAATTAACTTCTCACTATTACTTGGATTTTTTACTATTTACACCATTAGGCCTATTAGCAAATGGCTAAATTTTATGATAATTTTTTTACACTTGAGGACTAGATCCTATCCAAAAACCTTAATGGACATAAGACACGAGTATCTACCTTATTCGTCTATCCATTTAATTACTATGTCTAATGTAACTTTTGAATTCTACAACTTATTTAGAAACAAGCCTATAACTCAACATTTTCTCTCTCATATCTCTAACCAATACCACTTGGAGGTACCTAGGAGAGTCTAATACAATATCCAATATTTTACCTAATCATACCAATCCATCCTAATCATTTTTGAGAAACATCTTCAACATCAGGTCTTTATTAAGGTTCTAAGAGGGTTTAGACATGTTTTCACTCTTAACGATCGTTCATAAATAATAACACCTCAATAAAAAAATAATGCCTATAATTTTGAGCTAGAAACCTCACCCATCTACCATGAATATCTTAGGTTCCCATACAAATTTTTGATGAGCTAATGAGCACAAGAAAGTCCTTCTCAGGTTGAGAACCCTCCATTATTCACATTCACGAGACCTTTAAACACATTTTCATGACTTTTATTGTAAACCATGACCTAAAAATTGGTAAACACACTTCAATAAACTTGACACACTTTTGACAACACTCACCTATCCATATTTTCCTTGGAAACATAACCTTATGCCCTATTAGTCCATACTCTCTCTCTACATCATGGTGTTCGTGCTACATTAGACCTAGAAATAGACCTTCATGTAACTATAAATGCACTCTACACCTCATACACATGGTCAAGAAACCTCATACAACCTTTTTTTCCTTTTTACATAAATATTACCAAGTCACCATTCTCATCCCTTCTCAAAAGGTATTTACATCTCATGACTAGTGTCATGACTAGGATTCTTAAGCACTTCAAACATGACAACTAACCTTGAAAAGGTTATGAAAGTATATACACTTTACTTACATGATCACAAAATTCCATGCAACCTCTCACAATCTTGTGTTTACTTAATGAAACAAACTTCACTATGCACACCTTCTTACAAGGTCTAGACTAGGCTTCTTAAGACACCTTATACTCAAGAACTATTACTCAAACATGCTTTCTTCAATGATATAAAACAAGAAAACTCTTAAAATAACACTCTCACACTACTAAAATAATATATTTTTTATCAAAATTATCTCATGACCTCATGCAAACTTTGAACCTCATAACCATGTTTCAATGTTTACTTGACCATCATAACTCTTTATGACAATCAAGATTCACAAGATGAAATAATAACCTCAATTATATCAATAATAATATTAGTAAAATCAATTAAAACTTGCCACATACCTAAATTATCACTCACTATTCACCTTCACAATATGCACCCTTTTGACATCAATGACAATAACATGCCAACATATTAGGTAGACCCTGAGTTAGAGGTAGTTGATTATACATTCAATTGTGGATTTGGTCTATAAAATTCTAGTTTTCATTCATAAATGAAACAAAATATAGTAAAATAAGACCAAGATTGAATGTGGCTAAGAACTAAAAATGAGGATTTAATTTCTTATCTATGTTTATAGCTTCAACATAAGCTAAAGGTAGTGTGTCAACACTAGTAGATTTATGGAATAAAATGATAGTCATGAGATCTAAGTCTAATTAATTTTGTTACATATCAATATCCAACCCATCATTAGGTGTGTAGGAAGTCTATAATATTCTATGCATCTTCTAAAATCTAGCATTAAAGGCTCAAATAATATCATTGGTTTGTTGTCTCATGCTGGAAAAGTGTTGGTAAATAACACTTGCACTATTAACCTAGCCAACTTATGCTAAAAATGTGTTTTTACACTCTTTCCAAGAGGTAATGCAACCTTATTTCATATTTAATAACTAATTATAGACCATATATTGTAATGTGAAAGGTAAAATATTTCATGCCACTTCTTCATGGGTTACATTCAAAACTCCCAAAGTAGTTTTAAAGGCCTTGTTGTGTTATTTTAAAGTACTTATTCCCAAGGGATAAAAGGAAGGAATATATTTCTATAGGTTTTTGGGTAAGTCATGGTAACCCCAACAACATTGATAATAGAACTAGTTATCTAGGTTGGATCTTGAGGGGGAACTTGTTGTTGTTGAGATATTGGGAGTAATTGAAGGTGAGGATATCTACCTAGAGAGAATGATTGGGCTTGGTGTTCTCTCCTAATCCACTTATTATACCTATCTTTTCTTTGGATTTTCAAAGGTGGTAACAATAAATTATTGTCTAAGGTAGACCTATTTAGGATTCTAGGTGCCTCTAGTGCAACGCAAGTGATTCTTTTCAAACAAAGTAGAGGAAAGTGTTCAAGTCATCCTTCTAGCACCAAATTAAGTACCTATTGATGTGTTTTTTATTCAAGACATAGATACCTTTATGAGGTATCCACTAATGTTTTAGGATTAGTGAAAGGATTTCATTCCAAGGTATAAGTTATAGGGTATTCAATTTTATAACAACCTATTTGTGGAATAGTGGTGAATGATATATATTATATACTAGAGATTGATGGGCTATAGATGAACCTAGATCTACATGAAATGGGTGTAAGGATGAATTTTTTAATTAATTTGGGCATGTATTCTAAAATAAACTCAAAAATAAGGAAAGGAATGGTAAGAAAGAGGCTTGTAGACAACTCAATATGAAAACCTTTCAATACAAACACTTGAACTAAGTTAGGATAACCAAATATAAGACCAATATTTACTATAGACTATTTTATCATATCAACAATCAAACATAGTAATTATTTAAAGGGAACCAAAATAAATTAGACTTAAACATGCGTTACAAAAGGTTGTTGCTTTTTTTATATTATTATTGCACATATAAAAGGGGGGATTATAATTATCATGCAAAACATATTCAAATCAGATATAACTAAAAGTGAGTAACCATATTATAAATAAAAAATCATTAATAATCAAATAATTGAGATACTATAATGAGAACACATCTTTCATGATTCACAAAATTGGAAAAGAATCAAGATTTACAGATCAAGATCAAATTTGTAGAACTTGTCAGAATTTCCTATTGATATCAATATCCAAAATTTTCCTCCTTTTAGGAATTAGAGGTTAAAAATATAAATAGGATTGTGATGAGGAATGCCTCATATCTCAATTAAAATCTAAAAATACATATTTAAAAATAGGACTTGTGTCAATATTTCATGCAAAGGATGCATGTACAACATTTATCACTCAAAATAATATTTCTCTCCTAAAACTACAATATATACATGAAAAAAATAAGAAACCAAAGCTCCAAATTAGTCAAAACATATAAATAAATTTTTCTTAGATTGGTGTTGTTGTGGCACCACTATTCAAATAATATGCTAGATATGGTTCAACTCAAATTGTAGTTGAAGTAGTCCTTCAGAATGAAAATAATCCTAAAGTAAAATCTAGAAGTGGGACACAAGAAGGTCAAGTCTAAGTGTACAATAGCATGTAATTTATAAGTTGACTAATCTGAGGTAAAGTAGGTATGATGTGAAATGTTGTTATTTCTTTCTTATCTACTACCCTATGAAGATATAAAGCATGGCTCACCTAGAATTCTATGTAAATGGTTTCAAAATAAATCAATGGAATTTTAAACAATGTGGAATATTTTTCATAACCTTTTTATGGGTGGCTATTTTGGATCTAAATTTAGCATTTAAGGACTCATATATTACTATTTTATCCCTTGTAAAATTAACTATCTTCATTATTTTGGTAAATGGTGCCTTCTATTTCAGCTCTAAATCTATCCAATGTTGCTCATATAGTATTTTCAAAGACTAGCCTAGAGACTAATTACCCCTACTATGTATTTTATTAGTGAATATTAATTATATCAAGATAGAGACTTATTTTATTTCCTAATTTATAAATTGATGAACAAGGGCTTTCATCTCCTAGTGCCACTCAAGCAAACTATCTCTCTTTGTAGCTAAATGTTTTTGGGACTATGTAATTTCAATTGGAATTATTATATTTAAATGAGTATAATATTTATTCCTATTTTTTTAACTAAGGAAATGAATCTTATTTTTAATATAATTTATTTTACTAAATAATGGTAGGACATCTCCTCATTTGAGTTGAGAAGTGTCCTTTGTGGACTGTATCGACTCAAAGGGTTCAAAATGATTCCTCGTTGTCCCTTATAAAATCCTCACTATCTCCTTTGGGTCCTAGATGGTGATAACCTCTATTTTGTTCTATAATACTTGATCAAAAAAATTTATAATTTATTTTATTACTCCTCTTGTCACATTTATAAAACCATATATTTATTCCCTGATTTTATCAGGGTCTGAAGGGTTCAAATTTATTATCTTAATTAGAGATAATATATATTCTTTTTACTCTATCTCTAATTTTTTACCCTTAAAAACTACATTATTACTCTTGAATTTTCTCAAATTAATATTATGTTTTTCAAAATGTAATTTTACTATAGTTTGTTTATGTATTACCAAGTCTTGGCTTCCAGTTTCTTCTCCTTATTGTAATTGCCTAATCCATGAAGGGATATTCATAGCAACTGGTTTCTTTATTTATTTTATAGGATACACTAATGGTGTTGGCTGATATTTGGAAATTTAAATGGATTAAACATGGGGTAACATAGTCATGGTGAAAGATGTCCCTACTATATTAAATGGAGATATTACTTTCCTCCATCTAGTAACCTATATTTGGATTGGTTTATATATTATGTATTTAACCTTCCCTACTACCTTGTTAATTAAGATTATTTGTGAGTATGACTAAGTATCCTAGATAATATTCATCTCTATCTAGTAGGTATTATTATTAGGAGTGGCTATCATAGAAATAATGGATGTAGACACCATGTTTTAAAAATGTCTCCCTATGCTAGGCCTAATAGTCTAAGGATTGGTTCCACAAAAAATGAATAGGTCATTGACATGTTTAATATATTTTGAACATAATTTGTAAAAGAGGTATATGTAACACTATAATTCATAGGAGTGGTGGGAATGGAGTATATAACAATATAATGGGCTATAGTAGGCAAAATGGATAAAATGGAAACCTATGGCTAGGTAATCTGGCTTAAAGAATCTAAAGAATGTGTTACACCAAGATTTATTGTTGAAACTAAAGAAGTATCTATAAAATGAGACCTTATATGAATTAAAACAAAATGAGAACTAGATTTAGTATTAATCATTATAGTGGTTGGAGGTAGAGAGCTTGGAGGTGTACTTGGGAATGTCCCCTAAGTTTTAGTTTGTAATTTTAATTCTACCTCTCATTTCACATATCCCTATTTATCTTATAATAATCCATTAGATACTAAGATAACTTATCTTTTTATGAAATCTTTGTATTTAAATTTAAATTTTGTTTTTCTTGACTGAGTGATTTCCTTAGATAATTACTCTTCTTCTAATTCTGACTTTGTGGTCTCATTGATTAAGCACCACTCTTCAATGTCAGGCCCTGATAGGAATTCATCATCATTTTCCCTCTTTATATTTTTCATCACTATAATATACTATGGCATGGTTGAATATTATTATACCCCTCCTTCCATAACTTTCTTATTTAGGGACTTCTATAGGTTCTTCTTTTAGTTCCACATTTTGGGGAGAAATGGTGGGGTCTTGGGCTTCCTTGTATAAGTGAGTATTATTTTAGTAGACATAGAGGATATCCTAGTAAGAGGTGGAGTATAAAATGAAATAATGGTAAATGAGAGTGATTATGGGGTGACAATATTAGTTTAAACTATAATAATAATGGGTGGTGAAGTGGGTTGACTAGTATTCTGAGATACTGATGTTGGCAGAATTAAAGAAAAAAGTAGCATGCACCTGAGATAAAATGAAAGAAGAGTTAATTTTTATGAAATGGTTAAGGGATGGAAGGTAAACATGGAAAATATATTATAAAATCCACTATAGATCATAAACCTTTCTTCTTCAACTCTACATTGTGGAGAGGTAGCAACAATTGTGTGTGCAGGTGAAGTTGAAGGACTCCCAATTCTCTCTTTAGTATGAACTACCCTAGATGGGCTAATTTCTTCTCATGTTTAATGTTTTTACTGAGGAGGGGGTCCATGAATGGGTTTATAAACCCATTTCTACTTCTCAATCCATTTGGCATCTTTACTAGTGATAGTACGATCATATTGTATTTTTCGTGTCATAATAATTGACATATTATATATGTGCATCTTGGTAGCCACTTCAAATTCTTCTTTAGAATTCATGACTATGTTGTCAAGGTCATTGATGCCCATATGTAATCCTCACATTTATTTCATATTTATTGAGGTGTCTACTAAAATTCCCTTTGGGATCCCAATGTCTAAAAAAACTTGCCTAAACTTGTAATGTGTACTAATATTCCCAATAATTTTTAGGTACTCCCACGTTGTGTATTATATTCTACCAATACTAAGAATGGTTTTATGGAAGGTTGATTTATTTTCCTTCTTAAAATACATATCAATACTACCATCCAATTTAGTATCAATTTCCTTCTCAGTAACCTTATCCAAGATAATACTACATAGGTATAAAGAGTGTGCCTTTGTGCCCTTAATTTTGATTATTGATGCCTGAGGTATATCCATTAATTAACCATATTATGAATGGTATTATTTATTGTGGATAAAAATATGGTAATATTCTCCCATATATATCTTGATACACTATGGGGTTAAATATCTCATTTATCTTTTTCATATTCCTCCTAAATCTTGTACATGAAGAATATTAAGTTCATCACATACCTTGTTATTTGGGTACTCAGTGGATGGTTTCCAGGGATGATAATGAGATGTATACATATTTTTAGTCACTACATTAACCACATAATAAATAATATATAAATTTATGTTAGGGGAGATCCCAAGATTGGCAAGTTTTGAAATAAGATTAGATTAATGATTTCCCCTAGGGCCACAATTTTGATAGAGATCAAAATTATATCCAACAAAGGGAACCAAACCTCATTGACATAAGTAATATTCAAAACACCATATATCCTATTCAAAATTACAATGATAATTATTACCCCTAGATTGAAGGCTGCTATGGGAATGGCATAAGTAGGGCCTTGGAATGTGAAGTTATTTGGGTTACTAACCCATTTTGGTAACTTGCTAATGATGATATGGTTATAAATACATGAGTTCACCATGTCCTTCATGTATGGAATGTTCATCATGGGAATCCTATAATACTTCTGAAATATGTTCTAGCTAATATATGCTACGAGTGTCCTACATAGTCTAAAATGTAATATTTTTCTAGTAACCTTACCATTGAAGAATACATTGAGTAGTAAGTTAATGCAAGGCATACCTATGGTTTAGCCATTGTGTTGTGAATTCCTAATACCTTTATGGATAAGATAACATATCTTTATCTATGTGTGAAGAGAGTGATGTGGTCCTCATCTTTGTATGGCTAAATCTCTTTGACCCTATCCCAAATCTATGAATAATGCTTAAACTCATGGTTAAAATCCATTGAATCATATGTTGTATTTGTAAACTATTATAGGCCTAAAATTAATTAATAAGATGTAATTTGGATGTGATATGAGGAAGACATTGATTTTGTTCACACATTATTTAATCTATGAAAATCATTATAAGTTATTAATTAAAATAGAGTTCTAAATTTGTAGTCTACACTTGGGATCAAAATTTACAATAGTCTGGATAGCTTAGAATAAATGTAATTAGAATAAACATGGAAATTAAAAATATATTTATTTGGATATGTTGGAGGTGAGAAGTGAATTTATATAACCTTTTAATGTCACATGGATTCTTTCACATGTTCCCAAATTCTTAGTCATCTTAATTTGATAAATGTCTTTTTTCTAGTTTTTTGGATCTAGTAATGTTGTCTTCAATGTTTTTTATGTGTATGCAAAGGACACATGTATGTGTGGAATTATTCCACTGGTGGATGAGGTGTGATATGATATTTGTTTCTATTAGGGTCATAGGTTAGCAATATGGTGACTAGTGGTAGGATCCCACTACTCTGCTTTCCTAGAATTATTCATACAAATCCATATATCAACATCACCTTTATTAATATAGGTGAGTGGGATAATGAAAAGTGATATGATGCCATTTCTCCACTAAAAATTTAAGCTTCATACACTATGTATGGATTGAGGGTTACTAGGCTGAGCAAGATGATGACACCTAATACGATATCATTACTTTACTAAATAGTTAATTTTTTTACATCGTGTATGGATCATAAGATAGTAGGATGAGTGGGATGATGAAATTTTGATGGTTCTCACTACTCCACTTTCCTTGGATCATTCATATAAATCATTTTTCTAATGTCGCCTCTGAGAAGCTAGTGAATAGGATGATGATAAAAATTTTGAACTTAGTCTTTCAGATGAGTAGAATGATGCCACATATAAAGTATGAAATCAAATATGGTATGGTAAAGTGCCTAAGTGATATATATTATATTTAAGATAGGATAAATATATATAAAACCCACTACAATTGAAACTTGTCAACCTAGTTAGCAGTATTAGCTATAAAATAGGTCCATATACATAAACACTTAACTAAAATGCAAGGATAAGGGTAAAAAATATAATGTGGCTTAGGCACAAAATAAATTACTTTAAGCCTCAAAAACATCTTTTAAATAATGATATTAAGCCTATGAATTTTATGAATTAAATAACCATGAACTCAAATAGTTAAGTGAATATCTCAATCATCAAATGAATTTCTTGAATTCATGCATTAAAAAATTATATATCATAGATATTTACCTTAAAAAGAACCTAAAATTATGTACAATTAATATTTGGCCTCTATTTTAAGAATTAAATAAGGTGTGTGTGTGTGTGTTTGTGCACACCAAATGATGACTCATAATGGAAAATACTCCTGAGTGTTTGAGAATCTTGAATTTATTTTAACACATCATGACACACCTTATCTCAAATAAATAAATATCAAGAAAACCAAACTTTCAAATAAAATCCTACTTATCCATGAAACATATTATCCCATTCTATTCCTTGGAGTTCTATGTGTGATCTAGTGAAATTATTTCCCCTCAATTATGAAGGTTTTAGCAAAGACTTGAATAAACATTGTTGGTTTCATTTTGAATTTTGATTTTGTAACAAAACAATAATGGAATCATGGGCACTGATATGTTTCCAACCAGGAGTCCATATCCATGATAGAGATTCCTCTAATTTCACTTAAAGCCTTGATCTAATGCCAACTAGACATCAATGTCCCTAGTAGAGATTTATTGAATCACCCATTTTCCTATCATTCATTTTTTACATAGAGGAAGGGTTGGGAAACACCATTTTCTGGGTATATATATAATAAAAACTTATTTTGGACAATACATCCCTATCATTGTGTATCCAATTCTATGTTCATCATATCTCATCCAATTTTTTGCATGAAATAGGGAAATTAATCCTTAGAAAGGGAAAGTCCTAAAAATCACATGAGTATATCAGAGTAAATACCAAAGGTTTAGTACTTATTTAGTCCTAGAAGAACCTTATTAATTAATAACACATATATCAATCCTAGAATCTCAAGTGCTAGTAGAGAAAATCCTGATGAAAACCAATTATGTTTCCTTCTGTATTATCCCTTTTTTTTTACAAGTCTCTGTTATGACTTTAGTATAGGAAATTGGTTATTTTATTTTGAAATATTAATAAACTAACCTAGGAAGCATAAAAACTAATATACTATAAGTAAAATGTAAAAAATATAAAAACTAATCTATAAATTAAGAAATCTATTATACTCTTAATCTAAAAATCCTCTTATAGTTTACTCTTATGCATATCTAGTTGGAGTAGCCATGAAGTAGTTCTTCAAAAAAAATTCCATTGGATATAAAGGCAAACTCATTACCTTAGAGTTGTTTCAACTGGAAGGCATTGTTACTAGGGATTTTTGATATTTGATAAGGTCTAATCCATAAAAGAGTGAACTTATCTTGTTGCCCATTCTTTTCACATGCTTTATCCTAGAGAATCATCAAGTTTTAAATCTTGAAGACTTTTATATTGAAAAACTTGGGAAATTTCAACCTTGATGTCCTAAGAATATTTCCTAGATTTTGTTGTCCATTTGATATTGGAATCATTTTTTATCATAACATCCAATGGCTTGACAATCTCTAAAAAACTAGATATGAATTTCATTACAAAGTTGATCTCATCAAAGAAATATTTCATCTTTTTCTTGTTGTTAGGTGGGATCAAATTAGAAATGGCCTAAACCCATTCTGGATAGATGGATATCCCATATTTGGTGATGATATGACTAAGTATCTTACCTTAAGTAACTCCAAAGATTCTCTTCTTTGGATTGAGAGAGACCCCATATCTTCTACATCTATTGAAGACCTTCTACTAATGGTCTAAGTGATCAACTCTATCTTTTGAAAACATAATGAGGTAATCCATGTATATGATGATACACTTCCCCACATATTCATGAAAGGAAAAATATATTTATTTAAATAAGGCGGCTCTTACATTAATCAGGTTGAACAAAAATATTTTTTGTGCAAACATTTCACACTTAGTGGTGAAGGCAATATTCATTATATCTTATGATTCAACTATTACTTGATTGTAACCTAAAAATACATCTAATAAATACATCATCTAAGATCTACTTAACATCTAAATTACCTCATCCAAAGAGGGTAGAGGGTAATTGTCCTTTTTAGATGTTCTATTTAGGTTTATAAAATTAATAAATAGTGTGATTTAACCATTCTTTTTATAAATATTAACATATTAGATACTTAGGTGGAATTCCTCTTTGGGATAAAATATTTATCATTAATTAGATTTTGTAATTTAGTCTCTACAAGAGATTCTATGATTAGATTCACCAGTCTCTATCTTTGCTTGAAAATATTGTGCTCTAGCATCAAGGGAATGGTATGAGTGATCACCCTAGGGTAAAATATCATAATTTCATCATATTTACATGTGATGACATCCTTTTTAGTTTTTTATAAATAATTTCAACATTTATTTTTCATTTTAATGTGTAACTCAATCCCATATTCACAAATTAGGGATGTTGGTCAGTTCTTAGATTCTCTTTAATGAAATGTGACTCTATTGATTTGAGTTGTTTTTTATTTTGGGCCTAGGGATATAAATAAAAATATATTTCTAAGGATACCATTACCAAAGGGATCTTATTATCCTTTAGTTAAAAAATTTCATCTTCTCCCAAGTCTTGAATCTTCATTGGTATAATATCTTCTTCATTTATTATTTGAGATTCAAAAGCTCTAGAATTATTCAAGAACTACATGATTTAATAATCATCTTTAAATAATTTTAAGTTCTATACATTATCTAGGTAAGAAGGTCAAGTAACTAGTTTCAATAATAATTTATGGATTTTAGACTCTTAGAGTGGTACAAAATTGGAAATTGAAGGTGTTAGTGAATCAATTGTCTAGTTTTGGTTTTTAGAAATATATTTGATGTTGAATCCGTAAAATGAATTAATCAAGTCTAAATATTTGTTCTTTTAATTATTTATATAATTAATCTTATGCTTGTACTTAATACTAATCTAGTTAACCACTAGCTCAGAGTCACCAAAGAGTTACAACTAGTTAACCCTATGCTTCAGTACAAATCGAAGGTCAAGTATTAGGCCTTCATAGGCCACAATATTATTTATCCATTGGAAATGTAATATATAATAAAATTATTATTTTTTTCAATCTATGTTTTTCATTGTTATTCCAACACCAAATGATTGTTTCAATCTAGCTCCATCAAAATCAAGAGTTCATAGTGGAGAAGCACCTTCAAATTCTTATTCATGCATTTCATGTTCCTATCTAGTAGTAAATGCATGAAAACCTATGTTTAAATATAAAAATTCCACTTTATTGTTGGTGTAATTATACTTAGAAATCAAATGTTTCATCTTTGTCTCTTGATCCACCTAGATTTGGTGAGCCACACCTTTCTAGGGAAGCCACACATGTAATAAATCTATGGCCATGTAACTTTTCAATATTTTTGACCAATACTAACCAAACAAAAGGTTATATGATTCTATATTTTCCATTAAAAATATATTGATGGTATATTAAACATGTGGTTTATATGTCAACTGAATGTGCATGTTTGTTAATTCACTAACACACGACACGTAAGACTTAACTAGCTACAAAACCACTCTTTTTGACTTATCTGGAGTCAAACCCAAACTTATGGTAGATAATTATTAAAATTACATTATTTGAGGCTCTAGATACCAGAAATAATTTATGCACATTCTTTTTAAAAATTAATAGAGGTTAGCATAAATGATGATACTTCATGTTTGTCTTTATATACCATGATATTATCATGAGTAGCCTTGCACTTGTCAGATGTCCTCCCCATCAGAGCTTTAAGTATTAGTTTTATTTTATTTAGTGATTTGGGTTAACTCATAGACACTAATGTTAGACTTTTTTTCATATCTTTGACAATGCTATACCCTCCTCTACCTTGGTGTTTGGTGATAGGAAACTAGTTTTTCTCCTTTGGAGGAGACAAATTATTGTTGGCCTTGGGTTCATAAGGAGTAGTAGAATTTTTTTTTGGATGTGTATAATTAGTGATAGGATACATTTTCCTCAAATTATATATATTCATTACTTGATGATACTACTATAAATCATGGATCTCATATGTGTTATCATCTAGGTCATTATTGTCTCTTTATGGGAATGAAGAATCATATGTCTCATATACATTTTTTATGTTGGGATGTCCTAAAAAATTAGATGAATATGGATATGATTTATTAGAAAATTATCCTATCTATCCATATCATTTTAAAATATCTCAAAATAAGTACATAATTCAATGCATTATAATTCACCATGTTTTGTTGTATTATGAACCCTACACTAATTAGAAAGAGTTGCTTCCATGATATGAACCTCTAGAATCTAGTTAGATGGTCCTTGCTATTATTAATTATTTATATAAATGTATAAAGTCATGTTATATCTATAGAAACCAAATCTATGATTATTGTTTTATTTTTTAGTGTTCCCCATGTGATTATGCATGTTCAAGAGTTCATTTCTTAGTTTCTGGACCATTATTTTGGATTGATTCCAATTATATTTTTGTACAATTATAATTGTTACCATTTTTTGTATCAATATTAAATAGTATCAAGGACTAATTCAAATTTTTCTAGATAGGGGTATAATTACTTAAGAAACTAAGGTACTAATTAGGTATAACTTGAGTTAAAGGTATATGGTTATACACCTGGTTCTACTTTGGGCTATAGTATTCTGATTTAATTTTAGAATTGAACTAAAATATAATAAAATAGTCCCAAGATTGAGTGAGTCCAAGGATTACAATTGAGGATTCAATTTCTTGTCTATGTTGATAGCTTTAACATAATCCAAAGGTAGTGTGTCAACACAAAAGCTTTACAAAAGAAAATAAAAATCATGGTATCTAATTCATTTTTGTATATCTTGAGGGATAAACACTCATTAGGCATGCATGTAGTCTCCAATATACTATACATAATCTTAATCTAGCATTAAAGGCTTGGATATGCTCATAGGGTTCTCATCTCATATTGGCAAAGTGTTGATAATTAACACTTGCACTAATGCCCTAGATAAACTATGCCAAAAAGGTGTTTTGACACTCTTCCCAAGAGGTAAGGAACCTTATGGTGTATTTAGGAACAATTTATAGGTCACATCTTAAAATGTGAAAGGGAAAATCTTGCATTCTACATCTTCATGGGTTACATGACGTATTTCCAAAGTAGTTTTAAAGGCCTTGATGTGTTATTTTATAGTCCTTCATCCTAAGGGATAAAAGGAAGGTAGATATTTCTCTAGGTTTATAGTTAATTCATGGATAGCTCCAAAAACATTGATAGAATAACTAGTCAGTTAGGCTAGAGCTTGAGGGGGAACATCTAGTTATTGTTAAGTAATTAAGGATTTAAAAAAGGTAAGGTTTTATACTTGGAGTGAATTATTTGGCTCAATATTCTCTCCTAAATCCATTTTTATACCTAAATTTTCTATGGATATCCAAAGGTGGTAGCAATAAATTATTTTCTAAGGCAGACCTAGTTAGTCTTCTAGGTGCCTCTAGTCCAACTTAAGTGATTTTTTTCAAATATAATAGAGGTGTGTGTTCAATCCCTCCTTATAGTGACATATTAATTATAATTTTGTGTGTGTTTTATGCACACCACATATACCTTTATGAGGTAGCCTCTAATTTTATCTCATCTCTCAGGCAAAGTCAAAAAAATACATATCCAAAAATAGGACTTGTATCCATATTTCATGCAAAGGATGTATGTAAAATATTGATCACTTAAAATATAATTTATCACCTAAAAATACAAATACATATTTAATTTTATATTGGTGTTATTGTGGCACTACTATATATATATATATATATATATATATATATATATATATATATATATATATATATAGTAGTGCCACAATAACACCAATCTAAAAGTAAATATGTATTTTAATGTTTTGACTAAGTCAAAGCTTTAGTTTTAAATATTTTTTCACACACACACACACACACACACACACACACACACACACACATATATATATGAAAAAATATTTAAAACTAAAGCTTTGACTTAGTCAAAACATGAAAATACATATTTACTTTTAGCTTGGTGTTATTGTGGCACTACTAGCTAAGGAAGATGTTGGAGATGATAGAGCTGAAATTATAGCTAAAGTATCTATTAAAAATATATATAAACTAAAAATTTAAACTATAATTGGGACATAAGGAAGCCTATTCTAAGTGTGCATTAGTGTTTACCTAAGAAGCACATTAGTCTGATGTAAAGTAGGCTTGATGTGTTGTGTTGTCATGACTTGTTTATTTGATTCCTTTTGAAGATACAAAGTATGACTCACCTAAAATTATATGTTAATGGTTATAAAATCAAGTAATGGACATTTCAATAATTGTGTGAGCTTGTTCATCACCTTCTTATGGATGCCTAGTGTTAATTCCTAAAAATTTCACTCTAGATAAACAATACCCTATGGGAAGCTTTACAAATGTGGGGTTGAATTGTGATATATAAAGCAACCTTAGAGATTTTGGAAGTTATATCTTTAAATTAATTGGGGAGGAAAAAGCAAAGATGGAAATATAAATAAAACTATCTAAGGTAATGTGCTAAGATCTTTAATATATCCACCTAATATTAGATAAAATATCTTGAGCCTTTTAAAAACTATAGACAATTTATAAGAGATTATGCATGATTTAATGCCTATAACATAAACAAAATATGACACTATAGAAGTAGGAAAAAAATAATAGACAACAATAGATTCCACTAAATTTGACACATAACACCACATTCTCTTCATTAATAGGTGGAGAACAAAATACAAAAGTCCGAAAGGCATAGTATACAATATTCAATCCTTCCCATGAGGGGAACCTTTGAAGGTTGTGTAAATGAAAATAAGTAACTAATGCTATTTATACTAAAAAACTAAACTATTACAATGGATACTCTCTAATAATAGTCATAAAGACCATTCTTATTATCTAATGTTTATCCCTTTATAAAAGAAATAATTTCACAATATATAGGCATGATTGCCTCAAAAGGAAATGAAATCTAGAACCTAACACTCATGTTCATGATGGGGCCATTGCAATTGAAAATAGAAGCTTTGGATCATGAGTTTAGTTAGTCTTCAAATCCTAAATGTTGTGCAACCTTGACTCCTCATGATCCCCATGATGCTTAGAAAAATCATGGTGGTAATGTGTGTCCCCTTCAAAACTACATCTAGAATTATTATTAGAAATGAGTCCCATTTCTTTCGACCAATGACATTACTCAAATCCATAAGAAAAATAATCTTACCTTGGGTAAGCACTATGAGGTCACATGGCATACTAAGGGCTGAGCATTATATTTTGAAGACTTTTTATCACTTTTTAACTATAAATGTGTAGAACTAACACATGGTGAGTTGGTGCTACTCCTCAAGAAGTCGATAACTCCTTTATAAAAAAAAGAGAATGGGGATTCCATGTGGGAGGCTAACTTCATTTTTGTTATAACTAAATAGTGGGTCTTACCCATTATTTCATTGGTTAATGGTGTGACTTTTCCTTATAATATAACTCCCTTCTTTCTTGAGGAGTGTCATGACAACACATGTCTAGCTAGTGCTACTCCTAGGAAAATTGAGAACCTTTTCATGAAAAATGAGCATGGGGTTGCCACATTACACCAATATAAGTAATTTAAGACTTATCCAAAAAAAATATAAAGGGGGATCCTAGGAAAAAGAGGTGGTTGATACATAACTACCGAACTTGTGAAGAACATCCACGATAAAAATTCAACTACCTAAAACATTTCAAAACATGGATTACAATCCACAATTCCTAATGAATTTATGGGAATCCATTTATGGATGGAAGAACCCAAAATGTTTGGTTTCTTAGACCAATTTAAGTAAAACTTAAAAAAGGGCATGGCCTACCAAACTTACAACTTCTGAAGAGAAACCTTCAAAGGTGTCCACTCTTTCTCTTTAGTCTAGGTCTTCTTCTTTAGATCCTCAAATTATCTATCTATATCAATGATATCTTGAAAGAGATTCTATTAAAGCCTTGTACTACTACCCACATATAAAACTCAAGTTGGGAAAGAGGCTACAAAATGGTCTCCACTTCAGACACACTTGGTGTTTGACCTAGATCCATAAAGATAGTCTAGTCATTTTGATTTTTGATCAATAACTCTTTTATCTTATATTATAATAGGATTGTGTTATCTAAAATTAGTGTGTAAGGGAGTCTAAATTAGACCACATGTTTAATATGTCCCTTCATATCCCAAACCACTTTCTCCAAGGCATTAAAAAATTGATTGCATTTTGTTGTTGGTTTATTACAGCTCAGGAACTCATTCACCTTCACCATTACCTACCTTATATCTACCACCCATACTACTTGGAGAATCCAATCCATCACACTATACAAATTTTGGAATAGGAGCTATGAATCTTGAACTTTGAGGTATACCATGTCAAGGACCTAATCTATAGATGTGCTCACTTGTGTACTCAGTCATTATGAGTCTGTGATGAACCTAAGTGTTGGCTTGAAGTTTGTGGCTATGTTATTTGTTCTCTCTCAATATGAAATGTATAATTTTTGGACCATGGGGAGGATAACCATGGTCTATAATTAGGTAGAAAGGTCATTATTTAGTTTCTATATTTCTTTATCCTTGGTTGATAAATCTTGTTGCATATGCTACTATATTTGTTGCTAAACACTTATAGAGTCTAAGGGACTCTTATAGGTCATCACAATATCTATTTATTTTTCTTTCAACTTATTTTATGTGGCTTACTTTTCTTTTTTTTAAGCCATCTATTTCAACCTTCAGTTCTGCTACTTGAATTCAAAGCTGGGATCTTTGATTAAGTTTTGATTGGAATATCTCAACTATGATGCAACTCTATAGGTCAAACCTCATTTTTTTGAGGTTCACATATTTAGCCTTGGCATCTAAATTGAAGTGGTTGATGATGGTCATAACTCTTATTATTTATTTCTCTTTCCTTTCTATTCAATCACTGATCTTGAGATAGTCCATTATGATGGACTTCTAGGTCTCTTCCATTACTTTGACCCTATCATGTGGCTTGGCTTATCGAAGTTCTATGCGAATAGCATTAATTATGTAATCCCTTGACTAAACCTCTTCTTGGGGATTGATTATGTATGGTGTCATATGTATAATCATCAAAGATTATTGTGTAGGGTTAAATAATGACTTCATATGAGGCACCATCAAGGACTTATCCATTTTTACTCTTCTCTACGTAGGCCTCTCAATCTTTCCTTGTAGTCTCTAACTACTAGTGGAACTACTTTTTCAATTAAATTAATTCCCCTATTAATGGGGATCCTTATGGTAATTCAAAAAGAATGGTCACTTGTTGTGAATTATTGGACATTATTACCTTGAGGATGAGAAGGTGAAGGGTTAGGGTGGAATGCAATACATGTGGGAGGTGACAAAGAGGGTTAATAGATGATTGCACCACAATGAATGTACTTATAGTGGATAAAGGTAGAGGAGTGAAAAATGGCATAAGCAAGGTGATTGGTTGAGTAGTGGAAAGTGATGTTAGCAAAGTGGAATAAGTGTAAGCTAAAGATAAAGTGAATAATGAAGAATAATTAGAAAGAAGAGGGTAAAAAAAACATACCTTATTTTTTTGGGGATCAATAAGAGGGTTGGAAGCTTGCACCTTAGAGCTAGACTGAGATAACCCTACCTAAAGCTATATTAAAGTATCTTGCACCTACTATTGGGTAGTTTCATAAAGAGCAAGGGGTAGGATATAGGCATCTGAAACATAAAAACTTTCTTCTTCCCTAAGGGAGTATCTTCCTACTCTTCTTTAATTAAAACCTCCTCTTTTACCTGAGCTTCTTCCTCATGGTGATCATCGTAGAGGTTCTTGAATTCCTCATGATATTCAAGTTTTATCTCCCTTAGTCTAATGTACTACCTAAAATTCTAATAGGCTTCCATCTTTTCCTTGTATCATCACCTCTGGATGAGTTTTTCTCTTATACCCTTGGTCATGGTCTCCATAAGATCAAAATCATAGACTAGTTTATAGAACGAATCCAATGACTAGTGGGTGTTTGAGGGGACCTTATACAAGTTAATATTGTGCTTAATTTCATCCTCCATTATTTAATTCCACTCTTTGATATATGCTTGGGGCTTATGGTTGAAGGGGAAATAATCTTTAGGCTAACTATGTGGTTGATCAGGTCATAACTCCATTTTATCATTGATCTAGCAATAATCTTTAGGCTAACTATGTGGTTGATCAGGTCATAACTCCATTGATCATTGATTTAGTCTAGGCCAAGATCTACCAATTTGAGCACATGTATATGAAAATATGATTTATTAATTAAAATAATTCCCCCTCTTAAAAATTAGATGTCATATAGGTCCTTATTATTCTATCCCATGATATACACTAAGTCCTCTACATTGACGTTGGTAGGCTAGTTTTAGGGCCAATGTCATGTCTTTGATCATGCATGGAAGTCAAAATGTCTCCTCTTTGAATTTGTGGACATGGATGAATTTAAAATAGGCTTTAAATAACACATAAACCAAAATGTTGAATCTAGTGATCCATTCTCTCTAGTAGTCTATCATTTTAAAGGTAATATCCTCCTAATTGAGGTCAATTAGGATCGAGGAAAAGAATAAATCTACAAATTCATGATAATCTTACATGGACAACAAGACGTGTGTCCATGTGGATATGGGGATCACCATATGGGCATATGTTCCCATCTCGATTGTGTTGATACAAAGTATGGAGAAAAAGAACTAAAAGCTTTGATACATGATAAGGTTAAGGAGGAAGGAAGAATACCTAAAGGTATTTTTAGCCAAAAAATTTGCCAAATAATTATGAATGGCATTAGTTATGGAATTTGTGATGTTTATTTTATAGGACTTATCTCTACTCACTATCTTTATTTGGAAGACAACACCTAGTTGTATTTCATGGACATTAGCATCTGAGTCCATTTTGAAGATGAACGCTAATATGAAAAGGGTGTCTTTCATATCTTGTTCCATAAATTTAGAGAGAATGATGGGTAGAGGTGGTGATTTCACCTAATTACTATGAAGAGACAATTTACGTAACTTTAATTTATGGACATGTGTATCCCCTACATTTTGTAGGCTCTCTATATTGTAGATGTCTACACTATAGTTGTTAGGGAATCAAATCATCTCACTCATCACATTGACACTGATGTCCACATTTA
Organism: Torreya grandis; assembly: GCA_037957365.1. Lineage (NCBI taxonomy): Eukaryota > Viridiplantae > Streptophyta > Pinopsida > Cupressales > Taxaceae > Torreya > Torreya grandis. The sequence goes on from JARHVA010002743.1 coordinate 1,791,227, forward strand.
AGTGGTTGCCTATTATGACACCAGTGTTGGGAATATATCTTTCCATGCATATAAAAAAAATAAATGGGCATGGGTGCATGAGAGGCACCATGTATTGGGCCAAGGAAGAACTCCATATCTTGAAGCTAAATGACTTGAAGTTGTTGTTTCAAACCTTTTAGAGCATGAAAGCATGGGAAACCTCCCTCATATTATTTGTATTTTTGGTTAATTTTGGATCAAATATCCCATCTATGAAGTCTAAGACTAGTTTGGGGTCCCTACAATGTCCCTTGGTAATTCTCTTGATGTTTTGCACTATGGGCTTCAATTGTGTGAAGGTAGAAGCATTTTATTTAATTCCTAAAAATTAATGGGGGAAGGTCCCCATGACCACCCAATCCATAAGTTATTTGCTTCCTAAGATGTCCACTACCAGGCAAGGATCAAAAAATTTCCATCTTATAATTCTTATGAAATAGTCTTCTCCTTGCTTCAAAGAAAACATTGGATATCAACTCCTACTCTTAATTTTTCACAAAATTATTCACTAAAATATCTTTACTTAGCTTGATAATCTATAAAAATATTAAAATGTTTAAATGTTTGGCTTGATTAGGAGAAGGGAATTTATAGGCCAATACTTCTATCATGATCATCATGAAACTTCTTGAATATGGGTGCTCATAAATGTTAAGGGTGTCACACATGCTTGAGGAGCCACTCACAAGAGATTTTATGGTGATCCTCATGGGAGATCATGTAATTAGGGGAGTCTATCATTAATCACAAGGGTAGTGTGGAAAATAACCATCTATCAATGATGATTCAAAATAAGGGGAGCTAAGGCATGAACACTTTGTAATGGGATAGTATTAACTTGTGCCAATGACACTTTTTTTCAAAATAAAACAACAACAAAAGAAGGAAACTGACTATGTACAAGGTGAAGCTAACAAATCAATTAAAGTTCTTCAAGTGGATTTCATTAACTGGAATATCTAAGGAATTAACTTATTAATCTACTAAATTGAATGTATTTCCCTATCTATTTACAATTATGAAAAACGGTCCTCTCCATAGGGAATCAAACTTTACATGTTAACCTAGCTTTATGGCCCTTACATCATATTTTAAAACCAAGTATCCTAGTTTGAATCCTAGGTCAGATGCCTACTTATTGAACCATCTCTTAATTACCTACTATCGAGTGAATTTACCATCATTATCTTGTTCTCTTGGTTCTTGAAGACTGATATATTACTCTAACCTAACCTCTATTGCTCCATTTTTCACTATCTTGATAGCTTTCAACAATTATAGAATAGGAATCTCCATCAAAATGGGAATGATCACCTATTTTCCATATACTAGTTCATATGGAGATGTATTTAAAATATACTTAGGGGTGATTTAATTGGCCCATAGAGATATTATTAGATGATTATACTACTCCCTCTATCAGTCAGTGCCCATCCTCTTGATTAACCTTATGAGGTTTTCATAGGTTTATTCTACCAACCCATTCTCTTATGAGTAGTAGTTATATGAACTTTAAAGGAAAATTCCATTTAGGAGTGAAATTTTTTAAATATTTGAGCTGAATAAGTCCTTCACATTATTAGATATAATCATTTTGGGAGGGTTAAACATTACTACCAGTTCCTTTAAGAAGTTGAGGATCACCTTTTTAGTTGCCTCTTTCAACAAGGCCACTTTGGTCTATATTTTGAAGTAGTCTATGGCTATAATTATCCATTTATGTCCCATGATACATATGATATTGATCATACTAATTAAATATAAGACCCATTATGTGTAAGGCTCATCGATCATAATTAGGTTCAATGGCATGGCTGAATTCTTTTGCTTTCTTACAAAAAATGACATTCCTAGAATTTCTTCATCTCTTGATGGCAATCTCAAAACATGGTAAGATTGTAGTAGACTACATGAATAATTTTAGTTATTGTTTTTTTTATGGAGAAATTTCTACCTAGAGGGGTAAAATGCATATCCTATAGGTTCTTTCTAGCTTGATGATTTTCAACATATCAGAGCAATTATCCATCAAAGTTCCTTTTAGAAAAGACTTCCTAGACTAGCATAAAAGTATCCCCTTAAAACCTATAGAATATTATTTTATTTTAAATGAAGTCATCTAGATATTTAACTATTTCTATAAAGTGGTTTTTATCAGGAACTCATGACATGCCAATTTCATATAGACTCACTAAAACTATTTTTGGCATATCTAGCTCATCTATCAAGGCATTTGTGAATTGAGATAAATACTATAAAAGTACCCTCCCTCATATAATCTTGGTTATTTTGAATTTGATGTCATATTCCAAGATTTTAGTGATCTAATTATCTCTTTTCTTGATGAGCTCTCCCTCTTTGATGTACTCTATGATGTTATAATCCACCACATATATCATTATCTTGCTCCTCACTACTAGGTGTCTAAACTTATTATACCATTTGATGATGTAAAAATCCTACTTGTCAACAAATTTTTACCTCATCTCATACCCACACAAGTTTCTTGAGTATAACATAATTAGATGTTCACCCTTTCCTTCATCTTCTTTCTGAGTTGATACAACTACCAAGCTATGTTCACTCTCATAAACACACATGATGAAATTTTTAGAGAAATTAGGATTAACCAACATGGGAGAGGTGGATATCACTCCCTTTATCCTATCAAAATATATCCTCTCTTTAATGATCCATTTGAAATCCTTGTCTTTCTTCAGGATCAAGGTAATTAGCCCTACTAGCCTCGTGAAGTTATATATGAATTAGATAATGAAGTTGATATTCCCTAAGAAGGGATAGACTCATTTATTATTAACTAGTAGGGTTAAGTACTTGATGGACATCACCATATCTAGGTCAATATAAATTCCTTCCTTAGATATCATGTACCCTAGTAGTTTTCCTTATATGACACTGAAGATGCATTTTTTGGGGTTAAGGGATACCATAAACTCTTAGAAATTTTGAAAGATATCCAATTGATCAAAATTATCTTCCTTTTTCTTTGAGAATACTATAAAATCATCTAGAGAGATTTTTTTAATTAGGCCCTTAAAGGCTATGTCCATGGCCCAATAAAAAGTATCTCCTATATTAGAGAGGCTAAAAGGCATTTTTGCATATGCGAAGGTTCCCCAATTTATAGTTAATATGATCTTGTGTTGATCCTTGTTATTAACCCAAACTTGGTTATAATCTAAGAACCCATCCATTAGAGAGAATATTTATACACTTGTTACTATTTAGACGATCTATTTGATAAAAAGAAGGGGTAATGATCTATCAAAGATGTTTTGTTCAAGTATTTGAAGTCTACACATAGCCTAATTTTTCCATTCTTTTTTCTCACTATAACCAAGTTGGATAAAAAAATTTAATCCTTGATTGGGTATATAATTATTGACTCAATCAAATTAATTAATTCTTGAGTCATGAAAGATTCAATTTTTGGGTTTATCAACCTTTAATTTTTGCAAATTAGTTTGGATCCTTTGATTATATATATGGTGCTTAAAATGAGCTCATGGTCATACCCTTTCAGATCATCATAGGTCTAGGCCATTACCAATTCGTATTATTTTTTAAAATCATACCAATCAATGCTTATCTTTTTGCGAAACTTCTTTTCCTACCTTCAATTTTATTCCATATCATACATTGAGATTGGATTAATCACCTTTGTATATGATAAACTTTTATTTATCATTCCTTGAATCATAAAAATCAAATAAATTATATAGGGTGATAAGTCCTTTTTGAAGTTTATTAGACTTTAGTTTCATGATCTGATCAGCTACAACTATTCTATAAAATTGAATGACTATTGAATATACATAATAATTTGGGCATCACTCTCAAATACTTACTAGTTTTGATCATTATCCAAGATGGTGGCTCTCATAGTTAGTCACACCACTTGTTCATTGGTTAGTAGATCTATTATTGGCTCAAATTGGGAGCCACTTACTACCATTCTATTAACCTACTATTCATAGACTTTGGAATGATTTGGATATTTAGTTCTTCAAATTATAGGATCAAATATTATATTCGTTGGTGGTAAGACCTCATGTAGACATTCTTTGTAGACATGACTCCTCTCACTTGCCTTATCACTAGTTAAAAATCTCTATATAATTTTAACCACTTCATGCCCATGCACTAGATAAGGTTGAGGCTATGTACCAAGGCTTCATACCTAGTTTCATTATTTATATAGTTGAATTGGAAGTGAAAGGACCTAAGGGTCTCTTTTCTAGATGGAGACTTCAATTTAATACTAGCTTTGGATCTAGTTTTGCATTTTTCATAATCAAAGTGTAGAGTCTAAAGATCAAACTCATTTTCTAATTCTTTTCTTTGACACTCCCTCTTCTTCATGACTTTAGGGATGGCCTGATCCTCATCATGGATCACATAGGTTCTAAGGTTGATGGCATCAAAGTTTATGAATGGGTCATTCTTGATGAAATAACTTATTGAGGACCTCCTCCTCTAGGTCCGTGTTGTCTATCAATTTTTCTTCTTCTTGCATTTCCATGCAATATATTTATTATTTAGAGAAAGAAGTGTGCACTTCCTTAAAATTCATCATAACATCATCATCTATGTGCTCTATATGTAAATTTTCAAACAAAAATTTCAATTTCAAGTTGTATTTGATTCTTAGGATCAAATGAGACTAATCCAAATATAGGTATCCACCTATCTTGGCTATGAAATCTCTGGATAAACATAACCCAAAGATTATTGGAATGTTTATTACCATATATTCTTAGGGAACTATAATATTAGGATAAAAATACAAAGTTAAGGGATGATCCTTGATAACACATATGGTATAAACCTTATTCATGTCAAATTACATTACCCCTTTATTCAAAGGTTCATATTGAAGTTACAGTGTGTTCACAATCTATTTGGGCATCACTATGGTGTTGTTGCAAGAATCAATCATATAATTATGTAACAAATTGTTCCCCATTATGAGAGTTAAAAAAAATAGGTTAGGATTTTTACTTACCCCTAATTTGGAGTTGATGAATGTGGATGGTGCATGGGATTTTACACTCCTACTAGCCTCCCCCTTTGGTTTATACTAGCTCTATAGCTAGGTTACCTCATGCAAGTTTCTCTTAGTCTTCTAACACCTCTCATAGTAGATGTTTTTTCTTGGGGATAGACAAGACATCCCAAAGAGAAACATTGGTTGGGACTTTCTTCAACTTCCCTACCACATTCAATGACTCTTGAGATCAGACCTCAGGGTCCTTTAGATTGTTTTGTGTCATTTCATTTTTATTTTGATATGCCATAGGTTATGGTTGAGGTCCTATATTTTTCACTAATGTCACTTTAGGCCTTGTGAAATCCTCTTGGGTCTCAATCAATTTCTTCTTAGATCAAATGTAGTAGTCTGGTTGGACTTGTGAGGATTTCATCATGGGGACCTCAATTGCATAACCTACATCATTTCCTTTCACCCAAGATAAAAGTGCATGTTATGAGGCTATCTCCTCTTCTTACTCTAAGGACATTCATTGTATGTGAGCCATCATGACAACATTTTCAACACCTAAGGATTGGTATCTAAAAGGAGCTAAATCCAATGTGTTCCCTTGTCTTTATTGCTTGGTAACCTTTTGCTACTAATTACCTCTTGGGAAGTTCTAGGTTGTATGTGCATCATTACATGGGAAGAACCATGAATTTGAGTCATCCACCAGGTTATTTTGTCTAGAAACTAATTCTTTGTTTGAACTTGGTAGGACCATTTATAAAATATCAAGAATTAAGATGATGTGATTTGTAGGTCACACCTGGTGATTTGGCCTCTACCCTGCCTTGTACTGGTTGTGTTGATATGACACTCTTTTATTCTAGTGATTATAGTAAGGGGAATTTTGAGGCATAACTTTCTACCTCTTTATATTTATGATCTCATTTGATAAGTTATATATGATGCTCTTCACGTCATTCATCTCCACAACTAATGTGGATGAATTAGATCCACTTGTTATAGTGGTTGGATATACATACATATATTTAAATACCTTCAAGGTACTTAGAACTTCTTGTGGTAGTATTGATATTTTGGGGAACATAAGCATCAATGGTTATGGGGAAATTTTCCTAACATCTATTATATTGTTCTTTAATTTGACAACTAACTCATACACATCTGGTAACATCTATCCTCTAAGGGATTGAATCATAACCTCTATGTTTAAGTTAAAGGCCTTAAGGTAAAATATAATGGCCATACTTGTGGGTAGTTAATCTACTATTAAGATACTTTTCTATGTCTTATCAAACCTAATATTAAAATCAATAATAACCTCTTATAGGGATCTTTTGATAGTGATTATCTACTATAGAAGAGATGATCAGTCTTCTTTCTCATTGAATCATTCAAAGAATCTATTGCCCAATTCATTCTAGGTGGCAATGGAGTTGGGTAGCAAGGATTTATTTTATTCAAGGGATAACCCTTTGAAAGAGGTGGATAGTATTCTTAAGGCCACATTCTTCTTTGTGACATAATGCATAGTACAAATGTTGGCAACATATTGAAGATGTTCCACCCTAATTTTGAAATCCTTCCTTATGAATTTAGGGAGTGCCTTTAAGGCACTGATAGGGATATGATTCCACATAGATGGGGCTACTGGAGGGATGTGTGGTTTATAACTATTCCATGCTATGAAGTTCTTTGGTGGTCCTAGGATAATCATATGTTGTGGTTGTTATGTTGTGTTAGACCCTATGGTCCTTTGGTGAGTTATGGCTACCAAAGCTGGTAGCAATGAGCTTGGATTCTAAGATGTTTGTGTTCTTTTGATGGGCATATAACTAATACACACAAATTATAATCAAGAAATTATGGGTTTGATTCTTAGCAAACATACCATAAAAATAGAACTATTGATGCCTAAATTTTTTTCTCTTGATAAATAATGCATTATAGGAAGCTTTATAGATATGGGACTAAATTATGATCTATAAAACAACCTCCAATATTTTAGAATATGGCTCCTCAAATTAATTGGGGATGAAAAAAACAAGAAATAAATGCAAATGAAACTAAAATAAAACTATCTAAGGTGATGAACCAAGTTATTTAATGTGTCCACCTAATATTTCATAAAATAACTTGAACCTTTGAAACACTATAGATAATTTAAAATAACAAATGTAGGATTTAATGCCTATAACATAAATAAAATCCAACAATATAGAAGAAGAGAACAAAAGTAACAAACATAAATATATTCTACTCAATTTGACATAGAAGACCACATCCTCTTCATTTTTATGTAGAAAATAAAATTTAAAATGCCTAAAGGAACAATATAAAATATTCAATCTTTTCTATAAGGGGCACCTGATAAGATCATGAAAATGAAAATAAACAACTGCTACTATTTCTATTCAAAGCCTAAACTATTACAATGGTTTCTCTTTGATAATAGTCATAAATACCATTCCTATTATCTAATGTCTATACCTTTACAAATTAAATAATTTACCGATATATATGCATGATAGCCTCATAAGGAAATCACACCTAGAACCTAACATTCATGCTCATGATGAGGCTATCAAAATTGAAAGAAGCTTCAGGTCATGGGTGCAACTAGTCTTTAAATCCTAGATTTTGTGCATCCTTAACACCTCGTGATCCCCATGACACTTAGAAAAGAGTGGTGGTGATGTATGTCCCCTTCAAAAATTATTCTATAATTCTTATTATAAATGGGGTCCTTGTCCTTTATCCAATGACATGAATCAAATCCTTGACAAAAATAATCCTACCTTGGGTAAGTGTTTTGATTCCACATTACATATTAAGGGGAAAGCATTCTCTTTTGAATCCATTTTATCACTTTTTATCTAGAAATGAACAGAGTCACCACATGGCAAGCTGGCACTAATCTTGGGGAAGTCAACAACTCATTTACAAAGAAAGATCATGAGGGTAACACATGGGAGGTTTGCTTCCTTTTAATTATAAATGCATAGTGGGCCCTACCCAATATTTCATTAACCAATGTCATGCCTTTTCCCTATAACATAACTACCTTCTTTCCTGAGGATTATCATGAAAACACGTGTCACATTGGTGGTACTCCTAGGTGAGCTAGGAAAATTTCATGAAAAATTAGCATGGGGGTGCCACATGGCCACATCAGAAGGAAGTTGAGACTTAGCCAAAAAAAAGAAAGGGGGAGCCTAGGAAAAAGAGAAGTTTGATACATAACCATCAAACTCACTAAGAACATCTAAGACAAAATTCCAACTACCCAAAACATTTCAAAATGTAGATTACAATCCACACCTAGTGTGTCTCTAACCTCAACATTCAAGGCCTCAGGGCCTAAAATCTTGTCCTTTAAACATTTACTAGTTTTATTATTTCATCATTAGTTTTATAGATGTTGCCTTCTATCTTAGTTATAAAACTATTTACTACTACTTGTATAATATTTTACAATATTTGCCTAGACACCAATTTCCCCTATTATGTATTTACTTGAGTGATAATTCTATCAGGATAAAGACCACCTTTCTTTCCTAATTTTCAAACTAATGAACAAGATATCACATCTCCTTGTGCTACTCAAGAAAACTATCTATTTTTGTGGCTACAAAATTTTGAGCCTGTGAAACTTTAGTTGTAGTTATTAGATTCATATGAGTATAATATTTATTCCTAGTTGTTTGACCAAGTAAATGAAGTTTACCATTAATATCTTTTATTTTATTAAAAAATTGAATAACATCTCCACATTTGGGTTGAGAAATCACTTTTGTAGATTGTATTAACATAATGGTGTCATAAATCTTCTTTAGTAACCCCTTCAAATTATCCACTATCTCCTTTAGGTCCTAGATGGTGCTAACCTTTGGCTACTTTTGTACTACATGATTGAAACTTTTGAATTTTTTTAATAACTCCTTTTGTTGCATCTACAAAATTTTATGGATCTTCCATGATTCTATCAAAGTAAGAAGGGTTAAACTTCCTTCTCTTTGATTTAGCTATATCTATTGACCCTCACTAACTACAGTCTTCCTCTTGACTTTTCTTCAAGTACTAGTATTTTTGTTAATATGGAATATTACTATAAGTTTCTCATGTATTACCAAGTCTTTCCTTCCTATTTATTCTTCTTTTTTTAGTTACCTAATCCATCAATGGATAGCTAGAGTAACCAGTTGGTATATTTGTTAAGTAAGATCTACTAATTATGATGGTTGATCTTGGGAGATTGAAATGGATGACCTAGGGGTAACATGATAGTTGTAAAATAAGCCCCTACTATAGTAAATGGAAGTATCACTTTCTTCCAGCTAATAACCTATCTTTGGATGCATGTATCTATTATGTATTTATCCTTCCTTGTCACCTTTCCAACTGAGACTAATAGTGAGTATGACTGAGTGGATTGGAAAATAGACATCTCTACATAGGTTTTCATCCTATTAGGAGTGTCTAGTGTGGTAAAAATGGATCCAAACACCAAGTTTTCAAATTTTCCCCTTGTGTTAAGCCTAAGAGGCTAAAGACTTGTTTAACTAAAAAATGAATAGGTAACTAGGGTATTTAATATATTTTATGTATATTTTTTAATAGAGATATAATAAACCCAAACATTTATAGTAGTGGTGGTCATGGAGTCTATAGTAATAGACTAGGATATAGCATGTAAAATGGGTAAAGTGGTAACTTGTGGCTAGGTAAATTAGATTAAAGTATCCAAAGAATGTAAATAATGTGTTGCACAAATATGTACTATTGAAATTGAAGAATTAGCTACATAATTAGAAATTATAAGACTTATAACCAAAGGAGGACTAGTTAGAAGACTATTATTTGTAATGTTTAGAGGTAGATAGAATGAAGGTGTACTTGGCAATGGCCCCAAAGCTTTAATTTTTATTTATAATTCTACTTCTCCTTCTACATATGTCTCTTTATCTGATAATAATTCAGTATCTATTGAGCTACCATCTATTATGCTAACTTCTTCAAATTTAGCTATGAATTATATTTACCTTAACTAAGTGCTTTACTTAGATAAGCATTCATATTTTGGATCTGACTATGTGGTCTCATTGATTGAGCATGACTCTTTAGTGTCATGCCCTAATAGGAATTCATATTTAGTTTTTCACATTTTATCTTATTCATCACTATTATATACTATGATAGGATATGATCTTCTTATACCCCTCCTTCTACCACCTCCTTATTTAGGGACTTCTAAAGGTTCTTATTTTATTTCCACCTTTTAGGGATAAATAGGTAGGGTCTTAGGTTTCCTTGTATAGTTGAAATTTTTAGTAGTAGTAGTAGAGGTTGGCCTAATAGGAGGTGGAGTATATAATGAAGGAATGGTAACTCTAGGTGATGATGGATTGATAAGATTAGTTTCTACTAGAATAATGATGGGTGGTGAAATGGGTTAACCAATAGTTTGAGTTACTAGTGTTAATGATGTAAAATAAAAAAAATAGCATGCATAGAAGATAGAAATGAAGGAAGATTTATCTATTATGTAATAGTTATTGGAGGGAGGGGCAACATAGAAAATATATTATCTACTCCACTAGAACTTATGGGCTTTTATTATTCAACATTACACTATAAAGAGGAAATAATTATTATCTATATAGTAGAAGTTAAAGGACTCCTAGATCTCTCTTCAATATGAGTATCCGAAAAGGGAAACTTATTATTGTGTTCCCTCTTTTACCTAAGGATGGGTTATATTAATGGTTTTGTAAATCCATTATTTCTTCTCAATCCTTTTGACATCCTCTCTAGTTATAGTATGGTCATATTGGATTTTTTTGACACAATAATTTACATATTATCTCTATGTATCTTGATATCTACTTTAGAGGCATGTTCAACATTAATGAATATGTTGTCATGGTCATAGGTCTGATGCCTATAGTTAATACTCAATTTTATTTCATATTTCTTGAGGTGTCTAATGACATTCCCTTTAGGATCCCAATGTCTAAAAAGTACATGTTATAACCCATAATGTGTCTTAGTCTTCCCACAATTTACAGGTTCTCCCACTTTTTATATTGGATTATACCAATACTAAGAGAAGTTGGATGGAGGGATGATGCCTTTTTATTCTTAAAATTAGTATAAAAAATATTATCCAATTGAGTAGTAATTTCTTACTTAACAACATTATCTGGCATAATCATTGGTAGGTATATTGATGTGCCTTTGTGCCCTAAAATGTAATTAGTGTATGATCAGGGTATAGCCAGTAATCACCCATATTTTGAATGGTATTATTAAATTTTTCTAAAATCTAGGCATATTCTTCCCATATATATCTTGATATACTATGAGTTAAAATGTCTGAGTTATCTTTTTCATATAACTCCTAAATTTGTGCACATGAAGAATATTAAATTCATCACATAACCTATTCTTGGGGTACTTATTGGATTATTTTAAATCCTAATCATGGGATGCACATATAGTTCATGTCACTACATCTATCTCATAGGACTAAAAATTAGTGAAGGTCCTGAGATCAGTAAGCTTTGATATTAGTTTGGAGTTAATTATCTCTCCTATGGCCACTAGTTTTTTTAGAGGTCAAAATTATATATAATAAATGGTACCAAACCTATTTGACATAAGTGATAGTAAAAATGCCATATATCCTATTCAAAAGGGCCATGGCTATTTTAACCCCTAGCCTAAAAACTACTATGAGAATGGTAGAAGTATGGCCTCGGACTGTGAATTTGTTTGGGTTTCCAACCCATTCCTTTAACTTGATAATGATGTTATGCTTTTGAATCCATGAGTTCACCATGTCCTAATTATATGGCATGTATTTCATGGGAATCTTATAATACCTCTCAAATCCATTCCCACTAATATATTCTACTAGTGTCTTGACCAATATAAAATTCAATTATTTTTCCAATAAATTTATAATTGATTAATAACTTGAATAATAAGTCAATATAAAAAATTAACACTCATTTAGGTGATTCATTTTGAATATCTACTACCTTGATGGTGCATTGTGAAGGCCTACTACCTTGATGTACATGAGATCATCTTTATATCTACATGTGAAGAGAGAGTTGGTCTTCATCCTTATATGGATCAACCATTTAAACCTTATCCCAAATATATGAATAAATTTTGAATTCATGGTTTAAATATGTTGAATCAAATATTATATCATTAAACTCTTTTGGACTTACAATTGAGTAAGAAGAAAGAATTAGGATGCAAGATGAGGAAGACATTGATGTTCATAAATTATTTGCTTTATGAAAAGGATTGTAAATCAATGGTTACAATAATATTCTAAATTTTTAGTCTACACTTGGTCTCATGATTCATAATGCTCTAGATAGCTTGGAGGTAATGTAATTAGATTGAAAATGGCAATTCAATATATATTGCTTTGGTTGTATTGGATGTGAGAATTGAATGCATTAACTCTTTAGTTCATGTGAATTAATTATAAAAATGACATTTTTTATTTATTATTTTCATTTAAAATTCATAATATTTAACTTCTATGGCCTTTTAATGTCATGCAACTTCTTCTGCATGCTCCTAGTTACTAGTCATCCTAATATGATAAAAGTCTCTTTTTTATTTTTTAAACATAGAAATTATTTCTTTAACATTTATTTATGTGGATTCAAATGACACATGTATATGTTTCATTATTCCATTGATGGTTGAGGTGTGATATGTTATTATTTACTCTTAATTTCATAGTTTAGCGAGATGGTGACAAGTGGTAGGATCATGTTGCTTCACTTGCCTAGGATCACTCATATATATTATTCTACTAAAATCACCTATGGAAAGCTAGGTAAGTGGGATGATGAAAATTGGTAAGATCCCATTATTTCACTAAAAATTTAAGATTCATATAGTTTATATGAATCAAGGTCTATTGAGATAGTAAGATGATGACATGTGGTAGGATCTCACTATTTCATTAAAAAATTAAGCTTTGCACACCACGTATGGATTGAGGGATACCGAGATGAGTGATATGATGAAACATGGATATTTATCACTACTCAATTTGCTTAGGACCATTCATAAAAATCCTTATGCTAATGTCACCTCTAGGAAGCCAAGTGAGTGGGATGATGACAATCATTTTTAACTTAATATTTTGTATGTGAGTAATGATTCCAGATGGAAAGGATAACTTTCAAGATGGTATGGTAAAATTACTAAGTGTGATATATTATATATAAGACACAATACAAATATAACAAATACAATGAAAGTAAAACACTTTATCCCACTTAGTTGTATAATTCATAAATTAGACCATATATGTAAGCACTTAAATAAAATTTAAGATTAAGGGTAAATCATATAATGTGTCTTAGGCACAAATCTAATTCATTTAATCCTTGGAAACAACCTAAAAATAATGAGAGCAAGCTTGCTAAGCGTGTCAAACAAATAACCATGAAATTAAATAGTCAAGTGAATATCTCAAAAATCAAATGAATTTCTTGGATTAATTCCTTTGGAAATTATATATCATAGACCTATACCTAAAAAATGACCTCAAAGGATGTTCAATTAATATTGGGCCCTTTTTTGAAAACTTAATTGGGGTGTGTATGTTAAGGCACAACAAGACCAAAACTTGACTATAAGATTGGGTTGTGGCTTCACCATTGGTTGGTACAAGGAAGCCTATGTGTTGGTAAGGTTCAAATTGCATCAAGGTTAGTTGATTAATCATTGTCATAGGGTTAGGAATTGGCATATTTTGATTGGAATTAAGGATATGATTTAGGGGTTGGAAAATGTTAAATAACATTGAGAATGGCTAACATCATATTTATTTGTGGGTTTATTTTCCAATCTAGTTAAATATATTTTTTGTATGCTAGAGGAATGTATACTATGAGAGGATCCCTTCATAATAGCATAATTTTTCAAGGGTCTAAATAATTTTTATATATTTCCAAATCTAGTTAGGCAACTAGTTTATATAACATTGTGTATAATTGCACTTATTTTGAAGCCTAGCATTAAAAGTCTAATAGGATCATTGGCTTATCTCTTCATAATATAAAACTAATAATAAATCACACTAGGGTCTATAAATTATCTAAAATGAGCTAATAATGTGTTGTTATACTGATCCTAACTAGTAATAAAGTCTTACAAGTAGTTTTAATAACTAGTCATGAGTAGCATGTTTCAATGTAAAGGTAAAGAGCCTATAAGTTACATATTCATATTCCACATTGAGAAGATTCAAGGTAGTCTAGTAAGAGGATATTCACTCCTTAGTTTTTTTTTCTCCATTGGGTGTTAATCAAGCTATGTATATTTATTGGTTCCTTGGAAAAATTTTGACGTCTTCATCCATAATAATAGTGGATATGGCTAACCATGCCATTAGTCCAATGGGAAACTATTAAGAAATTGGGGTGGATTGTAATGTACAACTAGGGAAATAGGCTGAAATATAAGAGCTCTTGATCTTCACCTACTAATCCTAATCCTTATAAATGCTTCTAGTGGTGGTAATAATAATATTCCAAAGTTAGAATTAGACATACTGATACATTAGGGAGGATCTAGGATTATTTGATTCCAATAACTAGTATGAATGAGGTAAATATTTTGAATGTTGTAAAATTATTTGGGACCCTAATTTTAATTTTAGTTTTTATTGGTGTCTTCAAGTATACCTATGACATTAGGCATTGTTAAAGACCAACATAAAAGGGAATTTTCCATCTAATTTTATGATTAATGTTGGTACAGTCTAGCAAATGATTTATAGGTATTAGGATTTGCTATGTAATCTACATATAATTCATCTCAAGGTATGTATTATTACCTTTTAATAACAACCCATTTTATCAAACATTGAAATAAAACTATGCACTAAATTGTAGATCCAAGATATATAACTAATTGTAGTAATAAAAACCTAAAACTCAATCACACCAATAAGAATGGATAAAAGAGACAAATCAACATAATAAGAATATTCTTACCATTATTTTTACCTCCTTATGGCTCCACTCTAGGATTTTCAAATGGATTTTTTAATGTACAAAATTTGAAATGTTAGATTGCTTACTAAGTCTTGACAATGGCTTCTAAATGGTTGGATTAGGTTAATAGTGGCTTTAGATGAGTCCAAGAGAATTTTTATAGTAGCAAGGTGATGGTTTTATGGTTTTCCAAGTTAGTTTGAGGATGGAGGGAGAAATTGTTTAAATAGACATGGAGGGAGAGATCAATGGCATAAATTAAAATGTGGGCCATTGAAATCAAGGGCTAGGGATTTTCCATGGAATTTTTAATTCTATGGAGATCTCTAGATTTAAATAATTCTAGAGAAGGGGGATAGATTGCGAAAGATTTATAAAATCCTCCAATTATATAAATCTCCCTATAGGGTTTATAGTTTTAGGAGAGGCTAGAATAGGGTGGTGGTTGGGTAGCTAGATTATTTTGGAATTTTAATTTATCTACTTCACTTAGGGAGTAGGTTAGTGAGTAATAGGTTTTATTAGGATTTTAATGAGGGGATTAATTGGTTTTAATCTGGGGTAAAGGTTTATGTGATATGGGAATAAGATGGAGGTTATTATGCTATTAGTTAATTTATCTAGGAAATATAGAAATTAGACTAAATTAGCAGAAGTTCACAAAATTAGTATAATTAGCTGGGTAAGCATAATTTAGTGAATACATTTTCCCCCTCTTTGAAAGTGAATTAAAAGTGGAGTGAGGTGGAAGGAGTAATGGTCTTTCAAATAAAAAAACCATGATGTTAGATGGTGTCGTATGTTAGTAGGATATAATTCCCTCTCGAGGGAGCATGCAAGGAGAAAACAACCTAGATGGTCACTCAAAATGAAATCACAAGGTGGGATAAGACCACAATAAGATGGGGTTGCGATGCCACAATTGAAAATTGAGATGCTCCAAGAGTGAAGGGTATAAATTAGCTCAAGTGATCAGTTTTAGACAAATGATGAATGTCTAGAAAGCATTTTGATTGATAGGAAAATACTGATTTAGATTGGATGGGTTAAATCAAGTGATAAGTCTTGTAGCAAGGGCACATGCTAAGAAAATATTGAAAAGGGATAATAGTGATAAGGATTTATGATTGGTGATAGAGATACTTTTTTTAATATGTGGGGTTTGTAAATGATGTGTAATCATCAAGTAACTAGTATGAGGATGGGATGGTGATAATGGATATATGGTGGCTAAGCTATCCTTAGGCCTAAAAGTGGGACCAGGTGATGCCTACATAATCCTAAAAGACCTCAATCTAATATAGTTATTGACATAGGATAAGTTAGATGATAAGGGGTTGGTCATTTCATACTCTAGATGATGATAAAATGTAATTAGGAGTGATTACAATAGGATAATAGGTAAATTAGATGATAGTGGAGACAATTGATGTTAGTAATGGTATCTAAGGGGTGTATGGGTGTGTCATATAAGACAAAAGAGTCAAAATGAGGTCATTTGCACTTTTTGACTTTTAGTGATTTGAGATCTAAGGAAAGACCATGGAGCCGCTACCCTAAGCTTCCCATCACAATGATAGGGTTAGAGAGCACTAGAGAGATGGTGAAGTTGGACCCATGATGAGTCACAAACCCATAGCTTAGTGTTTTTGTATGTTTTGGTAGGATTTTGGATAGATTTTGGCAAGAAAAGATGTCATCAAAATTAATTCAATAAAACCATGACTATTAGTTTTTCCCCTAGTCATGATTTTGTCATCATGATTTATGGATTTGAAAGGGTAATCTATGGTATTAAAATACCATAAGTTGATAGTTTTGGTATTGTAATACCTCAATTAGGGAGTCATGATATTGTGATAACTAGAATAGAAAGTCATGATTTAGCAATATCCCTAGTTAGGGAATCATTGTTTTGAAGGTCAAACAAAACCATGGATGTGGAGTGGTAGTCTTATCAAAATCACCACTAAAATTAGCCTCTCAATTAGTTATTTTGTCAAGGCTAGGAAGAATGGGTAAGTGTTTAGGTGATGGATTAGGTTTGGATAGAGATAGGTTAAATGGATAGGATGGGGTAGATAGAGAAGATGTTAGGGAAAAATTAGAAGGTGTGAAGTTAGTAAATGAGGTTATTAATGGAAGAGGGAGTGGGTTTATTAGGTTAATTAGAGGTTAATGTTTATGGGTGTGGGCATGTTTTTGTTAGGCTAGGGTGGTGTATTAATAAAGTAAGGATATGGGTGACTTAGATGGTTTAGATTGGTAGAGATGATTTAAGGAGTAGGGATTAGATGGGGGCTTTAACTGACTTAGGATAGATAGGATAGGTGAGTTAGGATAGTTATTTAATGATGGAGGTAGTGATAGGCAGATGGTGATTGGTGTAAGAGGATTTATGAGTGATGGAATCATGTTTGTGGCATCCATAGGTGTTACATGAGATGAAGTAGCTAATGGAGGTAGAGTTTAAGTTACTAGAGTTGATTAGTTTGTAATATGTAGTGACTATGCCTATGATAAGCATTGATCAGGCCTTGATTACAACATTACTAGAGCATTGGAATTTAAATACCAACACCTTTCATTTCATCAAGGGTGAGATGATGGTTAATTTAGAGGACATCTATATGATTTTTCATTTGTTGATGTGGGGAGACTGGATATATTGAAGGTCTCATACATTGATCTGAACATTGTAACACTTGACAAGGGGATTATAGGTGAGGATATAAGATAAATGCATTGATATTGATATATGATTACATGAGGGTACCATTTATATATTGATGTTAGTGGTGATGTCTCTTATTTTTAGTATTCTCCTACCAGATAAGAGTAGTCAGTGGTTTCAATTGGGCCTGGGAGATGTTGTAGTTGATATGGTTTAAGATTTTTGAGTATTTACCTAGGGTCCTATTATTTTTGTGAATCTATATAGAGAGATTCACTTGTTATATTATAGAGGAGAGGATAGTTTTGGGCCTTCATTACTTTTACAGATCTAGATATGGGAGTATATTGTTATCTAGTGATTGTTAGGGACACTAACAATTTGTCAGCCTAAGAAAATAATGGTTTTTGGTTAGTACATAATATTAGGGGTGTAGTTACAACACATAGGTGAGATGAGATTTTATAGAGATGATTTTTATAGCCTAATCCTATAGCATATACTTATATTCCCTATAGAGGCCTTTGGATTGGATGGGATGATGAGGTAGTGATCTAGTACATGCTCATAGAGTGTTATCTAATGGGTCAGAGAGATTTGATTATTAAGAGATATCACCATAACCATTTTCATCATAAATTTGGTTTCATTTAGGATGTTCTAAGTGTAGATCATTTATTCACTCATAATAAGTGGGAGAGGCTATAGTGGGGGAGCTTAGTAGATAGATTAAATGCCTAGATGGATTATGATAGCATTGCCCTAGTTTAATGGGACTTTTATACACTAATCCAGATCTAGGTGTGATAGTGGACTATAAAACATGGTAAAGGCCTAGAATACTAATCAAATTAACATGCCCTAGGGTTGTGTTTAGGCAAGGTTTTTTCAAGGGAGTCCTCTAGGTGCAAGCCAAGATATGGAGGAGGATGAAATAGGTGATAGAATAGGGTGGGCATGGTGGAAATGATGGATAGGATGCTATGGATATGGATGGTGGAAATGGTTCTTAGGTGGTGGAAATAGGATAGATGGGGCTGTATGCCCAGGAATAGGTACAAATAAAATTATGGCCATAGGTAAAGGCCAAGAAACAAGTGGGTAGAAGTAGTGGTGTAGGTCATTCACTACAGCCTTTGATAGAGGATGAGTATTCATAGGTAGCTTGATTATAGATGGATATTTATGTAATTATTTTAGATATTATTGGGCTCACATAGGAGAGAATCAACTATAGGGGAAAATTTAGAGTATGATCACATAAAGATATGGGTATTTGGCCTAGATATAGGGATAGGTAGATGGTTTCTAGGGACAAGTTACAACTCTAAAATCATAGGTAGCTCAATGAGATGGAGAGTTTACCCAAGGCTAAGGCACAAATTTCCACCTTAAAAGGTTGGATCTAGAGAATAGATTCTCAAATTACAAGATTTTAGGGTTAGGTGGTGAAGATGCAAGCACATATTCATACATTAACAAATGAGGTAGAGGTGGTTGATAAAGCTAAAGATGAGGTTGATTAGGTGATGAGTGTGTGACAGTTGGCAGATGTGATGAAGAATATTGTCAATTTGACTTGAGATGCATAGTACCATCATCCACTATGAGATATAATGGTACCACTAGGCTAGCTTGTAGTTTCCTTTCAAGCTATCTTATCGCAGTTAGTTCATCAACTTTCTAGGGGAATGAGGATCACTAGGGCCACCAAGAACACCAATACCCTATCCATGAGTTTTGATATGTATATATGTATAGATGAGTTTTTGTATTATTATATCATTCTTTCCCCATGGTCTCATGTTGTTATTATATATTTTTTGACATGGATTCCATGTGGATGATGGACATTTGATTCTTTATATATATATATATATATATATATACATGAAATCACATCATCATCATATAAAAATAAATATAGATCACATCAACATAAATAACATCATCATATATGTACCAATTAACATACATCCATCATCATAATATATATGATGAGATATTATGATGATGGATGTATGTTAATTGGTACATATATGATGATGTTATTTATGTTGATGTGATCTATATTTAGTTTTATATGATGATGATGTGATTTCATAGATATTATGAAAACACATGGTATTGTTTGGACTTAGATGACATGGTTAGATTAGATGTAGTATATTTTGTTTATGTATATGATGTGATGGTTATATGATTTAGATGATGTGATTTCCTATAGGACATGATTTGAAGAACACATTTTATTGATGATGTGATGATAGGGAGATATGGTATAAACATTTTATTTATATGTATGATGTTAGGTGTAGTGTATATGGGACATGATTTTTATTTTGGATGTTATTTCATGAGGTGAATTTATATGTTTATGGATGTATGTTTTTAGTTCATGATAAACACTTTTAGTAGATGATTATGACTTTGCTATGATGCGGTTCATGAATATGCCATAATAGTTACATGATTATGCCCTACGAGGTGAATGCTCTAAGGAAAGATTAATCCCTAATTCATTCACTTTGTTCTCACTTGGTGTGTTATAAATCCTCTTACATCATGGAGGTAGGGTGGTGATGGGATGGGATTAGGATTAGGATTTATCATAGGTTGGGATAGAGATGGGTTAAATGGGTGAGATGGTTGTGATTGAAACAGGGTTAAATATTATGAAAAATAGGAGGAGAAATGGTTTTAGAAGACATTAAAATGTTTGTAATCCCTTTTTATATTGCATCATTGAGTCATGTGTCAAGGACATAAGAATTCCAAGACAAATTAGTATAAATGCATGGGGAACTTTGTTTACGAGATGACCTTTCTTGAATAAATATTTAGAGGTCACTCATACCATCCTTATTCCCATGAAAATTGACAAGATAAAATATATAAAAATTGCCATAAAAAAGTACTTAACAAGATAATAGACTTTAATATGTACATAAAGAGATTACACATACTCTTTGAAAATAAAACACACAATCACACAAGACACTTAAAGATAACATAGAAAAATAATAATGATGTTAATAGGGATATGTTCATGGGTAATGAGGTGATTAATAATGATTGTATACATTGGATGTAATGATGATGTAGGGGATATATAATGGATATGTGTTTCCAAAAATGTTGTCCTTGTCGGGATGAGACACTAACCAAATTTGTAAATAATCATGAAATGGGGGTCATGGTCACTCCTCAGGAACTAATATCATAGTGTATGCTTGAAAGACCCAAAAAGGGAACTTTATACTTTGTGACCTTCCATAGTGATGTACATTAGTGGGAATGTATGGACCCGAGGCTTAGTGGACAATAATGGATATGTAAGGATGGTATTTTGCCTTATGGCTAAAGGAAGACACACTTATCAAAGGATTTTTAAAAGGGTAAAAGGATATGGATTAATGATGAGGATGTGATGGGACTTAGGGATATATATGAAAAATATGTATAAGTGATTCTAGATGACCCCCCAACAAATATTATCAGTACTTCACAAGCCATGTTTTCCTCCTTATTGTTGAAGTAGTTATCTCTTATTACTATCCAAGAACCATATGATGGATGCCCACTATTGAGACCAAGGTTAGGGTTATTTTAACATGATGTCAAAGACTTTTTTTCATCATGGTACTTTCCCAAGGTGCCATAGAACTATTTTTCCCATGCCCAAGGCACCATAGAACTAGTTTTCACCATTGGGTGGATTTTTTAATTAGACTATTGAGAAGATCTAGTGGGTGGATAGAGTGGATAAAAAATTACCCTAGGAGTGGGGACTCATAGACAAAGGATGATGGATCTTGTCAGGTATAAAACCATATTAGATGCATGATATTCATGGGATCATCGAGATCTTCTCTATTGAGTATGGCTAATTTATATGCTCCTGATCTAAACTTGGCAATGATAATATAAGGTCATAGCCAATTAAATTCAAATTTCCATTTATTATCTCTATTTTCATTTATTATCTCTATTTTCATTATTTTTTTAATTTTCCTTTAGTACTAGGTCACCAAATTTGAATTCCCTTGACTAGATCTTATTACTATATTGGCATTTGAGTCTATTTTGATATGCTCATAGGTGATCTAGGGCCTTCTAACATTTCTCATCAAGAAGTTCTAATTGTCATAGGCATTCTTGTCAATAATTAAAATTAGTGATGATACCCCTAAGTGATATTTAAAGGGAGGGGAGCTTGACTTCTACTATAAATATTATTTCTATCCCATAAACTAGGTCATATGTAGTGGCCCTAGTAGGTGTGTAGATTCTTGTGTGATAAGATAACAAATCCAGATACAATTTTAGGTGCCAATTTTTTCCTACTTGATTGACTATCTTATTAATAATTTTTATAGTGTCTTATTGGTAGCTTTAGCTTATCCATTACACTAAGGATAGTGGGGAGCAGAGAAATGCTACATAATTTGATATTTTTGACACAGGGCCTCAACTTCTTAATTTTTGAATGATTTTATATTATCTAAAATGATGTTAGTAGATATACTAAAATATCAAATGATTTGATTGAGAATAAATTTAGATATTTTCATACATGTGGTATAAGTGAGTGAAATTGCCTCTACCCATTAGTAAGGTACTATGTTGTTTTGATAATGAACTTGTGACCATCTAACGAAGTCATATTAATATTTATAATTAAATCAAAGACCCATATGTAAAATGGCCATGGAATCATGATAGGCTATAATTCCTATGCAGGAGAATGAATGAGATTTCCATGTTTCTGATAGGAAACACATTTTTACACATATTAACAAGAATCTTGTTCCATGGTTGGCCAATAATACCCAATTTGGATAAAATTCTTGGTAAGGGCCATTCTAGTGATGTACAAACCACATATACCATCATGAATATCTTTGATCACATGAGAGGCCTCTTCTAATGTCAGACACCTTAACAAGTTTCCATCATAGCCCCTATGATAAATCATGTTACCAAGGATTATGTATTAAGAGGTGTGATGAATGCAAGCCCTATGTTGGTGGTATTTAAGGTTAGTAAGGAGGATGTTATCATGAAGGTACCTATAGATGCCATGATACCAAGGGAGACAGGGATCATTATTTGCAAAGATTTGAAAAGGAGCTATATATTGATGAGATGGAATGATTAAAATTTCTATTAAAAAGTTACCTTCTAGAATGTCTTTAGTGAGATAAATGAGAGAGCCAATACCATCCATAGAGTCAGTTGCTTTGTTACTCCCTCATGGAACTTGTTCAAATATTATGGATTGAAAATTGGATTTTAACTAATCCATCAATTGCTTATAAGGGAGAAATTTTTTGTCCTTTGTTTGTAACTCATCATTAACCTATTTGATTATTAGTTATGAATCATTAAATACTTTAAAATGATATATATTCCTCTAAATGGCTAGGTGGAGACCGGATATCAAGGATTCATATTTAGAAATGTTGTTAGTGCATAGGAAGGCAAGGAGAAAATATTTTATAATAAGATAACCTTTTGGAGTGATGAGGAGGATACCTTCCCTTGATCCATGCATGGTGAATGAACCATCAAAATATAATTTTGAGCTACTTGATTGTGAAGTATTCATTATCAATTTATCTAGTAATTTTGTTATAAGGGGCTTAGTCACTTCAAGTGGTGCTTTAGCTAATTGATCTACTATGACTTGTACCTTTATAGATTTTTGATTAACATATTAAATTTAAAACTCATTAAACAACATTATCCATTTAGCCATTATACTAGTAAGAGATGATTTGGGTAATAAATATTTCAAGGGATCAAACTTGGCAATGAGTTATACTTTATTATTTAGCATGTAGTGCTGAAGCTTCTATGAGTTAAAAATAATGACTAAGCATGCCTTTTCAATTGGGGTGTAGTTAAAATCATAAGATATTAATATGTGAGTGAGATAGTAAATATATTGCTCCTTATCATGATCATTGTGTTGTATTAGGTGGGCACCTATGACATATGAGGTCGATGAAATGTACATGAGCAATGGTCTTCCTGAGATAGGTGGTGATAACATAGGTGGGTTACCCAAATATTGTTTGATATTTTAAAAGTATTGATGGCACTCAAAATTCTAGTTAAAAGTTGTCCATGTCTTTATTAGATGGATGAAGGGATGTCATTTGTTTACAAGGTAAGAAATAAAATGCCATATGGCTTGTCATTTTCCCTAAAGACTTCTAAACTATTTGAGATTATGAGGCAAAGGAATTTATGTAATTACTTTTACTTTTATTGGATCTACTTTCATGAATCTTGTGGAAACTATAAATCTTAGTATTTATCTTAAAGTGACACCAAATACACATTTATTGGGATTCAGCCTAACTTTGTATTCCCACAATCATTCAAAAATCCATCTTAAAAAAACATGGTGTTCATATCTTGAGAGAGACTTCCCCAAAATGTCATCCACATAATCTTCAACTATGTCATACATCATGTCATGAAAAATTACTATCATGGCCCATTGATATGTTGAACCTATATTTTTAAGGCCAAAGGGAATGATGTGATAGAAAAATGTTCCCCATGGAGTGATAATTTTTTTTGTGTTGGTCCTCGGGTGAGATTTTAATTTGATTATATCCTAAGAAAACATCCATGAGAGAAAAATTAGATTTTTAAGGCCAAAGGGAATGAGAATTTCATATATAGTGGTTGATTCTATAATCATGTTGATGTTTGGAAGGGGGAAGTCATCCTTGTAACATGCCTTATTTATATCTAAAAATTCTATACAAAT
This sequence comes from Torreya grandis, assembly GCA_037957365.1. Lineage (NCBI taxonomy): Eukaryota > Viridiplantae > Streptophyta > Pinopsida > Cupressales > Taxaceae > Torreya > Torreya grandis. Next base: position 1,815,769 of record JARHVA010002743.1, read on the forward strand.
TCAGATTCTACCTTGTGGCTTGGTCATAGGGGATAATATTAGAAATCTAATCAGAATAATCTATAGGGTGGATGAAACTAGCTTCCAAAAAATTTTATAGCTCCTCTTTGACTAATATTTCCACTTTGGGGTGAATCTTTCATAATTTATGTTTAATAAATTTTGCATTTGGATGCACAACCAAGTGATATACTACTATATTCATATAAAATGCAAAAATTGGTAACTTGAGCATGGCTAAAGACACCCAAACCTTAGGCCTCTCTTGTTTTCTCTCTAAACCCTCTCAATCTTATTTTCAATTATTTCCAATCATCCATGGCCTTCCAAACTTGACCCTATCTAAGATAGGAACCTATCTTCATGACTAATCCATCCCCCTAGGTCTCATTTTCTTAGGACAATAGCACCAAATTTGGACTATATAGTTAGACCCTAGGGTGTCCCATTTTTAGTGATCTTTTCCAATCACAATTAGAGCCCATATTATTATTTTTTCCTAATTCATCTTGTTTATTGTGTTGGTCTAATCCAATTTCATCTAATCCATAACACATAGATCCATATATAATCCCATTTAAAGATAATTTGGAGAGGGTTGATAAATATCATTCAAGAAAGAAAGAATAAAAGCAAGACCATTTAAGAAATCTTCCCTATTCTTTATATACAACCAGCCTATACACTTTCAAGCCAATTAAAGACCTTACACTAGTCCCTAGTCATCTAATATTACACATTTTTAGCATTTCTTGAATTTCAACTCATTATTGCACAAAGCACTCTTAAATGGAAAACTACATATGGCTTGATCTATCCTCTTGGTATGTAGGAAACATGCCCACACATGGGGTGTGAATAACGTATAGTGCATCTTACACAAACTAACCCCTTTTATCCATTTTCCAAAGTTTCTTTCAATTGCATAAAATATACAAGTACATGAAGAACTAGTTCTAAAAGGAGCTCTATTGACAATGAAGACCTAAAAATTGGTACACAGGCTCATATGGAGAAGCTGAACAAAACCTAGGGTGTCTATTTTTAATGCTCTTATCCAATAAAAAAACAAAGTCTAAGATCTTGTTTGTGATAATGTCTCTATCCTGCACATAAATTTCTAAACCATGTCTCAGTCAGAAAAGTCCAAAATAAGCTAAGTTTAATTTTCTCTCTCTCAATATTATTTTTAGAAAAGGTCTAATTGAAACTTAATTTTACAAATTAGTAAATTTAATTAGGAATATTATTTACTTATTTCTCCTACTCAAACTCATTTATTAAATAGGAATAAAACTTCTTTTTTCCCAAAAATAATGAATCATTTGGTGAACCCAACTTACTTAAAATTTTGCATAAAAACCCTAGAAACCCTAGTGTAAATTCCATGCTAATTTTTTCCCATTAATTTATAAATTTTTTATTGAATATTAAAATTATAAATTCATCTCAAATTTTAAAATTTTGTAGTAAATTTTAAAATAAATTTATTTCAAACCCTAGTTACATACACTAGGTCCCAATAATTTTCCAGCATTAATCCAATAATTACATAATTTTTTTCTTGTACATATAAATCTGAAATTTAATTAAAAAATTCAAATTCAATATTACTTTAAAAAATAATTTTATTCAAACCCTAGTTTCATCAACTAGCTCCTAGTAATTTTTTATTAATTTTTCAATCATTTTATGAATTTTTAATTGCATATTAAAATCAAAAAATCACTTCAAATTTAAAAAATCCATATTAATTTTCAAATAATTATTTTTATTAAAACCCTAGTTGAATCTACTAGGTCCCACAAAATCAAACACTTTTCCGCAAATTTCTAAATTTTTACTTGCATACTTAACTCAAAAATTCAATTCTAATTTTAAAAATTCATAGTATTTTGCAAAAATATTATTGTCAAATCCCTAGTTACATATACTATCACCTATTTACTTCTTGAGGTATCACCTTAAATCTGTAATCAAATTGAAAACATGATTTTCACTGATGTACAAACTTTTCTTACATTTCTTGCAAATAACAAGGAAACTATAATGGGCCCTATCATGTATATGAATGATGAAGCTTACCACATGAGAGTACAAAGCTTCATTTTTTGCATTTCATGCTTACTTTTCATAATTGGAGATGATATTGAAAAATTCATTTCTAAAAATGTACAAAATTTCAAATTTTTTCACATATTCTCTTTTGCTCATACGTAATAATTACCATCTTCATTTTGATAAATGCATTTGAAATATTATGTTACATTTCAAAAGCTTATATGTCTTTATGCAAAAAATCCTGATCTCTACCCTTTACTTTCTATTTATCATGTGGAAATTTTTTCAAGTATATCATGTCAAATGCATTCAAAATATTATGTTACATGTCAAAATTTTATATGCCTTTATGCAAAAATTCATGATCTCTATCTTTTACTTTCTATTACTCATATGGAAAAAATTTCAAGTTTATCATACTAAACATGCTATAAATGTTAGGATTCATGTCAAAATTTCTATACATTCATGCACAATTTTATATTCTCTATCCCTTTCTTTCTATCTCTCATATGGAAAAAACTTCAAAGTTTATCATGCTAAAAGCATTAGAAATGTCATAGCACATATCAAAGTTATGTATGCATCAATGAATAAATACATGCTCTCTCTCCCTTGATTACTATCTCTCATATAGAATGATCTGTATAAACATATTTTTATAAAACTTATAACTCTAATTACATGAATTTTATCCCAAATACATGGTTTCTACTTGGAGGATCCATTTCATAAGCTAACAACCGCCTATCATGTTTTAATGTCATATCTTATACACAAGAAATAGTTTCCTTTTCCTCCTCTCCCCCAAGAAGGTGATAGCTACTTTCCCTCTAACCAGGTCCATGTTATCACCCCTCTAAAAGGTGAGGCAATGTATACTATTATTCTTAATGAATACATTCAGCCTATAACTTCTTCACACTCTCTTCAACATATGTGCTTACATGTTCAATCACAAGAAAATAGGGTTTGTTATGAGACCCTAAGAGATCAAATCACCAGTATGACCAAGTTAATTTCAAAATTACAAATATAGAATCAAATATTACATGAAAATATCACAACATTGGAAAATTAGATCATAATACAAAAGCCTCAAAGGCACCCTAATTTCAATCATGTGTATGCACCTTTACCTAGTCAATTGGTTTCAAACAATATTACATATTAAAACAAGAAATCACAACAAAGTAACTCTAGAATTAGTGATTCAAAAAGCATTCAAAGATAAAATAAGAGTTTAAGTGAGGTACTAAGGGAAATGGTTAAATCTAAGATGATCAAAATACATCCTATACATCCAGTGAGAAGATCTAGATATTATTGTGTATATCATGGAATGCATGGACATCACACAGATTCATGTTTGGCATTGAAAAAACATATACAATAAATAATTGCTAATAAGGACCTTATATAGGGTAAATTAATCAAGTAATCCATAGTGACATACAAACAGATTCACAAAGGGTCAAATTAAAAAATAATATAAAATTGGTTACCAAAGCATAACTCAAAACAATAAAAGGATCAAAAATCTAGATCAGAGCAACAAACAATACCACAAGCACATGTAAAGCATGAAAAAGATGAAAATCTACCTCTCCAAAATGAGGCTCAGCTTTTAAAATAGTATGGGTTTAGTAAAAAATATGTAAAACTATTTGATTATCAAGGTCAAGGGTTGGGAAAACATGCTCAAGGCATCACTACACATATTCTAGTAGTTGATAATGTTTGTCACCAAGGTTTGGGATTTATTAAACATCCTAAGGTAAATCATTCACAGATACAATTTATCAAGGGAAAAGACCTAGATACAACAAAAGTCAACACTAGCATTCCATTGTTTCAAAGTCAAGATGATAATGATGAGTGGAGTAATACAAGCTATTATGATTTCCAATATACCTATAATGAATCTAAATATTTAGAGTCATATTCACAACAATTCCTTCATGATTCACAATCATGCATGATTCCTTCATTTGATACAAGACACCATGCTAGGGAGTCTCACATGAGACTCATTAGTTAGTATCATCTCTTTCTAGATATTTTTGTACAATAATCTATTCTTATTGATTATACATATTTCAAATATTTCAAAATACAAAAATAATATAGCATTTCAAAAAATTGAAAAACATTCAAATATATCAAAACAAAAAAAACATTTTGATTGTATGCATCATCCATGCTTTACATTACTACCACTATGTTAGGACTTACATTTGCTATTTTATGTCAATTTATCTACATTACCATGCCTTAATTGATCCTCTTTGAGTGTGTGTAGTGACATCCAACTACTTTATTGCTTAACTCTACACATTAAGGGGGCATCCTACTTCTACATTTGAGACACACATTGATATACATACCCAATGGGGGAATCTTCTGCATGACTAAACCATCCAGGTTATGTCATTTCTATAGTCCACACTCTAAGTTATCATGTTGATGTACATTATCTACTTGCTTACAAAAATTATTTTATCGACATATCATAAGTATCTAACACTTTTGTATTTATTAGCATATACCTAGTCTTGTACTAAACATGTCTTGCATACTTTCCCTCTTGCTTTGATTAGTTATATGTGAATGTATTGAGTCTTCACATGATTTATATTATTTATTAGCATAGCTTGATGTGATTGCATTTTTAGTTCCTAATTATCTCATGTATGTGCCTTAGGATATTTTCCAATATCCTTTGCTTGTACTCTTCTATGTGCCTTTGTCACTTGTCACAACTTTTCTTGCTCCACATGTATATTTATGTGGCATTTGAACATGCCTTGTATGCATACTTTATAGTTTGAGTGACATGTTCCCATATCCCTTATTTTCATGGCCCCTTGGCCACCCTTGTATGTTTCTTTCCTTGAGTTCCTGTTTTCTTGATTGTGTCTTTGATTGTTATAATGCCATGATCCTTATCATGTATTTTCCTATTCTCTTAGATGCCATAATGGACATCATACTCCATCCCTCCAACTAATAATTAAAAAGTTGAAAATTAACACTTTTAGTTATAGTTCACTACATTATACATGCTATTACATTGTTACATCTATCTAGGCATACCCCTGTTGATTTAACAATCTATCAAATCAAACCATGTTATATCTTCAGATATCTTATTGATTATAATTTCTATAACATGTATATTTCCATCTTAACACACCTTTAGGGCTTATTATTCTTAGGGTAGTCATTGTAGGGTACTTATTGCTACCCTTAGAAGAGGAGGAAAAAACTAGGGGTTTTTCTACAGAGATCAAAGCTCTTAATCAATCAAAAAATCTAGTTTTGAAACCACCAGAACAATAATTAGTAATCAAACCACTTAGAATAGACTAGACAAAAAGTCAAGATTCTAAAATAGTGATCATTTTCATCCCAAGAAAATAACACCAAGGCTAGTATACAATGTTGAACACCATGGTGTCCATCTCTGGCACTTCCTTTTAAACATCATAAAAACTAGGTTTTCTAGAAGTAGGTAGAAATGTAGGTTCAGCTATAGTTTTGCACAATCAGACTAGTTCAAATCAGTAATTTTTAGTAAAATTTTCTCAAAGAATCCAAACATAGGGGGAATCATTCATGGAATGATTTGTTCTCACTTCTATTTTTAGATATGACAGTTGGTATAACTTCCAAATCAGAATCCATGTTTCAAACACCAATAATTAGGGGTATATTACATAGCACTTTTGATTATTTTATTTCAGTTTTTAACATTACCTAAGAATTCTAAGTAGTTATGTGCCTTATTCCATCTAAAAGTGGATGGAATCATTTTGGAGTGGATTTCATACAAGCCTAACCTCCACATTCTCAAGTACCTAGGTTTTTGAGTGGCTTCCACATAAGCTAAATTTTCAAGTTTGGAGTGGCCTTCATACAAGCCCAATATCCATCTTTCTTGAGTTGGCCAACATTAGCCTAGTTTTCAATACACATTCAACTATCCATGCCACATTGTTAGATTTATAGATCATTTAAGGGATTCATAAGCCATCTCATACAACATACACATTCATACATACCAATATCATTTCTTAGCTTCACTTTATAGTGCAATGATGGAACCAAAGGGCTAACATTTTTATTATTTCACCACTTATATAGAGGGATTAAACACATATTCTAAACACTAATTATCACATGAATGATCATCTAGATTCACTTAGTAGGTGACTATAGATCCCAAGGGCCAACCTTTACATTATTGAACCACTTTTTAAGGAATTTATCACTCAACTCAATTCACAATATAACTTTTGGTACAACATCATTCAACACATACCCAACATTATTTAGGCTTACTCAATATCACAAGTATTGTATTGGTTCATGTACCTAGTGAGATGTATTAATTATTTTTTCTTCCTCTCTCTTACCCATCATTGTAAGTTATTAATTTATATTACATATAATAACTAATCTACTCTTTATTTTTGTTTCACAGATTCACACTTACACAACATGCTCTCTATGCACTATCCAACATTATTTAGTATCACAAGCTTCATGGGCTTTAAATTTGTAATTAATTTCAGGTGTAATCACATAAAAACTCAATTTATACAACTTTATCATGCCTTGTGACTTCAAAACCATAGGTCTTTCCTACTTGCTTGCACAACCCACTAGGCATGTTTTCACTACTTCTCAATCACTTGAAACCTTCCTGAATCAGCCCCAGCTACCCCAAACTCCTCTCCTATGCACAAACCTATCCCTTAAGGTCCCTATCCCCTTGGACAATAGAACAATAAGTTTTAATATAGTTCTAGACCCTAGGGTGTCCACTTTTTGGCACTATTGTCCAGGTCACTCTTAGCCTCAAATGATTAAATTTCCCTAGATCCTTATCTTTTTCCTTGTCATCTTAACACAAAGTCATCTAACCTAGGATCATAAATTTCCATATAAAATCCTATTAAATCATCATTTATAAGGGTTGTAAATCATCCAAAGGCATGATCTATAAATATACTAAGCACACTTAAGCAAATCTTCCTACTCTTTGCATATAGCCAACCACTACTATTTCTAGCCTACTCAAGCTCCCACACAAGTCATGAGTCATCTCAAGCTTTCCCAAATTCACATAATAGTTGAATTACATACATAAAATTTCACATTACACATTTAATTTAGAATAACTACATTAGCCTTGATCCTTTCTTAGAGTATTGGTATGTGGGCAGCATGCCCACACATGGGGTTTGATCATACATTAAGTGCATAGTACACACTAACCCCTTTTTATATCTAATTCAAGACCACTTTTCAATCATAAGGAGTAACTAGGACCATAGGGGATATAATTAGTTTCACAATGAGATTTATAGATGATTGAGACCTAAAATTCCATACATAGAGCCTCTTGAAGTACCATAATAGAACCTAGAAAGCTCAAAAGAATAAGATCAAAAGGACTATAACACCAAAAATAGGACTATAGTGATAGACCTCAAAGCGTCTAGTTTTTGGTGATACTATCCAAGTATAAAATATAATTATAGGTCTTGTTTCTGACAATCTACCTAGTCAGCTCAATAATTTGTAGTTATAGAATCCTTTGTTTGAGTCTAGAAATCAACTAAGATCACTCTCTATCCCCTTGTTTTCTATTTTAAGTAATTAATTTATCTATTAGGTTAATTTAGGCATATTTTATTCACATACTTTCCAAAATAATCTAGATCTCTTTACTAATTAGGAAATTAAACCCTTAGTTTCCCAAAAATAGTAAAACATTTGGTGAACATGACTTACTTCAAATCTTCATGCAAAATACCCTAAAAACCCTAGGGATATTTATCTATAATTTTTTACCATATTTTTTTTATTTTTATAAAATTGAAAAATTAGAAAACTAAAAATGTAAGTGAAATATTTTCAATAATTCATTAAAACCCTAATTTTCACATACTAGGTCCTTTTTGCATGAAACCACTTCCAAACCACTAGGAAAAATATTCTACTAATTTTAGAAATATTTGTTTATTTTTCCTAATATACTTAAATTAAAATCTACTAATTCTCAATAATTTTGAAAAAAAATCATTTCAAACCCTAGTTACATCACTTAATTTCTAGTCATTTTCTAGAATATTCCTCTTATTTTTGGCAAATTTTGATTGAATATTAAAATCAAAAAATCATTTTCAAATTTAAAAGTTCATAGTATTATGCAAATAATATTCCTGAAAAATCCCTAGGTACATACATAGGTCCTATTACATATTGAGGTATCACCTTACATACATAGCCAAATTATAAAAAATATACTTATTTCTAAATGTTTCTTACATTTATTACAAATAATAAGGAAACTATAATAGGCCCTATCATGTAAACGAATGATGATGTTTATCACATATTAGTACAAAGTTTCATTTTTTGATTTGCATGTATGCCTTTTATAGTATGGAATGATATTCAAAAAACTATTATTAAATATGTTAAGACACTTCTTGCACCATCTCTCATGGAACTCATCTTCCATAATGACTATTATTGCATGATTGATTTCATGATCCAATAGGTTACTACCCATCACCAGAGATCCCAACTGGCACCCTTCATCCCTCCATCTCCCCACCCTATTAATTATTAATGCTCTCCTCCCACACACACTAATAATCTTATATAGATATTGGATAATGTAGTTAGAGTTGTTACTCAACCTACCGTTATCCCACTTCTTTGCCCTATAAATCATCTACACTCTCCTCCTACACACCCTATTTTGGTAATGGATAATGTGATTATAGCTATTACTCAATGTACCATTATCCCTCATCTACCCATTGAGGAACCCCATAATCCACCAATTCCATCTCATCCCTGACCTAGACCTATTACACAAATAGATGCAACCAAGGCATATGATATTGTAGATCATTTGTATAATACTCTAGAAAAAATTTCAATGTTAGAATTGCTCTAAAAATATAATGTGTTTAATGACATTCTTTATCAGTCACTCACTCGGACTTTCATGCTAGCTAACTCTGATCCTACATATTTTGCATATGTTATTAATACACTAAATACTATCAAATATGCCATTTCTTTTGATAAAGATAACACACCATCTCAAATAGTTATTGATAAAAATTTAGCACTATTCATATAGATTCAAATTAAAACTAGTGTAATAAAGAGAGTTTTAGTTGATAGTGGTGCCAGAATAAATATATGCAATATAAAATTCTTACAAGATATGGGTGTAGATACAGACATCCATGCAAAATTCAAATAAGACCATTAAAAGGTTTGATGATATACCACAACAAACATTAGGAACCATTGCATTGGATATCATTGTAGGGCCAAAAACCCTTACTACCTAGTTTTAGGTTATGTTTGGTCTTCTCCATTATAATATTTTAATTGTAAAACCATGGATACACACTATGCAAGATGTTCCTTGTACTCTATACTGATGTGTCAATTTCATTTATGATAGACATCTCTACACTATCTAATAGATAATCAACCATTTAGATACTATCTAGTTACAGAGTCATCTTTAACTAGTTTTTTAGATGGGACACCTTTTCTTACCATGCAGTCACTACCTCATCATATTTATATGGATAAAATACATACATATGAGGTGGGATAAACTAGCACATCTCATGTTTTACAAACTCTAGCTTCTCAACTAATTATAATAGCTTTAGTCACTCCAACAGTCATAGTAAAAACACTTGTTACACTTACACCATCACCAAAAACAATTCTAAAAGTTCCAATTGATCCCATAGATATAATGCCTCAGACTAATATAAATAGTCTCCCAATATCATCACCCTCCCTTACTATAGATAATAAGACTTGTACATCATAGTTACCACTTGTAGTAATTTTAGAGTTATCTTACATGCATAATGTTGATACAGATTCCTAGGCTACCTTAAAAGATGATGATACAACACCCACACTCACAAATGATTATCTATGTGGATTAAAATTTACACCAATTGGCCTAAGAGAATATTAAGATGATTCTAGAGAAATTATTAAGCATCATATAGTTAACATGGTCACTTCCATAATGAAAAGGATAGTAATTCAGATCTAGGTAGGTAGTACATAACACCAACCATATATTTTGCTATAGATGTTACTTGATCATAAATTAATCAAGATTACTATAGTATGACATAGATCTATCAGTAGATTATCACAAAAGGAAGGTAAGCCATTTTTCCTTTTCCATAAGATCACCAACCATGATACCAACTCATATACAACTTTATAATAATGATTAGATAAACTATAAAATTAAGGCATTATTCAAATCATAGCTCCACCAATAGAAATATCACCACTTCCAATGAAATCACTCACTAATAGGGCTAAATGACCAAGAGCAACAATAACATCTCCACCACCATAGAAACCTTCAATTCATCTTTGAGTTGATGACAACATAAACATAGTATTTCCAGCATATGATGATACTAATGATGATGTTATTGATGAAATAAATGATGGTCATAATCTATTTCTCCATTTTTATCCCTAATAGCTTCCATATTGGGATCCTTTCCCACCCATAGCCTAGTATCTATTATAATATGATGTTATGTTTATACATACTTTCCTTTGTCACATTGCCTATACATAGTCTCTTTTGCATGATTGTACATAGCTTATTTCAAAAATATAAAAATAATACAAACTTTAAAAAAATTACAAAAATATGTTAATTGTATGCATCATATATGTTCTCACATTACTAAAACACTATGTTATACTTACATTACGCTATTCTGTGATACTTGTTTGTCAATTTATCTATATTACCAAGCTTCACCTGATCTTCTTTTAAGTGTGTGTAGTGCGTCCAGATACTTGATTAATTTACTCTACCCATCAAGGGGGCATCTTACATTTATATTATAGCTACATATAAATGCATCTACCTACTAATATCACACTCTACATGAATACACCTTCTAGGTTATTCCATTCTTACACTACACGCTTTAGACATCTTGTTGTAGTTTGTTCCTTACTTCCTTACACAAATATTACATCAACATCCATTGGCATTTATCATAATTATATATTTCATAGCATATACATTAGTCTTGTATTACATATATTATATAGTCTCTCTTCTCTCTTTTTATAGTTATATGCATGTTTACTTCTTCTAGTACGTTGCGTGCTTCCACTCTTGACTTTTATGAGCTAGATGTGTTTGCATTTTATAGTTCATATTTTATTCCTATTTTAATTTTAAGAAATTTTCCAAATGTATTTTTCTCTTATCTATATGTGTGTGTCTTTTGAAATTTGCCAATGTCATTTATGTGTGCTTTTCTATGTGATTGTGACCCTTGTGCTAATCTTTGTTTGTTCCTTTTGTGTGTATATACGGCATTTGAACATGCCTTATATGACTTGCATGCTTATTTATCCCCTTGGACACCCTTGTGTGTTTCTTTCTTCTTACTTTATATGATTTTTTGCTTGATCATTTCTCTTTGTGTGCAATGCCATGATTCCAATCATGCATTTACCTTGCTTATTGGATTCCATGATGGACATCATGTTCCATCCCTCTATGCTACTAGAAACTAACAACTAACATCTCACATTTTAAATTTATCTTATACACATGCTATTACATTGTTATATCTATCTAGGAATACCCCTATATATCTAATAATCTCTCTTTAAAACTTTTGCTATATCTTGAGATCATGAATATCAATGTTATATCAAATATTTTTGTAGCTTAATACACTTTCATTGCTTCTTATTCTGAGGACAATCATTGAAGGGTATTTATTCCTACCCTCAAAAGAGTTAGAAAATAGGGGTTTTGTCATAGAGATTAGAGATTCTACTGGTAAAAAAATGTAGTTTTAGACAAGTTCAGTCTAGATTCCATAATTTAGTACAGGTAGGCCAGATCAGGCAAATAATAGATAACACAATCTAGTTTTTAGTTTTGGCTCTAGATAATAGCACAAAAGATGGGACTATAGTGTTGGATCCCAAAGTGTCTAGTTTTTAGTGCTAGTGTATAGATAATAGATTTTATAGTTTTTATAGAATTAGGTAGAGGGGTGAGTTCAGTCACAATTTTGTCATAATAGTATAGTCTAGAATCTGGTAGTTTTTAACACTTTTCTACTTAGAGAATCTAGATATAGGGGGCATCGTACATGGTATGAGGGTTTTCACTTACTATTCAAACATGGCATTTGATACAACTTTTAGTTTATAATCTATGTTCTAGACACCAATTATTGATGGAAATGTGCATAGTACATGGGCCTTTCTTTTTTTTGAGTTCAATACATTTTCTTGCATGTTCCTAATGGTTGTGTGACTTACTCCATCTTTAGGTGGTTGGCGTCACTTTTAAGTAAAATTTCATAGAATTTTGATTTGTGAGTACCCAAGTTCTTGAGTTAATTCTAGTTTTGTAAGGGATTTTTATATGAGTTCTAATCTCCATATTTCAAAGAACCAACATTGGCCTAGTTTCTAGTTCATTCAGCTATCCACACCAACATTATCAGATTATAACATGTTCATAGGTTTCATGAGCCATCTCATTTGAAATTTATCTTATAACATTATCTTTCTATTCATCCTCACATCATGAGACAATTATAGAGACAAAGGTCTATCTAACCTTTGTATTCTTGAGCCACCTATTTAGAGGGATTAGACACATAATTCAAACATTGATTAGCACATGCATGATTTATTAACTTCACATAGTTGGTGAAAATGGAGCCAAAAGGCCTATATTTACATTTTTGAGACACCTTATAGTGGATTAAGTACTTAGCTCATCCATTGATATAAATCTTGTTTTAATATTCATCCAACATCACTCAACACAACCCAACATCATAATAGGTTTTATATTGGTTTGCATACCTAGTGAGGTGTATTCATTCCTTTTTCTTATTTTATCTCTCTTTACTTAGATTTATATGTTCTTATTTTAGATTTATCATATCTAGTAAGAAATGATATACTTTCACTTTCCTTATTTATATATTCACATAGTTAATGTGCTCTCATCATGCACAAATCCAACATCACATACCTCCTTGGGCTTAGCCTCACAGGTAATTTTAGGTATGCTTCTATTTTTCCTCCTTTATCTTAGTATTTAACTTAGATGACATACTTATAATAATGGGGGAATTTAATCAGATAAATATGCAATTTTTACAACTTGAGCATGACTTGTGACTTCAAAACCATAGGTCTTTATCACTTACTTACACAACCCACTAGGCATGTTTTCACTACTTCCCAATCACCTGAAGCTTTCCTAAATCATCCCAGATAACTCAAAATAATTTCCTAGGAATATACCTATCCTTAATGTCCTTTTCCACTTAGACAATAGTGTTTTAAGTTGGATCATAGTGATGGACCCTAGGGTGTCCACTTTTTAGTGCTATTATCCAAGACACTCAGCCTCAAATGGTCAAATTTCCCTAGATACTTATATTTTTCCTTGTCATCCTAACATGAATTCATATATCCTAGGAGCATTATTTTTCCTATAAAATCCTATTCAAGGTTCACTTATAAGGGTTGATAATCATTCAAAAGGCACAAGCTAGAAATACACTAAGCACACTCAAGTAAATCTTCTTATTCTCTACATACAACCAACCACTACTATTTATAGCCTACTCAAGCTCCCACATAAGTCATGAGTCATATCAAGCTTACCCAAATTTATATAATACTTGTATTACATACACAAGATTACACAATACACATTCAATTTGGAATAACTACATTGGCCTTGATCCCCCCTCAGAGTATTGGTATGTAGGTAGTGTGCCCACACTAGGATATGATTGTACATTCAATGAATAATACAGACTAACCCATTTTTTAGCTGATTCAAGACCACTTTTAAAGCCTAAGGAGGGACTAGAACCTTACAAGATAGAATCAGTTGCACATAGAGCTTCATAGATAATCAAGAATTAATATTTCAGACATAGAGCCTCCCAAAGTATCAAAATAGAATCCAAAAAGCTTAAAAGAAGAAAATCAGAGGGACTATAGAACCAAAAATAGGAATATAGAGGTGGAACTCCAAGTGTCCAATTTTTAATGCTATTATCCAAGTAGAAAATAGAATTTTGGGTCATATTTCTGATAGTTTTCCCAGTCAGCTCAACATTTTATACTTTTAAAATCATCTATCTTAGTCTAGAAATCAGTTAAGTTCACTCTCTATCCCATATTTTGCTATTTTTTATATATAATTTATAAAATATAGATGTATAAAATTATTAGGTTAATTTAGGCATATTGTATTTGCATAATTTCTATATTAATCCAGACCTATTTACTAATTATGAAATTAAACCCTTACTTTCCCAAAAATAGTAAAACATTAGGTATGACTTCTATTTGACTTTATCCTAGTATTTTTCTTTGATTCATCACTAAAATAAAGGGGGGGGGGGGGAAATATAGTCATATAAAATGTAAAAATTAGTAACTTGAGCATGGCTAAAGACACCCAATCCTTAAGTCCCTCTTGCTTGCTCTCTAAACCCTCTCAAGCTTGTTCTCACTGATTCCCTGTCATTTGTGGCCTTCAAAACTTCACCCCAACTAAGATAAGACCCTATATTCATGAATAATATATACACTATAGGTCTTTTCTACTCAATAAAATAGCACTAAATTTGGAATATAGCACTAGACCCTAGGGTGTCCCATTTTTAGCACTCTTATCCAATCACAATTTGAGCCTAGATTACCATTTTCCCCTAATTCTTCTTATTCAATATGTCAACCTAGTCTGGTTTCATCCAACCCATGAGTAATAGATCCATATATAATACCATTCAAATATCATTTTTAAAGGGTTAGTAAAATATCATTCAATAAAGCAAGAGTATAATTAAGACCATTTAAGCAATTTTACCTATTCTCTGCATAAAACTAGCCTATGCACCTTCAATCCAATTCAAGACCTTACACCAGTCTTAGTCATCTAAAGCTTACCCAATTTTATAATTTATTGCATTTAAATTAACTATTTCATAAAGCACTTTTAAAGGGAGAAATACATATGGATTGATCCCTCCTTAGAGTATTAGTATGTAATCAATGTGCCCACACATGGGGTGTGAAGCATGTATAGTGAATTTTACACACACTAACCCCTTTTTCCCATTTATATATATTTTTTTAAATTAAATATAAGATAAAATTAAATGAATAATCATCTCTATAGGGATCTCTATTGATAGTGAGGACCTAAAAATTGGTACACAGGCTCACACCAAGTAGGCAAATAAAACCTAAAAAGCTTAAATCCTCATGACAATAGCACTAGATAATGACTACAACATTGGATCCTAGGGTGTCTAATTTTTTCACTCCTATCTAATTAGAGAATGAATTCTAGGATCCTATTTTTGATAGTGTCTTAGTCCTACACACAAATTTATAGACCAAGTCTTAGTTAGAATATGTCTAGAATAATTTAAGTTTAATTTTCTCTCTCACTACTATTTTTAAAAAAGGTCTAATTCTAGCTTAATTTCATAAATTGGTGGATTTAATTAGGAATATTATTTACTAAATTATCATACTCATACCCATTTATTAATTAAAAATAAAACTCCATTATTTCCAAAAATAATGAATTAACTAC
Source organism: Torreya grandis (assembly GCA_037957365.1). NCBI lineage: Eukaryota > Viridiplantae > Streptophyta > Pinopsida > Cupressales > Taxaceae > Torreya > Torreya grandis. The sequence continues at coordinate 1,831,544 of JARHVA010002743.1, forward strand.
TAGGGAGGGATTTAATTCAGTCGTGTCAGCATAACTCCATGAAAATATGTCAATAAATCATTTAAGCATCTCTATGATAAATTCACATTCCTTGGGTGTCAAAGATTCCCCTAGTTTAATTATTTTTGGATTTTTACTGGTCTTAATGTTGAATTTTATGACGTCCTGAATAAGAGAGGGTTATTGTTCTTACAAATAAAGAGGCAATAATATTTTTGGAACATCTAAAGAAAAACATTCTAGAAGCTCTATGTATATGGAAATGATATTCCTCTAATTCCAATAATACATGTGGAAGTTTTTATAATTATTTAGGAAGTTCTTCCTCTTAAGAGTGTTCTTTATCACTTTGATCATAGGGTTCTTTTTATTCCCTAAAGTATGTAGATGGCATAAAATCTTATGGTCACCAGATGGGATAAAATATTATGTTCCCATGTATTCTATAACTACTTCATCACTTTGAAATATGTCAAAAGAAGGCTCATGTTTTGAATCCCAGTCTATAAGTGATGGATAGTGGAGGTAAATAGTGATGGTATAAATGATATTATCTGAGAAGAGGTAAGTGATAATAACCTCCTCAAAATGACTACAAATGGAACCTTTTTTAATGTCTTCATTAGGGGGAGATGAACTAGGGATCAAAAGAGAATCCACAATGATATTGTTAAGGTTATCATCATATAGTCCATACCTTAGACAAAAATATTGTGGATATTCTTTAACCATGATGGGTTAAATTCTACCTTGCTCTTGTTTGCCTAGTACTTTCCCTTTATAATGCATATTCTTCACCATATTATAGATATGTGGATGTTTCTTTCATGGAGAGATGAGGGCCTCATCATCTATGATAATCCATGAATAAATTCATTGTTCAATACATTCTTCAAATAAAAATCTGGTGGTTGAGAAGGTTGTTGGTACAAATTAGTGTTTAATGGGATTAGTCTTCCTTATGGCTAGGGACACATACTTTCATGGAGAGAGAGGTAAATCATTGATGTAGAAAGTTTTACATTCATATTCTCCATATCTTATACATGTGATCTTAAAATGAGTGATATTGGGTAGTGTATCAAATGTGGATTGAAATTGATTAAGGGAAATGTATTTGGTAGTTGTTAGAATTAAGATGGAATTATCTATGCTAAGAAAAGGATAGGGTGATGATGATTGGTTCATCTGATAGTTGTGGATATGTCTGATGACTCTAGGGATGGTCACCTCTATTTTGGAGTGAGGGAAATTTAGGCACTATAAAGTGGATGGAATAACTTGCATTTCATGGATCCATGGATGACCAAGTAACATATTATAAGGTAAATACACATTCATAACATGGACTAGTGTTTGATGTACTACAAGACCCATAATGATGGGAAGGTAAATAGCCCTAGTAAATAGCCTCTTGTTATCATCATATTATTTGATCATTATCAAGATGAGCCCCAATGATGTTTCCAAATATCCAAATTTATTTAATAAGTCTAGATTACATAAATTTATCATTGATCCTCCATCTATGAGATCCCAAGAGACATGATGGTGGGATATTGACACTTCAATGAATAAAGAATAATTATGGTATGGTCCAATGGGATGCATATCATAGGAACCAAAAGTGATAAAATATGAATTCTATTATTTAGAGTTAGTCAACCCATTTCCCATGACATTCTTATTTTTGTTGAAGAATTTAGATTTACCTAAAAAAGTGTTGTCTTGATTTTGGGTGTTCTCAATTCAATAATATAATTTGATTATCCTCTTTTCAATATGGGCCTACTAAATTTTCATTATTTTCTCTATTATCTCATCAAAGATCTATCACACTATAACTTTAATTAATACTTGAGTTTATCATTAAGATTATCCACAAAGATCTTGTCCAATTCTTTTTTAGGTACTATACATATCAAGTGTCATGCTAAAGTTCATCACCTTAATAAGAAGTATGAAAATATTTCACCACTTCTTTGTTTGGTGTTATATAAGTCAATTATGGAGATGCCATGTTAAATATTATATTAGAAATGTATAATGAATTATTCTATCAATTTTCCAAAGCTAGATATTGACCCCTTGGGTAAATGCATAAACCATTATACAACAGGTCTAGTGAGACTTTTAGGAAAAAGTATTAATAAATAGACATATTTGTATGCCACCCTATGGAAAGGTACTTAAAATTTGTGCACATGATTTCTAGGATCTCCTTTCCCTAAATATTTATCAATATTAGGTACTTCAAAGTATGAAGGAAAGGGTATTTGGAAAATACTCATGTCTAAGGGTGAGGAAAAAAAGTCTTCATACTTATACTTGAGGGCTTGTGATCATGAATATATTTGTTTGAAGGTCTATTTCATTTATCTCCACTCTTTTGCAAAGGTGGGATTCCCAATAGGATTGGTGGTTTTATTTTGGTTACCTTGGGGGATATGGGTATCATGGACATTATAGGTACTATGAGTGTTGTTGGTATTGTTGATATTATTAATGGTATTATTTTTATTAGAATTATTATTTAGGTTATTTTATCAATGGGATGGTGTATGTTGATTGTGAATTAGAAGGTTTATTTTTTTTGTTAATTTGTTTAAGCAATATTTTATGATAGCTTTCCTCTAATTAGCCTCAATACAATTATTATGAAGGGGTGGTGAGTATTTATCTTTTGTAAATCCATGATCCACACCTTCCTCTTTTGGTGGTAATTGATTGGTATGTATATTTTGATGGTGTGTATTTGGAAAGGATGAATGGTAGACTAGATTATGTAAGAAGGTATGGTCAAAAGTGGAATTTAATGTGCCCCCTATTTTGATGGCATAGGATAGGACATGATCATGGTTCTCATATAGATAGTGATCAATTAAGTTCCAAAATTTGTCATTATAAAGGGGGTTAAACCTTTCATCCTCTTCCATAGGTTTGTGCATATCACTATGAGTTTTGTCATATTCTCAAATTGGATTAGCCATATTCCCTAGTGGTTCATTTTATTGTTTGGAGGCCTATCTAATCCTAAGTTGGGAACGGGTATGGATAGCCATTTTGAAAGAGAGATGTGATGAAATGTGATAGAAGAGATGGAAGTCTTGAAATACTACCTCTATCTAGAGACCAAAAGCTATTAGTGGTCAACAGAGAGTGATGTGATGGTTTTTAGAAGAGGATATGGTGACTAAGAGTTAACAAGAGACAAAGTATCTTAAGAGACAAATCTAGAAGGGATAAATAAGAGTGTTGGGATCAAATACATTATCCACTATCAAAGAGACAATTTGATGGGTTCTAGATGAAAAAAGTACTTGATATAGATAAATATGTGTATTGATAATACCTAGTTATAAAAGATGTAGAAAGTGACAAATGATAGAAGATGAGTGACCACTACAACTTGATTTCAAGATGGTATATAGTATTCAAAGGTGGTGAGATGGATGGGGGATGGGAGATGTATGAAAAAAATTAGATGCATATTAGATGGGTAGAATATGTGGTTGTTTTAGGATTGAACCAAAATGATAACCACTAAGATGTGTTATACAAAAATGGACATTGAAGGGATGAGGGCAGGTATAGAAAAACTATTCACTTACAGAAAGATGTGGGAGGGAGGATGATTATGAGAATGTGTTATGGTATGAATAAAGTGAAGCAAATAGTAGTTACATGCTAATGAAATATGTGATGGGGATGGATACTATGTTGGATATAATGGGATAGATAGTAGTTAGGGGTAGTTTTTTTGTATGAAGTGGTATGATAGAGAATATAAGGTTGATTCAAAAGAATTAAAAATTTCTCAAGATAAGATATAAAAATGGACACAAGCTATGTACAAAAGAAAGATGTAAAACAGGTAATTACTATAAGAAAATAGGGTTGATAGTAGATAGTAGATCTAGAAGAGGGATGAAAGATTATGATGTGCTAGATATGGGATAAATATAGGATGATAAGATGAATATGGATACATAAGAATATATAATAGTAAAAAGTGATATGAAATGGATATAGAATTAAATAATAGGGATATTATAATGGGTATTATATGGATGCTAGGTGTGGAAGAAAAAATGACAAATGGGGATGAATGACAAATATATGAGTGAATTATGGAGAGATGAAAAATTAGGATGTGATATGATGGTGAGATGATAAGATGATGAGTGTTAATCTATAAATGTCTAAGGTATCACACAAAATATAGGTATGGCTGACTCAACTTACAAATAATATAGGTTTTTACACAACACTAAAATAATAGTCATAAGTATAATCACTAAATTAGTAAATTTTTATGGGTGTGTAACCTAATGACTCAAGCATTTAATAGATTTTTAGGTTAGTGACCCATTAAAAAATTGGTCAAACCCTCTCAACCATGTTCACACTTGATGGCTACTTTGGAGCTGATACTGACTCTTACAGTAGTACACTTGTTATGGATGAAGGATCCTAATTTAGGTATACAAAAAAGGTTCTAGGTGTATCCCATATATTAAAAAAGGTACGTTGGGGCCCAATTCCATGTAGGATACTATCTGACCACCCTTTATCTTGGAGCCTAATTTCCCCTCACTCCATGGAACCCTTTATGGGGAATTTCACTTAGGTGCATAATGAAAAATCTCTTGATTTTTAGACTCCAATAGAACATAGAGTTTGGTTAGTGCATGGTGATGAAATCCATGTCACCAGCCCTTATATGATAAGCCCATACATGGGAATGGATTCCATGTCACATGTTATCCTAAATACATGAGGGCTAATGAATAAGTAAACACAATATGATTAATTACCTACATATTAGGGGAACAAATAAAATTATTATTCACAAGTAAACACACACACACACAAGTAAGTATATACATCAAATTAATTTTCATAATAAAGATATATATAATAAAAAATAGGTTAATATACTATAGGCACCCCTTCCTTCAAGCACAAGAGATAAAAATCCAAGTGGGGTGCCTTGGTTTTGAGTGGTCCTATACCAAAAAGGATTAGTAGTTTTAATTTTAAAAAAATTATGAGTCCCTAAAAATTGTAAATACACAGAGTAATATCATAAATAGAATGCACAAAATTGCAACTACAAAATAAAATCACAAGTCACGAGTTGTAACTTTGTAGAGGGTTAGTAAACTATGATGGTTATCTTATAAATTCATGACAGTTAAACAATATCACTACTTAGAATAACAAAATCATAACTACTATAAAAATGCAATTTGTGGTTTTGTAGATAATGATAAAATTATAAAATATACCTAAGTGTCACTAAGATAATTATTCTACCAAATTAATTACATAGGAGATTAACTTAAAAAGTGTTTAAATGAGTATAGAAACACAAACATATATAATATTATGACAACATTTTATAAATGTGATCCAAAAAGTAATTTATGTTACTAAACAAAATAATCAATATGTTATGTACTCTATATAGAGCCTAATGCTTAAACCTAATGCTAGTTAAATAACTTAACTATTATTTAACTAGATAACTATAAAGTTGTGACTGAAATTGCCAAATTCATAACTACTAGGACCAAGTCTCAAGTTCAAGACTTATGGTTTTGTAGTAAAACATAAAATATATTTGGGATGGGATCTATGATGCTTATGTTTATCCCTCCTCTGTCCCTTATGAATCTTGCATATAGAAGTAAACACTATGAGAATCCATCTATAGGTAGGAGGCTAAGTCAAAGTACCTAAATGGTTAAAATTTTATAAAAGGCATCTTTAACTGAGCTCCATAAATCTTACAATCCCCTCTTTAGAACCTAAGATACTCTTATTGATCATCAAAAAATAGATAGATCAAAAGTATTATCATTTTTATAAAGACAAAACTACAATTATCGATAGTAATATCGCTACTACCAAGTCAAAGTCAATGATCTCAAAGTCATGCTTTTGTGGAAGATGTACAAATACTTCCAAGATTGGTGTAACCTTATTTTCACTAGAAACAAAAACTAGAATCCTTTCCTAGGAAACAAAAGCAACTTATAGAAATGTCTATTGTTAGGTGATGGTAGGAGGTCTAAGTCAAACTTAAGTCTTTACAAAATCATGACTATACCTAACAAAATTGCTATTACTAGTTTAAAGTCACAACTGTTGAAGTCATATTTTTATGTCTGATATAACAATAGATGAATATCAAGTTAATCCCTTCCTTGTCCTTCACATAGAGAAGTTGTAAATAGAAAATTTACCTATAGAAAGGAGTTAGTAAGAACAAGTTACATATCTACCTATAACTAGTGATTTTTACAAAATCATGATTGTAACTAACAAAGATACTATTACCAGAATAAAATCACAACTCTCAAGGTTGTAGTTTAGTTAAAAACTAGAACCTTGTAAAAACCTTATCCACTGATGATTAGTTGACAAAATTACTACTTGGTCTAAAAAGTTGTGACTATAATATTGCTAATACCAATATACAATCACTATTCACCTATACTTGATAAAAATTCAAAATTCAACCTTCAAATAACTTCCAAAAAGTTTTTAATGTTAGTTAAGGTAGGAATTTCCCATTGTGGTCACCAAAATGTGCACTAAATTTTAGATCCAAGCTATAATAATAATTCTAGTAATAAAAAATTAAAACTCAAACACACTAATAGGAAAGGATAAAAGAGACAAATCAACATAATAATAATATTCTTACCATCACTTTTACCTCCTTATGGCTCTATTCTAGGATTTGCAAATGGATTCTTTGATGTCTAAAATTTAAAATGTTAGATTGCTTTCTAAGTCTTGATAATGGATTCTAAATGGTTGGATGTGGTTGATAGTGGATTTAGATGAGTGAAATAAATATTTTATAGTAAAAATATGATGAATCTATGGGTTTCTAAGTTAGTTTGAGGGTAGAGGGAGAGCTTTTTTAAATAGACATGGAATGAGAGATCAATGGCTCAAATTAAAATTTGAGCCATTAAAATCAAGGGCTAGGGAATTTACATGGAATTTTAATTCCATAGAGATCTCTAGAATTAGAAAATTCTAGATAAGGGGGATATAATGGGGAAGATTTATAAAATCCTCCAATTCTAAAATTATCCCCATAGGGTTTAAGGTTTTAAGAGTGGCTAGAATAGGGTGGTGGTTAGGTAGGTAGATTATTTTAGAAGTTTTAATTAGTTAGTTGGATTAGGGAGTAGGTTAGTGGGTAATAGGTTTTATTAGGAGTTTAATGAGGGGATTAAATGGTTTTAATCTAGGGTAAAGGTTTATAGGATATGGGAATGGGATGGAGGTTATTCTTCCATTAGTCAATTTAGCTAGGAAATATAAAATATAGACTAAATTAGCAGAAGTTAGAAAAATTAGTATAATTAGCGAGGTGAGCATAATTTAGTACATACAAAAAAAAAATCAATTCTACTCAATATAATCAATATGTTGACAATTTGATATCCTATGTTTATAATATGAGTCTAATAGTGAAACAAAGGGGGATAGAAGGTAAAGAAAATAATAAGTTCTCTCATGTCAAATGAGGGTGTCAATATCTTATGGGTACTCTCTAAATTTGAGTGAAGTTTACCTATGTATGTTAGGTATTATATAAGTTCAGACTAAACCATACATGGTAAATAGAAAGGGACAATAATTATGTATATAATCCCTAAAATATTATTTCAAGGATGAAATATTATAAATATTGTTAATCAAAACATCTACATATTTTTTGCGATAAGCAAGATAAAATTACATAGATTAATTAAGATGGTAAAAAATCATCTTGTATAAGCACATGCACTATATAATTTATGCTCATACCATAGCCTCTGAACATTGACATTCATAGCTTTACCATGATAAAATGATAAGGCTTCCATAATGAACACACAATAATTGTGAACATTCTTACAAGTATATGTAATTTCCTTCATTTTTTATTAATAAAATCCAATCTCAAAAATAAGTTACAATGTAATATTTATATAAGTGATACATTCCACCTAATAGAAAAAAATATCAATAATATTATTCATGATTAATATGGTTATAATAGGTAAAATTACAATAAAATATTAAAAAATGGGGTCTTATAATTTAGGACACAACATTCCCATTTCAAGACCATTCAAATCATACAATCATTTCCAATCACTTGGAACCTATGGTGGGACCATCACATAGTTGTATTTATCCTTATTATGTGACTAATTATTGAGTAATTATATTGACCTCTCAATCCATCTTGGAGAGGTTGAAAGGTGGATCCCTAAATAACACTTCTCCATGGGAAACTCACTTAGTTTGGGCCTTCTAGGGGATTCCTAAGGTATTTTTAACTGCATTGACCCTATCAATTATTTAAGTGCCCTTTTTGGCCAATTTCATGATTGCATAAGCTCAAGACCTATTGGCTCTAGTGATCCTCCTTTTGAATTTTGACTTAAACATTTCAAATTCAATCTTAAATTCACCTTGGCTAATGACTATGACATCTATGTTAGATAACAAATTAATGTTGACCTCAATGAATTAGGTCAACATCTTATATCTTTTATTTTCAGGGGGAAATATTGCATCACTCATATCCCTCAAAGATTCCTCCAAGTAATTTATCACGTTTCCAAAAGAGTCTATTATAGGTTTAGGTCTACTAATGGCATGGTCTTTAGCCAAGGGAATTTTCCCTTATTGATCATAATTGCCATTTTATTAAGATTCTTATCTATTTTGATGATTTGTTCCAAGTATGTTTATGTTTTTATAGAACATGTTACCCTTTTCAAAATCTTCCATTACCTCTTCTAATAATTGAAACAACTAAAAGAGATCCCATTTTACCTCATTTATAAACTCAAGTGGTAAGTTTCTCCTCACTTGAGATTTCACAGTTTTAACCTACTCCTTCAACTCCTCTATAATCTTCTATGTGATGTCATGGGAAGATCTCACCATAAAGATAAATTATTTAATTTTTTATTATTCCCCTATTTTCCTCCTCTTTATATTTAAGGAGAACAAGTACTCTTATATTTTTCATATCATAGGGTCCCCTTATTGTGTAAACCTTTGAGTCATTACCCTATTCATCCTAATTTTATCCCTATCAAACTTGAGTTAGATATCAGTGTCACCTTGATATATAATCTTGGTTTTATGAATTTTTAATCTTTAAGGTATTTATCCAATCCCATCCTTGTATAGGCCCAAGGGCTAATAAAGTCATAGCAATAGAGGATGTTGCCATGGAAGTGGGTGGTGGAGACATGAATGAATAAGGCATGGGTGGAAGATGTGTTTGAATGGGGATAAAATATGGAGGTGGGGGAGTAGGAGTAAAATTAGGAATGACAAAGGGAACTACCCATGGTGTCATATGAATCATGATTTCTTTTGGTGTCATATGTATAAAAGGACCAATGAAATAATGAATATTTTCCATCATACTTAGAGAGGATATGGGACTACTAGATGTGAATATTGGGGGACTAGAGACATATGAAGGTGGGGTCATGTGATAGCTTCTACTGATGTAAAAATGGCATATTTAGAAGGATAAGAGGTAATATGAGTAATATGAGATGAAAAGGGTGGAATATAAGTCACAACTATGAAATATGTAATTGTGAATCTTCTATATACATGGGTTTCATGGAAATTATATTTAAACATGGAGCAGGATGAGGTCGAGGGCTAGCCACATTGGTAGTGTCACTTGGAAGAGAGTATATTTCATTGAACCATGTATCTTATATAACATTATTTCACTAAATGTTAATGGATTTAACATAGTAATGGAAATTAAACATAATGGAGAAGAGGCACTTGAAGTTACAAGGATTCCAAGAGCTAAGACACTAGGGGTTTGAGCACTTGAAACTACAAAACTAAAAAATATGGAAATATAAACTATATAAATGTTGTTAGTAGTTGGAAGAGTAATAAAAACATGAGGAATAGAAGTCATGGGGGCCACATGAATTTTAGGTATTTAAATTATGGTATTATGGATTGTGGCATTGAACATTATATAAGTGGGAGTAACAACTAATGAATTGCAACCCATTAGAATAATGGTCATTGATACATTATGGATTACATAACTAGGAGTACCAATAATATCATAGGATGCCAATGAGGATTTGATCTAGGTTGAGATAATAGGTGAGTAAATACCTATGGTATTGACCTAATATAGGTGGGGATAATTGGATCAAGTGACCTAAAAGGTTGGGTTTCTAGGGAACTTTGTTAAGATTTAGATCTACTATATATATGCAGTGATTATTAAAAAATAGGTATACTTGCTTTACTTGTTTCTCTAATTGATGGAGTATTATATGATGGAGGTAGAGGAACCACTAGGGGAATCCCCTCTAAAATTATATCTTTGAGCCTCTTTCTAATACTTAGGGTGTCAACTACTAGTTGGGGTTCACTACATATCCTATAATATTTATTCCCTAGATTATTAGTTATGATGTGCCATTACAACATTAAACATCCTAGTTACTTCAAAATCATTAGATAATTTTAAGTGATAAAAATCATCTTCATGAGCTTCGTGTTGATATGTGATATTCATCCTTGCTCTTAGTTCATTCACATGTATGTGAGTCTTCTCATAGGGGTATTATTAAATGTCATCATGAAATGGTCACTGAAAGATTATCTATGTGTTGACATGGCTTTCACAACTCCAATTTATTTTTACTCATTTTTATCAATGATAATTGTAAAATGGGGGTATGACCTTTATCTCAAACTAGTGTAGTGGCTAGATATTTCATTAGAATATTGGTAATCTATTTATTGATTTGTTAGTTTATTAGGGATATAATAGGCTATTTTAATATGATTCTGTGAATTCCCTCCACTTTTATCTATGTGAAGGATGGATAGTATTAATAATTTTCAATAGACGTGATAGAATCTCTCATCTCCTCAAACATCCTAAGGATATTATTGATATCAAAGTACAATGAAGGGTATAAATGGTTTTAGATATCCTCAATGTGGGACCTAAAGTGGTTATTATATATTTTGGAGTATACCATGTACACATTATAGTTAAAAGGCATCCATAATCGAAAAGAAGAATGCTTGAATGACACAATAGTGTAACATGCATATACAAGAGATGACATCATGTCAAAGTTCCCCTTATGCTAACTTTGGTTTCTTGCTACCTAATATTTAAAATGATAATTCCCTAAGGTTTTAACCTACTTTTTCTCTATTATTATACTAAGGAGGAGGATCCAAATTTTTTCCACATTCCTTACGTCACTTTACTTAAATATCCATTTTAGTAATAACATGTCAACCTTGACTCCCTCCATAAAAGTATTGATCATGTAAGATTCAATGCCCTCCTTATTAAGCCAATGATATATATCCTTTGCCTAATCCTTCAAAGTATCCATAATGTCATGAGTCTTCATCCATTCTATGGAAACATCAATGTTTTATGTATATTAATATATTGTAAGTGATAATATTTATTATAACTAGATCTTGAGATCAATGTTATCTAGTGTTTTCCATTTACTATCTAGATAACGTCATTTCGACAAGCATACAATTTAAATAGGTTATATAAGTGATCACCACAAGAAGATAACTCTGGTTTGTCTACCACTTTTTTGAGTCTTGATTTTTGAATGGCCCATAAATCATCATTTACTTGAAGAATTCATTTTCATATTTGTATCTAATGACGCCTTCCATGAATGTGGTTTCCATTTATTCTTTCACAAGTCTAGAAATCAAATAATATACCAACATGGTAAATAAAATTTATATTAGATAAATTTATGAATTATCTTTGAGAAACACATGCTCTATAGACAAATATTCATTCTCTATATTATCAAGGATATATTAATTTTAATTTTTAGTATAATGGTTATACATTCAACTTAGATGGAACCTTGTAATTTTTTAATACATCTCATAGTAATGATGATGGGAATTCATGGTATTAATACTAAATATTAGTTATTAGTGATGTTTAAATTAGTCACCTATTAATCTACCCTAAGATATTTAATTTAGATTTAAAACCATTTTTCATGATGTGACTTATCCAAGTGTCAATATCAGACTTACATGATTTTCAAACTAGCCTACTAAACACTTAGAATGTGTTGGGAATGCATCCATACTTACATTTCCTAGAACTATAGATCTCTTGGAGTTTTCCAAGTGTTAATTTCCTTATCGAGGAGGATCCTAAGGGTGGAGATGATAATTTTGGAATACATGTATGGATATTTAGGTGTATAGACCTACATGTGTATGGTAGGGACACATGACATGAACTAATTGGTTGAGACCTCCCACATTGTACCTTTTTATAACATATCAAAAGGTATACAAGTGCCTTATGGTTCATTTTGATCAGCTAATAATAAAAAAGTTGTAATGTTCTTTGTGTGTTATAAGACTATGAGAGTAAAAGAATGACATATGGATGGTGTTGATTCATTGATATTTATTGATATGTACCTTCCTAATACTTATTCAAGTGATACCAAATTCCACATGGACCCCTCTAACAAGTTTGAAGGTTCCCATGATTATACAATTCTCTATTGAAAAGTGTAGGCCTTTTGGAATAAAAACATAAAATATGGCCTTCTCTAAATGACCAAATGTTCCTACATCGTATAACTTTATTTCTACCCTAAGAGTTATCTACATCATTATTATATTAAATTATGGTTTGAATAGTAGTATGTAGTGATTGGGAGAGGAGCCCTGAGCTATACAATTTTATGACATCCATGAGACTTGGAGGGAGTATAAAATTTTAAGTCAGTTAAATCATTTTGAAAAATTAAAGGTATGTTTAGATATCACAAATAAGTCAAATGAGTCAATTTGTGAAACTCCAAGAGTATGAATTTTAGGCCTCCATGATTGTGGGACCTACCATGTCATCAAATTTTTGGAAGGAAAATTTAATACCCCAAACAAATTAAATATAAACCTTAAAAAAGTGATAAAAGGGACTAACTTTTAATATGATAATAAACCCACTAAACATAGATGCATGCACTAATCGATTATGAATTCAAAATATTTTATGAAAATATGAAAATTTAGGCTTGAATTAACATTGATCATTAGGGGCAGGCATGATCTTAAAATATTAATATATAGATCCTAAGGCTTGAATTTTAAGTTTCTCACAAACATCTTGGGCTAAAATTTCTTGTTTTATTCCAAAAAAGGGATGTGTTGGTTTAAAAAAGTAGGTTTGGTTTGTAAAAAATAATCATAAAGGCATTCATTAATGATATCATGTACAAATGCATATAAGTGTAACAAAATTTTGAAAAACATCAATTTTAAGCATTTGGTATCAATTTGATTTATCAATTTATAAATTTATCACTTTATTTATTTTTATCTTATTTGATTTGGGGCTACTTTTATTTGTTGCTTATTTTATTTACCACTTGTTTGATTTGATACTATAATTATTTAATGTAAAAATGGTTTTAATTATGAAACTTTAGTTGGTGTTAAATTAATTTAATATCAATATGGAATTAAAGTCAAAGTAAAACATTTAAGGGATAATTTGTGTGAGTTGAAGCTAAATTCAAAAAGTTTAAATTACAAAATTCATGTCAATGTCACATAGTTAGTGTCAAGTTAATTTGACATAAAATTGATTCAATATTAATTTTATTTTACATCAAAATTGAGTTATAGATATTTTGAGATTGTAAATTGACTTTTTTTACTCTATCACTTGATGGATTAGGCTCAATGGGATATGTTTAGTGTACTAAATTATCTAAAAAATACTATTTGCCAAAAAATGGTTCAATAATATCATAAGTACCTTAAAATGAAATATTCGTTAAACTTTGGTGTTTTAAATGAATCAAAAGAGCAAAGGTTCTTGATTCAGATTGACTAATAAAAATTAATTCTTAAAATTAAATCATATTAATCATTTTTGGATTAATTTATTTTCATACTAATGGTCACATTATAATATATTTTCACTTCTAAAAAGTCCCTATATGTAAAACCTGTCAAAATGAAAAAATAAAATCTATCAAAATGGGTAATGAGATGGAGGTCTTAGTTAAGCGAATTTTTAAAGTTCATTTAATTATTTAATTCTTAATTAATTATTTTCCACAAAGGTCACAAAAATAAATATTAAATTCATAATAATAAAAGTGTGAATGTCAGAATAATAAATGTATGCAATCTCAAGTTAAGGTTGGTTTAGTCTTAAGTTTGGTTAGGTCAAATATGTTTTCCCAAATACCTTGTGTATGAAATTTTAATAAAATACATTATTTTATTTAGGAAAGGTTTCATCTTTTCTCCTATTCCTAGGGGAGGGCTTATTGCAACTTTGTGTACTATTGGTTATTTTATATAATATTTAAATACAATAAAGAAAGTCTACAAAATAATTTTTTACCTATTGGGTTTTAGTGTTCATAGTGTGTGGAATCATGTAATTTTATTCAAGGAATTAATCCATTAAAATTATATATGTTATTTATTTAATGTAAAAATATGAACTTCACAAAATTTATATTAAAAATTTAGGTGAATGTTATTTGTACCAAATGCATGCATTAATATTTGATAAGGTACATTATGGTCCCATTATAGACACCCAATTTTTACCACTTTTGTGTCTAAATGGTTGTAAAAACAACTTCTTGAAAATAATACAAATTAGGACTAAAAACCATTCAAATGCTCTGATTCATCTGTACACACCATGTGTAATTTCTTATTCACATCAATATGTTCCTAAATAAGGAATTATCCTATATGCAATCATCACCTTATTCCAATTCTTCTCCAATCAAGTTGTCACCTAGAAACTGACTTTTTTTTACCACTTCTATAAGACAACCTTGTTAAAATTTAGAAATGGAAGTTAACCTGATAAAAGGTGCTTAATTGGTTAAACCCTTTTGAATGCATAGTAAAAATGTCCATGCCTAATTATTGAATTTATTTTTTTATAAATTCATAATATATGGATTGATCACATCACCATGACATCACAATAAAAATATAAAAGGATGATATCATGCATGACATCACCCTAAAAGTTGTCAAACACTCCAATTACAAATATCACACAAATCTCTAGATTTGTAATCCATGCTTATTATTTGTAAAAATTAATTCCTTGAGCCTCTAAAATTGAATGGATTTATGGACACACATCTTTATCTCAATATGGGTGGTCACAAATCAATTCCCTCATTTTTTAAAGTCTATAAATACAAGGGTCCTCACTCATTCCTTTAAGCTCTTTTTGTGTAAACTTATTATGCAAAATTATCTATACAAAGATATTTTTGTTTAAACATATTATATAGAATTATATTTAAAAATATTTAATTATGCAAAATTAGTGTGTATAAATTGATATATAAAAGCTTCATTTATTCATCCAATTAAACCAAAATTTAAATAACCTAATCCACTGGTGAAGTAGGATATGATGGATGTTCATGCTAGAACTCATTTACAAAGACTGAGATCACCAAATCTATGGAAAAACATGCTTCTTGACCAATTTTGAGATAAAATAACTACTTGGAAGGTATAACATCATCTTGCTTTCGTAAGTAGTTATTTTAATTCATTGGCACTACTCCTTGAGGGAGTAGGCTTAATAAATTGGTTCTTGATGCTTATTTTAGATATTTATTGACTAAAACATAATGTAACCTTGTTCTTTTAATCCTATTCTACATTCCACCTCCTACAAGCATTGATTGGGAATGACAAAATCACACTTTGTTGAATTGAATCCATGGAAACATATTAGGTGCAAAATATCAAGGTGACCAAGACCGCATTCATACAGAAGAAGAACAATCTCCTAAAGAAACCTTTTTAGAGGTGTTATGAGACAATCAAATTCTAAACTCAAACTCTTTTAGTGAAACCTTGTTTGAGGTGTTAGAAGACAATCAAATTCAAAAGTCAATATTCATTAGTGAAACCTTCTCGAAGGTTATATGGGATAATTGAGAAAAAATTATTGGTAAAAAACTCTTTAAGGAGACAATAATTGAACACAATATTTATCAATTAATTAAAAATATATAACATGATTATATTTCAATAGATCTCAAGTCTAAATAGCAAAACAATATGATGGTCTTATCAAGAGCATGTCTAAAAGTCTTCAGACCTGCCACAACCAAAATTATGTTAAATTTAGAATTATCAACATTATGTGATTGAAATTGTCAATATTCATTTGTTACCCAATAATTATACATTACATTATGAACCAATATTCCATTACCAACTCAGACCATTTATCTTATTCTTATCATTATTTACCCCTATTAGTTGCACTTTCCTTTGCAGAGGTTATGAATAAATATTATCTTGAAGGTTGGAGGAAATAAAATCAATGACCAACTAAGATCATGACATCATTATTTTAATCCACATCAACAATAGGTTCTTGACAAAGCATCTATTCATTATAGGTGTGGGATAATAACTTCAATGATTAACTCTTCTAGTTATATCATATGTTGATTAGGATGTGCATCTCCATATTAGTAGGAAAAATAGAACCTTTTACCTCAAATTTTATAGTTTTCATTTGTCTCACTTTAAAATCCTTTTATAACTTATCATACATTTGAATTAAATCAATGTTGGGAGAATAAAATAGATAAGTAAAGTTGTGTAGGACATTCCTTGAATATTCATTTGTTATGTATTCAATTGTTGGCGATATGTATTTTGACCTATCCTTCATGACATATAAAAGGATAGAAGATGAAAATTCTACTCTTTGGTTCTAAATTATGATAATAATATTTACCAAGTATTGTAAATGACTATAAATATGTATACTTGTATGAAGAAGATAGAAAACTTTTATTAAGATCAATATAGACTATTTTGGTTATGGTTACCTTTTATATTTCTTATTTTTTTCCTTGTGTACGTAATCATATTTAATTCATGGTTTAATCCTATCTAAGTTATTATGTATTCTCTATGAATGAATATTTAAATACTAGTTAATCATAATTCCTATCAAATGCACTAAAATACATCTCTAATATGTTTTTTTCTTCCTTGTTAAATATGAATTGTCTGCACTATATTTTGCAATACTTATTTATCCTCATCTTTAGCATGTTCTATTGTATCAATAACATCTACTAAAAATGGTGTAATGAGTATGGAATCACTCCTTCTGGAAGAAACTATGCTAAGATGGTTATTAGGATAGCATGACATTGAAACATGTTTAGACCAAAATGTATGGAATTTTATAGAAGATGAATCTAAAAGGATAGGTCTTACTACAAGCGAAGTTATTTAAGAGACTATCTATGAATAATAATATGAAATTTTATGGTATGAATTACCTAAATTACTAACTAAATAACTGACAAGATTGGAATACTATTGCTTCAATTCTAGAAAAAAAGAAATAATTACCTAGACTAAATAAAATATAGACCAATTATTGAAACTAGAAACCAATTAGATGAGATCCATAGACTACTAGGTTGATACCACCATAGATAGATACATCACCAAATCTTTAATACAAGGGTATATTTTGTTTGAGTCTTCATAAGACTATTTTGTCTGAGGGATTAGAGGGAAATTTTTTCAGTGACTACCTCTCCTAATAAAGATGTTGGTTTTGGATTGTTACTCCAACTAATATGGAGTAGTATCTTTGGGTGTATGGGGGTATGTGAAAATGATGGTGAATGATGGATAGATGATTAATTAAATATTAAACCTAAATACAAAATGGAGATGTGAGGGAAGAAGAGTCATAATAAAAATCTAGATTCAAAAAGAGATCTATGATAATAGAACAAATGGAATAAATAAAAGGCTACCCAAGTAGTTGTGAGTAAAGGTAAAAGTAGTAGTATATTAGCTGATGAATGAGTGTGAATATGTGATAAATGAGAGTATAAATTAATAATTAATAAATAGGATGATGAATTTTTATAGATAGAGTGAGAAGATGAAGATGAGACATGTGACGAGGAAGGCGATAATAGTTTAGAAGTATAATAGATAGATGGTAGATTTAGTGCACAACTACAAGAAAGGGTATTATCAAAAGAAAAAAAATTATGCAAATAAATAGAACATAGTTGAAAGTTAAATTTAGGTTCAAGAATAGAAGAATAGTAAGTTTTAAGAGAGAACCATTCACTAGAAGAGCACACTTCCCCATAGCCCAATCTTTTATATTCTAGTAGAAGCTTTCTCTTAGGTAGACAAGAAAGTGATAATTGGTAAGGACAATTTTTAGAACATGTGACCCACTGGGGTACTAAAATTCATACCAAATATATTTTAAAGGATTTAAAGGCCATAAAATTATTTTAAACTAAAAAAAAAAAGAAGGAAGTACAAATAAACAAAGTGTGTAGATAGTTCTCTTAGTGTGTAGAGTAGTACACAAGTAGAATCACTCAAAACACAACCCCCAATAATAATATTTTCCTAAAAGACTCCATCTATACTATTCAACATGATGACTCATCTAAGAGGATTCATAAATCTAACCAACTATGATGGTTCCATACATCCTGAATAGTACCTAATAACTTGTAAAATGACATGGAAAGATAAGGGTATCATTGATGAAGCTATTCAAAAGTGTGAATTAGTAGGGGCACTAGCTAGACAGACCACTAGAGTTAATATACCAAAGATACCATAATTACTAAAGTCTAAAAGATGTTAAGGACTGGCTCATCATAGAATTCAAAATCAAGAAATGTATCAATCATATTATATAGGACCTGAAGGAGATATGACAAAAATTAGGAGAATCGATGTATAATTATGACCATAGATTCTCTGATGTGATGAATAAGGTATAATTTTATTTGATATATAAATATAAAGCTTCATGGATTATTTAAGGATTATGCTCTAGGATCAAGTTTTACATTACATAAACTTAATATTCTATGAAATTAGATGCCACAATTGCTTCCCTATGTATAGAATAGATTGAATATTAAGGAGAAGATCCTATTACCAATTCTAAGATTGAAAATACACTATAGGATTTTATGAAAAAAATGGAGCAATATCATGTGGTAGATAATCTTAAATTAAATCTATGGTGTATGAAGTGAGGTAAAAAAGGACATTAGAGAAATGATTGTCCTAAAGTCAAGATATAATTTTGTGAACTCTGTTAAGTAGTTGGGCACACCATCATGAATTGCCACTTTTTGCAATAATATATCAAGAATCCATAAAATTTATATTACAATTTCTGCAAGTTGTTTAATCATGATTAAAATAAGCTATTAGGATTTAAAAAATATTAAATAAGGCATCACTAAAAATGTATTCACCATCACTGCACAATAAATGTCCTCAACAGAGCTGATGATACCAGGCCCAAAGGTAGATAAAGGTTGTGTGACCCAGACATGTCAATAATGGATTTTAAGCTCACCATAGTATCAGGCTCAAAGTTTGGCTAGATGGACCCTTTCTTTTCTAAGTTAGACATCTTTTTCCCCTTAATACTAGTATGTAACACCCTAGATCTCACCCATAACATAGTAGCAACATAAAAGTTGGACCCCACCAGCTATGTAATACCAATTTAGAATTGGAGATAAAAATTAGTAGCACCAACATTGGAACATTTTTCAGCTATAAGGAGTGTATCAAGGTGGACATCAGTCTAATAGAGGAGGAGCTTGAGGTGGATGAAAAATATGATACTAGGGGGTATAGGCAATAATTACCAATGGAATCCCTTTTAATTTTATCTATGTGGAGAATATAATCACATCTAATGAAATTTCCTAATGAATCCACAAAGGTAGTTATACTATGTATACTATAGAATCTCTGATTAGCATGACATAGAAGATTGTCCCCTCTTGGAGAAGCAATGAAAGGATAATTTTGTTTGGAATGTGAATATGGTGAGTGTACAACCTAAATAAAATGATTTTTTGAATGTGGTTACATGACAAAAACATGTAGACCAAGGTTTACCTCCACTTGAAATACCATAGGATCAATGGATCCAAAAAGCTAAACATGATAAGTACCCAGATCTAGCTATAGAAAAAGGCCTTGTGTATAAAGCTATATAGATGTTGAAAATTATCCAAAATTAAGACACCACTAAAAGATATTATGTAACAATAGATGCATAAAAGTATGGTTAGATCATACGCACTATGCATTAGGATCGAGTTGTCATTGTACTCATAGATCTTCTAAAACTTTTAAGTACACTACATAATGAAGATATCTCATAGACTATCATAAAACTAATACATAATCTATTGGAGTGTGTGTATCATGGGAAAGAGAAGATGGAAAAGTTGGTCTAGGATGTCAAAATGAAGAAATCCTAGGATGTTGATACTTGTATCAACATTGAAGTTGTTGGTTACAAGATTTTAAATGTTTTTTTTTAATTTCAAGAACACAGTCAAAATGATTCCTAGATCTACTTGACTAATTTTGGAAACCATTATAGGTGACTAATTTTATGGGTATACGATTGTCATATGACTATCAACATAGTGAATAACCACTTAGAGTCATACCAATATGATAAAGTGGTTATCATTACTTTCAATAGATCACATAATCCCTACATCATTCTAGCTAAACTAAACTCCCCTTATGTTGCATAAGAAACCAGTTAGATGAAGGTGAATTCTGAGGAAAAACCAGAAGATTTGTGCTCAAATAAATGAAAATTTATATACCACCATACTAAAACTTAGGTATAATCACTTCTCACTCAACAACTAAAGACATCAAAATAATGGAGGCCCAAACTAGTAGTTATGCAGCTAGTAGTAAACTAGTTTATCATCCAAGAGTGTGTGTCTATGTCTGCAAAATATCTTACTAGATCAGAATTTGATTTCCTTTATCAAGATGATGATCACATGTAGGAATACATAGATCTGATAAGGAAGGCACTTTTACATGGGAAACATCTTCATAAATCAGTGTTGACTCTAATACCCACCTCGTCAACTAGGCTCAAGGTGATCATGAACTCTAATCGATGCAAATGGTCTTTATGCATGAGTAATAACTTACTATATACTATGTAATGGAGGACATCAATTAATTCATTTTTCACTTTAAATTTCATATACCAACCATCAGTCAATGATTTATCACTCTAAATTATGCACTAAAAGGAGTTGCTACAACATGGGCAACTCATCAAGACAACCAACTTGAATGGGATGACACCTACAAACTCATGGTCAATAGGTTATAGATTCCATAATTTATATACACTAATTGGCCATTATTTTAGGAAGGTGAGTTCCCTAAAACTCATATACATAAATGTGTTAAATTAGGGAATGAGGAATGTGTGGTACCAAAGTACTAGGTTCATAGTTTCCACTATACACTTGCTCCATTACCAATAACATGGTACATTCACCAAGATCACATAAAGGAGACCAAGAATTAGGCATAAGTTCAAAGTGATTTTATAAAAACATTTTTTTCAAAGACAAAAATCCTTTGGTTCATAATGTATTGTAAAAACTCAAATATTTCTTATTCCATGGATGCATAAAAGACTTAAGAACCAAAATCAAATCCATTATGTAGTAGAAGGTAGCCTATGATCTTAATGAAACATTAAAAAGATAAAAAAGTTAATAAGAATGAATAAAAATATCTAAAATATCCATGTAACTACATATAAGATAAGGTATAACACATTTAGGATTTAGATTTTGATGGTGATATGGATTTGAATGATTTATTTGAGCCTAAACGATGGTGTAAAACTGACTGAAGAAGATAAACTATGCATTATCTAAATTCCCAAATAATAAGGAAAAAAAGTTTATATGAATACATTGATGAATAAAAATAAAAATTTTGTCAACAACCTCTCAAAAATCATGTCACAAACAATAGGATAGAGGAGGTCCTAAAATTGGAAAACATTAGTGATTATTGGATGGAAGTTGAAATCTTTGAAGTTCTACAACTTTTGAGGGATTATCAAGATATTTTCCCCACAAAATTATTAAATTTATGATGTGTTCAACAATATATTTTATATATGTATATTGATCCAAAGGAGTGTGCATGACCTGTAAAGAAGAGACCATAGAAGCTCAATCTAAATATGAAGCTGAAAGTAAAGGCTGAACTGGATAGAATGCAATATTTAGGAATCATCTATCTGATATTAAAGGTAGATTAGGTGATCCCTATGGTATTCTACCCAAATAAAATAGGATAATATCAAATATGTGGGTATTAATACATTTTTAATGATGCCTATGTCAATGATCCATTCCCAATTCCATTCATAGATAAAGTTTTGGAATCTATCGTAGGACATGAAGTTTATTCTCTCATGGATTGTTTCAATGGATATCATCATATATCAATTATAGAATAAGATAGGGCCAAGACATAATTTGTAATGGAATGGGTTAATTTTTCATATAACTTCATTTCTTTTGTCCTTAATAATGCACCTATGGTGGTTTCTCATGTAGTGGTTATGACATTCAAGGATTTCATTCATGACTTCTTGGAAGTTTAACTTGATGATTAGTAATTATTTTCCTTGTTCAAAGAACATTTGTGTAAGTTACATCTAATCTTAGAATGACTTTGAGATTTATGTATTACTTTTAATCTAAAATAATTTTTATTTTTTACACCCTTTGGTGTTTTACTTGGACATGTCATATATAACAAAGGTATTCTCATACACTAGGTAAAAATCATAGTAATCCTGAGTATGCCTCCACCTATCAGATCCACAAAAGTGCACTCTTTCCTAGAGCATACAAGCTACTATCACAATTTTATCAAGGGATACATATCTATTTCATCTCTATTAGAATATTTACTACACAAGAATGTGAAGTTTGTATGGACTTTAGAATGCCAAGTAACCTTCATCAAGATAAAGAAAATATTAGTCATTGCTCCCATACTTATTTTTCCAAACTAGAGTAAGCCTTTTCATGTACATGTGGATGCTTTAGATATCATAGTTGTCACTATGCTATCATATCCAAGAGATAGTATCCTCAACCATCGTATTCATTTTTGTAGCTAGAGACTATCTAATATAGGGAGAAATTATACAACTACAAAATAAGAAACATTGGTCATTGTGTTCACACTACAAAAATTATGGTACTATATACTTGTGACACCATTCAAAGTCTTCAATGATACTCAAGCCCTATGATACCTTGTAAATAAGATGATGTTATGAGGACATATCTATTAGTGGTTGATGTTATTTCAGGAGTTTTAATTCTACATTAATGTAAATCTAGGAAAAGAGAATGTTAGACAAGACCACCTCAATCATAGTCCTAATGGTGAACAGACAAAAGAATTACAAGGAGACTCTCTTGATTCTAACCTCTTTTGTGTCTTTGTGATTCATAAGAATTTATAAGCCATATATAACTTCCTTGAATAAGGATTATTGCATGTGCACTATAAATAGTGCAATAAAAAGTAGTTTGTGACTAGAGCCTTGCTATATACCATCATTAATTGGATTTTGTATCACTTGGGGAAGGATGAAGTCCTACATAGGGTTTCTTTGGAACATGAACGACCTCAAATCTTAGATAAAGCTCATCAAGGAGTTTTAGGATGAAATTTTTAAAGAGAAGCTATGGTGAGAAAGCTACTATAAAGTAGAGTATGGTGGTCAAATCTATTTTAGGATGCATACAGAGTTGTGTAACACTATGATGTTTACCATCTCATGGGTAAACTACTACATAAATATGAAATGCATTTGCAATATTTGTTAGATAATCAACCTTTTTAACAATGGGGAATTGAATTTTTTAGATACATCAATCCACCAAACAATTGTATCAAAGTAAGGTACATCATTACTATGATGGACTATTTTACTGAGTGGGTCAAAGATACTACAACTCCTAGTTGTAGTGTGAAATATGCAGTGAAGTTTCTATATTAAAATATCATTACAAGGTTTGGATTCCATATAAAACTAGTTAGTGATAAAATAACATAGTTTCTAAACAATACCATCAAGTCTTTGACTGAAGAATGTATGATCTCTCCTCATAAAAGAATTGGGTATCATCCACATGCCAATGGCCAAATTGAAGCATCCAATAAAGTACTAGGTAAAATGCTTACAAATATCTTCAAATTCAAGTGGGATGATTGGGAAGATCACTTTCTTATGATTTTGTGGGTATATCACACACATTACAAAATGGTTATAGGATTTACACCATTTTAGTTATTGTATCATCTTAAAGTAGTCATGTTGATGGAATACTTAGTACCCAGCTTACACATTACCATGGTCATGTAACTCAGAGATCATGAGTCTCTCACTAATTAGATCCTTTAACTAAATCAAATGGATTAATTCAAATGCAGATCAACCTAGAAATATGAAGTGTACAAGTGGATCCAAAAAGCATGTCATGATAGGAACTCATGCCAAAAAGAATTTCACAAAGATCAACCAGTATTATTATATGAAAATAATTTTAGAGCATTCATGAGTAAGATATAGATATGATGGAAAGGACCATACATTATACATGACCTAGTAAAGTAAAGAACTATGGTTTTAATAGATCTTCAAGGAAACATGTTACTAGGGCTAGTAAATGGTTGCAGTCTTAATCCCTATCACCAATAGTTGATTAATCTCATTCTATAATCTGAGTGGGTGTTAAGTAGAATCAATTGGATTAAAAGTTCCATATTTTTGCATGTTTTTCATGTGTTTATTTTCTATTTATATTTATTTATATATGATCTCAACAAAAATAATTGAGAATCAAATAACCAAGCATAACATGCACCATCTGTGCCTAGGAGGATCCATGTGTGTTATCGAGAAATTCAAAGAGAAGCGAGTGAAAAATATTAAGTCTAGAAAAGGTACAAAAACATGTAATAAATAAGATATCCTTTAGATAATGATCATCCACCAGAAATAAATGCATGATCTAAGGGTTGATTAATACAATCTTCAACAAATCATTGGCTTATCAACATCAACTACTCGTACCTCCTGTATGGATACCAAAGAGAATAAGGATGTAACTCCACACATGAACCAATGACTAACTACTTTAATGGATAGATAGGATATATATTTTCCACATCCTCCATTGCATTCAAGATGACTAGAAAACTAAGCATGGATAATATGTGGAATCCAAAAAGTGCCAAATCTATAAAAGTTATGTTCAAATGCCAAGTTGGAGTTTCATCCTTATGCATATTTATCCAAGCTACAACTATCAAGATCTAAGTTTTTTTATTCCATAGATCACATAGCTTATTCTAACTTCATCCAGTCATATAGGTATGGATACCTTATAGCTAATCAAGGCTCTCACTGATACACAAAAATAAGCCATGGGTGTTGACATGGTGCTTAGGCAAACTAAGTATAGTGATAAAGAGCTATTTAACTACCTCCTCTAAATTGACCAAAATATATTTCACCTTAATCTTATTGATAATGCATAACTAATCACCCATATAGCTTTCCACTGATTCTAAAATAGAGACATTGAGCACCTACTAAGATTACCTGCATTTGACAACCTAAGAGAGATCATTCAAGTATTAATTGGGTAATGCAATGAGGGTATAATATATTTGGGTCCAGATAAGATTATGGTAATCAACACACAAGCCATGGCCCAATATTTGGACATGCCTACATGGGGAGATTATTTGCTCCCATATAAGATTAAAATGCCTCTTATTCTACAAAAATTCTGGGATCTATATGTACAGGGTAACTGAGGGATCCCCATTGATGAAATCCCAAATGAGCTAGTGTGCATCCTCATGGAATGTATCACTAGAAGATATTGGTAGATGACTAAGTCTGCCAAAAAAATACCCAAGGGTATTATGGACATATCCACTAAAATGAATAACTTAATTAGATAGAGTAATTTATCCAAGATTTACTCATAAAAATTGAGGAGTGGTGCACCACTCCAAAGCATACATTATAATATCACTTATCTTCCTACTCTATTTCACATAACAAACATCACTAGAGGGAGAAGTACATCCACATATAGAATATTAGTTGCTGTAGTAGTTCTAGAATCTCATCTAGATGTAGGAGTGTAGAACCCTTACACATGAGGAAAAATTCAAAGCTTGGTGGGAGGAGTGCTTGGACCTAATCACAACCCATCCTTGAGTTCCCCCTAAGGTTATACAATACTTAGGGAATCACACCACTATCACCCTATTATCTAAAGGCATTTTCATCACCATCTATGAGCTACTATGGTTACCATTCTAAGTGATTCCCTTCTTCATGAAAATAGATATGGCATAATCCCAAGTGGCCCAACAAAAATCCTTCACATCTAGGCATACAAATACATTGCAATCCAAACCCTCTAGTGTAGATGTTCCTACCATAAAATAACTAGAGAAAACAACTAGCTCATAGCCATAAAAGGGAAATCACAAAGCAAACCCTCATTTGGCATCCCCTACTCTAAAGAAAATGGCATACAACACCATTACTAGGAAGGATGATCCAAAGGTACCATAGATAGTGAGATCTTGTGACCTCATGTAGATGGTTATAGATGATCAATAAGTCTACCAAGTCATGATGGTAGATATGGATGGGGAATACTATGAGAAGGAAGAGGAAAAATAATTTTTCTTTTATAAGGTAGTGTACATTCTTAAGGTATGAAATCAAGTTCCCCTAGATCTATGAGTAGACCTCCCATCTTATCCACCTTCCATCATCATCGACATAGTTTGAGAATAAATGGAATAACTCTAGTGAAAAATGAACTTCTTCCAACCATAACCTTCATCAATATTCATAGTTGAGGACATCTTTGCACCTCTCTTAGAGATCCCACCTAAACAACTTATGTGTATGCCCTGGACATAGTGGGAGGCAAGGGTATCCCTACCTTGGAAGAGTGCACATTTGGATGACTAGCAACTACATAGAAAGCACAACTTTTCCATGCATCTATTACACCATTACCTAGATGTATATTGGTCATGATTAGAAGGAGGAAGGCACATGTTTTAAAATTGGAGGTGTGCCTAGCTAGTTCACCATAATCACTATATGCTCAATATGTTAAAGATCTTATGATAGAGTAGCCAACATAAGAAGAGAAATAGGCTACTAGGGAAGAATAAGCTCATGCAATTTAATAATAACTAGGGAAAGAGGATCAAAATAGAAAGAAAGAAGAAGCATAAAAATAATAAGACATGAAATAAGTTGAAGTAGTTGAGGCCACACTAAAGGCCAAGGAGATGGCCAAACAAGCACAAGAAGTAGATACCATAGCCAAGAATGTAAAAAAGGAGAGAGATAAGGAAAAGGAATAATAAGAAGGAAAAGGAAGAAGAAAAGAGAAAATATAATGTAGTAGTCTAGGTGCATCGATAGGTAGAGAAAGATGCTATGAAGAAAAAGGAGGAAGATGAAGCCCTATGGAAATAGAAAGTGAAGGCACAAGCTCAATAATAAACGCAATCATAGGCAAAAGTTACACATGAGAAAGCCAAGGATATGACCCTAGTAGAAGAAAAGGAGAAGAAAGAAGAGGAGTAAAAGAATAAGGAAGAAGAAGAGAAAAATAAAGAAGAAGAGGAAGTAAAAAAGAAGAAATAGGAAGATGATGAGAAAGTGAAGAGTGGGGAAGAAGAGAAGAAGAAATAGGAGGAAGTGGAAGCGAAATGAAAACATGTTGAACATGTTGTGTAGCAGTGTAAGTTGGAAATAGAGGCCTTAACATAGTAATGAACACTATAAATCATGTAGTTAAGATTGTACTTACCACAACTACCACTCATAGGTGTCTGGCTCTAGGATGTTCCCATAGTTGGTGCTTGGTGCACTACTTTCTTGATCCTTCTAGCCATCATGCCATGCCTATATCCTACCACATTTGTAAGCACCTTGGACACTCTTCTAGTTAGGTAGAAGGAATCATTAGACATTTCTAGGTTACCTTTAAAGAAATAACTAGAGGGCTCCATAGATTTATAGGTGTCCTTTGTGCAAAAGTTTACCTCCTTAGATAAAGAATGGGATCAATCAAAGGTAGAGAACATGGAGCTAAATTTTCACCTTCATGAAGTGGCCAAGATGATTGAGGACACTTTCCTAGAGTTGGTGACTCAAGTAATCAAGGACTAAGTGGTGTCAAACTAGTGTAGGCTTAGGACCTTAGTCATTGAGGTCACAAAATATTGGTGCACAACCCAATAAATTTGTGTAATGGGTACACTAGGATAGAGCATGAATATGGAGGCATTATACTTGATAATCTTTCTAGAGGAGTATCAAACTATGATTGACATTGAAATCCTTCAAGCTTATCAAATCAGACAAAGTCTCCTAGATTAGAAGTAGGACCTCAATGACTTTATTATTAGATTCAACATAGACTTCACTACCAAAACATCCACCAAGGAAACCATGAAAATCCAAACCACATTGATGGATGAGAATGACCATTATCTCTAGGAATCATTCACCACCAGGGGCAATATACATGACAGACTTATCGACTAGCAACATGAACTACAATGCACTTAATTTATAGGTCTCTAAGTTGATTGAAACATAGAAAAGTTAGAAAACTTGAGTGCAAAAATATAGAAGAGGGTCATTACTATAAAGGTATTGATAATCATCATCAATTATTCAAACTTGAAAAAACTCATCGAATATCATGCACTGATGCACATTATATTATGTATGGTTTAGGAGGTGATGATCGATTGACATTCTTACAAAAGTGACCTAGCTCCCTTGTATATCAAGATGGCCTATATTCTCAATGTTATATTTTATAAGCTACCCTACAAGATCCAAAAATAAATTATGTAGTGCATGATTGCTTATTTAAAGGCCAAGGATCATAATAGTCAGTCATCTTCAACTACCATGCCACCTCCTTCCAGTTAAGTACTATGCAAGGTGAAAGTTTTGAAAAAATTTCAACAATTTTTATATTGGGAATGACTAGTGAGACATATAGGGCCTAGATTGTTGAAAACCCATAAAGGGTAGTAACTTGGTTATGCCAACCTATTGAAAACACAAAAGGGAAGTAGGTTGGTATGGTACATAGTTAAAAACTTAAAAGGGTGTCTAAGTAGTACACAAGAAGTAAAAATTGGGAATGACACCTTGAATGATTTATAAAACTCTTACTATTCTAACCATTTCTTTAGATTCTAATCAAAATGCACCATCAAATGATCTTGTGATGTTATCTTGGGATGAGACAACATTTTAGCTTAGGGAAAGTGTTGAGAGAAGAAAGTAGGTAAGTAAAGCTATGTAGGATATTCCTTGAATATTCATGCATTATGTGTTTAGTTGTTAACTACATGTATTTTGTCTTATCCTTCATGACTTGTAAAAGGTTTTATTTGAATAGTCTCCTCTTTTGGTTATAAAGTATGAGAAGAATGTGAACATCTAAGGACTGTAAACAATTATAAATATGTATACTTGTACGAAGAAGATAGAGAGATTTTTTTGAAATTAATATAGACTATTTTGGTTATGGTTACCTATTATATTTATTATTTTGTTCTTTTTGTGTGAAATCATGTTTCATGTATGGTTTAATCCTATTTATTTTATTCCATATGCTCTGTGAATGATTACTAAAATACTGGTTAGTCCTAATTTTTATCAAATGCACTAAAATACATATATGCTATGTTTCTATCTTCTTGTTAAATATGAATTATTTTCACTATTATGTGCACTTGAATAAGACTTAGTTATCATCATCCTTAGAATGTTTTTTTGTATCAGTAACATCTGCTAACAATCAACTTGAGGTCCTTCTGGATTATGTAGGCAGTGCTCAATTTTTATTGAGGTCATCTCAGTCAACCATTTACCATGCTCTTATAATTTTATGAGAAACTTAAACCAAAATTCTCACCATTTTATGAGCCCATTGTGTGAATTTTATATTTAAACAAAATACATTCTTATATTATTAGATTTTCTTATGCTCTTGCCATTTTTTAAGCTTTTTCTCTTACTTAACATTAGATTAGTATGCACTCTAAATTCCTAATTTAGTTCATTTGTACCTACTATCCTCTTGCCTTTTATTATGTGTTGGTAATTTTATAGTCCTAGATTTATACAATTGCTAACCTTATATCTTAAATTCATGGTCCATCATTGATACTATGGTCATGGTTAATGTCATGAGTTGAAAGGGGTGTCTAGTAAGTCCATTATTTCATTATGTTTTAAACTTCCCTTATTAGTCTCAATAGGTCTTTGTGACTCTTTTCAAGCCTAAATTCAATATGAATGTGAGGGTGAAATATGCCTTGACAACATTTGATCACTTAGGAGGGTATTTAACATCAAAATGATTTAGTGATGAAGATAATTTGAGGGGATAACCTGGTAAATGCCAAAAGACACATTGGTCCTACATAATATTTAGAGGAATGCCCATTATTAAGCCTTTAAAAAACATTATGGGAACTATAATAAGGTCTAATTAAGGTTTAAGTGATCATATAGGTAGTCTATATACATTAGCATGATGATCTAATTGATCTAACTCCCTTTAAGGCATATACTTGTGCATGGTCAATGGTTTTCATCATAATGATATGCTATTTGGCCTTGAGAGACCACTAAACCACCCCATATGCCTCTATTGGACCTCATTAGCTTCACCAAGATACCACAGAATTATTTCATGCCTAAATTAGACACACTAACACTTATTCAATGCCAATTTCCCCTAAAAGGTCCCACACATGCTAAATTGTGACCTTTCAACTTATTCAATTCATATTGCCAAGTCAAAATGTTATTTTTCCACCTATTTTCCCTCCAAAATAGTAGCTAACTAAATTTTAGGTCTTAAACAAGATGATGTGTAGGTGAAATGGTAGTTTTTAGATATATCCTCAATAGTAATAATCCATACTATATAACATAGCTCAATCAGAGGCATGGTTATACAGAGGGAATTTAGAGATATCTAATGGTGAGAGGAATAATGTATTTTATTATCTTAGGATATCAAAACCATTTCTTCTCTACTTTAAGTTCACTTATAGGTTCAGAGGACCCCTCAAGTTTATACTTATATCATACAGGGGAAGGTGAGTGGGGGCCTAAGCTCTTGCCCATAGAAAGTAGACTCAAGTAGATAAACATACACATAATTTTTCTAGGGATTTACTTCTTATCCTTTATGAACATTCCTTAATAATATAAGGAACCTCTATACCCCTCTAATGTGCATAGGCCCATTTGGAGTCAATGGTTTTTAAAGGATTTTACCACATTTTCTAAAACTAATCATGGATCCTATTTCCTCAAGTCTTAAAGAACCTTTCCATGGTAATTTCAACATTAGATCCACACATGTGAGCTTATGTAGCTTGTAAGTATCCTTGACTAGTTTCTATGTATGGTCTATAGACCAGTTTGTGTAAAGAATAGAGTTTTGGTGTCTTCATCAAAGGCTAAAGGTCAGGTTGAGAAGTTGGTAATGATGTTTCAAGGATCTCAATTCCTTTGTGATTAGATTGAGATTTATATTCTCCTCTTGTTACCCCAAGACACCTCAAGGAAAGAAGTTTATATATATGTAAAGGTCATTATATGAAATAGATTATATATACAGCTAAATGCATCTACAAAACTTATAATTTGTCTTAAAGCATGTAATAAGGTGTTAAAGTGATAATGAGATGTCACTACAGACTTAACACAACTTTTTGATTTATCATGATGGCTTCACAATCCTAAAAACCATCTTCTATGTCTATAATTGCACTCAGTCACCATTTAGCAGTGTTTAAGGTTTTTGTGAAGATTAAGGTTGTTCTAAGTGTCCTAGGTTTCAATTTAAGGTTGTAAACACTATGTCTATACCTCTAAGGTTTCATGATGGCTTGCTCATAAGAAGGTTTCATGATGGCTTGATTATAAGTTTAAGGTTATCAAATATCTATCTAGATTACATTAGTAGGGTCCTTGGGCTTTATTCTATATATTTTCCATAGTTTTATTATTCCATTTTATTTCCACTACCATTACACTATATTGGTGTTATTTTTATGTTCATTCCACTCCAACCTCCTCCATTGCTACCCTCCTTAATTAATCCACCCTTCCCCCCAAGGTTTGATAATATAAAGGTAACCTCCTTTATTTATTTGATCCATAAAGATAATTGATACCAATAGATATTGAGCCTATGTAGTCATATAGTGGGATGATGGTGAAAAATATGCCCTTATAGCCAATCCTTGAGTGCATTGTAGTAGGGTCTCAAAAGGCATTGTGTGAACCATCCAAGTCATGAAGGTTGGTTTGAGTATCCTAAAATATTCATTAAAATGGGTGGATAGTTATATGTAATTATCATGTAATAATTTCTATCACTATGGAATCCATTTTCTTCCTAACATAGGCCTAGTAACAGACCCTAAAGAGAGTCATAATGAAAGAAGGTAATAGTTGGCATTACCAACATATAGTGGATTTTTCATCTCATATGAACTAAGATCTATAATCTATTTGAAGGGGGTAAAGTTTCAAAATTTTAATGGTGTAAAAATTATGTCCATTACCCCTTAAAAGATATAATGAACCCTCATAGTCATCAGATTACACATGCCTATGCAAATATGAAACTTCAGGATTGAGTGAAAGATGGGTTGTGCCAGAAGGTAGTGTTAGAAGACTATAAACTAGGAATGATGGTCATTATAATCATATGGTAATAAAATTCCACTCAATAAATACCTTTGGAGGAAATTTCATATTCCACATTCAAATTTTGCTTGCCTAAGTGCACTGTGAATAGGCATTTTAGAGCTAGTTTGGGATAAAATGATGGTTTGGGGACCTTCCAAGCACATCCAGAATCTAAAAATTGGTAAAAATTGATATCATGACCTATTAAAAAGGATCATAAGTTTATTATATTTTAATAATAGTGGGTATACCCAATGTTTTTTCTCAGACCAAGGCTTGTCTATTCTAGGCATACAGTGTGTTAAAGACCGGTCCATGCTACATGAGTTTTAAATGTAATTTTGAATCTTAAAAAGGTATTGATTCAATAATTAATGATATTTGAGTACCCATAAGCCCCATCCAAATATTTAACACTTATATTTGTATTTAAAACCTTAGATATGGGCTAACATAGTTAGACATAAAAGCTTACACACAAACCTTAGTGACACCTTGGAACCTCTACAAGTTAATATAACAAATTAAATGGAAAATTTGAGGAGTGTGAGAATGTTTTAGACCAAAAAAAGGGGTTTTAAGAGCCAATATGTGGAAAAATTGATCCAAATTCCATAAAACCTTGATCAAGCTAGTCCACCTGCATACAAACAATTTGAAGGGCAAGTTCAAATACTCACATACTCTACCACAAGCATCCTTAGAGCCAAAGATCCTAGGTAGGTTTAAGTCTCCATATGAACTAAACATTCATCTTATATTGATTGGTAGTAGGGGGATAGGGTATATAAATGAATGTTAAGAAAATAATTGATCAAAACTACCTATGAGTAACACTAACCTCATGTTTTAATGCTCATATATCCAAGGAGCCTTTGCATGGGAATATTACCTATTCATGATGGATGAGGGGGTAAATTCAATATACATATATGGACTTTATTTCACATTTTTAAATCCATACTAAATGAACCATCATTAATATGGTGGACATATAAAACCTTGAACTAGGGTTCTTTTTAAGAGGCCATATCCCAAAGCCCCTTAGATTCATTTAGTTGAATATAATTTGTAGTTTTGGTGAATTATCATGTCAAAAATGTTCTTAAAATTTCCATTCCATCACATATATTTAGGTACCAAATAGATTACACATTGTTTTTGACATACACACCTTCACATACAAATAAGATATTTCCAAACCAAACAAGGTATTTCCAAACCAATATATATTCTTTAGTGTGTCTTGATTATGGGTTATATATGGATCTTATTATTTGGGGAGATAAAAATGGATCTACCAATGACAAAGACAAATGAATCTTCCTACAAAAGAGCTAAATGGTTCTACTAGTGATAGAGTAGAATGACTCTACCCATGATAGAATTGAATAGAACTACTATGTTTAGCTCTACCACTAGAAACCATTAAACTTTATCATGGGTAGATCCACTTGGATTTCATACTAGTATATCTATTAGGCTATACCATTGGATAATCCATATGACTTTGCCATATGATAGAGCCATTTGGATCTACCACTAGATGAGCTATTTAGCTCTACCATTCAGCCAAGCCATCTAGCTCTACTATTTGACTCTACCATTTTGTCAAACTACCCAAGTATACCATTTGGATGATCCATTTGGCTCCACTATCCATCCAATCCATCTATCTTTACCATCTGGCTCTATCATATGACAGAGACATTTGGCTCCATCATTTAGCCAAGTCATTTGACTCAACTGGTGAGTATTATGAAGGTAAGACCATTATTTTAGGATGAGTTATAGGGGTGGCCACTGTACTAGGTTTATGCCCTTGGTAGTTGTCCCTCAAGATTTAGTAGTCTAGAATCCATTTGAATCATATGGGCTCACCAAATAAAGTTCTTTGAAAATGATGAAACCCTTAGTGATATAAAAATTGAACTATTAAATGGGTTCAATTTTTATGTCACCCAAGGTTTCCCCTTTTGAATGTGGTCCATTTTTTGGCTAGTTCATATGTTTCTATATGTATTCTAAAGATATATAATTGATCTATGACATGTGTGCCACAGACAACTTCACCAGTTCTTGATTTAAAGGTGAACATGATAGGTTTTATTTGTACATTTATTATTTATCTTTCAAGGCTTGAAATTTTTTATTTCCTTATTCTTTTCTTATTTTGGTAACATCATTTAGTAATGTCACTCAATAATATATTTAGTGATATGATTAGACCATGTCATTTAGTGTGGTCATTCAAGTTAATCAACATTTAGAAATTTTTATTGTTGATATCAGGATCAAGGGGTATATATATGTGGTGAATTAAACTATTTTTGAAGATTATGACGTAAAGGGTTGGTGATCTGACCCCCAAAATAATATATATCACTAAAATTTTAGTAATTCAGTCCCATTTGTCGACCTTAAAAAATCACCAAAACTAAAATCTAAAAATTAGAATATTCATGAATTAACAAATATTCATCACTAAAAAAAACCCTACCCTACACAAATATTGAAATTGACTTGATGGTGAAATATCAACCTAAAACCCATCAAAATGAGAAAATTTGGCCATCACCCTTAAATTATTTTGAGGTCCCCTAAGCACCACCATGACTCCTTGGTTGGCATGTACAGAGGTGAATTGGTATAAAATGGGCCTACAAAGAACATTCATGTGAAAAATTAGTATGAGAAGGTATAATTACGCCCAAATAACCTAACCAAGCCTCTTGGTGGTCTTCATATATACCTCCATCACTACTTCATCAGATAAAGAGGTACAGGTGCTTTAACATATGACTGTATGCATCTTAAGAAGGATAATTGGCACCACAAAGGAAATAATTCTACTTTTTGAGGTATCCAGGGTGTTTTTTCAATCATACATGAGGAAAATACAGTTCATATCTCTAATGTGAAATCCAAACTTCATGAATTAGGTTTGTAGACAAGACAAATCTTCAAATCCCATTAAGATTGCTATTTCAAAAGGTGAAATGGGAGACAATTTGGGAAATTTTAATGATCCCAAATAAAAATGAGATGGATATAATAATTTTTAGGGTCCCTTGTATAAGTTTAGGCCCTTGGGAATGTCATTAAGGGGGATCTTTCTACTTTCAAACACATAAAGATAATTTAGATAACATATTCTTCATATAAACAACACCTTTAAGTGTTCACCAAGGATCAAGGGCTATGCTTGGGAATTCCAGATGTTCATGGGAGGTGAGAGGGCATATTTTATTGTAATTTTTGTAGTTAGTTGAAAAACCCAAGCTCATATCTCTAAGAACAAGGCCTAAGACTTCCAAACCCCCTAAAACCTCCCTTAAACCCTAATAATGACATGTATAGAGAGTTTTAAGCAAAGATACATTATTTTACTCAAAATTCATTGGACTATCACTTAGATCATGTTGGAAAATAAATAGGGATCATATTAATGGCTTTATATGTTATGGAAATGGTATAAATATCTCTTAAACAAGTAGATTTGTAGGGTTTTAGTCAAAATTTATGCTGAAAAGCTTAAGGAAAAGTTTTAAATCATGGAAGGGGAAAGTTTAAGACTTGTTATATTTTATCAATGATAAGATAGCTCATGGAACTAATTGTAATCATCCTCACCATCTCCATCTAAACTACCAGTCTATCAGGTAGTCCAATTGGCCTAGTAAGGCAAGGCTAATCTGTGTTGGTAGGAGAAAGACTATGGAAGGGTCCCAATTCTCATGCAATAAAGGTTATCTAAGGATTATCTAAGTCCTATCAGATGATTTTGGAGCTTAAATCCAACTTTTAAATCATTCATAAAGTGGATATGAACAAAAAGTTGTAAATCAAATCACATAGGCCTATTTATCATGCAAATGGAATAATCTAGTAAGCAAAGGGTGTCATTAGAGCATTATTTGACCATATCCATGCATTTTAATAGTCATCTAGTTGATCATACACCAAAATTTAAGCCATTATGGTAGTTCAAAATCAATTTCATGAACCATTTGGCATGCATATTAAATAAGAGGTTATCCAATGCCTCAAAGTACCTATTTAGCTACCAAAGGAAGGAATATTGATATATTTTTAGAATATTCAAGGCATGAATAAGGTTAATTGATGGATTTATAGCCTCCATAGTTATTCAAGGAGAAGGATATGCCTATGTAACTGCTCTATGCCACTTTGGGCTCATCGTTGACATTTCCATTCCTAATTTCCTCTCTATTATCTTCCAAATTGTTTATAAAAGTATTAATTGAGATTTAGTTTTCAATCCCTTGGTTTGGTGTAGTAAATCTCTACCAAAACCACTTTAAAAACTCTTTTTAAGTAATAAAGATAGTTTTAGATACTTGAGGAATGTTAGTGTGCTTACTAAGAGTTTGATTTATAGATGTATGCAGTGTATGGTCATCTATAGGTCCTCTCATGTACCTAAAATCAAGTTTTTAGTTTATTATAGGTTGTATGATGTGTTAGTAGATAGGAATATTCCTTGAAGTGTCACAAGTTACTAACATCTTACTACAGGTCTAGACTTAGTCCTTCAATTGAAAAAAATTGTTCAACCTCAATACAAAACACTCATGATTGGAATATTAGTGAATAATTTGACCAATACTTGTCTCCATTAGGTTCATCAGTAGCTATCAAGTGAATTTATTGAGAGTGAATCATTCATCAAATGGTGCATCACCATTTAGAGTAGACTTTTACATTAGTTTTCATATCCTTTTCCCTTTTCCTTATGACAAGTTTATATCTTAGGAAGCTTTGAATATTAAACTTAAGGGAGATATCCCCATGAAAACTAGAGGTGTGACCTAAAAACTAGATATACCATAGTCTAAAGTCACTCCCATGCTAGACTAGTTTTAAGGATAAAACCTGAACACTTCTTTTCTTAGCTAGGGTATAATCTAGAAATCCAATAGCTCTAGCATGATCATTGGGATAGAAATCAAGGCCCTTGGATGTCTATTGTGGTATGGTTGAAAAAATGGAAGGATATTTATAAGGCTCAAGATAGTCATCGACAAATTGGAGAGTAAGTTCATGCACCATATCTCTACTAGATCAACTTCAAAAGGTAAACAAATCCACTTTGTTAAATTTAATTTAGATATTGAAAAGAGAAATGGGGTTCATATATATAATCCCAACATAACACCTCCCAATTATCCTAAGTATCTAAACTCCACAAATTCTACCCATACATAATCTCCTAGAAGTCTATCAATCCTAATGGTAAGGCCTAGATTTTGAGACTGTATACCCTTAAATGGTGGCATCCCTCTTAATATCCAATAATATAGTGATATCTCAACTACCTCCTTGAATATTTTTCCTTATTTTACAAGAGAAAACTCCACCACTTGTGTAGATCACATAGCTAACATTATAAACCTATGCTCAGTACATAATATCACCGAGGAAAATGTGGTAATGAGACTCTTAGTCACTACCTTGAGAGGCAAATCCATAAAATATTATAGAGTTATGACTCATACCTCAATCAATACTTGGGATGATTTTGGTAAATTCCTTTGAAATAACTTTGAATATATGAGCGACCATGTGTCACTAGTTGAGGAGCTCACCTCAATAAAGAGGGCACCCCAAGAATCTATGGTTGATTTAAACTATAGATTTCAAAATAATTAGGTTAGAATCACTATTATCATAAATCCCACACCCAACTATGTATTTATTTACTACCTAACAACATTGAACTTAGATATTATAAGTAATGATATAATCCATGGGTGGGACAACTTTACCTAAGGCTTATGAAAAATCTATAAGGGAATAAAATTTATTGATACAAGCAAATAAATTAACACCAATAACCATTATTATCCTATTTCCTAAGGTATAACCTAGTCCATCCACCATTACTCCATTACATACTCCAAGTAATCAAGTAGAATCTAATGATAGCTAAGT
Source organism: Torreya grandis (assembly GCA_037957365.1). NCBI lineage: Eukaryota > Viridiplantae > Streptophyta > Pinopsida > Cupressales > Taxaceae > Torreya > Torreya grandis. The sequence continues at coordinate 1,870,329 of JARHVA010002743.1, forward strand.
AGATAGGCTTTAGATGATTGTAGGCTTGTATAAAGCACAAAACAATTATTTGGTGGCCTTTTAAAGGCAATAAAAGACTTGATATAGACCATATCAAAACACTTATCAGACCCCATACCAATCCTATCCTTATAAGAGGCCCCCTTTCCCACCAAACCAATAATCACAAGGCCAAATCACATAAGCCATGACATACAATAGTTACAATCCAATAGTTACATGTAACTTAAAAGCATTGGTACCCACATAAAACAATCTTACATAAGAGGGATAATGGAAACATGGGGCTAGTCTAATGAGATGGTAATGTCTACAAGTGAATAAATATATCATAATCCTAGTTGGTAGTAGGATCCTCCATTTTAAGGTCATGATACAATGCCTCCTCCACCACAAGGTCCTCTAATGTCTCATGTTGACTTTCCTTCCATAAAACCATCATAAGTTCTAAGCCAACAATAAGTAAATGTTTAAAAAGCACAAATTGATACTACTTGTGTGAAATTTCAAGAAGGGGAGTATGATTTTAAAAATATGGCATCAAACTTGTGGTAGACTACCCAATTTAGATGATATAGTTATAACCCATACAAGGGTAAAAAGGAGGATGATGGAAGATAGTTTGATACTACTCAATTTAGATGATATAGCAAGGGTAAAAAGGAGGATGATGGAAGATAGATGTCTAAAGTCTCTCCCACACTTCCTCAAGTCACTCAATAACTTGCCACTTAGAGTAAAACCATTAATACATATCCAATTTAAAAAGTACCTTAGACACATAGGAAATAACAAGAGGCTCCATTTATTCCTCAAATCACTCAAGTGTTAAGTGATACTTCCACCTCTAAGATGAGCCCAAGATTACTAGTTCTCCATTCAACATTGTGTAATTTATGAAGAGGTAAAATGTCATCATTTATATGTGGGATTCTCTATCTATTTTGAGGTAGAAAGACATCCTCCAACATGATCTATCCAAGCACTCTTTAGTGAACAAGGAATCTAACAAGGTAAGTGTAGTTAATGTCAATTATCATCAGCCTAGTCAAGTTTAAGCCCCTAAGGTTGTTAAGCCTCCTATATTTTGCTTATCAGTCATCATAGGGGACTATATTATCCACAATTATATGAAATATTCTAGTGCCTCAACCTTAATCATGTCTAAATCCATAACAAACAGACTAGAAATAAATTAGGTGCCTAATGAGAAAGGTGTCTTACATTTAGATAGTTCTCTTACCAAGATAGTAGGTGTCGTAAAGGACCTAAATATTATGTTAGAAGCCTACCCAAATTACATTATTACTCAATATGTCATGGTCATTAATTTACCCCCATACTTTGTCATAGGCATATCTAGGGACTTTATTACAAAAATTGGGGGTTACCTTTCCTATGACTAATCATACATGGTCTTTAAGACTAGATATGGAACTAGGATCACTATTAGGTTTGAACCTTTCTCTAGGTTCCATTTATATCCCTATATGCCTAACCTTTCAAATTTAAACTGTACCATACTGGATGAAGTTGAGAATTCCAATGAATAAGAGCCTAATGATCATATTGAGGGGATATAATACCTCTACCTTGATGAAAGAGAAGCTAAAAACCATTTATTTGATCCTTATAACACCATTTATGAGGAGGAATTAGGGGTGTATTATATGCATGAGGAAGCTACTACTATTCCTAGCCTAACAAGCATGACTCAAGAGGATGATGGTTTGTAGACCTTATTATTTGTTCACTCAAGCTCAAAGAATGGAATAAAGTATGGAGTGATGTCAATTTCCACTTAAAATACTAAGTATTACTTAGTTTCAAGGTCTAATTTATCTTCACTTAAAACATATGAGTATGAAGCCCTTATATATGGGTTGCAAGAAGCAATAAGGAGAGGCCTCAAACTCCTTTAAGTAAAAGATGATAGTAATCTTATCATGAAATAGTTAAGAGGTATTATTATATTCAAGAACCATTAGTTCAAGGCTTATAAACACTGATTATGGGACCTCATAAATTATTTCTTGGCATTCAAAATACAATTTATACCAAGGGAGGCTAATCACCATGTAGATAGGCTTGTATCCATTGGAGCTCAATATGAGATTGCAAAGGGAGTCAAAGGCATTCAAGGATAATAAAAAATCAAGGTAATATGTATGCCATATGTACCTAATAATGATGTGAGTTGGTAGGTTTTTTATAATGATGAAAAAATAGTATGTTTTCTCATGCAAGAGGCAAAATTATGTCACAAGAAATAAGGCAATTTTTAACACCAATATGATGATCAAATAGTGTAGCTGAGGTCTAAAATGTTTTTCAAGGGACTTATAACATTGGAAATAATCTTAAATGAATATTATCATGTGATAATATACAAGGTATGTTTCTCAACTAAGGAATAACATTATGAGAGGGTAGAAATCTTTAAGTATAAGTTATTAAAGTTGGGAAAGATTAATAGAATAGAAGAGAGAGATACCTTTATTATATTGTGTCAAGAGTATTCATATGTATTTTCATGGGAGTACCATGATTTTAAGGTATTTTACCCCAAACTTGCACAACATAATATAGAAGTGGAGAGCAATGTAAAGCTAGTGAGACAAAAAAAATACTTGTCAATCCAAATGTGGAAGAGCTCATGAAAATGGAGTTGTTCAAACTGATTGAGTCAAAGATAATATTCCCCATCAATAATTATTCATGGGTTTAAAAACTTATGCCTATGAGGAATAAGAAAGGGAAAATATGCTTATGTGTTGACTATAGAGACCTCAACAAGGTGTCTCTAAGATACCACTACCCACTACCCTCAATGGATCAGCTAATTTAACAGGTTGTAAGATCTCAAAGATTATCATTACTTGATGTATACTCAAATTACAACCAAATATTGATCAAGTGGGAGGATAGGCATAATATTTACTTCATCATAATGTGGAGCACTTATGCTTACATTAAAATTCCCTTTGGATTGTCTAATGTAGGGGAAACATTCCAAAGTGTAATAGATGTTGACTTTGAGGGGTTGATCAATGAAATGGTGCTCATATACCCTGATGAGATCATTATATTTCAAGGGATATATCATACCACATAGCTCACTTGGAACTATTCTTTGATAGATGTAGGTAGTTTGGAGTGTCATTGAATCCTAGGAAATGCATCTTTGTTGTTCATGAGTGAAGATTGTTGGGTCATATAGTGTCAGAATATGGTATTTATATAGACCCTAATATATTTGAATCTATAGTATCCTTATACCTACCCAATCACAATAAATGTTTGTATAGTTTATCAGGGAAGATTAACTTCACAAGAATATTTATCCCAAGTTTTACAAACTTGGTCAAACCTCTTAATCACATGCTAACGAAACAATGAGTTCACATGGAACAAGGAAGATAAGAGGAGATTTGAAGCCATAAAAGAGGAAATATATCATGAACCTATACTTATTAATAATAATTTTATAAATTAATTCTACTTATATATTTTCTCTACATCAGATGCAATTTCTACCATGCTAATGTAGTAAAATGGTGAAGGACTAGAACTACATATTGCCTTTTTTAGTTATGCCTTCGAAGGATATGAAGAAATATATAATTTTTTTTTTAGAGACATGTGATTTATATGGTGAGAGGGTTGAGTAAATTTATGAATATGGTGTCAAATATAAATATCATACTCATGGTGGTACACCTAAGCATTAAAGAGTTTATACTCAATAAATATCTCAATGAGAAGAGAGTTGGGTCAATAAAAAAATGTATGGAGTATGACCTTGAAGTTAGAGTGTAAACTATTATAATATTTAGAGACTTATGTGATAATATTTCATCAAGGGAAAAATAAGATAAAGATCAAATGTTAATAATCCATGATAGTATAAAAACAACTATAAGTGACACTCCTCTTAGTTGGGCCTATGATGTGATTGGATTCCTTCAATCAAGCCAATGTCCTATGGGATTGTATAGATACAAGAGGAGGAAATTTAGGTTTAAAAGTATACCATATGTCTTTATATATGGATTAATTTTTAAAAATGACATAGGAGGCATGCTTTTGAGCTGTGTAAAATCATGCCAAGTAGATAAGTTACTTGAATAGTTCTATGATGGTCCTGATGGTGGACATTTGGCTTCCAAGACCACATCCTATAGGATAATTAGATTTGGGTAAATTTGGCCTATATTTTTTATATATGCACACTCTTGGGTAAATAAGTATTCATAATGTTCCATGTTTATTAGCAAGTAGAAGTTAGTTTCCCTTCCTTTACAACTGATACAAGTAAAACAACCCTTCACATAATGGGGATTAGATTTCATATGGATGATCCATCCCCATTAAATTTATGGGAAAAAGTAGTTCATAATAGCCACAACCTAGTTTACAAGGTATTTGGATGAAAACTCCTTCAAATAAGTAAATGAGAATTCTATCCTAGAGTTTTATGATAACCTAGTGACTAGATTTAGTGTGCCTCCAACAATCATTTCTAACAATGCCTTGGAATTTATCAGTACCAAGGTATGTGAGTGGGATATTTCACATAGGATATACCTAATACCATCCTCTAAATATTACCCACATGTAAATGGACTATCAAAGTCCAAAAATAAGAACTTGTTAAGGATCATCAAAAAGACTACGAAGGATAGTTAAAGGGAGTGGCATACTAGATTTAGGAATTTGCTATGGGAAGATAGAGTGACACCTAATAAGGATATGGATAATACCCATAAATCTTTGCATATGGTATATAGGTAAGGCTTCCTATCCCCCTTGATCTACTTGTAGTAGAGCTTGCCCATCAACTTGAGCTCCTAGAGGATGATGCAATGCAAGTGAGGATGAATGAGCTAAGGAAGCTAAAGGACACAAAAGATAGTGCCATTCACACCATGTGGTCTAATAAACATCAATTGAATAATTAATTTTATAAGAGAGCTTCCTATTGAACATTTAAATAGGGAGATATAGTCCTTAAGTGGGATAAGGACTGTGTAAAGCTAGGAAAACACTCCAAGTTTGATAGCTTTTGGAGTGGACCTTATATTATCACCTACTATAATTAAAGTAATGATTTTGAGATTTCTAAATTTAATGGTGAGATAATTTCCATCCCTATTAATGGGAGGTATCTCATTTTTTTCTATTAAGTCCCTTTCATGTTATTTTGTACATAAGTAGGTAGGTTTGTCTTTTACCTCTAAGTGATCTTGCACAAGTGTCATGTTTGTTATTTGGTCATATTGATTAGGTAGTTGTGTGTTGTGTTCCTAATTATTTATTATTATTTGGTTGCATCTCATTGTTTCAAGAGTGTACAAGGTTAATATAGATCATATATGCAATCATGCTTCATATGTTAAGTCATCATGAACAAGTTTGGCCAATTTTTTGGGTTTCATGACCAGCAGGTTAGTCAATCTAGTTGGATCACTAGAAATGTTGGTAATTATATAGTAATATACTAATAAAGTTTAAAAAATTATAGATAAAAGTCATGGTATATCATTTATACTATGGTTGTGGTTCATGTCATGAGTTAAAAGGGGTGTCTAGTCAGTCCACTATTTGGTCATGTTTCAAACTTGTCTTATCAGTATCTATAGGTCATTATACCTATTTTCAATCCTAAGTTTAGTATGAATTTGAGGTTAAATCATGCCTTGAAAACCTTTGATCACTTAGGAGGGTACTTAACATGAAATGATGTAGTGATGAAGACAATTTGAGGGGACAAATTGGTAAAGGACTCAAGACACCTTGGTCCTACATAAACATTAAATATAAGCCTATTATTAAGCCTAAAAAAACATTATGGGAAATATCATAAGGTATAATTAAGGTTTAAATTATCATGGATGTAGTCTATGATGATCATTATCATGATGATCTAATTGATATACCTCCTTTAAGGGATCTTGTGCATGGTCAATGGTTTTGGTCATAATGAGATGTTATTTGGCCTTAAGAGACCACTAAACCATCCCATACACCTTTAGTGGACCTCATTAGATTCACAAATCCACCATAACAATAGTTTAATGCCTAAATTAGACCCACTAGTTAGTGCTAATTTCCCTAAAAAGGGCCCACATGTGCTAAATTGTGACCTTTCAACTTCTTCAGTTCATACCACTAAGTCAAATTTTTTTTCACCCTATTTCCCCCCCCCTTACAACACTAGATAGATACATTTTAGGTCTAAAAAAAGAGGATTTTCAAGAAAAATGGTAGTTTATAGGTGTTTTTTTAATGGTACAAATTTATACTATACAACACAAGTCTATTAGAGGCATGGTTATGAAAAGGAAGTTCAGAGATCAAAAAATTTGTGGTGAGAGGATCAATGTTTTTTAGTATCTTAAGATATCAAAAACATTGCTTCTCTACTTTAAACTCACTAGTAGGTTAGAGGACCCCTCGATTTCATACTTATACCATATAGGAGAAGGTGAGTGGGGGCTCAAGCTCTTACCCATGGAAAGTAGACTTAGGTAGATAAACATACACATCATCTATTTCAAGATTGACTACCTATCCTTTAATACATTAAGGAATCTCGATGCCCTTTTAATCTATACATACCCATTTGGAGTCAATAGTTTTCAAAGGATTTTTCCTCATTTGTTAAAACTCATCATGGATCCTATTTCCTCAATTCTTAAAGAACCTTTCCATTATACTTCCAACATTGGATCCACACATGTGTTGGGAGAATAAATGAGATAGTAAAGATGTGAAGGAAATTTTTTTGTATATGTGTGTTGTGTACTTAGTTTGTCAGCTATATGTATATTTTGTCCTATCTCCACAACTTATAATAGGCTATAATATGAATAGACTCCTCTTTTAGTGCCAAGTATGAGAATAATATGAGTATTCATAGATTGAAAACATCTATTTATATTTATATTTGTATGAAGAATAAAGTTACACCTTTGAAGAGATCAATAGATACTATTTTGGTTATGGTTGTATTTTTACTTTGTTCTTTGCTTGGATTTTCATGTTTAATGTTTATCTTATTTCTATCTAGTTTAATTTTAATGCTCTATAAATGTTAATGGAATAATGGTTATTCCTAATTCCTACCTAATGCATAATAATTCATATCTACTATGATTTTATTTTATGACCTTGTGTATGAATACTTTATACTATCATGTGCACTAAAATAAAACTTAGCTATCCTCATCCTTAGCATGTTTTTATGCTTTAGGAACCTTTGCTAAAAATGGTGTGGTGATATTAGAAACATTAATTTAAGATGAAATTATTCTAAGATGGTTACTAGTGTAGAGAGACATTGAGACATGGTTGGACCAAAAAGTATGTTATTTCAAAGAAGAAGAATCCAAATGGACTAGCCTTACCACACAAGAAATCATCCAATAGCATATTTATGGAGATGTTTGTGAAATATTTTGGTGAAAGTTACCTAATTTTATATCTAATTCATTATAATGGTTAGAATACTATTGATTTAACCCAAGAATGAAAGAAAGAATTATTTGGATTGAGGAGAAGATAGGTCGGTTACAAAAATCTAGATTCTAGCTAGATGAGGGCAATAGATTATTGGGTTTCTACCACCATATATGGATACATCACCAAGTTTATAGTAAAATGAAACATAGTTTTTTAATATTTTAAATACCTATTTATTATAGGAATTAGAGGGATATTTTTTAGTGACTACTTCTCCTTGTGAAGATTTTAGTTGTGGACAAAGCTATGGTACCTACTCTAGCCAATATGGAGTGGTCAGTTTGGGCATATGGGGGTGTGTGTAACATGATAGTGAATGATGAGTAGATAAGGCTTGAACCTAAATATAGAATGGATAAATGAGTAAAGAAGATTCAGAAGAAAAGTTTGGATTCAAAATTTGAACTATGACAATAGAATAGATAGAATTAATAGAAAAGTACCTAGGTAGCTACAAGTAGAGGTAAGATTAGTAGTAAACTAGATGATGAATGAGTAATAAGATGTGATGATATATATTAATGAGAAAATAAATAAGAAATTAAATAATAAATTTTAACATATATGAAGAAGTGATGAAGAATTAGACAAAGATGAGATATTTGAAGAAGGTGAGAATAGTGTAGAAGTAGAGTAGTTAGATGATATATATAATGTGAAGCTAAAAATGGGTATTGTTAGAAGGACGTGAGGAATTTATAAAAGAATTAGAACATAATCACAAATTAATCATAGGTTTAAGCATATAAAAAGTATAATTCATAGGAAATAATCATCTAGAAGAATACATGTCTCCATAGCCTAATTTATTATATTCTAGTTGAAATTTCCACCTAGGAAAATAGGTAGATAGTATTTGGGAAGGTCAATTTTTATATCAAGTGTATCATTGGGATAAAAAGATTGAAAAAATATAAATTAAAAATGCTTTGAAGGCTATATGGATTGTTGAAACTAATTAAATAAAATAAGGAAATGAAGACAAATAAAGTGCACACATTTGATCTTTAAGTGTGTAGATAAATCTTAGTAGTATCTAGGCAAAATCACCTAGAATATAACCTTTGATTATAATAGTTGTGCATCAGATGAAATTGAAACCAATTTACAAAATGGCTCATCTAAGAATATTTATAAACCTAGTAATGTATGATAGGTCTATAGAACCTAAATAATACTTACTAACTTGTGAAATGAGATGGTAAGCTAAGGCCATTAATCATGAAGCTATACAAAAGTGTGAGTTAGTAAGGGAACTAGATGGAAGAGAACTTAAGTTCATATACCATAGAGACATCTAGTAGGTAACTCTATAAAATTTTAAGGAATGAATCATCACAAATTTTGAGATAAATAAATACACTAGTCAGACTATTTACGACTTAAAGCAAATAAGGTAGAAGTCAAGAGAATAAATATGTGACTATGATCATAAATTCTCTAATGTTATGAATAAGGTATAATTTACCTTAACTAAAAAAGATAAAGATGCATGGTTTTTCAAAGGACTACACTTCAAAATTAGGTTTGCCACTACACAGACTTAATATGTTAATAGAGCAGATGCTAGAGCTACTAATCTATGAGTAAATAAATTCAAAGACTATGGAGAAGATCCTAAAATAAATATTGAAAACATAATACAATATTTTATGAAGATAATGGGAAATACCATGAGGAAGATAAATCTAACTTGAATTTATGGTGTATGGAATATGAGAAATAAGGACATCATAGGAATGATTTTCTAAAGATCAAGATAGAGTTTTGTGAAATCTATCAAGTAGTAGGGCATGTAATAATTAATTTCCATCTCTTAAAATAGTATATTAAGAACTCACATAATTTATATTATAATTTATATAAGTCAAAAAATTATAATTAAAATAATTATAGGGATCTGAAGGAGCTCAAGGAAGGAATCACAAAAAATGTATTTACTGTCATTGTATAACAAATGTCCTCAGTGAAGAAAAAAATTTAAGTTCTAAAGGTCAATAAATGTTATGAAACCCAAACAGGTCCATAATGGATTTCTAGTTTTCCACAATACCAACCTCAATCTCTATCCAATTGGCCCCTCCTTTACTAAGTTGGACACCACCATCACTACAATACTAGTGTGTAGAAACTTAGAGTTCAACCATGACTCACCAATAATAAATGAGTTGGACACCCTAGTTGTGCAAAAAAATTTGAATTGGAGATAATACCAAGTAGCATCAGCATTAGAACAATGCATAATAACAAAGAGGGTATAAAGGAGGTTATCAGTCTAATAAAATAAGAGATAGGGGTAGATATAAAGGAGGTTACCAATATGTTAGAGGAAATAAATATCAACAACCTCCTTTACAATGTTATCTATATACAAATAATATTTTCAAACTTTTATCAATTATCGACCTCATATCTTGCAAGAACCTATCGAGTCTCAATCTATCTGAGTGCATGACTTAAGGGGTGTACTATAAAAGGGGTGGGTAGACCATTTGTGCTTCATAACATTATTGTTCCTTTTGTCACTTTCCATCCACACACTAGCCTCCTATAACCATTGAACCCCAAGCTTATTATTCTCTTTCCTAACCATTCTAGTCATTGTCATGATTTATTCATTCATTTCTTACCTTAGCATCCTTTTAATATATTAAAAAAACTAGGTCAGCCTAGTCAACCTAGTGTAGTTTAGGGACCTTATATGATTTCCTAGTTTGTTAGCCTTCTAGCCAACCTAACACAAACCTAGTGAGTTATCCAAAAAATGTGCTAGGTTGATCAGGTTGGCCTAGTAGAACCAACATGTCCAAATTATTTTAGGGTAAGATACTATTATATATACAAGGTCATTTACCACCATTTTATATAGAGAATAACTAATCAAATAAGTGTGAACAACATTTGCCTATTGACCATTCTACTTGGGGGATAAATCTTGAGGGTTCAATATTTTCTTTGGATCTTTGATCTCATCTTGTAGATAAGTATTTTGGATGCTTGGATAGGTTATGTAGCCTAGAGATAATTTATCTTAGTTATCCTTACATACCATGACAATCTCTTGTGAAGCACCTTGGCCAAGGGGGACATTGAGGCTTAATAGGTTCATCTTCAAAGGTAAGTATTCCTAACTTTATTCCTCCTTTGTAAGAATAAAAAGATAGTGCATATGTATTCTTCTCTTCCATGTATGAGTATTTTGTATGCATTGACATGAGTATATGTCTCCTATACATGTTTTGTTTAGTTGTTTATTTGTTTTATTTCTAACCCCCACTTTGTACCACAATATTTTATGCACAATAGATTAGATTTACTTTTCTTGATATTATATTAGTGAAATATTAAAGCATAAACCTCTTTTAGGGTTGTTTTGTGATTATGCTAGATTGTGGGATTTGGAAACCTACCTCACATGGTGTGTTGTGACAAGTGATCACCTAATTGGTCTAGTGGATCCTCACATTAGTCATTCTCCCACTTCACAATTGTATGCCCCCAATCATAAGTATAGATGTGCTCTATCTCATCTGATCCAATATTGATTTATGGACATGATGCATTTATGATTACATACATTTGAGTGAACCATACATGAATCAAGCCCTTGAAATATTAATTTCACTTATTTCATTTCTATTCATCATTATTTTTATCATATCTTTACTATGTTATATCAACCCTATCAACCTAATTATTTATCTCTATGCACAGGTTTGTAGAAATAGGGAACTGGATCAACTAACTCAACTAAATATAGGTTTCCAAACTTACAGAATTTTGTTTAGCCAGCTAGATTAACCAATTTAATCCAGTACACATTTCATAATTCTAGTTCATCCTACTAGGTCAACCAAGTTGACTTAGTGCATTTTTAGCACTTTTTAGGAAGTTCTTTCACAACTTGTTTGACTAGCTCGACCCATTTTGTAGATTACTACCAATTTTTTCAAGGTAAAAAATTAGCAATCTTCTCCTTTTCATCTCTAAAATATTCAAGTCAATTTCTATTTCCTTTATATCTTTATTTTTTTGTACTTTTCTTTAAATTTTATAGTCTTCAAAATTGCGTCCACATAGTCAACCCTTCACACAGTCAACTAGATTGACCCTATGGACCTAGTTCTAAGTTCTATATTTTTTGAAATAACTAGGTCAACTGACTGACCTAGTTCACTTTCAAACTTTGATTTCATAGTTTAGGTTTGACCCTATCAACCCTTTTTTGTATGATTATCCATATTGTTTCTTAACTATACCTTCTTTCAAAGTTGGAATGAACCATATATGCTAATCACATCTTTATTTTAAGTTTATTACATGCTTAGAATAGTTCACATAGTATAATTAGGGTATTTTCAATCAATCACTTATTTTCACTATTTATATTCTTTTGCACACATGGCCAAACTGCATAACCATTAATAAGAATTTAAACATTTGCCTACCTAGGCTTAACTATTTATAATTCATCACCAAGGGGGAAGCCAACTTGATGTTGTGGTCAAGTATAAATCATGGTTAATGGTATATTTTAGATAAATACCCATTACACTTATTATTCTAGTGTGTGAAGTGAGGGTTTAGTCCCCAATACCAATCTTTTATCATTACCACTATAGTTTATTTCATCCTAAACTTACCTAAAACTATTCATAGATTACTATCTAGTAACTTGCTTTTAGCTAATCTCCCTTTACATTTAAAATCATTCTTAATATTCTAAACAACATTCTAGGTTGACCAATTAGCTAGATTTACTTTCAATTTTTTTTTTCTATTTGTTCAATTGTGTGCACAAAAACTTTCATTATCTAGTGTTAGTGTAAGGTTTTTCTTTATGTGCATCATTGACCTAATTGACTATCTATTTCTTTTATGTGCTTACTTTCCTAAATTATTTGAATTTTTTTATTTCAATTTAAAACTTGATATCAAATTTCTCATCTTGCCTACATCATCATGAATCCAATGCATTTTATGGTTTGAAAAATGGATAAGTAAAAGTAGAACTAAAGATATAGGCAAAACAAGGAACCTGTCTATTATACTAGCTCAACCTTATTGACTTAGTATCTTTGTTAGCCTTTGTCCACTATACTAGGTTGACCTAGTCGACCCTATACTATCTAAAACTCTTTTACCTTTTCTTCTATTCTCTATACACTATAATAGATCAACTTGGTTGACCCTATATAGTTTTTTAGCCCTTGTTTCTATGTTAGGTTAACCTAATCAACCCTGTATTTCTTTCTATCACTTTTTATTCTCTTTATGTAGTTATCTAGTCTTGTTTCATCATTATGAAATATTTACATCATTCCCTTAGTAAATAAAATTTCATTGTTAAGGACTTGGATAATAACCTCACTTATTTCATTACCTCTGATGAAACTATCCAATTTCTTCCTTCCCCTTCTCCTAAACTAGAACCACTCACTACACAATGCAATGTAGTTAAGATCCTTGTCCTATGAATACCTATGTTGAGAATGTTTCACCAAACAAATTTATAATCTATATGGCTCCCAAATATTCAAAAACCTTGATGATAATACTATTTACACTCCTACCAAGAATGGTGGCTTTTAAAACCTTCCTTATTCTTCTACCACACTTAAGATAACTAACACCAATGTTGGGAATCATCCACTTACAATTAATCTTCCTCCCACCAACACTAACAATAATATTCTTATCAACACTAATACCCCACCTTCAAACCCACCTATTGATACAACTTAAATTTTTGCCTATGTCATAAATCAAATGAACATCATGCAAACTTCCAATTAATTACAAATTATGAACATGCAATAATATTTATGCAACATGATTATTCAACCACCTCAAGTCTTCATGTCTCAACCAAATAAAAAAAAATTCCATCCTCCTCTTAGATATTCCAATTGGATTATAATCCATCAACCTCCAATGAATAAAAAAATTCTACAACATCTTCAAAATGAACCTTTATCTCCATTCATTGCATCCATAGATATTGGAAACATTTCTCCAACTATCACATATAATGGGACTAAGGATCCTACTCTATTTCTTAAGTATTTTGGCAATCTCTATAAGGAATGAGTCTAAACTAATACTTTTGATACCACCAATATCTTAGTAAAAACTTTTGTTGGAGATGCAGTTGAATGATACAACCAACTACCTATACATTCCATCTAACAACTAGAGGATTTAGTTAATGCTCTAGTGAAATAATTTCCACATGATGACCTTCCTAAAAACTATCTTAGCCATTTTATCAATTACAATAAACTTCCAAATGAATATGTTCATGCTTTCATAAACTTATGGAAGTCTCTTTCCCATAAATTGGACCATCACATGAATGATGATACTCTTTTAAAACTATTTTTCATTACTCTTAAACCTCCTCTTTAATAAAAACTTTGAATCTTTTCACCTCAAACTTTAGATGAAGCCTTAAACCAAGAAAAAAGAAAAGAATTTCTTATGAATCAATTTTAAACACCTCAAACAACTACTAAAACATCTTTCCAATCTTATTATCATACCAATTATTCATCCAAGTCTCCCCATTCTCAACATGAAGCATCCAATTCAACCACTTTTAACCCAACCAACCCTCCCTTGAGTCTAAAATAACTTAATGATAAATTGACATCCTTTAAATCCATGGACATTGATCCTTCCAAACCTCCTCCAAAATGGTACAATCTAGATAATTTTTTTTATTAGCATGCTACTATAGGTTATTATCATGAGTATTGTTATGATACTCATCATTTCCTTATTTCTTCCTTTCTTGGTCCACATTTCAATCTTGATACTCTTACAAAACAATGTTATCAAGACTATCTTTAATGTTATCAAAATCAATCTCAAGAACATTAATCAAATCAACATCAACTAACTAATGAACACACCTCATCCACTAATTTTATTCAAACCATAGTTGATCCTTCTTCCTACACCAATAAGGAAAGGATAGATAACATGAATAAATTTAAAAATATTGTGGCATCCATTGATCCTCAACCTTGTATGTCACATGAACCAAAATATTACCTAGTTAAAATTCATACTTGAAATCATATCATATATGGTCCTCCTTTAATTATTTTATGTACTCATACCTATCTTATACATCATATGCCACATTTTACCCCCTTAAGTTCTAAAAAACCAACACATTTATCTATTTCAAAATGCACCTACCAACATAATACAAATGATTTTAATAGTTTAATCTTACCTCACTCTAAATCACATGTTGGGGCATCTTTTGATGCCCATCAACATGTACCTTTATACTTTAGGTCATCTTTTGATGCCCATACATATATACATTTAGACTTTGGGGCATCTAATGATACATATACCTGCATCCACTTACCCACTGGGGCATCTTATGATGGCCACTCTTATTTTATAATGCATAATGTCAAATATATTTATCTTCAAGAAACATTTCAAGACTTATAGACTTGTCGTTCACATGCTCATCTTTGATATAGATGTTACCATAGATTTTACTTGTTCTTTTTGTCTCAATAATTTTTATTCTTTTAGTTTCACTTTCCTAAGCATCATCATTTTACTTTATGTTCTTTTCAATCTCTTATACATCACATTTGGAATTTGTTTTCATTTTTTCCCTTATATATCTCTCTTTTATTCTATCTTTTTCTACCATTATTTGCCTTAGTAGCTTTATGATCATTTTTGCCTCTTTCTATAGGATTTACCTCTTGAATTACCATAGTCTGATTTATCATTTAAAATTTCTCTTTTGAAACCCTCATAGGTTTCTCTTTTGTGAGTTACTTCGTAAGACCATGGATAGAACCTGACACCCTACACAAAATTGCCATATTTTCCTTATTTTTATCACTTTTACTACTTGATGATGTTGTTTTGGCATCCTTTGGGTTTTTATTTTTTGAGTTGCTTTGTAAGAATTCTCCCTCACTTTGATTTTCTCTTACTTATCGACACCCTCATGGGTTTCTCTTTTATGAGTTGCTTTGTAAGACTATGGATAGGACCCAACCCTCCTCATAAAATTACCATCTTTTCATGTTATTGATCTTTGTTTTCAACTTTATCTTTTTCTTCTTTTGTTAGATGAAATTTGCACAATAATCTATGTTAGCATGTTTTCCTTAATTTTCCTCAATATTATGATAATGGATTATAATTTAATATCATTGTATCCCTTTTTTCACCTTTGTCACATTTTTTTACAATTTGAAGCAATTCAAATTGTTCCATATGTCATTCCTCTTGATTTCCCCTTTCTTTCATCTTTGCATTGGATAAAAAAATGTCAAAGTCAAGATATCACTTTTATTTTTCCTAGATTTATGAGACTCTTATACCCCATGTTATTTCAATTTTCTCTCTCTTATAAACCTTGTCCAAATTTTTCAAATGAAATTTATCTTTAGCACCCATATTCAATTTTCCAAATCCATATAGTAGAGGAATAGAAAAAGCCATCAAGAGAGTTAAAAAATAAATCATTTAAAATAAAAGGCAATGATATATAAAAGTCAACATAAAAATTTCAAAAGTCAAATTCACAAAAAAATATGTGATTAGAAGCACATATTATCTCCAATCAAAGCTCAAACTCCACAGTTTGCTTCACATAGAGCCAAAGTCCTTTGGGGTATGGTAGGCTAGTAGATTATAATAGTGGATTTCAAAAAACTCTATGGGGATACATACTTTATCACATAAGTCACCAATATTCAAAGTATACTGACAAATTTATAAGGGGTCTTGAAGAATGGGGAACATGTCATGGGGAGGTAGGTCCATTTAAATTTTCATGCATATAGCCTTCATGGGATGATATATATACTCCATTTGTTTACCCAAGACTTGTGTGGATAAGATAAGTTCTTTAGAGTCCTTAAGTTTGATATTACTCTTATTTTGATAAACCAAATTTGAGTCTCTTAAATTCAATAAAGAGTTTATGTGTCCTATTTTTTCCTCCATTCTCCCCTCCACCCATTTCATTTTCTCCCTTGACAAAAAATTGTGATTCCAAATCTATTTCCATATTTCTTTAATTCTTTCTTCTTCATCTCTTAAAAACATGATAGCACTAATTTGTTTCACTTTTATCTATCTTTAGATGCAAAAAAACATATTTGAGTAACCATGTATCATTATTTTCTTCCATTTTTTATACTACCCTTTTATTGTGAATATCTGATTCCGTACCCTTTTGCCATTATTACATGTTTTTATTTATGTATGGATTCTTCATGTTTGTCTTACATCTTGACTTACATTTCATTCAAAATTCCTTATTACTTTTCCTTATGTTTGATTATTTCATGCCTATCTTACATGATCTTACTTTTTACCTTTTTCCATATCTTTGTTATCTTTGTCTTGCATTGATATTTCATTTTCCATTTATGTTTTACATGCTTCCTATCTTTGATTTAATATGTTCTGCATTCTCATTTGCCATTTATGTTTCACTTATCACTTATCCTTTCTTTATTATCATTTTTCATTTATTTCTTATCATTTATCATTCATTTTCCATCATTTGTCATTCATTTACCATCCTTTTATCATTCATTTACCATTCTTTTATCATTTATTTGCCTTCAATATTCTAGCCTTGTATTAACAATCCTAATTTTCTAAATTTTCATAAAAATCTCTATTTATTCTAACCTATCATATGCCTATCTTCTATAAATTTTTATTTATGGCTACTTTTTGCACTAACTTCTATAGGGTTGCCTAATGTACTTCACATTAGACACCTTCACATTTCTTATAATGTATTTATTTATCTACGACACTAAGGTAAATTATAGATATGTGTTTTTAAATTATTTCCTTTTATTTATCTTATTTTATACTTACTACATCATACTTAGCATTACCATTGTATGTTATCATGTTTTATTCCAAATCACTATCCTGTGTTGCACTTACATGACACATGATGAGCTTCAGCTACGGCATATGTATACACATAATATTTTCAAACTTTTATCAATTACTAACACTTCATATCTTAAAAGAACCTATTGAGTCTCAATCTCTCTGAGTGCATGCCTTAAGGCTTGCATCAAGAAAGGGGTGGGTAGACCATCGATGCTTTGTAATATTGTTGTGCCTTTTGTCACTTGCCATACACACACTAGCCTCCTAAAACCATTGAACCCCAAGCTTATTCTTCTCTTTCCTAACCTTTCCAATCATTTTCATGTTTTATTCCTTCATTTATTTCCTTAGCATCTTTTTTAACTATTCAAAAAATAGGTCAACCTAGTGTAATTTAGGGACCTTCTTAGATTTCTTGGTTTGTTAGCCTTCTGATCTACTTGGCATAGACCTAGTGAGTTAGCCTAAAAATGTGCTAGGTCAACAAGTTCACCTAGTATAATTGATATGTCTAAATGATTTAAGGGTAAGATACTACTATATATAAGGTAATTTATCACCATTTGATGTAGAGAAGAATTAAGTGAAGAAGTATGAATGAACATCTACCTATTGACCATTCTACTTAGGGAATAAAGCTTTAGGGTTCAATATTTTATTTGGAGATCTAATCTCATCTTTTGGATAAGTATTTTGGATGCTTCGATAGTTTGTGTATCTTAGATATGATTTATCTTAGTTATCCTTATATACCATGACAATCTCTTGCAAAGTACCTTGGCCAAGGCGGAGATTGAGGCTTAGCAGGTTCATCTTCAAAGGTAAGTATAACTAACTTTATTCCTCCTTTATAAGAGTATAACGATAGTGCATTTGTATTATTATCTTCTATGTATTAGGATTACATATACATTGATGTGAGTATATTTATCCTATACATGTTTAGTTTAGTTGTTTATTTGTTTTGTTTCTAACATCCACTTTTTACCACAAGATTTAGTGCACACTAGATTAGATTTACTTTTCTTGTTATTAGAGTAGTGAAATATTAAATCATGACTCTTTTAGGGTTTTTGTGTGATAATTTTAGGATATAGGCTTTGGAACCCTACCTCACATGATGTGTTGTGACAAGTGATCCCCTAATAAATTCTATTAGATCCTCACATTGGTCATGTTCCTGCATAACAATTGTATGCCCCAAATAAAAAGTGTAGGTGTGTTCTATCCCATCTAAACAAAGATTAATTTATGGAAATGATGAGTTTATGATTGCATACACTATATGTGTAGAGATTACAATAATGTATAATTAAATTACCCTTTGAATCTTTAAAGATAGTCTTACTATGCATATTACAAAATTTATGACCATCATGAGACAAAAGACTATGTTATCTTGGAAAAGCAAACAAAAGATAAGGCCATTAAAAATGTGAATATGGTGAATGTGTAGCCTAAGGAGGATGTCTTATTGAACACTTTCACATGACACTAACATGTAGAAAGAGGTTTGTCTCCTCTTGAAATGCCTTAGGATTTGGGAATCCAAAAAGCAAAATATGATAAATACATGGACCTAGTTATAGAAAAGGGGTTCATGTATGAAGCTCCATAGATGTTTAAAAAATTCTAACATCAAGACAATACTGAAGGATATGTTTTAGTAATATATGCTCAAATTTATGGCTAGATCATTCACATTATACATTAGGATGGAGTTGTCACTATGCTTATATATCTTTTGATACTTTTAAGCACACTACATAATGAAGACATTTTGAAGAATATCATAAAATTTATAAATAATCTACTAGATTGTGCACATTATGGCAAATAAAAGACGTAAAATCTTGTTTGGTACATCAAAATAAAGAATCCCTAATATGTAGATGCATGAATCAATAGTGAGGTTGCAGGTTATGAGATTTCAAATGTTGTCTTTGATTTTTGTAGCACAATCAACATGATTCCTAGGTCTACATGGGAGGCCATTGGATGAATGGTTCTTAGTAACATCCTAGTAACTCTAAGCTTAGTTGAATATGAAAGATTTGAACCTATTATCTAATTATAAGATGTTGAGATCAAAGTCATATAACTAGCCCTATGAGGTGACTTTAAAGTCATTGATATGAAGACAACAATAACACATTACCATACTAATTGTCAATAAATGGGCATATGATGGTCAGATGACTATTAACATGGTGAAAAAAAAATTAGAGGCATACATAGAGATAAGGTTATCATCATTACTCTAAATATATCTCAAAATCCATACATCATTTTGGATAAACTAGATTCTCCATATGTCACACAAGAAATTAGTTGGATGAAGGTCAATTCTAAAGAAAATCCTAAAGCTTTATGTGCAGTCAAGTGCAAATTATTGTATGATCATACTAAACCTCAGGTAAAATCATTACTCACTTAGAATTTGAATATATCTAAATAATGAAGGCCCAAACTAATAGTTATTTATCCATTGGCAACCCAGTTTGTCATAAATGATTGTGCATATATGTCTATAAAATCCCCTACTCATTTATAAGTTGACTTCCTATATCAATTAGGTGATCATATGAATTATTATATAGATCTAACTAGATAAGGTACTTTGCCTTATGAAATATCTTCATCTATTAGTGAAGACTTAGATACACACTTACTAAACTAGGCTTGAGGTGATCATGAACTCTAACCTATGAGAATGGTATTTATGCATGAGATTCAACTTCCTTTATACTATTAAAATAAGGATATCAATTATTTCATTTCACTCTTATAGGTTTATATACCAACCATTAGCTAGTGGGTGAGTCCTCTAAATTATGTTTTAAAGGGAGTTATAAGGACATGGTGGGAAACTCATATAAATGACCAACTCGACTGGGATGATTCTTGTGAGCTCATGATTATTAGGTTTAAATTAATGTAAGTTATCAAAAACAATGGGCCTCTATTCCAAGAAGGTGAGTTTCCTAAAATTCATATTCATAAATGTGTTAAAGTCTAGACTAAGTAACATGTCGCACCAAAGTAATGTGTTCACATTTTCCAATATATACTTCTTCTATTACCATCAACATGGTATATGCACCAAGAGCACATGACAAAGACAAAGCATTGGGTATAGGTACAAAGTGATTTCATACAGATGTTTGTTTTTGAAGATGAGAATCTTTTGGTTCAAAATGCACTACTAAAAATCAAACATTTTCTATGCTATGGGTGCACAAAAGATTTAATCACCATGATGAAATCCATTGTATAGAAGAATGCAGCTTCTAATCTTAATTTAGATTTATAAAGATACAAAACTACCAAAAAAGAAAAACAATCTATTATGCAACCATGCGATCTAATACAAGATGAAGAAGAGGACATTGAATATTTTTGTTCTGATGGTGATCTTATTTGATTAATTTATTTGAACCTAAATAACTAGAGGAACCAATAAATGACCTCGATGTAGAACCTATTAAATAAGACGAGCTGCATAGCATACAAACTCTAGAATAGGAGGGAAATGAATGATACATGAATCTATTGATGAATAAAAGTGCAAGACTTACCATTAGCCCATAAAAAATCATGTAGCAAATATTGAAATAGATAAGGTTACCAAATTGGTACATATAGGTGATAATTGGATAGAAGCTAATTTTTTTGAAGCTATGTAACTTCTAATTGATTATCAAGATGTATTTACCACTAAATTATTAGAGGTCTAAGGAGTTGATCCATCTCTAGATGAGATGAAAATCAAACTCAAGGAGTGTGCATTACCTACAAAGAAATGACCATAGAAGCTAAATCCCAACATGAATTTTAAAGTGAAGGTTGAACTCAATAGAATGTTGGACATAGGAATAATCTATCTTATAGAAAGAGTAGATTGGTTAAGTCCCATGGTATTGTATCCAAACAAAATAGGGGAGATTATAGTATGTATAGATTATTTCATTCTAAATGATGTATGTGTAAATGATCCATTCTCAATTCCCTTCACTAATTAAGTTTTGTAATATATCATAGGACATGAATTCTACTCTTTCATGGATGGTTTTAGCATGTATCATAAAATACCCATCATATAAGAAGATAGAGATGAAAAAAAATTGCCATGGAATGGGGATCTTTTCTGTACAATGTAATGCCTTTTGGACTTAAGAATGCATGTGTGGATTTCTCTTGCATAGTGGTAACTACATTCAAGGACTTCATTCATGACTTCTTAAAAGTCTATCTTGATAATTGGGTAATCTTTTCCTTATTTAAAAAACATTTGTCCAAGTTATACCTCATGTTAGAATTATGTTGAGCTTTGTGCATTGTTTTAAATTTAAATAAATGTCTATTATTTACACCCTTTGGTTTTTTTCTTGGTCATATCATATGTAGTGAAGGCATTTTGGTCAGCCAATCCAAAATTGTAGTCATTATGATCATGCCTCCACTAGTCTCTATTGAAGTGTGATCATTTATGGTCCATACAAGGTATTATCACAAGTTTATCAAAAGCTATAGAACAATTTCATATCTGTTAGAATCCTTACTATGAAAAAGTGCAAAGTTCGTATAGATTTTAGAGTGCCAAGTAGTTTTCATCAAGCTAAACTAGAGACTAGTTATTATACCCATCCTCATCTTTCTAGACTAGATCAAGCCCTTTCATATGCACATTGATGTTTTAGGTATCATAGTTGGTTCTATTCTTTTATATCTAGGAGATGGTGAACTCAACCATCACATTCATATTTCTAGCTAAAAACTATTTGATGCAGAGAAGAACTACATAATAAATAAATGAGAAGCATTAGCTATAGTGTTTGCACTACAAAAAATTTGACACTATCTAATTATGACACCATTTGAAGTATTCATTAATCATCGAGATCTATGATAAATTTTCATCAATCTAATGCAAGGATGATGCATCTCTCAATGGTTGATTATATTTCAAGAGTTCTAATTTTTCATTCATGTCAATCTAAGAAGAAAAAATATGGGGTCAGATCACCTTAGCCACTTTCATAACAATAAAGACCTATAAGAATTGTAGGAAGACTCTCTTGATGATCATCTCTTTCATATTTCTATGATTCCTAAATTTTTTGAAGAAATCACTAACTTCCTCAAACAAGGTGTCTTCCCTGTGCACTTCTAGGAACAAGACAAGAAGAAGTTTGTCACCATAGATTTATCATAAACCATCATCAATGGTATTCTATATCATTTTGGGAAAGATGAAGTAATAAGTAGGGTTGTTCTAGAATATGAATGACCTCAAATCCTGTAAGAAGCACACCAAGGAGTCACAGGAGGGAATTTTATTATATAATCTACTATCAAGAATTTGTTACAATATGGGTTATGGTGGCCAAATATATTTTAGGATGCACACAGATTAGCATATCACAATGATATCTACCAATATATGGGTAAAACACTATAAAAAATGAAATGCCTTTATAACCTTTGTTAGTTGAGAAACCTTTTGAACAATGGGGAATTGAATTTGTTAGACCTATAAATCCACTAAGAAAACATAGTAAAATAAGGAATATTATCACTATGATTAACTATTTTACCATGTGCATTGAAGCTACTATGCCACCTGGCTATGGTATAAAGGATGCAGTAAAGTTTTTTCATGAAAACATTATTACAAGGATTGGATGCCCCATAAATCTTGTTAGTGATTGAGCAAAGCATTTCTAGAATAACACCATCAAGGCTTTTACTAAGGAATTTATGATTTTTTATCATAAAATCACTACGTATCATTCATAAGTTAATGACCAAGCTAAATCTTCCAATAAAGTGTTGGGTAAAATGTTGAAAATATTTGTGACATAAAGAGGGATGACTAGGAATATTTCCTTCCAAAGATTCTATGGGCATATCACATGCATTATAAGAGAGCCACATGTTTTATGCCATTCCAATTTCTCTATGGACTTGAAGTAGTTATGCCTATAGAATAATTAGTACCCAATCTATGCATTTCCATGGTCATGAGACTATGGGATCATGAATCTATAACCAATAGACTTATTGAGCTAAATAAGATGGATAAGTATATATGTAGAGCATCATGGATGTAGGAATATCACAAGCAGATCTAAAAAGCATGACATGATAGTAATTTATGCCATAAATAATTTCATAAAGATTGACCAATCTTATTATATGATAACCATTTTAGATCATTTCTAGGTAAGTTATAGATTCAATGTAAAGGGCCTTATATTATGCATGAACTATCATAGCAAGAAATTTTGGTTTTAAGAGATCTTCAAGAAACCATTTTACTAGGGTGGGTGAAGGTATATAGGCTTAAGCCCTACCAATAATAGTAAAATTGATCTCATTATACTAAGTGAGTGGGTGGTAAGTAGCACCAAGTAGATTAGGATTTATCTTTTCTACATGTTATTTATGTGTTTATTTTTCTATTTGTGTGTGTTTGTAGATGATATCTTTAATACCATTTTAGAACCAAGATACTAGGAAAAGTGTGCACCAACCATGCACAAGATAATCCACGTGAACCATCATGGATTTCAATAGGTGAGGACAAAAGCAATTAAGTCTAGGAAAGGTATAGGCAAGTCATATCAACAAGATATACATCGTATAATGGTCATCCACTAAAAGTAAATGCCATATCCAAGGTTTGATTGACTTGATCTTCAATAAATCATTAGCCCATCAACATCATCCACTTGTACCCCCATATGAACAACAAAGTGCATAATAGTGTATCTCCACACGTGTTAATGACTAATTATCTTAATTACTAGATTGGATAGGATTTTCTATATCAACATTGAATTCATGTTGAATGGATAACTTAGCATGACTTACATAGAATCCAATAGGCACAAAATCTATAAAGGACAAGTTTGATAACCAAGCTATCATTTCATCCTAGTGCATGTTTTTTACAATCTAAAAATTCAAAGAGCTAAGATAGTCATTTTTCACAAAGAGCCACCAATGTTTCATGTTTTTTAATCAATAATCATGGATACATCATAACTCATCAGGGGACTCACCAATGCACAAAAATAAACAATGGGCGATATGGCTCTCAAGAAGACCAAGTTCAATGATCCAAAGCCATATTTCTTGTGAGTAATGGAACATAAGTTATTTTTCTTAAACCCTATTTATGTTGCATAACCTCTTACTCTCATAGATCCCCATCACTTTTAGAACATAGATTTCAAGTGCCTACTCTAATTCCAACCTTTGACAACTTGAGGGAGATTGTACAAGTTATGCTTAGCTGATACAATGATTACAATATTTATATTGGTTTATAAATCACCATTGTCATCAACACAAAAGCCATGGCCTAATCTTTAGGCATGCTTATGTGAGGAGAATCCCCTTCTCCATATAAGATGAGATTGCCTCTTATTTTATAAGAAGTTTGAGATTTGTATGTTCAAAGCTCTAGAGGGATCCCAATCGATGAAATACTTAATGAGCTAGTGTGAATATTTATGGAATACATCATAGGAAGGTTATGGTAGATGATCAAGTTTATGAAATAAATACCAAAAGGGGTCATGGACATCATCTACCATATGATCTAAAATAGTGATCAATTAAATTGGTTAGATTAATTTGTTTAGGATTTACTCACTAACATTGATAAGTGTCATACCTCTCAAAAGTAGACATTTTAATACCATTTCCTCATCTTCCTTCTCTACTTCACACAATAAAAGTCCCTAGAGGGAGAAGTGAACCTAGCATGGATTATTGGCCTACATGACAATTTATTAATCTCATCTGGACATAGGAATGTGGAGCCCTAGCATATGAGGTAAAATTTAAAGCATGGTGGGAGGAGTGTCTATAATTGATTGCAACACATCAATGGGTGCCACCAGATGACATGTGATATTTGGGATAACATGTAGCTATCACTTTGCTATTGAAGGGTATATTCATACACATTCATGGGTTTCCATGGTCTCCCTTCATAGGGTTTCCATTATTTTTCACCATAGACATGGTACAAGTATAAGTTGTCAAATAAAATGCCTTTATAGCCAAGATTATGACTCCACTTTAGGAAATACCACCTAACATAGCCATCCTTTTAGTGTATCAACCTAAAGAACTCAATAATTCACAACAATAGATGGGAAAGCATAATATTTTTACATAACATAAATTGGCATATCCTCCTTTGAAGTTAAAGACACATAGCATGGTGACCTAATTAGATGATCTGAAGGTGCCTCAAATTTTGAGCTCATGTGACCTTAAACTAATGGGCATCAATGAATAAGAAGTATACTAGGTCATAATTATAGACATGGTTGGATATTTCTATGATAGGTAAGAGAAGGAATTCTTATTTTGAAAGGTTGCATGGATGGTTCAAATGCGTAAGTAGGTTCCTTCATAAATATGAGTGGATCTTCCATTTTTCCTATCGTCCATTATTGTTTATACTATATGATAAGAAGTGGAGAAACTATAGTAGAGGATTAACTTTTACCATCCACAACCTAATACTACCTTTGTAGTTGACGATATATTTTCACACCTTCCAAAAATTCCACCAGAATCACTCGTATGTAGACCTTGAATAAGGCAGGAGGCTAGGGTCTTCCCTATACTTGAATAACATACATTTAGATTACCAACCACTGCATAAGAATTAAAACCTACCCCTTCCTCTACCTCACCACCACCTAAATGCAGACTGGTCACTATTAAATGGAGGAAAGCATAGGTTTCTATCTCTGAAGTCTGACCAAGTGATTCACCACCATCACCATAAGCTTATGAGGTCAAAGATATCACACTTGAGCAACCCACCATAAAATAATAATAAGACTTAAGAGAGGAATTAACTCACATAATAGAATGATGAGTAAGGAGGAGAAAAAGTGATAAAAAGAGCAATCTCAATAATAATAGGCAACACAATAAGCGAAAGAAGATGAGGTTACATATAATGCCAAGGATTTAGAGTATGATAGATAAAAGGCCATAGATGTGGCTAAGAAGGCCTAAAAATTTGCTAATGTAGCCTAGAAATCATAGGATGAGAAATTGTAGAAGGAAAAATAAGTTGAGCTTACTACCAATGCTAATGTCATAGAAAGATGAGAAACAAAAATAGGATGTAGTGGTCTAAGTAAAATAGGCCATAAAAGATATAAATCATACATAATAGCAAATAGAAAAGCTATGAGGAAGAAGAAGATGAATTCCTACACCAAAAACAAGCATAGGCATAGGCACAAGCATAATAATAAGTGAAAGTACATGCATAGGCCTAGGCTACATAGGAAAAATCTAAGGCTATGGCCCTTGTAAAATATAAGAAGAAAGAAGAATAAGATTATGTGTAGAATTTTCAAGTAAAAGGAGCATAAGTAAAATAACAAGCTGCACAAGAGACAAAAGATGTAAAAATAAAGTAGGTTGAAGACATTTCACAATAATTCAATCTAGTAGCAGAGGCCATAACATAGTAGTAACAGCCACCAATATAGTTATAGGTAAAAATAGAGAATCCAACACAACAAGAGGCATCAGTTATAGCTTAGATAAGTCTTCATCTCTTAGAGTTTCCATTGGGAGGAGTTTAGCTTTGGGATGTCCCAATAGTTGGTTCTTGATGCACTAATTTTTTTCTCCCAGTTGACATAATGCCATGACCAAACCCTTCAACACATATGAGTACATTGGCCATACTCCCACTTAATCAAGAAGCTTCCTTGGATGTCTCTTGGATCTCACCAAAGAAATAATTGAAGGGTGTAACCACATTTTAGGAGTCAATTATGTAGAAGGCTACCTCCTTAGAAATGAAGATAAATCAATACAAGGTCGAGAACATAGAGTTGAAGGATCACCTTCATGAAGCTATGAAGATGATCTAAGATACCTACCCAGAGTTGGTCACTTAAGAAATTAGGGACCGAGTCATGTCTGACCAATGTAGACTCAAGATATTGGTCTTTGAGCTGACTAAGGACTAGTGCATAGCTTAAAAACTCCATGTAGCTAGTACATTGGGCCATAATGTGTAGACAAATATTGCCACACTGATAACCTTACTATATGAGTACCAAGGCATGTTTGAGATTATTATACTAAAAACATAATATGTCACATACACCTTGTTAGATTGGAAGAAACAATTAGATGCTTTAGCCAATTCGAATGCAAACTTCACCATAGACACCATTACCAAAACAACTATTAGAATCCATACAAATTCTAAAAATGATAATGATATAGCTCTATAGTAATTACTCAATATTAGGGATAACATGTGTAACAAACTCCTCAACTGGTAGAGTGAGCTTTTACATAGTTCATTCACACATCTCCAACCTAATACCACATAGAAAAAATAGAAAAACTAAGTGGAGACATCTAGATGAGGGTGAAAAAAACCAAGGTAGCCATGAGAATCACTAATTACTTAGATTTTAAGTAACTCATTAGATATAATACATAATTATACACCCTACTCTACATGTTTCAAGAAGTTATGCTTGACTAGCATGCATACAAGACTGACCTATCTCCATTCTATAATGAGGTTACCTAGATCCTCAACACTCAAGTATATAAGCTTCCATCTATGATATAATAGGTCATTTCTTAGAATAAGGTTGTGTATTCCAATGTCATGGACTCTTTTTATTATTCATCATTTATTTCCATACCACTTCAATCAAGCTAAGTACTACACAGAGTACTAATTTTGAAAAACCAATTATATAATTTTGTATTGGTGATGACTAGGAAGAAAAGTGGGGATAGGATGGTTTAAAAATTATAAAGGGTGGTCACATATTTATTCCATTGTATTTAAAATCCAAAAGGGTGGTAGTTTGGTATGCTACTTAGCTACTAACCCAAAAGGGTGGATAAGTAGTGTGCAAGAGATGAAAACCAAAAATGACACCTTGAGTGATTACTACGACTCTTACTGATCTAAACACTTCTTTAGATTGTACCTTTTGAGTAATTTAAAAAGATCTTGTGATGTTTTCTCAAGATGAGACACCATTTTAATTCCAAGAAAGTGTTGGAAGAAGAAATTAGATAGTAAATATGCATAGGATATTTGTTTATATCTATGTATTATGTATATAGTTTGTCAGATATATGTATATTTTATCCTATCTCCATGACTTGTAATAGGTTATAATATGAATAGAATCCTCTTTTGGTACCATGCATGAGAGTATATATATGTATGTATGTATGTATTTATGTATGTATATTTGTATGAAGAATAGAGTTCCACCTTTGAAGAGATCAATAGAGA
Source organism: Torreya grandis (assembly GCA_037957365.1). Lineage (NCBI taxonomy): Eukaryota > Viridiplantae > Streptophyta > Pinopsida > Cupressales > Taxaceae > Torreya > Torreya grandis. Next base: position 1,899,094 of record JARHVA010002743.1, read on the forward strand.
CTATTTTGGTAATGGTTACCTATTATATTTCTTACTTTGTTCCTTGCATTCATTTCCATGTTTAATGCTTATCTTATTTATATCTAATTTAATTTGAGTGATCTATAATGTTAATTAAATACTTTTTGTTCCTAATTCCTAACTAATACACAATGATTCATATTCAACATGCTTTTGTTTTCCAACCTTGTGTATGAATACCCTGTATTATCCTATAAACTAAAGTAAAACCTAGATATCCTCATCCTTAGCATGTGTTAATGATTCAAGAACCTCTGATAATAATGTTTGAGCTTATATAGCATAAAATTATCCTTGAATGGGTTTTGTGTATGGTCTATAGACTAGTTTGTGTAAAGATAGAGTTTTGGTGTCTCCATCAAAGGCTGAAGGTAGGGTTGAGAAGTTGGTAAAGATGTTTCAAAGATCCCAATTACTTATTGATCACATTAAAATTTATATTCTCCTATTTATACCCTATGACACCTCAAGGAAATAAGTTTGTATATATGCAAAGGTCATTATATAAAAGATATTGTATACATAGCTAAAGGCATCTATAGGACTTCCAATGTGTCTCAAATCATGTAATATGGTGTTGAAGTGATAATGAGATGTCATAAAATCATTAATTTTTTTTTATCATTTCTCATGATGGCTTTAGAAGCCTAAAATTCACCTTTTATGTCTACAAGTTCACTCATTCACCATTTAACAATGTTTAAGGTTTTTTGTGAAGATTAAGGTTGTTTTGAGTGTCCTAGGTTTCAATTTAAGGATGAAAACACTATATCTATACTCCAAGGTTTCATTAAGGATTGAATATAAGTCTAACATTATCATATATATATATATATATAAATTAAATTGGTAGGGTCCTTGGGCTTCATTTCATATCTTCCCCACACTTGTATTGTTACACTATGTTTTCACTACCATTACATTGTATTAACCCTATTTCCATGTTCATTCCACTCCAACCTCCTTCACTACTACCCTCCTTCATTCATCTTCCCATCCTCCCAAGGTTTTATAATATCAAGGTAACATAATTTATTCATTTGATCCATCAAGATGATTGATAAAAATAAATATTGAGCCTATGTAGTCATATAGTGGGATGAGGGTTCAAAATATGCACTTATATCAAATCCTTGAGTGCACTGTAGCAAGGTCTCAAGAGGCATTGTGTGAATCATCCAAGTCATGAAGGTTAGTCTGAGTATCATGAAATATGAATTATAAAAGGGTTGGATAATGATATGTAATTACCATTTAATAATTTCAAGCATTATATAGGCCATCTCCTTCTTAACACAGGCCTAGTAATAAACCCTAGAGACAATCATAGTGGAAGAAGGTAATAGTTGGAATTATTATTATATAATGGTGTTTCCATCTTATATAAACTAAGAGGTAGAATACATATGAAGGGGTAAAAGTTTCACATTATTAATGGTGTGAAATTGATATCCATTAAACCTGAAGAGATAGAATTACACCCTCATAGTCATCAAACTACATAGGCTGATGCAAATATGAAACTTGAGGATTGAGTGAAAGATGGGTTGTGTAAGAACATAGTGTTGGAGGACCATAACTCGAGAATAATAGAAATTATAAGAATGAGGTATTAAAATAAAAATCAGAAAACACCTTTAGATGCAATGTCATAGGCCACATTCAAAGTTTGCATGCCTAATTATAATGTTAATAGGTAGTTTGGAGCTAGTTTGGGATAAAATGATAGTTTGGGGCCCTTCCAAGCACAACTAAACTCCCAAAAATTTTATATATTTCTATCATGAAATATTAAAAGGGATCATATGTTTTCTTATCTAGGAAAAATAGTGGGTATACCACTATTTTATCTCAGACCAAGGCTTGTCTATTGCTAACATATAGTGAGTTAAAGACCCATCCATGTTAAATGGGGTCTATAGGCAATGTGTAACCCATATAAGGTCTTATTTCAATAATAAATGATTTATTAGGAACCACAATATCCCTCTCAAGGTATAACACTTATATTTGCATTTAAAACCTTAGATATGGGCTAACACAGGCATAAAAGCTTATACACAAACCTTAATGCAACCTTGTGACCTCTGCAAGTTAATGTAACAAATTCAATGTCAAAGGTGAGGAGTGTGATCATGTTTAATATTGAAAAATGTGTTTTAAGAGATAAGAGATGGAAAAATTGATCCAAATGCCATAAAATATAGCTCGAGCTAATCCACCTACATATAGGCAATTTGATGGGCATGTTCAAATTCTCACCTACTCTACCATTAGCATCCTCAAATCCAAATATCTTAGGGAGATTTAATTATCCCTATGGAATAAACACTCATTACATATTGATTGGTAGTAGTGTTATAGGTTCTATAAATAAATTCTAGGAAAATAAGTGCTCAAAACTACCTGCAAGTAACCCTAACCTCACCTTTTAATACTAATATCTATAAGGATCATTTGCATGGGAATCCAAAATATTAATGAGGGATGAGGGGGTCAATACCCTAAAAATTCATGGCCTTTATTGTAGGTTTGGATGTGTGTAGTCTATGAACCATCATTAATATGGTGAACATCTCAAACACTGCACAAAGCCCAAAAGTGCCCTAATGGTGAAATATCAACCCAAAACCAATTTAAATGAGTAAATATGGAAAAGAAATGACCCATAATGTATTATAAGGTCACTAAGCACCACCATGACTCCTTGGTTGGCACATTCAAAGGTGAAGTAGTATGGAATGGACCTAAAGATGCTAGTTTGAGTTCAAGAACAAGGATACAAAGAACATACATGTGAAAAATGAGTTTGAGAAGGGATAATCACTACTACATCACCTAATGAAATCTCTTGGTGTTCTCCATGCTGACCTCCATGATTGGTTCATCAAAAAAAGAGGTGTAGGTGTTGAAACACAAGACTGTATGTATCCTAAAAAGGAAAATTAGTACCATAAAGGAAATAATGTTAATTTTTAAGGAATTTAGGGTTTTTTGAAAATCATACATGAGGTAAATATGTTTCATATCTCCAATGTGCAAGCCAAATTTCATGGCTCACATCTACTAATAAGACAAATCTCTAAATCCCATTCAGACTGTGCTCTCAAAAGGTGAAATAGGTGAGAAGTTGGGAAATGTAAATGATCCTAAATGAAAATGGGATGGATACCAAAATTTTTAAGGACCATTTTTTAAGTTCAAGTCCCTAGGAAAGTCATCAAGGGGTATATTTTTGCTTAGAGACACACATAGATCATTTAGAGAGTAGATTATTCATACAAAGAACACGTTTAAGTGTTCACCAAGGCTCAAGGGTTATGCTTGGGAAGTCTAGATGCTCATGGGAGCTGAGAAGGCCTATTGTCTTGGAATTTGTGTATTTATTTTACAAACCCAAGATCAAATCTCTAAGAACCAGGCCTAGGACCCCCAAATCCCCTAAAACCTCCCTTAAACCCTAATAATGACCTGTCTAGAGATGTTTAAGAAAAGATGCGTTATTTTGCTAAGAAGTCACTTGTATATCACTTATATCATGTTGGAAACTCAATATGTCTCCTACTCATTGCTTTGTATGGTACATAAATGGTACATACATCTACTAAATAAGTAGATTTGTAGGGTTTCAATCAAAATTTATGTTGCAGATCTTAAGAAAAAGTTCTAAATCATGAAAGGGAAATTTAATGACTTTATATATTCTCTCAATGATAAGAAAGCTCATGGAACTTATTGGAAGCATCCTCACCATCTCCATCTAAACTCCTATTTTGTTAGGTAGTTTAATTGGCCTATTAAGGCAAGGCTAATGTGTGTTTGTAGGAGGAAGACTATGGAAGGATCCCAATACCCATGCACTAAAGGTTATCCAAGGATTATCTAAGTCTTATAAAATCATTTTGGATCCTAAGTCCAAATATTATATCACTCACATAGTGGATATGAACAAAAATCTGGAGATCAAACCACACAAGCCTACTTATCATGCAAATGGAAGAATCTAGTAAGCAAAGAGTGGTGTGAGAACATTAATTAACCATCTCCATGCATTGTAATGGTAATCTAGGTGATGCTACACCAAAATGGAAGCTATTATGGTAGGTCATAGGTAATTTCATGAACCATTTACCATTCATATTGAAGAAGAGGCTTCCCAATGCCTCAAAGGGACATATTTACACACCATGTACATTATATAACTACCAAAAGAAGGAATATTGAGCTATTTTTAAAATGGTCAAGGCATGAATAAGGTAAATTAAGGGATTTATAGCCTCTATAATGCCAAAATGGGCTCATCAATGGTATGTCAATGCTTAAGGAGAAGAACAAGCTTATGTAACTACTCTATGCCACTTTAGGCTCATTGATGACCTCTTTCATGCCTATTTTCCTCTCTCTTCTCTCAATTTGGCATTGAGTTCTTGTTTTCCATCCCTCAACTAGGTGTATCAAATTTATACCAAAATAACTTTTTAAAACTCTTTTGAAGCAATAGAGATAGTTTTAGATTATTATGGAATGTTAGTGTGCTTATTGAGAGTTTGATTTACATATGTATGGTCATCTATAGGTCCTTTCATGTACATATCTTCAAGTTGTTAGTTTCTTCTAGGTTGTATGTTGTGTTAGTAGATGATAATGTTCCTTGAAGTGTTACAAGTTACTAGTATCTTATTGCATGTCTAGACTTAGTCCTTCAAGTGGTAGAATCTATTAAACCTCTACATAAAACACTCATTCTTGGAATATTAGTGAATAATCTAGCCAATCCTTGTTTCCATTAAGTTCATCAATAGCTTTCAGAGGGAAATTATTTGGATTGGATCCTTCATCAAATGGTACATCACCATTTAGAGTAGAGTTTTTCATTGGTTTTCATATCCTTTTCCCTTTTCCTTGTGATAGGTTTAGATCTTAGAAAGATTAGAATTGTCAAATTAGGGGAGCTATCCCATTGAAAACTAGAGGTGTGACCTAAAAACTAGACAAACCATAGTCTAAGGTCACTCCCATGTTGGACTAGGTTTAAGGATAGTACTTGAACACGTCTCTCCTCATCTAAGGTGAGATCTAGAACTCCAAGAGTATGGTTTAAACCTAAAACCATACTCTCTTTTTCATGAAATTGTTATTTTGTATGACCATTCCCATATTCCTTTACATGAGAATCATGTTTTATTATCATAATTTATATTCTATCTCATATCTTGAGAGAACTACCTTGGTCTTGAAGTTCATGTTGGAAATTGTGTCGTATAACTATGTAGGCAGTGTCCACTTACCTAGTGCATCTAGAGTCAGCTCAACTATCCCTTCCTTTTTCTTCTATTCCCCCATCATTTTTTTTATTTTTTTTATTTCCTCCTATCTTTTGGGGTATTTTTTTTTGTTTTGTGTCATTATTTCCTTATCACATGAGGGAAACTTTGTATCCATTGTCCATGTGTTATTATACGAGTGTCATTCTTACCTAACTTAGGGGTTACCCTATCATGAGCATAATGCCTCTATTACACATACACAATAAATTTACTTTCTATTTGTGCTAACATTGTGATTAACCATTATTTCTCTTTTGCCTTTGTCTACTTAGAATACTTTTCTTACTACATTTTTCTTTTCTTTGATTTGTATAGTTTTTTTATTGTGTTATTTCACTTTTTGTTTCTTAGTGTTTTGTTGTGTTTTTATTGGTGTTTTATTGTGTCTTTCTTCTTATCTTTATCTTAATATTTTGTGTTTTTATGTGTATTATTTGTTAAATCTATTTATGTTTACTATTGTGTTTGAATACATTTTGTAAACCTTTTGATTTTGGCCTTAACTTGGGCTTGAATTGTTTATGTTTGTATTTGAATGATTTTATTACTTATTGATTTTTTGATACATTTTTGTTCCTACTGAAGTCTTGATCATTTTTATCTTTATTTTAAGTTTGTTCCATTTTTTTAATTTATCTTCTTTTTATATTTTTCTTTTCATTGTTTTTTGTTCAAACGTGAATAGTTGTAACTCTAGTTTTGCTAGTTTTTCTCATTATCCTTATTTATAAGTATTCATGTTTGAACTGGTCAATTAAAAAATTAAATACAATGTTATTATAGTTTATTAATAATTATTATACATAATTTCAATTACTAAACTAAACACCAAGTGATCTAAAGTCCAAAAGTCAATTTATCACTGAAGAAAATGTATGAACATTCTATCATACATATCCACTACCTAAACATGAAATCAAAAACACAATTGAACATTAGCCCACATTTTTCTATTATTCATTTCTCATTTCATTTTCTCCTAGTTCTAGGAGAACTACATTGGCCTGATATACATATGGACTATGTAGATAGTGCTTGGATACATGATGTATCTCTAGTCAACTCAACCATCATTATTCTTCCAATCATTTCTTTCATCACTTTACTAATCCTCATGTGCTTGGTTATTTGTGGCTTCTTAATTCATTGGACCATTATACCTATGTTTGTTTCCAATAATTTTTATTCTATGTAGTATGCTATATCCTTGGTCTATTATGGCTAATTTCCCCTATTGGGGCATACTATTTAGACCAATTACTGATCTAACTAGCCCTACTATGGTAAAATCAATTATCAGTGGTCAAAATCAGCTCTAGGGAAAAAATCAATTTACCAAATAATCAAATATGATATATTGGGGAACATTATTAATTTATTTACCTCCTTTCTCTAGAGTAATGATCTCATTTTTTTCTTTCTTATATTTCTAATATGTATAGTTTTTGTCCTCATTTTGGCAATTCAAAGTGTGTAACTTGTTTTGGGATTGTTCATTCCATAAGAATGTAAATTTCACCCTCTTTTGGGTATGTCAAAGTGTGTCTCTTCTATTTTGGGATGCATTATTCCCACTTCCCCCTTCCTTAGGGCCCTTTATATTCTATTATATTTTGATCATTAAGAATCAACATGTGTAAACATTATCTCATATAGATGTAATCTCATATATGGGTTAATTTCACTCTTTCTCTATTTTTCAAGAGTCAATCCCTCATTTTCATCCCCACATGCCATCTCAAGGGGAAAAAATGGGTCACTAATTATTTCTTCAATCATTACCTTTCAACTTCTTCATGACTTTTCATTCTTTAAGCAGTCATTACTTCATCTAGTGTCTTGCAATGCCTTCTCAAATAGTGTAAAAATGTAGACATCCCATTGTTACCACTTTCATGTATAAAATTTTATTAGAATGACTTCTTATAAATAATGAAAATTAATCCTAGAAACCATTGAGTTTATCTAATTCATCTTCACACATCATGTACAATTCTTGATTTTCGTTAATATGTTCTTGAATAAGGCATTATCTTGTTTGTGATCATCACCTTATTCTAATTCTATTTTAGTCAATTTGTCACCTAGTAACTGACATTTTTAGACCACTTTTATAATACAAGCTTGTTAAAATTCAAAAATTGAAAATAACTTGATCAGAGGTGGTTAATTGGTTAAACCCATTTAAATGTATATTTAAAATGTCTATGTCTAATTAGTCAATTTATAATTTTATAAATTCATAAAATATAGAGTGATGAAATAATCATGACATTATAAAAAATATATAAAATGATGACATCATGTATGACATCACCCTAAAAGCTATCAAACACTCAAATTACAAATATCACAAAAATATCTAGATTTGCAAGCCATGCTTATTAATTACAACATTTAATGACTTGAGCCTCCAAAATTGAATGGATTTGTGGTGACACATATTTATCTCAATATGGATGGTTATAAATTTATTCCCTCATTTATTTAAATCTATAAATATAAGGGTCCTCACTCATTCCTTTAAGCTCTTTTTGTGTAAATTTATTATGTAAAACTATCTTCAAAAATATTCACTTATGTAAACTTATTATACAAAAATTTCTATAGAAAAGCTTCATTGATTCACCCAATTAGACCAAATTAAACAACCGACACCATTGGTGAACTAGTAGATGATGAAGGCTCATGCTACACCTCATTGACAAAGAATTAGAGAACTAAATCTAGGGAAAAGCATGCTTCTTCACCACTTTTAAGGGAGAAATCTATTTTTAAGGTATAACATCATCTTTACTTCATAATTAGTTTTTTTAATTCATTATTACTACCCCTTGAAGGATTAGGCTTGATAACTTAGGCCTTTATGATTATTTTTGAGATTTCCTAACTAAAACATGATATAGCCTTTCTTGTAATCCTATTCTACACCAATTTTATCAAATTTTACCTCATTACATACATTCCTATTTTCATTCACATGATAGAGAAGATATCTAACTCATTTAATTAAAATATGCGTTATCTAGGAAGTATTTTGTGTTTATTCAATTATAGATTTTTTTCTCTCTTTCACCTCCTTTCATTTCAAACTTTATCTATTTCCATTTCATTTATTTTATGTAGTTCAAGTTAAAAGTAATAAAAACCCCAAAAACACCCCATTATACAAGGGAGATACCCCTATTAAATGCATAGGAAAATCACCCATCCCATTGGTTATTTTTCCAATATGTCAAGCTTATTTTTCTATTAATTAGGCAAGTATAATAAATAAATTTTGAGAATCACAATGACATAGAATATTTCCAAAAATTTGTGGTGACTCTATCATGGATCAAAGATCCTTATGTGTTTTATTTATATAAACTTAAAGGAACCTTCCCAAGAATGGAGAATGTAAATTATACTCAAGTAAGATAGCTAGTTTATTTATCTTTATGATTCAACTAATGGTGTTTTTTCTACCCAGCCCTAGTATTTTACCCATCCAATGGAAAAATTATGGGCTTTTATATTTGGTTAAATAGACTGCCATGCCTAGGTTATAAAAATAACTTCCTAAAATTTTCTAGAGATTTTAAAATTTCATATATTCACATTTATGCTTTCATCATGGCATGCAACATCCACAGAGTTTCTAAATAGAATGTAGTGGGATATTTTGTTGAAATGATAATTGGCTCTATCAATGAGTGGTTTTAATGCCTAAATGTGGATGCATTATGGATTGGAACACCATGAAAAAAAATCTCCTATATAGATTAAAATTAGTCATAGGTAAATGTGAGTGGTTTTCTTATATTTTTCAAGATCTAAATAAATTATAAGAGAACACAAGAGAAGTTTTGGCACAACTTACAATTTTTTTTGAAGTTGATTCATTATGTTTATTATCCAATCCCCAATAATCAAATTTTTCTCTTTTTTTAATTTTCATCTATAAATCCATTTCATCTTGAATAGAAATAATGTGTGTGATGTGTAATATGCACAAAAACAAGTGACTGAGATTTAGTTTGATTTGATCTTTTATAGAAAATTAAATATGCATCTTATAAAATATATTTCAAACATTTTAAATGGTGAATGTACTATGGGACCCATCATGAAGAAATAAAAAATCATTATGAATAATTCACATCCTCCACAAAATATTATTTAGTAGAAAATTCTTAATCATATGAAATACATTTTTAAAAAAGAATAAATACAAACTCTACCTGATCTTAATGAGTGTTTTAATTTTATAGTTTGAAATAGGAAAAAATTCTCATATAAACCATTGATTGAAAAACAAGATGAAGGAGCTAATGAAATGTATCATTTGCATTATGAGGATAGAGATGATGAATTAGAGATATTTATATGATAATAATAAAATGACACTTTTTAAAGACCCTATAAAAGTGATTTAAATTATTATACCAGATCTAGAAATATAATTATAGACTCCAATTATTCACCCATGGTAATTGGAAAACCTTGTGGAATCATTTATCATGAGGAAGAAAATAAATTTAATTATTTGTCAAAGTTCCTTTATACCTAAAAAATTGCAACACTTTATAGAATATTTTTAAGACAATTTGCAATAATATTGAAACCCTAATTCTACCATCTCAATTTCATCCCCAATTTATTATTATTTAACCTTTCATCATATTATCAACACATTTACAACTAATTCTCCCCAAAATTTATTAACATATTTTAAAATAACTCACACTAACACCACTAAATTAATTAATTATTTTCACAATGTCAATTAATTAAGCCTATTTAATTCCCATTTCATCATCCCCACTAATAATTGTTTAATTAATCATTATTAATTAGTTATTTAATTATTAATTAGTTAGTAACTAATTACATGTGTACATAGAGTCATTTGAGAATTAATTAGGAGTTAATCAACTAATTAACAATTAGTCAATTTATCATGAGAATGATGAAGTGGAAATTAAATGGGGTTGATTAATTGGCATGGTTATTAATTAATTAATGTAGTGGTGTTAGTGTAAGTTATTTAAAAATATGTTGATGGATTTTAAGGAGACCTAATTACAGTTGCGTTTATGATAGGATGATGGGTTAAAATATGTTAAATTGTTGATGACATTGAGAAGGAAAATCTAGGGTGTTTAACTTACCCTATTTTAAAGGGTGTTATCACTAAAAGAAGAAACATATTTTCATATATTATATAAGATGTAAATGGTCATAATAAGATTCCCTTATATCATGATTAGAAGGTTAATGATGATGTGATGCCCCATCAAGGGGGAATGTGGGTATGAAGAGACATGGATGAGCTCATGAAAGGATATGAAGGATGAAATGAAGGAGGATTGGGGGTTAAAATTTAGGGGTGAGGGTGAATGAATAAAATATGATGGTCCTCATGTGATGAGTTGTATAGTATGATAACTATGGGTGTAAACATTGTGGTGGATGTCATGAATGGATGAAATGAATGCACTTGATCTAAATATTACATGATATTTTCCCCCCAAGAAATGATATGTATGAAGGGGTTGGATTATGAATTATATATCCGAATAAAGTTGTAGGCATTGATATAGGAATGGTATATCCTAAAAAAGTTGTAAGATTTGATTTGATTTATTGTTTTGGATGTGTAAGCATAAATAAAAGAATTAACTAACTGCATGGATTCATGATGAAATGATGAAGGCTCATATTTATATGTATGATGGATTTAATATGTTATTATAGATGTAGGTAATTATTTTATTGGTGTATTAATGATAATATATATGATGCACATGTAGGGAGTGACAATGGACATTATAGATAGTTAGAATAAATGGATGTTGATGATGTGATACAACATGCTACTAATATTGAATGTGATTCCAACTTTTTTGTGGAACCTTATTTTTTATATAGTGTATTATAATATGAATTATGGTTTGGAATACTATAATGACATTATTATAATATGCATAAGGACTGACATAACACAATAAGTAGTAAAAAATAAAACACTTTAAAAATAATGAACAAAAATAATAAATAATAAGAAAGTAACAAAAAAACATAAATACTAATAATAAAATGGAGTTTGTTTATATTTTGAGAAAAAAATAAAGCCCATGTTTTAATACATGAGGATAGTGATATTTATAGATTTGATTTTCCCCATACAATGATATATGTGAAGGGGTTGGATTCAGAATGATATACCCTGATGAAGCTATAATGATCTACTTCAATTCCAACAAGGATTGTAACTAGACTAAAGATTAGACAAAATGACATTTGATTTGATTTTTTGGAGTTTTTAAATATTTTGTGGATTTATATGGAATTTTTTATTCAAAATTCAGATATAAACAAAGGGGGAAATTAGTGATATTATCGTTAATTGATAAATATAGATGGATCAAGATAAAAATGTAGGGTGAAATGTGTGAGGGATGAATGATGGATCTCTAAGGACTGAGAAGGAATAATATGCCCAATCTTCTTCATGTTAGACCATAAATTACAACATACTTTTTTAGAGGCATTATTATACTTAAAAAATATAAAACATGCGCTAGATCTCTTTCATTTTATTGATGAAGGTCAAAATTAGGAGAAATAATGGTCATGATAGAAAGGATGGGATGATTTGGTTAAGAGGAATGTTTAGGATTGGCTTAGGTTTTAGTGGGTATGGATAATTTAGAATGAGATGGATTAAAACTTCCCCAAAGTATAAGAGTAATTATAGATAAAATATAGTACACATGAATCCAAAAACCAATTTTCATCATGGTACTTTTACAAGGTTCTATAAGAATAATTTTTGCCTTTGGATGTTATTTATTTATTTGGATTTTTTTATTTTTTAGACAATAATAGATCCTAAGTAACTTTTTTTTGGGTAGATTTTATGATTGGAACATAACACTATCATGTGATCCATAAATTTTGTTAGAGACTTATTTGATTTCTATATTGTAATTTTATAAATATCTTAACAAGGTTCCTTCATGACCCCTATGATAAAGGGTGCTGCCATGTAGGGTAAAGTGGTAAACATGTTGGATAAAGGATATTATTTGATTAAATGAAATATTTTAAGGGATGGTGTGATCATGGAGGTATGTGTAAATATTTTTATACCAAATGGTATTTTGACCAACATACTCACACTCTATTGGCCATGTGAAGATGTTTAAAAACTTTTATAGGGGATAATGAAAGTTACCTATTCTGTGGGACTGAGAGTAACCATAGATTTAATGATTTTTGGATTCAATTTTGTTATGATACCAAAATAAATAGGTGATGTGGAACCATCTTGTAATTTTTCCTATATAGAATGGAAATTGATTTCCTTATTTATTAGCATCTCATAAAGGTTTTCACTAATAGATTTACTTTTGTGTTCTTTATATTTATTTTTGTTGTCTGATAGTGCCTAAAAGATGTTTTCATGAGGGGATTTACTATTTTTAGTTTTATTTTTCTTATTATTATTTTTGGATTTTATATGATTAAATAAAAAAAATTATTATTCATAAAAGGCTCTTGGGTTGATTTTAAAATCCTGTTTGTAATTACTTAGACAAATATTATCTTAAATTCCCATAAAATATATGATAATTACATCATTTTGAAATAGGTCAATAGGCATGTGAAAATTTTTAGCATTGATTAATGAATTGAGGATATTGAAGTTGATGTCTATGATAAAGATTTATTGTAGTTAAAAAGGTTGGTGAAGGAAAGGTCTTCATAAAGGATATGGATGGAAATTATTTCAATGTCAGAAGAGGATTCCTAAAAAATCATGGAAGAATAAATGATGTAATCATATGTATCATCTTTATGAGTTTTGTATCCTAAACCAAAATATTCTTTATTTTTGTGAGAAGGTATGGATTGTAAGATTCATTATTCTTGTGGACCCAATTATATATCTATGTAGTTCATGATGTTATAGTTAAATTATTTTAACAAAGGATATTATTTTCTGGAAACATGTAGCTATACCATCATTATATAACTTGTAATCATTTTATATTTTTATATTTTAATCTAAAATAAGACCTAATTTTACAATGGATTTTTTATTGAACTAATGATTGACTTGATATTTATTCTTATTTAGGTTAGGTCTACCATAAAGTTTGGGGAAAATGGCAAGTTTACAAACATCAATGGAATTATGGATTTCATATTCTCTCATGCATTTATTAATGATCTTGAACTTGGATTTAGAATATTGATTTGTGGATTTTGGGTTTTTATATGTGGATGGCATATCATCTGGATGGACATGGGAAGAAGATTTTGGTTTTTCTAGTGTCTTAGATCTATCTACTTCATAATTTATTTTGGTAATGGGACAATATTTTGTTTTGAGATATTTGCCTTCCAATTTTTTTCAATACTAAAAGGATTGTGGGTCATCAGGAGTAGTAAATTTCATTATAGAATTTGGGAATTTAATACATTGGTGAAGGGTGGATGGAATGTATTATATGCCATGAATAAATAGCTATTTGAGGAGTAAGATAAATATTAGTTAAATGTAATAACATTTGATGTGTGACATTCCCAACCATTATGGGAAGGTGTATGGAACCCAATAACTCTAATTTTGATTTGAAATATGATTTAATGGTGATTGTGTTATGATCTAATGTTTTTATTGAGTAACCAAGATGCATTATCAAGGATAAGGTAAGAAAATTTATACTATACCCATTATCTAGAATCACCATTTTTACTTTTTGTATATAAATGTAAGATTCAATGTATAAGGGCAAGATCTGTGATGGACTACATACGAATATAACAATTTGACTAAAGGTAAGTTGATGGTTTGAGAAGTTATTAATGAGTTCTTGAAACTACATTGGATAAATATTTTTGGATACTCTTGACTCCTAAAGATTTTTATAAAAGATATATTTATGACCAATGGATGTCTTGAGAAGGTTTATAATAGATATATATGAAGGGTTTTTTTCAAGTTAATCGATGATGTTGTATTTACCTTCATGGGTAGGCAATGGAGGCTTTTAGATAATGATTTTATCGTGAATATTTGTAACTACATAATCTTTGGCTTCAACCTTTCATGGTTACAATATTGTTGTCCATGATGTGATGAATTTTGAATCAAATGGATGAGAGGATTTATTGGAATGGATGTTGTTACTTTGATTTTGACCTTGATTCATCTATGAAAGAGGTTGACCATGTTTTGTAAAGGGATATTGGTATATCCTTGATTTTAGGTTTTTCAAAGTGGTTGAATTTCCTTATACTTCTATATCTCCATGATTAATTAGGAGTTGAACATAGTTTATGAGTTTCATTCATTGGTTAGTGGCATGACCCTTGATTTTTTTGAAGTCACAATACTCATATTCATTATACCATGTACACTTTTTCATGTTCTCATTTAATTTTTTATTTGAGGGAACACTATCATATTTGAAGTAACATTTTTACAAAATACTTCTTAAAATGGTTCCCATTAAGGAGTGTAAGTTGTTAATTTTATCTCTTACCTATGTTGGCCTCTAAGTATGGTAATGTTTGGGCTACTTCTATATGAAATTAGAAATAAATCATGTCTATAAATCAATACTAACTCAAAGAGGATAGATCATACCATATAGTTTTGATTGGGGGTACATTAGATAATTAGGAACATGACCAATATAGGGATCCATTATACCCAATTAGGGGATATAATACCATAATACACTATGTTAGGGAGGGTTCCAAAGCCTCTAATCAAGAACAATCATGGAATAACCTTAAGGTATTCCTATATTTTGATATCTCACTAAACTAATAAAAAATAAAATAAATCTAATCTAGTGCTCAACAAAGCTTGTGGCACAAACTATGGGTTAGAAAAAATAAAATTAAACATGCATAAGAGAAATATACTCACATCAATGTATACAAAATCCTAATTCAGAAAAGAGAAGTACAAATGCATGTCTATCTACTCTTAGAAAATAGGAACAAAGTTAGTAATATTTAACGTTGAAGATGAACCCATCGAGCCTAAATCTATCCATTAGCAAAGGTGATTGTCAATAGGTTGTTATGGTATGTAAGGATGAAAAAGACAAATTATCTCTAGGATAAAAAACTATGTAAGGATGTAAGGAATAATTATCTCAAGTAGAATGGTGGATAAGAAGATGTATAATAGCTCTTACTTATTCTTATATTTTATAAATAATGGTGAAATGAACTTGTATATATAGGTGGATTTAACCTTATGTCCTAAAATTTTCAACTAATAGGGTCTACCTAGTTGACCTAGCATAATTTTAGATAATAATTCACTAGATCATGGGTTGGGTTGGTCAATAACTTACCTAGACCCTAAGTGAAAATTACCTAAAACTGTAGAGGGTTGACCTAGTCAACCTAGTATAGTAAACATAGGATAAAAACTATACAATGTTGACCTAGTCGACCTAGTACAACTGATATTCAAAAAGGGGCTAAGGTTAGGAATAAGGAGAATAAAAGGTAGAAAATGAATGGAGAGTGTGTAATATAGAATAAAAATATTAGTTGTAAGGTTTTCAAAAGACAAGTGTGTAGATAATAAGTGGAAAAGGGGACAACAATCATACAAAGCACCAATGGTCTACCCACCCCTTTCCTAGTGCACCCCTTAAGCGGTGCATTTAGAGAGATTGAGATTCGATAGGTTCATACAAGATACAAAGTGTCATTAAGTGATAAAAGTTTGAAAATATTATATATATATATGCCCCACTCAAATCTCATCACATGTCACATGAGTGCAACACAGGATGATGCTTCAAGAATAGAACATGATAACACATAATGTTGATGCTAAGTAAAATGTAATAAGGAGAAAATAATATAAATGAAAGGACAAAATTGAAAAACATGTACCTTTCCTTACCTTAGTGCTATAGATAAATAAGGATAATTTAAGAAAAGTGAAGGAATCTAAATGTAAATAACATTAGACTAACCTGTAGAAGTCAATGCAAAAAAATAGCCAAATTTTTTTTTTTGGAATATAGGCATATATTAGTGGAAATGATTCCCTACATCATCACGATTATAGAAAATTATGGTTTGAAAAATTGATAAGTAAAAACAAATATATGATAAAAACAAGGAATCTAATGGAAAATATTTGAAAGAATGATAGTTTTGAAAAGTAAGTTTAAATAGGGTAAAAGGGAAGTCATTTGTTATTTTTGACTTGTGAAGGAGAGAAAAGGAGCTCTAAGAGACCAAATTATCTAGGATGGTGAGGAGATGATAGGAAAGATGAGAGGGACTCCCATCGATCGCAGTGGGTGTGACACAAGTAGGCAATTGAGAATCTCAAATTGGTTTTTGAATATTTTATTGAAATTAAGTGTTTTTTTTATAAATTTATGTTTTAAAGCATTTATATGAATCATAATGAACCTAAAAATTACTAGGGGTAGGAAAAAACAAATAGGGAAATGGATTTGAAGGGTTTAAAGTAATAACTACCAGAAGGCATTTATTATTAAACATATAAGGGGTTATTAGGAAAAACAACTAAGTCAACCATGTTGACCTAGTAGGTTGAAATTTGGTAATATCCACACTATTGACCTAGTGTGTTTTCTAAAATTCTAACTTAGTATATTATTGTCAACCTAGTAAAAAAATAAACACTATCTACTTAGTACTAAGAAGGGAAAAAGTAAAGGGTTAATTTAGTTTGTTAATTCAACCTGGTCAAAATAAGAGAATTTTTGTCAACCTAGTGTTTGACTAAGGGACCAAAATAGTAATGAAATGCATGAAATGGGCCTAAAGAGTGTTAAAAAGGCCTAGAATGGTTGACTAAGGGATATAAGGACTGAATATGCTAAAAATATGTCAAATTGATTAAAAATGAAAAAAATAAAGTAAATTAGGCTTGTTTTAGTTAAAAAATTGAAAAGAATGTGTTTTGATTATAATTGACATGGAGGATATAATACAAATTTTGTTGTTTTATGGTTGTAGGGACATCCCAAATTTTATCATGTTAAGATCCTACTACCCACTAAGGGCACACTTGATTATCTTTCTATTAGCAACTAAACATGGAATTTAACCATAATGATAAGTAACTAGAAATATGAAACAACATAGAATATGAGAGATAATACCCAATTGTATTAATACTTATCCAGAAGAAAATACAATAAATAAGATGCCACACTTCTTCTTCCCACACCTCTAGAGCTCTCACACTTCTAGGGCTCACCAGAAATTCTCCTTCAACAGTTCACTCTCTCAATTACAGTCACAACAATCAACTCAAACACAGAGTTGTTGTTCACCTCCACCAGTCAGTAACAATGCTGCCAATACACCAAGTACACAACCATACTCCAAGTAGATCTCCCTGCTCTTGCATCAAATTGCAAATCACCAGACCTTACTTACCACATAGATATCTCTACACCCTAAAGAACCCTTGTCCTTGCCTCACCAAGTCCTTATGATTATTCAACTAGTACCCCGGTGGATCTTCTACCAGAACTTGCATAACCTGCAACTCTCCCTGATCATACACACTCAGCACCCCTTTGGAACTAGGAGGAGCTAATCCCTACTCTCTTTTACAAGCCCTCTTGGCTATCTATCACTCTTTCTCTCTCTCTTCTGAAGGAGCTAATATTTTCTCTCACTCTAGTACAATTTTACAATACAGCCCATGAGTCTATTAGATAGATCTCATGCATACAATAATTAGACTTTCTTAATTACAATAATTAGACATGAAACTCTAAGACTAAAATAAGTCTTTACATGAAAATTGACTATCTAAAAATAGACTAGTTCTCAAGCCACATGCAAATGCATGCACACACAGGTTGCCGATGTCGGTTCCTATCTAACTGATGTTAGTCGATTCATAACCGCCGTCAATTACTTTTACACTATGATATGACCAACGTCAGTTGGCCTGACTAACATCGTTTCCTCTGCAACTCGCTCTACAACTCAACAACCTAGCAACCTCCTCCATGTTTGCATCAGTGAAGCTTTTAGTTCCACAACTTAACAATCTCCCACATGGAGATAAATAGTTGCACCTATACCTATACCTGTACACCATCTAATTTGTTTCTTGGCTTGTATCCCTCTTCAAGCTCAATCCTGAAGACCAACCACAACACAACCTGTGGTGCACCCCCTATCATCCAAGTAACCTACCACATCTGAACCTACAAACCCATGTAGTGAAGTCCCTAACCCTGCATAGCATGAATCCCTATTGTTGGTCCCTCTCAAATACCTGAGAACCCACTAAAATGCCTTCCAGTGCTTCTTCCCCGAATTATCTCTAAACTCTCTGAAAACTCCCACTGCTTGGGAAAACTCAGGTCTACACTTGACCTCATGTGATTTTGAACACTATTTTAAGCTTAGCTTGAACTGTTCAGCCCTCAGTGTGCTTACTGGTTCTGCATCCTACAAATTAACCCTCGCCAACACCTCCTTCACATCAGCTCCCTATTGAGACAAAATCAACCTATGATCTTCCATGTCTCTTATGCCAAAGAATTTTGCTACTCCCAAATTCTTCATGACATACCTCTGAACTAACTTTACCTTTAGCTCAAAAACTCCCTGCATTTGTAACCCTACAACAAGAAACCACACCACATATAATAACAAGATAATGTTGTGACCATTACCCAACCTAGTAAAGAAAACATAATGGTTACATTGACCTTGACCAAAGCCATGCTTTGTCATACACTTGTCAAACCTATACCACTGTCCTGTAGCCTGCTCAAGACCATAAACCCTGGCCTTCTATCTCATGTGTCCATCCACTCTCTTCTCTAACTTGGGAATCCATTCATCTATCAGTGCTTTTATCCTAGCTGGTAACTCTACCAAAACTCTTGCTTGGTTCTCTTCCAAAGAATTCATGCCATGCTCCCACTATTTCCTAGATTCTACCTGCATTGCCTCTTCACGTCTTCCTGGTTCTTGACCAGTGGGGAGAAATAAGTAGTATAAAGAAGGTAAACAATGAATATGAGGTTCACTTACCCTTTCAGTCCTCCATATGGGCATTTGAGACTCTTTGACATCTTGTTGTCTACCCAACATCTATTCTAGTGACCGATCTCGGCCATCTCCCAATCTACAACCAACCGACGTCGGTTCCCTGCGACTGACCCTGACTGCCGACATTGGTTTCTTCTAACTAACGTCGGTCTGCACCTGCCTGACACCACCAACTCTATTGGTATGCACATGACTAATGTCAGTACCTATCTATTTGACATCAGTTTCTCCTAATTGATGTTGGTAACTGTGTTCTCTTATGAGTGATGAATTTTTACCCACGAGCTCACCTTGGATCAAAACCCTATCCAAATTAACATAGCCTTACTCAAAATAATTTAGTCCCCTCAGCTGATCTCTATCTATCATCTCCTCCATGAACACCAAGGCTTTCTAGTTATTAAGTTTGTCAAAGATATCTATCTTTTGCTTAAAAACATGCATTCCCTTCTTACATATGTGACCAAGCCTACAAAGCCACATCTCTACAATAGAAGGTGAATTAGTAATATAAGTAGATAGATAAAGGATACCTACTTTTTAGCACTGTCTAATTCAAGTGCATCCACTATGACAGTTACTGTGCATCTCTCATCACCCAACTTTCCTAAAGAAATTAAACTCATCTCCAAGACTGGTACCTACATGACCTCATTCAACACCCTTATGTTACCTATCTACAATTTTAGCTTCACTTCCCCTTTGCCAACCATGTGACAAGGCTCACCAACCCCTAAATAAATCTCTCCAAAGTCTCCCTAGACATACTCATGAAAAGATGCTCTATTTCGGGCTGCATAGAAAGAGGCAACATAATTTATAGACAAAAATTCTACTTTATCCAAAGCATCCTATGAAACAACACCTGCAACATCTACTTCTTCATTTCCTTCATGCTGATCTTCTACCAAACAGAAATCTTTCTTTACCTACTCTTTCTTTCCATCAATCAGACCATTCATGCTATTCAGTTTCTCCATTCATAGATTACTTTCTTCTACCATTGCTATACTCCCACTCAATCAAAAACCCCTATGAGTGACCTATAATCAACCACAAACCTGCTCCCTGCAACCTTAGCTCTGATACCAACTGTCAGGATCCTAATCCCCACTAAGCGCACACTTGATTACCTTTGTATTAGCAACTAAACATAGAATTTAACCAGAATGATAAGTAATTAGAAATATGAAATAACACAGAATATGAGAGACAATACCCAATTATATTAATACTTATCCAGAAGAAAATACAATAAAGAAGATGCCACACTTCTTCTTCCCACACCTCTAGAGCTCCCACACTTCTAGGGCTCACCAGTAATTCTCCTTCAACAGTTCACTCTCTCAATTATGGTCACAACAATCAACTCAAACACAAAGTTATTGTTCACCTCCACCAGTCAGTAACAATACTGCCAGTACACCAAGTACACAACTGTACTCCAAGTAGATCTCCCTACTCTTGCATCAACCTACAAATCACCAGACCTTACTTACCACATAAATATCTCTACACCCTAAAGAACCCTTGTCCTTGCCTCACCAAGTCCTTATGATTCTTCAACCAGTACCCTGGTGGATCTTCTACCAAAACTTGCATAACCTGCAACTCTCCCTGATCATACACACTCGGCACCCCTTTAGAACTAGGAGGAGCTAATCCCTACTCTCTTTTACAAGCCCTCTTGGCTATCTATCACTCTTGCTCTCTCTCTTCTGAAGGAGCTAATCTTTTCTCTCACTCTAGTACAATTTTACAATACAACCCATGAGTCGATTATATAGATCTCATGTATACAATAATTAGAATTTTTTAATCACAATAATTAGACACGCAACTCTAAGACTAAAATAAGTGTTTACATGCAAATTGACTATCCAAAAATAGAATAGTTCTCGAGTTGCATGCAAATGCATGCACACACAGGTTATCGATGTCAGTTCCTATCTAACTGATGTCAGCCAACTCATAACCAACATTGGTTGCTTCTACACCGTGATATGACTGACATCAGTTGGCTTGATTGACGTCGGTTTCTTTGCAACTCGCTCTACAACTTAACAACCTAGCAACCTCCTCCATGTTTACAATAGTGAAGCTTTTAGCTCCACAACCTAACAATCTTCCACTTGGAGATAAATAGTTGCACCTATACCTATACCTGTACACCATCTAATTTGTTTCCTGGCTTGTATCCCTCTTCAAACTCAATCCTGAAGACCAACCACCACACAACCTATGGTGCACCCCCTATCATCCAAGTAACCTGCCACATCTGAACCTATAAACCCATGTAGTGAAGTCCCTAACCTTGCATAACATGAATCCCTGCTACTGGTCCCTCTCAAATACCTGAGAACCCACTAAAATGTTTTCGAGTGCTTCTTCCCCAAATTGGCTCCAAACTCTCTGATAACTTCCATTGCTTGGGAAAACTCAGGTCTACACTCGACCTCATGTGATTTCAAACACTGTTCTAAGCTCAGCTTGAACTGTCTAGCCCTTGGTGTGCTTACTAGTTCTACATCTTGCAAATTAACCCTTGCCAACACCTCCTTCACATCAACTCCCTATGGAGACAAAATCAACCTGTGATCTTCCATGTCTCTTATGCCAAAGAATTTTTTTGCTCCCAAATTCTTCATAACATACCTCTAAACTAACTTTACCTTTAGCTCAGAAACTCCCTACATGTGTAACCCTGTAACAAGCAACCACACCACATACAATAATAGGATAATGTTGTGACCATTATCCAACCTAGTAAAGAAAACACAATGGTTACATTGACCTTGACCAAAGCCATGCTTTGTCATACACCTATCAAACCTATACCACTATCCTGTAGCTTGCTCAAGACCATATACCCTGACCTTTTATCTCATGTGTCCATCCACTCTCTTCTCTAACTTGGGAATCCATTTGTCTATCAGTGCTTTTATCCTAGCTGGTAACTCTACCAAAAATCTTGCTTGGTTCTCTTCCAAAGAATTCATGCCATGCTCCCACTATTTCCTAGATTCTACCTGCATTGCCTCTTCACGTCTCAATGGTTCTTGACCATCGGTGACCAAGAAGTAGTATAAAGAAGGTGAACAATGAATATGAGGTTCACTTACCCTTTTAGTCCCCCATATGGGCATTTGAGACTCCTTGACATCTTGCTGTCCACCCAACATCTATTCTAGTGACCGATCTCAGCCATCTCCCAATTTGCAATTGATCGATGTCAGTTCCCTGTGATTGACCCTAACTGCCGACGTCAATTTCCTCTAACATTAGTCTGCACCTACCTGACACCACCGACTCTGCTAGTCTACACATGACTGATGTCGGTACCTATCTATTTGATGTTGGTTTCTCTTGATTGATGCTGGTAATTGTGTTCTCCTGTGAGTGATGACTTTTTACTTGCAAGCTCACCTTGGATCAAAACCTTATCCAAATTAACACAACCCTGCTCAGAATAATTCAGTCCCCTCAGCTGATCTCTGTCCATCATCTCCTCCATGAACACCAAGGCTTTCCAGTTCTTAAGTTTGTCAAAGATATCTATCTTCTGCTTAAGAACATGCATTCCCTACTTACATATGTGACCAAACCTACAAAGCCACATCTCTACAATAGAAGGTGAATTAGTAATATAAGTAGATAGATAAAAGATACCTAATTTTTTACCACCATCTAATTTAAGTGCATCTATTGTGAGAGTTACTGTGCATCTCTCATCACCCAACTTTCCTATAGAAATTAGACTCATCTCCAAGACTGGTACCTACATGACCTCATTCAACACACGTGTGTTACCTATCTACAATTTCAGCTTCACTTCCCCTTTGCCAACCATGTGATAAGGCTCACCAACCCCAAAATAAATATCTCCAAAGTCTCCCTAGACATACTCATGAAAAGATGCTCTATTTCAAGATGATGGAAAGAGGCAACATAATATATAGACCAAGATTCTACTTTATCCAAAGCATCCTGTACAACAACACCTACAACATCTGCTTCTTCATTTTATTCATGCTGATCTTCTACCAACTAGAAATTTTTCTTTACCTACTCTTTCTTTCCATCAATCAGACCATTCATGCTATTCAGTTTCTCCATTCATAGCTTACTTTCTTCTACCATTGTTATACTCCCACTCAATCAAAAACCCCTGTGAGTGACCTATAATCAACCACAAACCTATTCCCTGTAACCTTAGCTCTGATACCAACTATCAGGATCCTACTGCCCACTAAGGGCACACTTGATTACCTTTGTATTAGCAACTAAACACAGAATTTAACCAGAATGATAAGTAACTAGAAATATGAAACAACACAGAATATGAGAGACAATACCCAATTGTATTAATACTTATCCATAAGAAAATACAATAAAAAAGATGCCACACTTCTTCCCACACCTCTAGAGCTCCCACACTTCTAGGGCTCACTAGTAATTCTCCTTTAATAGGTCACTCTCTCAATTACGGTCACAACAATCAACTCAAACATAGAGTTTTTGTTCACCTCCACCAGTCAGTAATAACACTACCAGTACACCAAGTACACAACTATACTCCAAGTAGATCTCCCTGCTCTTGCATCAACCTACAAATCACCAGACCTTACTTACCACATAGATATCTCTACACCCTGAAGAACCCTTATCCTTGCCTCACAAAGTCCTTATGATTCTTCAACCAGTACCCTAGTGGATCTTCTACCAGAACTTGCATAACCTGCAACTCTCCCTGATCATACACACTTGGCACCCCTTTGGAACTAGGAGGAGCTAATCCCTACTCTCTTCTACAAGCCCTCTTAGCTATCTAGCACTCTTGTTCTCTCTCTTCTGAAGGAGCTAATCTTTTCGATCATACTAGTACAATTTTATAATATAGCCCATGAGTCTATTATATAGATCTCATGCATATAATAATTAGACTTTCTTAATTACAATAATTAGACACGCAACTCCAAGACTAAAATAAGTCTTTACATGCAAACTGACTATCCAAAAATAGACTAGTTCTCAAGCCGCATGCAAACGCATACACACACAGGTTACCAACGTCGCTTCTTGTCTGACTGATGTCAGTCGACTCATAACCGATGTTGGTTGCTTTTACACTGTGATATGATCGACATTAGTTGGCTTGACTGATGTCAGTTCCTCTACAACTCACTTTGCAACTCAACAACCTAGCAACCTCCTCCATGTTTGCATCAGTGAAGCTTTTAGCTCCATAACCTAACAATATCCCACTTGGAGATAAATAATTGTACCTATACCTATACCTGTACACCATCTAATTTGTTTCTTGGCTTGTATCCCTCTTCAAACTCAATCCTGAAGACCAACCACCACACAACCTATGGTGCACCCCCTGTCATCCAAGTAACCTACCACATCTGAACCTACAAACCCATATAGTGAAGTCCCTGACCCTACATAGCATGAATCCTTATTGCTGGTCCCTCTCAAATACCTAAGAACCCACTGAAATGTTTTCTAATGCTTCTTCCCTGAGTTGGCTCTGAACTCTCTGACAACTCCCATTGC
This sequence comes from Torreya grandis, assembly GCA_037957365.1. Lineage (NCBI taxonomy): Eukaryota > Viridiplantae > Streptophyta > Pinopsida > Cupressales > Taxaceae > Torreya > Torreya grandis. Next base: position 1,924,095 of record JARHVA010002743.1, read on the forward strand.
TTGGGAAAACTCAGGTTTACACTCGACCTCATGTGATTTTGAACACTGTTGAAAGCTTAGCTTGAACTATCTAGCCCTCAGTGTGCTTACTGGTTCTGCATCTTGAAAATTATCCCTCACCAACACCTCCTTCACATTAGCTCCCTGTGGAGACAAAATCAACCTGTGATCTTACATGTCTCTTATGCCAAATAATTTTGTTGCTCCCAAATTCTTCATGACATACCTCTAAACTAACTTTACCTTTAGCTCAGAAACTCCCTACATGTGTAACCCTGCAACAAGCAACCACACCACATACAATAATAGGATAATGTTGTGACCATTATCAAACTTGGTAATGAAAACACAATGGTTACATTGACCTTGACCAAAGCCATGCTTTGCCATACACTTGTCAAACTTGTACCACTGTCTTATAGCCTACTCAAGACCATATACCTTGGCCTTCTATCTCCCATGTCCATCCACTCTCTTCTCTAACTTGGGAATCCATTCATCTTTCAGTGCTTTTATCCTAGCTGGTAACTCTACCAAAACTCCTACTTGGTTCTCTTCCAAAGAATTCATGCCATGCTCCCACTATTTCCTAGATTCTACCTACATTGCCTCTTCACGTCTTCCTAGTTCTTGACCATCGGTGAGCAAGAAGTAGTATAAAGAAGGTGAACAATGAATATGAGGTTCACTTACCCTTTCAGTCCTCTATATGGGCATTTGAGACTCCTTGATAGCTTGTTGTCCACCCAACATCTATTCCAATGACTGATCTCAGCCATCTCCCAATCTGCAACTGACTGACGTCAGTTCCCTATGACTGACCCTAATTGTTGACATCAGTTTGTACCTACTTGACATCATTGACTCTGTTGGTCTGGACATGACTGATGTCAGTACTTGTCTATTTGACATCAGTTTCTCCTGATCAATGTCGGTAATTGTGTTCTCATATGAGTGATGAATTTTTACTTGCGAGCTCACCTTGGATCAAAACCCTATCCAAATTAACATAGCCCTGGTTAGAATAATTTAGTCCCCTTAGCTGATCTCTATCTGCCATCTCCTCCATGAACACCAAGGCTTTCTAGTTCTTAAGTTTGTCAAAGATATATGTCTTTCACTTAAGAACATACATTCCCTTCTTACATATGTGACCAAGCATACAAAGCAACATCTCTACAACAGAAGGTGAATTAGTAATATAAGTAGATAGATAAAGTATACCTACTTGTTTACCACCATCTAATTCAAGTGTATCCGCTATGAGAGTTACTGTGCATCTCTCATCACCCAACTTTCTTGAAAAAATTAGACTCATCTCCAAGACGGTACCTACATGACCTCATTCAACACCCATGTGTTACCTATCTATAATTTTAGCTTCACTTCTCCTTTGCCAACCATGTGACAAGGCTGACCAACCCCTAAAGAAATCTCTCCAAAGTCTCCCTAGACATACTCATGAAAATATGCTCTATTTCAAGCTACATGGAAAGAGGCAACATAATCTATAGACCAATATTCTACTTTATCCAAAGCATCCTGTGCAACAACACCTGTAACATCTACTTCTTCATTTCCTTCATGTTGATCTTCTACTAACCAAAAATCTTTCTTTACCTACTCTTTCTTTCCATCAATCAGACCATTCATGCTATTCAGTTTCTCCATTCATAGCTTACTTTCTTCTACCATTGCTATACTCCCACTCAATTAGAAACCCCTATGAGTGACCTGTAATCAACCACAAACCTGCTCCCTACAACCTTAGCTCTGATACCAACTGTCAAGATCCTACTACCCACTAAGGGCACACTTGATTACCTTTGTATTAGCAACTAAACATGGAATTTAACCAAAATGATAAGTAACTAGAAATATGAAACAACACAAAATATGAGAGACAATACCCAATTGTATTAATACTTATCCAGAAGAAAATACAGTAAAGAAGATGCCACACTTCTTCTTCCCACACCTCTAGAGCTCCCACACTTCTAGGGCTCACCAGTAATTCTCCTTCAACAGTTCACTCTCTTAATTATGATCACAACAATCAACTCAAACATAGAGTTGTTGTTCACCTCCACCAGTCAGTAACAATGCTACCATTACACCAAGTACACAACCATACTCCAAGTAGATCTCCCTGCTCTTGCATCAACCTGCAAATCACCAGAGCTTACTTACCACATAGATATCTCTACACCCTAAAGAATCCTTGTCCTTGCCTCACCAAGTCCTTATGATTCTTCAACCAGTACCCTGGTGGATCTTCTACTAGAACTTGCATAACCTGCAACTCTCCCTGATCATACACACTCGGCACCCCTTTGGAACTAGGAGGAGCTAGTCCCTACTCTCTTTTACAAGCCCTCTTGGCTATCTAGCACTCTTTCTCTCTCTCTTTTGAAGGAGCTAATCTTTTCTCTCACTCTAGTACAATTTTACAATACAGCCCATGAGTCTATTATATAGATCTCATGCATACAATAATTAGACTTTCATAATTACAATAATTAGACATACATCTCCAAGACTAAAATAAGTCTTTACATGCAAACTGACTGTCCAAAAATAGACTAGTTCTTGAGCCGCATGCAAAATCATGCACACATAGGTTGTCGACGTTGGTTCCTGTCTGACTGATGTCAGTTGACTCATAACTGATGTCGATTGCTTCTGCATTGTGATATGATCGACGTCAGTTGGCCTAATCGATGTCGGTTCCTCTGTAACTCACTTTGCAACTCAGCAACCCAATAACCTCCTTCATGTTTACATCAGTGAAGCTTTTAGCTTCACAACCTAACATATCATGTACTGGATGCATCAAGGATCCCAAACCTAATAGAGTGATTGTCAATTGGAGATTGAACTATATTGATTGCTTTAGGGTTAAGAGGCATCATAGAGATGTGGGGATGCCTTTGAGTTTATATTTATTAGTCATGTTCCTAGGATCTTGGGAATGATTGAATAATACTTTTAGGTGGGAGGTGGAGGGGGATATCATAGAGGTGGGTATCACCTTATAAGATATCCATGTTATCCTTGGACTACCTATGCTAAGTACACCCATGGTCATAAGAGGACCAAATGATGAGGAGGAGAGGAGAGTCTTAGCCATATGGGTAAAGGGATTAGAGAGGATAATCCTTAGATCGAGAGTTAGTTTGTTTGATATTTATGCCTCATAGATTTTATATATCTAAATGGTGGTGATAGGACTTGTGATAGCATAGGTTTTGTGTCACAAGTTAGAGGGCAAGGTACCACTATTTGTGATAGCCTTATGCCATACAATATTAGATCATGGGGTGTTATATGACTTGAGATATATCATTTGGGTACAAATTATGCACAAATTTTACAAGGTATTATCCATAAGGTATAATTTGATAAGGCCTAATATATTACTAACTGCATGGATATATGAAAGTTTCCCTATGTATTAGTCAATTAGGTTACCCCATGTAGTTGATGATAGGTTGTCTCAAGTACAGAGGTAGAATTAGGATCAGTAGTATGGACCATGCCCCATATTCTAGTGATGAAAATGATGAGGTGAGTAGACATTGTATAGAATCATTATGGGCACATTGTTATGGTATTGCTGATCTAGGAGACAGTGGTACCAACATTATCATGGAAAAAGATTATTGGCCACTATACCTAGTGGATGGAGCCACATTCAGTGGCACATATACCATGATAGGTGGGAATTATTTACTTAATAGTGTTGGTAGTGGTGCCCACATTTTGGGTTGACATGTGATGGAGATAAGAGGGAGAGGAGGATTAGGGCCACTAGTTACTAGGCTAGTGATTAGGCTACATCATGAGAGACCATAGACTGGTCAAGTATGATGGGTAGTAGAGGATATGAGATAAATGTGGATGCAAAAGTACCATAACTACCACCACCATCACCATAGTAGGAGAAGAAAAAACCATCATGGATATGATGTTGATGGAGGTAGGAGTAGTAAGAGAGAACAAAGATAGTAGTCATCCCAGATGACCCATCGGGTAAGCCATGATAGAATTGGGCTATAGAGAGACCACTCAAGCATAGGTTGAGATAGGCATGAGTAGTAAATATAGGATTTTATTTTGGATGATGATTGATATATGAGGTTCTCAAATGATTCACTAATGGGGAGACCATGCTTAGTGGTTACACAGATGGTGAGATGATGGTAGGTGACACACAGTTAAGTAATAAAATATTGTTAATTTTTTCTCAAGTATATTTGAGATAGACTATAGATAGATATATTTTGAGATATATTGGTGATATAATACCTACCTAGTTTAAATTTTTTAGGTTTTGTAGAGGAGGAGACCAAATGGGGGTCCCTATTGAGGGGATCACTCCATGATATCCTATATGAGGAATTGATGCCATACGACCCTACCACACTAGAATATCCCATGGTATCATATACCCCAACTTAGGTGATTTGGTTCATATTAGGAGGAGAGGTTATGAGGCATTTATAGGTACATAAAGAGTGGATACAACTACCAATAAGGGTGGGTGTTGGAGAGGCATAGGCATGGTAATCCATAACTTAAGAGAGAGTTTTGCATCTAGCTACCATAACATAGATGGGATAGATATAGGCCTAGGAGAGAGCAACACATCTAGTGACCCTAACCTAGTTGGCATAGGTATAGGCCTAGGTGGTTCATCTATAGGGGCATAGATATAGGCCCAAGTATTAGGATTGATATCTTAGATATCCTCTTTAAAATTTACCATTTAGAGGGGACAGTCTAAGGCATCGATGGACACATGGCTAGGCCATGAGATAGACATGATATACCCCAACCTTAGAGATAAGAGGATGTATATAGTTATATTTTTGTATTAAAATTCATTGTGTGTGTGTGTGTGTGTGTGTGTGTGTGTGTGTGTGTGTGTGTGTGTGTGTGTGTGTGTGTGTGTGTGTGTGTGTGTGTGTGTGTGTGTGTGTGTGTGTGTGTGTGTGTGTGTGTGTCTCATTTTGGTAGTTGGATGTTGATTTTATGTGTTCACATTATGGTTGTGGTTGTAGATACTTGGATATATTTCTTTCTAGCACATGTATTTAGCTATTTTCTATATACGATATAGGAAATATATGAGTTATGGTTTCTTTTCTAGCATTGTGTAGGACACATGCAAGGTTAAAAATAAATAGGAAAAAAAGACTTGGTAAAATATAATCAATCAAAAATTTACTACACACTATTTCATGTTAGGAAATGTGTGATTACAAGAAAATGACTAAGTATAGAAAATCAAAAGGGTGGTAAAAATTATGTTTTTAAACCAACATAAAGATTAGCACCAAATTACAATAAGTAAATCACATTAAATCATGTTGGCAAGTATGAGAGTAATGTAATAAAGTGGAAAGCATGTAAAAAGATAAATGGTATAAAAATAAATCAATTAAGTTTAATCAATCATACTAAATCATGTTGGGAAGTATAAGAGAAAACAAAATTTGGCAATATTGGTCTTAAATTTATCATACTAATTCAAGCTGGGAAGTATGAAAAAATCAAAAAATGGTTGTATTCTTACATGAAATGGGAAAATAAGAAGATAAAAATGAAAATGTGATGAAGTAAGCATAAAAGATACTAAATCAACTTAGGAAACATGTCAATTATGTGTAACTTCATAATCAATCACATCTTATATCATATGTGACACATGTAATTTTGATTGTGACTTAGATTATTGGAAAATTTTGTGAGGAAGACCAGGTCCTATTTGTGGTCTTACATTGAAACTCATAAAAGGAACACAAATGAGGTGGAATAAATGTGGAAATATGGTAATAATGGATGTTGGTAATAGGAATGTGAAATTATGGTAATTTGTGAGGAAGGTCAGGTCTTATCCATAGTCTTATAATGAAACTCATAAATGGAATCCCCAGGGGAGTGATTAGTGAACAAAATAATATCTCTCAAGAGAAAATACAAGGAATGTAGGGAGTGAAAAAGGTAATGTAAAAATTATAACTTACAAATCTTATGAGAATACCTTAAGAGATAGGAGGCATACTAAGAACATGAGAAAGCACTACGTAACTAGTGACCATCAATATACAAAGGAAACCTATTCTCTATAAACACAAAGATGTGTAGGTAAATAAGTTTGCTACTAAAATCAAATCATGAAGGTAGATTGGTAAAATAAAATTAAAATGGATCTACCTTCCCATAATGTGTTCCCCATTACTCAAGACCACTTATAGAGCCATCGGTCTACTATTAAGATTGGGTACTCGTGTGAGAAAGTAGGTAGCACTAAAAGAGATTTTTTTATTTTTTATTCTTCATTTCTAATCTATTAGCCTACCATACCAAAATGGACCTTGGATTTATCATGAGACCATCTTTTGATTTTGAGATTAGACTAGAAGGACATGTGATTTTAATAATGTCTTTTAGTGTGATTTGCCTTTTAAGAATTTTGAATGTTTTTTTCCTTTTGTATCATTTCCTTTTGTTAAATGATTCAACTTTTGATTTTTTTTTAAAAGATTATTAATATTCCTCCTCCATATGAACTTGGAATGACCAATAATGAGAGATAGATTGATACACATGACTAAGTTTTAGGCTTAGGCTAAAGGAAGCTAAGTGATCAAGGATAAGACTAACTAGATCACTTAGGCTTAATAATGAACAAGCATGTCATCTCCAGTCTCAACCATGTATATTCTTAGTTTATGAAAAGGGGATAAATGTAATAAAGCATATCCAAATTGGATAGATAAAAGTATATTGTAATGAGATTAATTATTTTCTAAATGATCACATGGTTAAGAAGGAATGACTAAAAAGAACTAGGTTTATATAACCAAGTCATAATGACAATTATATGTTTATATAGAGATAACAAATTAAACAATCATTGAGAGAAAATAAGGGAGTTTGTAAGAAGGAAACTTAAGAAGAAAAATATATCAATGATAAATAATACATCTATATGAAAACATAAATGACATTATAAGAAATATAAAGTGAAAAATACATGTCAATATATAAGATAAATAAGAATTTGACACAATTTCAAATTATATAGAAAATAAATAAAGATAATATTGGAGCACATGTCCAATCCAAATGAAAATGTAATAATACCATGCATGTGCTCATAAGCACTAATAGATTTGTCCACACACATTATTTAGAACATCTGATAAGTCTCTATGAAGTTGGATGTAAACAATAGCTTATATCTCATCTATATTTAGTGAAAACTATGAAAAAAATTCACATCGAATATCCTTAATAAAAAATATAGGAATGCTAGATGGATCATGATGATTAGGGATATCAAGGAAGGGATACTGAGAAGAATGCATGGAAGTAGAATCTATAAGAGATGAAGGGATCACTAATGGGGAAGGATCCATAGATGAGGGACTCATATATGGATGAGAATCCATAGGTGAGGGAAGGTCCATGGGTCAAAGATTCATAGGTGGAGGAATAAGAGGGGAAATAGGAACCATAAGAGGGGATGGAAACATAAGAGGTGGAACCATGGGAAAATAAGGGGGAGCCTTCTTGCAATAGTGACCTATGGGAGGAGTGGAAGAAGGTGAGGGAATAGTTAAATATGATCTTTAAGGTGATATTGAAGTATGTGGAAATGATCAATGTGATGGGTGCCACATTGGTGCCAAAGACAATACACATATCCAAACTTAGGAATATAATTAGGTAATAAATTTGAGGGAGTTTGGCCTTATCTGAGGACTGATGGGAAGAAAGATGTAGAGTGTCAATCTATTATCATAGCTTTTGATAATACATGGATGAATAATTATCTTTGCTATGGAAACAAAATATCACCTCTAAGTAGGCTTGGTATAGGTACTCATAAGAGGATGGGTAAAAAAATGAAAAGAGATTTGGAAGGCTCATCATACCATTTGGTGGGAAATGGAGCCATATGAGGTAAAGGAAGAAAACCATCACTAAGAGAAAGTGGTGGTGGTAAAGGAACTAGACTAAGATCAATGGAAGGAGTAATGCGATCAAAAATAGGGATAGACTTAGCAAAATTGGGAGTAGGAATGGGATCAAAAGTTGGCTCTAATGAGTGAGGGGTGGGACCTACATAATGTTGAAGTAGGGTTACATGCATCTTAGGAATAAGCAAGCTATAAGAGTAAGTGTACCTAGCAAATAGATAAGGCCTAGTCATAACACAATCCATAAGCATACTCCTACATGGTTCTTTATAAAATGGAGATGTCTACACCATCTCTACCCTATGATAAAGAGGAAAAATGATAAAATTAGGAACTATTTATGATGGAATATAGGAAAAATCACTAAAATACTAAAGCAAAGAGGAACGATAATGGATAATCTTAGCATCATAGACCTAAACAACACCACCTAAGAATGGATCATCTAAGGTGTAACCATTATCATAGTTAGGTGTATGAATATCAATGATGTAGGTAAGGATGACATTTCCATCTAACAAGGTGTGATGAATGGAATTTTGGGTCTTAGTTAAGATAATGGGGATGCAATCATAAGGTATTTTGTGAGAATGAGGTTATAAAGAAGTAGGAAGTTGAGAGAAGAGATGAGGTTTTAATATTTACATTGATCTTATTAGGCTCATCATCATAACAATCTAAGAGGTTAGGGGTAATATTCCCAATGAGTTTGGGATGACTATTATAACCTTGAGTGGAATTGATGGGAAAGTTGAATCATTGAGACTCAAAAAATTGAGCACTGGGAAAAGGCTCAAGAATAAGAATCTTGAAGACACCACGGTCTTAGAATTATTCTGAATTCCAAGGATTTATATCACCTTGAATCCTAGATAGCTCTATTGTGATGAAATTTAATGCATTAGAAGGTAGAAAAAGTAACTTCTCTCATACACTGAGTCCAAGGCATACCAAGTAGAATATTATAAGATAGAGGAAAGTTAAATATCATCACCTTAACATGAAGAGTGATAGGTGGAATGGTAAAGGGAAGACACACACAACCTAAAAGAGGCATTTTACTTCGATCATATCCTTAGAATTTAATACATGTGGATTTGAGATTGAATTTGTAATATCAAAGGGCTTTGATAAAATTGAGATAGGTAACACAAGTGTCAGAACCCTCATCAATCAATGCATGCTTGACTTGGATATCACTAATTTAAACATATTGATACCTAAATGTGTATCATAGTTGCTTAGAGTGTTTAAATAACACTTCTCATTTTATAATTTAAATAATTTAGTGTAGGAGTTGCAGGTTGTGATAATCCTATTATCTATTGATGGAATAGAGGTAGAACTATAGACACTTAAATCTAGCCACTGATGACCTCTAATTAGGATTTTGACCAATTTCTACCAAAATGTACAATTTGGCTTAAAAACACTAAATCACATTAAATGAGTTGAAATTGACATATTCAAGTGCTAATCTTAGCCAGGGTATCACTAAATGGGGAAATGCAATTTATGGGCTAGCTAACTTTGATCATATAATTTTGAGTTAAAATGCCAATTTTGCACCTAAGTACTCTAGATTTCTTTTTATATCAATTTTTTTGTGCAAGATGTGTTTTTCTTATTTGGTATTGGAAACATACTAAATAAGATAACATATCCAATGCATCTGACATTGACTTCTAATTCTAATCTATTCAATTTTTGGATAAATAACAAGTCATTATGATCAATTTGAGTAATTTGTGCACAAAGTACTTAATCATGCTTAAGAGATAATTAAAATAAATTATAGCCTAATTAATGATTCCTTGGAATCTTTTTGAAAACTTGGTTTTAAAAATAAATATTGAATATTTACATCATAAGGTGACCTCATTTCTTGGGAAGACATCCCTAGGCCATAAATGCCACAAATATCAAGATTATGGGTCTCCCATGCATCTTTACTACCTCCCATGCATCATTAATGTCCCTTATTCCAAATTCCTGATGAGTATAATTATGGATTTTAATTACATAATTTAATTAATCCATGACCACACATATCAATCTTGAGATGAACAGTCATGGTTAATTCTAGTGATTCTTTAAAATCTATAAATAAAAGGGCCATGCACATCATATTTAAGATTAATTTTTGAAAATTTACCATGTCAAATTGATTCCAAGAGCTCTCACATGCCAAATTTATGATTCCAAAATATTGAGCCAAGCCAAGCCAAAGCCATAAGGTGCCAAGGAGAAGAAGAAATAACCAAGCCTCCTTTGATGAAGACTTAATGAGCACAAGCCGAACAAGACACTAAAAAAATAATTTGGATAATAAAAATAAGGTGAAATATTCTTGTTTTTCTTTACTTTTTATTTGTGCTTTTCATTTGTTTTTTATTAAGCTCACCCTAGTAACTAGGCCTAGAGATGTATGCTAGTAAGTGTGTTTTTATCAATTTTTTTGCATTTTTGGACTAAAAAAATACTAATAACATATATTTAATAAAATTAATATTTCACATAATATCACTCCCAATGGGACAATCTTCATGAGAGTGCAATCCACAAACTTTTTTGTGTTTGATAGTTTTGATTCTTTTTTTTTTGTTGTTGTTTTCGCTTTGAGTAAAAATGGTCAATAAAGAAGTCATAAAATTTTATTTACTTAATATTTTTATCTAAATTTTTGTATTAATATATATATAATTATGTCATGGATATTATATAAAATTTACATTAAAAATTTTATTTATAGTTAAGAAGTTATAGCTGTTTTGGTTACTGTCACTTTCTATTTTTTTTATTTTTCTGGTAAAAATGGTTAGAATAGAGTTTATAAATTATTTTTATTGAATATTTTGACTTAAAATTTTTCATATATATTATCCCTGTAGTTTTGGACAACATATCAAAATTTCATATCAAACCAATCTATATTTTAAATGTTATGTTAAAAATACTAATTGCATGTTTTTATATTTTATGTGCAAGGATTTGTGTTGTGTTATATTTTATTTTTAGCCTTCTAATTTGTTATTTTCAGGTGTTCATATATTTAATATATATATTTTTTAATATTTTATTTATATTTGTGATAACATTTCCTAGCCTAACACATTTGTTTTTTGGGTTATACCTTAAGGGTAGACAGGTAATCAACAGACATCAAATTTGTTAAAACATGTTTTAGACCATCTTTTGTACGCTTTTAAATTGAATTAGGAACTTTGTTTTAGTAATTATTATAAAATTTATATGATTAAAATAAATGTTTGATATTTATCCTTTAAAATTTACAACTTAATACCAAGGGGTCAAAATAACACCACCACACCTTTCAAATTGGGGCTTAAAAATGAACTCATCTTTCAAAGATTTTATGTTCACTACTTGTTTCAATTATCACTTTGTTTTAAAAAAATAAAAGGATTTTGAATATATTCCCTTCCATTTGTCCCCTTTAGGGAACCCTTGGAATCAACTTTCCTTATTTGCAAATTTCCTAGTCCAAGGCATAGAAAGAACATCATCTACAACAATCCCCAAAAGCTCACACAAGTATTGGGTGACCTTGACAACAACCCTAAAGTCTTTATATTTTATACTTTATTTTTTTCATGTAAATTTGTATTTCAAGGGGGACATCATTACCTCCCATGAGTTTTTCAAGGAAGCTTTGACCTGGAGTTTCACCTCCTGACATTGACTTCATTTGGCTCCATATTGGAGTTGCACGCAGGATGTAGTGGCACTTTGGTCATCACACTACATTGAGTGAATAATAGGATGTAGTGATTGAAAAAAGGACTAGAAATTTTTGTAACAAGCCAAGTGATACAAACCTGAAATCCATGATTTTTTGTTGCATTATTTGACATGAAAGTCATTGTGAAATTGATTCCCCTAGAACATTTGGAAACTTGTAGATCTTAGATAAATCCCCACTTGCCATGAAAGTATTATTGGTGAAAGGTGCACCTCAAGGTTCATGTTGCTATAATATCATTTGAGAGAATGGGAGGGTGTAAAAACCCTACTATATAATGTGTATTTACTTTTGGATGAACACATAAAATCCTCTCAAATAGCGTATATTAATAGATTCCAATAATACCAAGCAACCTTGTCAGTTTAGGATCTAAGAGCAATTAATTAGTTGGTTGTCCTAAATTAAAGTCTTGTTTGGAGTCAAAACTTGGTGTAAAAAAATGATGCAAACCAAATGCATGGTCCTCATTTTCCTTTGAATAAAGAGGTGTTATGTTTCCCACATGAAATCATACAATTTACCTTGTTTAAAGTTCATCAAAACTTGGAGTCATATCATCCACTTTGGTGTAGTGATGCTACCCAATTGAGTCTAGATCTTTGCCAAAGGTGTTTATGTCCTTAATTTATAATATAAATTCAAAATTTAGCCTTTATAAGTTCATAGGGTTGATGTGTTAAGTGGGTTCACCATTTTCACTAAATATGAGGGAACTTAGGTTCAATTTCCAATTTGGGTTGATGGTCACTTAAGACTCATGATCATTATCACCACTTGATAGACTTAAGTCATTTCATGCTAAACACTTACATTTTGAGTCTATACACCACAACATTTTGAGTCAATAAAGGTAATTTTATGCTATCAAATTTGAGATAAATTATCTTTGCCTTGGAGAGTTTTTGAAACAAGCATTTTATCACATCTTTTGGGTAGTCTAGCACTGTTATGTTGCCTATAACACTTCAGTTATTGTTTTATAGGCCATCTTGTATATATTCAAAAATTGTTCTTACATTTTCAAACCAATTTGAGTATACTTTTTGTGAACCTTTGTCTAACACAGTTATGTCATTCACTTTTACCTATCTTATTTGTCAAAAGAACCAAGTTTTACACCATTATTTGTGAGAAATTAAACTATCTCTAAAGTGCCTTTTGTTTCATACCTTATACCTATTTTATCAAGTCCATGTCCAAGAATCAAACACCAAATATATTTTAGAAGTGTTTCAAATATATTAGATTAAATATTTCATCTATTTTCAAAGTCTAGCTTTTGATGTTTTTTAGCCAAGAGTCCTAGCGCATGCCTTGTTTGAGCCTAGCTTTTGACATCGTGTTTGGAAAAAAGAGCTAAAAACTTTTAATTTCCTAAATTAGACTATTTTGAAACACTTTGACCTTAGAATTTAGAATTTATATTTTTGGCTCATTTAATTAATATTTTTGTGTAAGATGTGTAGCCTTAGACACTTAATGTTGGCTTGTCTTATCATAAATATTTGCATAAACCTTTTGATCCTTTTGAAAAATCTAGACCAAGTTTAAACATCATCTTTTTAGACATTATCCTTTTCATTTTGGTATAACTCTCTTCCCTTTATATCACAAATCATTGACTATGGATCCCAACATGTATTTCTACACTCATATTTGACTCATGTACAATCCAGGGATTAGTAATGTGGTTGTGCAGGAAAAAATGGTGAAAGACCCCTACATAGATAATATTTCTTTAAAATATGGATATTTATCCCTCTTATAATACTAAATTAGGGGCATAAATCCAAGATCAATTGGCCAAATATTTGGTTAATACACCACCTTATTCAGAACAAGACCAGGAACAAACTGCATAATATCTAGCTATAATACTCAGCTGAAGAACCATTTCCTCAACAATCATGCTCTAATAATATGCCTTCCACATATGATCCATTTTTGTTTGAGTTTCATTTTTTGGAGAAAAATATTATATTTTGGTTTGAGCCATAAAGGTAGGGGTCAAGTTTCCAATAGACTTCCCTCATGAGAATTTATTAAGCCTAGTAAGAATACCCCACAACATAATTTAAGATCAATAGGATTCTTTTAGCAATCCTTTGGATTTAGTACAAACAAAATATTATGACCCTAATATTATTAATAAATTTAAAAACCTCATGTAATACCACTTTAACCAAATGCATATGGTATATCAAACCTACATGAACGTAGCATGCAATTTCAATTAGATGACCATGGTGAGCAAACCTCTTATTGACTTAGTTTATTCAATAGGAGTTTGGATAGAGTTAACTGGTGAAGATAATTAGATTTGATAACCATTCATGAAAAATTATTAGATAGATAAATTCCTACATATGCCCATTATTTAAGAAGTGTATTCTACTTATATGCAAAATAATGAGCAAAATATAGTGGACAATATGCAAGCAATGTCTAATCCAAATCAAACTGGTACTAACACACAAAAAAATATTCAACAACATGTGCCTATAATTAATACCATGAGTGGACCTTCATATTAGGGAGTATGAGTTTCTACATCCCAATGTCAACCAACTGTTTCATCAAGTGTGTAACCAACATGATTAGGTAGTCAAGCAACAACCAATGTCACACCTCAACAGTCAAATGTAATGAATTCTACTCCTTATCAACAAGTGACGAGTAGTATTACACAATAGTAGGAAAAATATAGTGTCCCAATGCAATAGAGGCCAAATATATTTCCACCTCAACAAGGGGTAACTAATGTTCCACCTCATCAGGTAGTGGTAAATATACCTCCTCAGTCATAGACTAGTGTACCAATCCAAAACCAAATGATGACTATCCAACAACATGTAAATATTGGTTAGTGAAAAATGTTGAATATTCAACATGCTTTCAATTCCCAATAAGGATTCATGAAATAAGGAGGCTCCCATGTTTCTCAAGAACCTACTAGATAACATTCAATTTAAAATGTGCCACAAGTTTAGAGATAGGGTCCTAGTCCACAAGTTCCCACTCAACAACAAGGTTCAATTAGTTGGTAGCATGTCCCTTTTCAACAATAACAGGCATAATATAGTTATATCCCTCCATCCCAACCACAAAATAATCTAATTCAAACCTTCATAGCTAACCCAAACTAGAATATTTCACAACCAAATGTGCAATTTCAAGTACATCCTAATCCATGTATGCATATTATTGGTCCATTTCCCAACTAAACCAATATACCCCAATAGATATCTCCATCATACCCTATTAAAAATGTCCCAATTATGACCTCCCAACCATCTACTCAAACCAATATTCTCTCTCAAACCAATGTTCATTCCAATTTTCTATCCCAAGAATTATAATAGATGAAGGATGCAATTGCTTCCATTTAAGCTAGGAAATAGATTAAAAAGTTTAAGTTGGATGATGGTGTGTTTTTATCCATTAAATATGGATTACTTATAGATACCATTTCCTCTATGATACAAACCACTGAAATTCAATAAATATAAAAGGAATGATGACCCTAAGGCCCAATTAAGCAGGTTCTTTGTTGCATGTCAACCAATGGCATATAGCGATATATACCTTTAGTTGTTGTTTCTTAGAAGCTTGAATGGACAAGCCTTGGATAAATTTTTAAAGTTGCCCAAGAATTCAATAACAAATTTTGATGATCTTTTTAATAAGTTTGTGCATCACTTTTCCTATAATCTCAAACATGAGATTTCATTGGTTGACTTAACATAAACAAAACAAAAGGCTAGTGAGAGTTTTGCAAGTTATCTATAGTGATGGAGAGCCCTTATAAACTGATTCACCCATAGTTTAAAATATAAATAATTAGCCATTATTTTTAATAAAATTTTCATAGTGAGATAGCTTATCATCTAGAACTACAATGTGCACATACTTTTAAGGAGATCATCAACAAAGGCTTGTTGATTGAATGAATCCTTATTAATAAAGGGATCATCAAACTTAGATCAAATAAATAGAATAAAGGTACCAATAAGGAAGTGGCCAAAACTAACATCCAATCCAAGTGTAAGCATCACAACCAACATGAGCCAATAACCAAGATAGACCAAAGCAATTCAACCATAATAGGAATGTTGTGGGTAATGGAGTAACCAAGTCACATCATGTCCAAATAGTGAAAAAATCATCTATACCACCTTTTTATCTTAATACTACCTAATAACTTCTCCAACCAACATCTTAAGCATAATAACTAAGACCCACACAAAAAATGCAGTAACCTTTACCATTACAAACCCCTCCTCTAAGGAGAACTATGCCTATACATCATGTATTTAATGGCCTAGGAGATCCTCCTGAGTCTATATTTTGTAAACTTGTTGCTACTAATATAATTAGTTACCCTATACCAAAGCATTATCCACAAGGCATTCCTTATCCTGATTGGTACCATGAAAATGAATTATATGAATATCATTGGGTCAATGGGCATAATCTATGAAGATGTGTGAAAATCAAACATTTGATTGAAAATATGTTGGAGAATTGGTAGATAACGTAGATAATTTTGTTTCCACCTCCAATCAAACTCTTGGGATTTATCAAAACCCCTTTCCCCAACATAACACATAGTAGTAGTAGTATAAAAATTAGCAACAACAACAACACTGGCCAATGCAACAACAAAATAAATAGTATCAAAATGTAAGGTTGAAATAGTTGAATCAACAACAAAACCCATAATGTCATAATAATGGAAAAAAATAAGGTCATAATGGTAATAATTAACAAACCTACCATGCATTTGCATATGACTAAAATAGTGTTGTAGGTCATATTACAGGGGGTAGCATTAATACCATCTACATTAATCCTAGATTGAGCACTAATCGAGCTAGACCATTGCTAAACAATACCAATAAAAAAAATTACATGGATAATCCTTCTTTGACTTAGAATTACACACAATAAAACCAAAAAATTATGAATCCCACTTTTGGACCATATACCGATAACTCACCCTTGCCACATGACAACATATAAGTGCACCAACAACTAAGACTTGTCTTATCTAGTCCCAAATCATTCCTACCATTTGTTAGCATTTATGGTTTAGCATCTAATCTTGATTATCTAATCACAACTCCCTAGGTCCAAAACCATCTACCACTTTGCCTATTATCCAACCAACCATTCAGCCTTAGAATAAACCTTTCATCATTGACCAAGACAAGAAGTTTGATATTATGGAACAATTGTAGAGGAAACCAACACAAATTTATATTTTAGATTTTTTTTGAATGTCAACAATAAAAATAACATTTTTAATGAGTTTTTAACCCAATCCACTATTGTCAGTGACATATCCCCTAATAAATTTTAAGCTTTGGCTAGACACCTAGCTCTAGCCCAACAATTCACATTTAACCAAAGTGATATGTCTTCCCTTGGCCTACTCCATAATAATACATTGTACATATAAGTATATATAAAACATCATAAAGTGAAAAGTGTCCTTATAGACAATGGATCAGGCCTCAACATAGTGTCTTTAAAGCTCATCAAACTTCTTGGGTACACAATGGCAGATCTTTAGCCAAAAATGATAACTATCAAAGCTTATGATAATCAAGAAAGAGAATCACAAGGCACGATTAACTTACCAATTATCATTGGGCCTTTGACCCATGATACACTTTACCATGTGTTTGATCTTGAATTTTCATATAATATGCTTCTAGGTAGGCCTTGGTTACATGAGATTCATGTAATCCCATCAATGTTGCACCAATGTATCAAGTTCTCCCACTCAAGGATGGAAGTGAATATTCCAGGAGATTTACACCCATATGAAAACTACAAACATTTTTAGGTCAAGTTTTAAAGCTACAATTACCAATACAACATAAATCCAAGTTCTAAGTAGGATAAAATAAAGGCCATAATTATTGATCCTCCATAGGATAATTGCATAAATCTTAATACCTTGGATTCCCTTTCTCACATGCTACCTCCTAAAGCTTCCAATCATTTCACCATTTTAGATAATGGCCTTGGGGAGTATGTGACCCATGATACCTTCCATATTTCTAATCTTTATCAGAATCTAAAGACCTTTAGGTGACCTAAAAATACCTCACACATGTATTGGAAACAAAAGAACAAAAATAAGGGACCTATCATGTTTGTACCAACATCTAGCCTAGAACAAGACCCTCTCAAAGGGGACAAATCATGGTTGTACAATGACAACTAAGATGATTGTTATAAAAGTGAAAATTATCCTATTCCCAATAAGATCACGGAGCATCAAGATTATGAAGGAAGAGGCCTCATATTGAATCAACAAGTAACCATTGAGCCAATTTCCATGATTAAGTATAAAAGACCCTATGAACTTGGATTTAAACTGCCTAAGGGTGACCCCACATATCTTATTTGAGTTCCATCACTCGTGGCTAGTGATGATGATGCTAACAACAAAGCAAACTTTGATCATAGCCTCACCTTTGATGACCTAGATGATACTAACCTATTTGATAATAATGCCATATGTACTCTTACCCCAATTATTTGTCACAACCGATTACCATTGTACTATCTCCAACTGATAGATTGGGACCAAGAAGAATCCAATTTTTTGATTGATGAGTTTCAAAATCATGAGGCATTCTATGAATTTTTAGGCCTTAGAGATAATGTTCCATTGGGAGATCATAAATCAAGATTCTCAATTACGTTAGATCCTAAAGACTATTTTGGAGAGTGGGTGAACACCCTTAGCTAAAAACAAATAAATAAAACATTGAGGTTCCCAAGTGAAAACCTATATGAGGTAGTTTCTAACTAGGGAAAAAGTAAATATAAAGGCTAGTCTAGTGGTGAAAACCTATTTCAAGTGCCATTAGATGGGGGTGTTCATTCTTCTTCAAATTTGGACTAAGAGACCACTAATGATAAATTTCCTATGGATCTGAGTTTAGTTTTGTGCAACAATAAGTACTTAATCAAATTATTTAAGAATTCTTGATAGCTTTTGAAACATGGCTAGATCTCCCATTGGGGGACTCAGATTCATCATGCCTAGGAGATGTTGAAGAGAAAGTCCAATAGAGGAACCTGATATAGTCCAATAGTTTAAGTCTTTGCCTACTATCCTAGAAGATGGTTTGACCCCTGTAGTTGAATATATAATAGAGGTAAACATCAAGAATCCATCAGACATAAAATGGATAAAATTAGGTGCATCCCTCATTGAGGAGGAATGTGAAGTCTTTATAGCTTTATTGAGAGAATTTGTAGATATCTTTGCATGGACTTATTTTGACATGCCAAGTTTATACCCCACCTTAGTTTTGAACCACCTTATGGTCAATCTTGATGCCAAACCAGTAAAACAAAAGATACGTAAGATGTATCCTCACATTACTATCTTGGTAAAGAAAAAGTTAGAAAAACTCTTAGAAGCAGGATGTATTTGGTCCATTGACTACTCAGAATGGATATCTAATGTTGTACCAATTAGCAAAAAGCCTAAAAAAATTAGAATCTATATTGATTTTTGAGACATAAACAAAGCTTGTCCTAAGGATGACTTGACATTGCCTAATATTGACATGATCATCAACTCCATGTCAGGTTATGAAATGCTTTCACTCATGGATGGATTTTTAGGATACAACCAGATCATAATATAACTAAAAGACCAACATAAAATAGTGTTCACCACTCTATGGGGAAAATTTTATTATCATGTAATGGAATTTCATCTTAATAATGATGGTGATAGATATCAAAGGGCTAGGAATGTCATATTTCATAATATGATACATGATAGTGTTGAATACTATGTCAATCACATATTAAGAAAATCCAAAACTAAAGCTAACCATCCAGCAGTGTTATGTAGGATATTTAGAAGATTTCAAGAGTATAAATTCAGACTCAATCCAAATAAATGTGTGTTTTGAATAACCTCAAGAACTTTACTTGGATTCATTGTCTTGTAGGGGCATTAAAGTCAATCCAGCCAAAGTCCATGCTATAATTGAGATGCTGCCACCAACCAATTTGAAGCAAATCCATAGTTTTTAAGGAAATATCTAGTCAATCCAACACTTCAACTCTTATTTAGAAGACAAGTGTCATATATTTACACATCTTCTAAAGAATTGAGTTTCATTTCACTAGAATGACCACTACCAAATAGATTTTTAACAACCCAGGGACTATCTAGTTAATGGACCTATTTTGTTACCTCTTATGACAAGAAGGCCATTATTGTTGTATTTATCAACTACCAATAATTCCTTGGGGTTACTTTTGGTTAAACATGATAACAATGGAAAATAATATATAGTATACTAAGTTTTACCTTGGTCACATATGAACACAACTATGCACCTATTAAAAAAGCTTGTCTAGCCATGGTCTTCACAGCTCAAAAACTATGCCATTACATGTTGAACAATAAGACCATGGTTATTTCAAAATTAGATCCACTTAAGTATCTACTATCTAAAATATATTTATAAGGTATAATGGCCAAATGAATCATGCTTCTTAGTGATTTTGACATAGAGTATGTCAATTAAAAGGCTATCAAAGGATATGTCCTTGTAGATTAACTTGTTAAAGCACCCCTTATAGACACAAAACCACTCACATTTCATTTTCTTGATGAATCTATAATGAATATCATTGACCCACCTCTTGGGGAGTATCATTAGAAGATATATTTTGATGGTTCATTTACTACACATGGATCAGGGGTAGGTCTCTTATTTATTACACCATAGGGGGATCTAATCCCTAAATCATTTAGAATCAATTTTCCTTTTACAAACAACATGGCCAAGTATGAATCACTTATCTCATTACTTCAATAGGTAGTATAAAATAATATATCTAATCTAAAGGTTCATGGTGATTCTTAATTAATCATCAATTAGGTCACAGATCATTTTTAGACAAAAGATGACAAGTTGGTTCCATATAAGGCTATGATCAATACCCTAAAGTAGCAAATTATAGATATCCAATTTGAGCATATACCAAGGGCTAGTAATAGAATTGTAGATGCCATGGCTACTATCGGTTCTCTGATTTAACAAATAGACAAAGATAGAGAATATTAGTTCTTTGTTGAGAATTTGTTTGCACCAGCTCATGAACCTTGAACCATTGCAATGATTTATGATATTATTAGTCCCAATTCTATCTGGTACTCAGACCTTTACAACTACCTTCATGACCAATTTATACCACCTAACCTATCTCAAAAATAAAGAAAAGCCTTTATTCATCATTCTACTTGTTGTAATTTACTTGGATCTACCCTTTACCAACATAGTTTTAATGGAACTCTACTTCATTGTTTAGATTCAGTAGATTATACACTAGCATTAAGAGAAGTTTATGAAGGAGTATGTGGAGCTCATTCTAGTGGGGTAGTCCTATATAAAAATCTCTTGTATGTTGGTTATTGTTGGCCCATGATGGATGCAAATATAGCTACATATGTAAAGAAGTGTGACAAATGTCAATGACATGATAATCTAATTCATGCCCCAACATAAACTCTAAAACTGATGTTGACACCATGGCCATTTTCTACATGGTGACTTGACCTCATTGGGAATATCAACCCCACTTGATCTGATGGCCATAAACATATCCTTACCACCACTAAGTATTTCACTAAGTGATTTGAAGCTATACCCCTCACTTATATGACTGGAAAGAAAATTTCCAAATTTATCTTCAACCATCTCATTTACCACTATGGTATCCCCTCCAACATTATATCTGATAATCGAGGATCATTCAAGAATAAGGATGTAGACTAGCTATGTATTGAATATAAAATCACAACATTTTTCTATAGCATATTACCCTCAAGGTAATGGCCAAGCTAAAACATCAAACAAAACCATTGAAAACATTCTCAAAAATATTGTCAATGATGTTGGTCATGATTGGCACCTATAGATATTCCCTACACTTTGGGCATACTATACCAATCATAATAATCTTATAGGATCCACTCCATACTCACTTGTTTATGCTATTGAAGCCATCCTTTCTATTAATGTTGAGTTACCTTCACTATGCATATCTTTCAATCATGTCCTAAATGATCATGACTATCAAGTAACTTTCCTGTAAAAGCTAGACCTACTTGATGAAAAATGCATAGCTATGCTCAGTAATCTGTAGGCATATCAGAACTAACTCAAAGGCCACTACAATCGATGTGTCAAATATAGAAAATTTGAACTTGGTGATCTTGTTTTTAAATAAAACCAAAAGAATACCATGGCTGAGAAGAATCATAAAGGTAAATTCAAACCATATTGGATAGGTCCTTTCATCATTACTACATATTATAGATTAGTAGCATACAGGGTTATCACACTAGATAGAGATGAAATTCCTAAGCTGATGAATATTATTCACATCAAGTGGTACTATGCTTGAGTGTTAAGGTGTATTGTCTATAAGGACTATTTGAGTGGTGCCATTTTATCAATATTCTTCTTCTTACAAATATCATTCTTATCCATCCTCTTAGTCTTATCCATTTTACCATTCTATTTTATCAACTAGATGTGTTGTAAATCCTAGCCCATTTGACCTTGGTTTTTTCCATTCATTACACTTTTTTACCATCAATTAATTTGATTAATTTCATTAGTTGTTTCAAATAATTTATATAGAGATCATATTTTGGAGTAGTATGATAGAATTTTTGATAGTTGCATCCTTCATTAGTTATTCATTTCTTATCACTAGTCTTGCTACTAATTATAACAACCTTTGGGAAAATTAGTACCATTGATCTATGACATCATGTCCTAGTTATAACCACCTATGGGAAAAATAAGAGAAATATTTGTTTATTAAGTCTTGACATGCCAACATGCCACTTCTTATGCCATACTATGCCTTTTTACCACATGTGCCTATTTTTTTTGAATTGACTGCTACACTAGTTGAATTCCTCCATTGTAGGGTAGAACTAAAGTGACTTGAGTTCCTACTCTAGGACTATGTAGGTATCAATTGATATTTTTTGAGGTTATCTCAATCACCCCCTTACCACATTCTCACCATTTTGTGAGCAACCTAAGTTTGAATTCTCTCACCATTTTGAGAGCAACCTAAGTTTGAAAACTCTTGTCATTTTGTGAGATTGAACCATTTAGTGTCTTATTATTGATCAAGTTTAGATACTCCAAAAAATTCCAAAAACATTGGTAAAATCATTATAAAAAACCAAAAACATTAACCATTTCTTTCCCTTAAGGATTCTAGGAACCCTTACTAAGTTGCAAGCAAAGCATTTGTCACTTATTTTCCCCATCCTTTTTGGACTTTTCTCTCATTCACTTGCCATTTAAAAATACCATTCCTATTCTTCTATTGTATCTATTTTATTTGTTTTCACCAATTATCATTTTTCTTCCCATTCCCTGGGAGAACTACATTTGGCCTGATGTTTTTGTTAGATATTACATCTATGGAACTATGTAGGTATCGTCCACTTTCCTAGTGCATATGGAGACAACTCAGCCACCCACTTTCTTTTCTTTTATTCCCCCATTTTGTTCATTTGTTAAGTTGTCACTTATTTTCTAGGGGCAATGTTTGTATGGTTTCTATTTAGTGTTTCTTTGTTTTTTTGTTTGTGTGCCTATTTATTTGATTTCAACATTGTTGCCTTGATTCAATTAATGTCTATTCATTAGGTGATTCCTTTCCCACACTTACACTTGATTCTATCTATATTCATATGATTACATTGTCATCATGGTTTCTATCATTGGTGCATTGTTTTATATTAAGTATTGGATTATGGGAGTCAGTCCTTATGCATATTTCAACCAAGTACTCATGATGTTATACCATGATGCCTACTGATATGTGCTACAACAAACCTCAAATTCAAGAATTCTATTCAACAATGATGGCATCAACATCTCTTTAGCATCGGCATATGGATTCAATCATATCCTAAATAGAGTAATTAACCATGAAATAATTTCAATTTTTATTAGTTTAGATGAGCATCTTCCTACTAGTAGGTTGTTCCAATTCATCATTACCCTTTATGTTAGTTATCATCATCTTTATCCAAGTTTATCATGTTTTCCATAATCGAGTTCCAATGATTATAACCACCTAAGGTAAAATCATTATACATCATCCCACCTACATTTCTTAATGATTATAACCACCTTTGGGAAAATCATTGTGTTGTCACCACTTTACTTTCTCTACCCATACAGCGGCACATTTTTATCTTCTTTGTCTATCCTAACTAGGGCGGCTCCATCTTCTCAATGATTATAACTACCTTTGGGTAAATCATTGTGTTGTCATACCACGTTGCCACTATTAGGGTACAATACTTATAAATACCTTTGGGTAAACCATTTTACACTATCCCACTTACATTCTCAATGATTTTGACTACTTTTTCAAAATTATTGTGTTCTTACCCCATCATCTTTCCTTTCTTTGGTCCCCTCATTTTGCTTCTTATTGAGGGACCGTTTACTAACCTACTTGTGCCAACCATTCCCTCAAGGGGGAAAACCATCTTACATTTTGTTTATCATCATTTTAGTTATAGGCATATAGGACCTTTTCATTCTTTGATATGTTATTATGTTTATAGCTTGCAATTCCTTCCCAAATAGGGTCAAACTATAAACACCTAAATCTAGACACTAATGACCTCCAATCAAGATTTTGACCAATTTCCACCAAAATACACAATTTGGCCTAAGAACACTAAAGCGCATTAAATGAATTGAAATTTACATATTCAAGTGCCAATTTTAGATAGGGTATCATGCAATGGGGCAATGTAATTTATGGGCTAGCTAACTTTGATTAGATCATTTTGAGTTAAAATGCTAATTTTACACCTAAGTGCTCTGGATTGCTCTCTTATATCAAATTTCTTGTATGATATGCATGATTTTGTTATTTAGTGTTGGAAACATCCTAAATGGGATAATAGATCCAATTCATCTAACATTGACTTCCAATTCTAATCCAGTCAAAATTTAGACCAATAACAAGGCATTCTGATCAATTTGAGTCATTTTTTCACAAAGTTTTTAATCATGCTTAAGAGCTAATTAAACCAAATTAGAGCCTAATTAATGATTCCATGGAAACTTATTGAAAATTTTTTTATATATGAATATTGAATATCTGCAACATCAAGTGACTTCATTTCTTGGGAAGACATCCCTAGGACATGAATGCCAAAAATATCAAGATTATGGGTCTCCCACACCTCTTTATTACCTCCCATGCCTCATTAATGTCCCTTATTCCAAATTCATAATGAGGATAATTATGGATTTTAATTACATAATTCAATTAATCCATGACCACACATCTCAATCTTGAGATGGATGGTCATGGTTGATTCTAGTCATTCTTGAGAATTTATAAATAAAGAGGAAATGAACATAATTTTTAAGCTTAATTTTTACAAAGTTACCATGTAAAATTGATTCCAAGATCTCTCATATTCCAAATATATGATGCCAAAATATTGATCCAAGCCAAGCCAAAGCCACAAGGTGCCAAAGAGAAGAGGAGATAACAAAGCCTCCTTTGATGAAGACTTCATGAGCACAAGCTGAGCAAGCCACTACAACAATAATTTGGAGCATCCAAAGAAGGTGAAGGATTCTTATTTTTTTTTACTTTTTAGTTGTTCTTTTCATTTATTTTTGTTATTAATCTCACCTTAGTAACTAGGCCTAGAGATGTATGCTAGTTAGTGTGTTTTTATCAATTTGTTTATATTTTTGGACTAACATAGTACTTATCACCTCTCTTGATTCAAATTTGTAGTTCATAAGAACAAGTTGATTGTTTCATAGTATTTATAATGTTTTGTGGTTGGTAAAAACCTTGGCCTATGTATTTGTAAATAATGAAGAAATTTGAGCTAATATTGGTGAATTATGATCAATAACTAATCTAAAGTGGATATTTAGAATGAAAACTAATTTAGAGTGATCTAGTTAAAAAAGAAACAAAAGGGAGGGTAAGGCAAAAAAGAGATTTTATTTATCTTCATCTCAAACATCATGATGAAGTTCAAATGTCCTTCGAGCATGCACTTAACCAATCTATAACATGAAATAACATGATCTCAAATCTTATCACACATCATGTAAACATCTAAGGAATGTGGAAAATAATGCAAATAAGAACCTAGTTCACTTTAAATATTTACTCCTATAAATAAACAATATTATCCCAAAAATAATAAGAGTAAATTAAATGACATGAAATGACCTTAAGAACTTTCATCAACCTAGCATTGGTAGAAGTTAAAAATCCAAAATTAAAATATGCACACCAATATTTCATAATAACTATTAAAATATGGATTTAGGTTTAGTCAAGTGAGAGAGAAACCATAATAACAAATGACACAAATGAATATGGACAATTTTTGTAAAATTTCTTGCTTTCATTAATTTCTCAAAAGTTTACACAAGTTTTTAGCTAAAAAAACTCCCTCTTATTTTACAAATGATAATACTCCTTTTATAGACTGTAAGGAAGTATGTTGGTCAGTCATATCCAATCACAAAATTACAAGTGTAAATATAGATGTCCATTCTAAAAAAATTTTAGAATACACTAAAATTTCCCAAGTGGACTGACATATAGGCAATTTACTCACAAGTTACACATTCCTTTACAAAAAAAATATTCTATTTTAAAAATATTATAAATTTTAAAGAAAAAGAATAGTCCTAACTAACCTAGAGGACCCTATTTTTAATGAAGAATATTCATCCTATAGTATTGTTCATTGATAAACTAGAGGTCTACAATAGGCTTTAGAATAAGCTCATTTTCTTGATTCTCTAGGTCTTTAAGGTCTCTCTCAACCTTCTCTATTTCTTTCTTGATGCCCTTGGTATCTCCCATTTTCTCCTTGGATGATAGAAGTAGGCCCATGATTCTCTTGTTATCATCCCCTATTTTACCTTGTCCTTGGCTCCCCACTTCTTGCATAAACTAAAAGGTCTAGTGCTTGAACTCTTCATCAGTTATAAGAATTAATGAGCTAAGTGAAGTGAGATCCTTAATCAAACTATCCAAGATATGCAACATTTTTTCCTCCTACTATTTGAGGTCCTTGTCAAGGTCTTCCATCTACTTAGACTAGTTGCTTAGGGCTTGAATCTTGTCTACTAATATGGCCATAGACATGTTCAAATGTGCTAAGCTAATAGTCTTAAATTTAGGGACTTGATTCTTGGTCAAGGCCTTGATCAAGTCTTTCACTTGATATATTGAAGCCTAGCACTAGCCAACTTGGATTGTATCCATTATGATTTGTTTCTTCATTATTCCCTACCTGGTTTTAACTTAATTTAAAGAGTTTAATATGTTAGTCATGGTGTATTCAAACTTTTTGAATCAGTCTACATGGATAGACAAGATAGTAGTTTCCTCTAAATTATTGTTTTATTATAAAAGGCCTTTGATAATGGTTTTTCACTATTGTGATTGTGACTAGGCTACATCAATAATTTTATCTTTAAATATCCTATCCTCCCCTAGATTTTGTCCTTTAACATGGGTCAGACCTATGAATGGCTATATATTTTGGAGGGTGAATTCCTCCCCACTGATAATAGATTTCTTTTCAATCACTCTTTCCAAACTAACAATCTCTAGATTAAACTAAACCCCAACAGAAGATTCTATTACTTTTAGAGCTAGAATTTACATCTCTATTCCACCTAATTCCCTAAGGTAAGCCATTATTTTCTCTTCTTATTGCTGGCATCTATCTATGGCTTCAAATTTTAATGCATTAGAATATTGATTGCCTGCATCATTGACCAAGAATGGTGTATAGTATGGATCTTTTTTAGCTTGCCATATATAAACCATTGAAGAATACTTGGACCATAAATTATTTTTTCATCACTAAAAAAGATAACCTCACTCAAAGGATGAGTGAAGGTCAACTTAGGCTTCTTGCTTCCAACTAGAACTAGTGCTAGCTTAGACTTCATGTAGGTATTTTTAGAGATTTAATGGAAATAGCTACTTTCACTTAAGTGAGATTTTTGCTTTAGATTTAATTTGGATCCTTGTATTTATACCTTCACCTTTATGAGCCTACAATATTTTTAAATTTGGCATTTTCTACCTAAGTGGCATCATCATGGCATCTATGTAGAATTTTCATGACAAACTTTCTCATTAATGTTTAAAAACTAACCATTACCTTTTAAAATATTTATTTTATCTAACACCATTATATGTCTTTGCATGGATCAACATGGTTTATTGATCTCAATCCTAATATTTAAATTCCATTGGCCATTATTTTTACTTGGCCCCAAGGTCATACCACTTTGTAGTCCCATGGGGTTTTTGATCATGGTTGAAAAGTCTTCATTAATATTTCACCATTAGATGCAGTGGGTATAATCAATGTGGGTCATTGATATTCAAAATGCACTTGGAATTTAAAAAACTATTTTATGAGGTTAAATTTGATGTCCTCATGACTGTAAAGGATGTCTACATAATAGTCATAATCTAATCCTATGTAATTTTCCTACTGAGAATAATTTTAACATTTACATGAATGTCAAAGATCATGCGACCATCAATGATGTCCACATGCTTGTCATAAATTAATCCCATGTCCTTTTCCTTTTGAGCCTATTTTTGATGTTCACATGACTATCAAAGATGTCCATGCACCATCAAATCATCTTAACTCCTTTTGAGCTTGACACTTGTCATTTCTTGGTTTGCTCTACTCTGCAATCATAAAAAATTAAGTAAGCTAAGGAATATATATAAATTAGACCAAATTCAAAATAATGTTTTTGTTAATGTTAATAAATATGAATATAACTTCAGGTTAAGGTATTTGGTAAGATTTTAATATATAAAAATGACCCTTTAAATAATAAAAGTTATAGCATAAGTCTTTAGCCTAAGATTTTATTTTATTAATAAATACAACTAAAACCTTAGGGTAAAGCCTAGGTCTAATAATAAAGGAGACCCAAATTTGATCTCACACTATTGGATCCTTGGCATCCTTTCAAATGCATGTCATTGATCTCAATATATGGGGTGGAGTGAGATGTGTTTGTATATCAATGTCCTTGACTGATCGAGCCCATCTCTCATCATTTGATTAACTTCACTCGAGTAAATGGGGGTCATTGATCTTATAAACAAGCACAACATTTAAGTTAGTACTTGAAGACATATGGAACTTAAGATAAAGTATTAAGAATAAGGTTTTATTTATGTCAATAAACATGAACAAGACTTTAGGACTAAGACTTTAGTCTAAGTTTATAACAATTGGACCCATACATTACTTAGGCTAAGCTAGGAGCATAATAAAATGACCCTAAAAAAAATAAAGTTAGGCCATACTAAAATAAAAAGGAATAAAGGAGGATCAGGACATAAATGGGACCAAGCATATAACTTTTATACTAAGGCTTGGTCATGTTGAAAAACATGACTAAGCCTTAGTATAAAAAGTGAGCTAAGTCTCTAACATATTTAAAGTGTTCCCATGTGTTGATTTTATAATAAGTTTTTATTTTTATATTTATAGATAATTTTGGCTTTCTATCAAAGGTTGGGAACTAGGTTATCTAGGTTTACGGATTTAGTCAAATTTTTGATATTCAAACAATCACCTATGGTTACAACCTTTATCTCAAGCAAGGATGTTTGCTAAGTGAAAACATGACTATGTCCTAATAATTTAATGTTTCATCCCACATGTGAAATTCTCCTTAAAACAAATCTTAGATCAAATAAATGTTTTAGTTCTTATGGAACAATTAACCTATCCATTAGTCCTTACTAGTTTCTTTAAATTATAGAATCGAGGTCATATTTCAAAACTCATGGTCAACATATGATAGGAAACCATACCTACATTTTGAAATTGTGGAGTTAATTTTGATCAGTATAAGTACACTTTGAGCCAAAGGCTATCCAAAAGGAGTTATTATAAGCAAGGAACAAAGTAGAGGAATTAAACACATAAATGGAAAGAAAAAAATAGGAAGTAAAGGAAAATAAACACACACACACACACACACACACACACACACACACACACACACACACACACACACACACACACACACACACACACACACACACACACACAAACATACACATATGAACTCATGTACAAACTAGGGATAGGAAGGAAAAAATAAAAAGGAAATAAACTAGCCTACGTACACTAACTCTAGCCATTCTTAAAATTTACTCCATAAAGACCTTAGGTGGATCAATAAAAAGTAATGTTTAAGTTATTTCCAATTGGTAAGAAATGTGAATTCTTCTCCTAGTAGGTCTTTCATCTTACAGGTGTTATCTCCAAGTATCTTAGTAATCTGGTAAGGACATATTCATAGAGGTGTGAACTTCCCATGGTTACCCTTAGGCTCAAATGCCTTGTCTTAAAGAAAAACTAAGTCTCCTTGCTTGAACACCATTATCTTCAATCTCTCATAAAACCACCTCTTCACTATGGTTTGGTGCCTACTAAAATTAGAAAAAGAATCTTCTTGTGCATCTTCCATTTTAATAATGTCTAGCATCCTTGAATTTGCAAATTCCTATTCTTCTTCGATGTACTCTTGCATAAAATTATAAGTTGGTAGCCTAAGTGCGATGGGTAATATATGCTCTTAACCATATATTAGCAAGAAGGGATATGCCTTGAGAGCCTATTTAACCCTTGGTTTATCTTCTCAAAGGGTATATTTGAGAAGCTTTTGCATTATTTTGGGTTTATCTACTACATACATCTTTATTCCCTTCATCAAGTTCTTATTTCTTGATTCATATACTCCATTTCCTTGAGGGTAATGGTTAGAAAAAAGCTTGAGAATAATTATATTATCATATGCACATTATATCATTTAAATAGATATAAATGTAGATCCATTGTCATATACTAGAGGTACTGGCATTCCAAATTTGGTGCATATGTTTTTATCTAAAAAACTGATCACTTCTTTAGTTCTACACTACTTGGTCACCACTACTTTAGTGCATCTCATGTAGTAGTTAGTAGCACTTAGAATGTACTTATGAGCTTATGATTAATTGAGGTTGATCACCCTCATACAATCTTGTCCCCACTAAGAAAAAGGTTTATCTACCATAACTAGATGTAGTGGCATTGCTACCTTAAGCTCTTTAGTGTTGAATATTTGACATGAATGGCACTACCTTACATTCTTATGGGCATATAAAAATTGTGGGCCAATAGTAACCATCTCTAAGTATTTTATGAGCTATTGTATTTCCAGATGGATGCCTACTTCTTATATTCTCATAACAAGTGCTCATGATCTCAACTACTTATTTAGATACACACCTTAAGTAAATGCCTTCAAATATTTTCTTGTATAGTACTCCATATTTAATTAGGTAATGGGATGCCTTGAGTCTTATAGATCTCCTTTTCTCCCTAGTCAATCCTATAGGGCAAGTACCATTGATTAGTAAATGAATGATAGGATCATACAAATCATTGGGTTTAAAATTTTGATGCTCAACCTACATAACACTTACCTTGCATTTAGTACTAGTAATCAATTGGATTAGACCTTGGTACCTTACCAATTTTGTAGTATTCATTTAAATTTCATATTATCGAAGCACAGTCATCCACTTACATCTCCTTTCTCCTAGTTCATTATAATTTAACATGAGCTTAGTGGTAGGGTTAGGTAGAATTACATACACCTTGTTCTTAAGAATGTAGTGCCTAAAATTTTTCACCACCTTAGCTAATGTGCATGCTTTCTTATCAATCAAATAATATTTCAAATTATCATTTTAAAAATTACTGCTCATGAAAGCAACTAGATGGTCACATCCATTTATTTTTTAAGTTAAAACTATAGAAATAGAATGATTTAAACCAAAATAATAAAGGTAAAAAACTTTTGAAAAGTTTGGGCTTATCAAAATCAGAGCTTGTCCAATTTCCTCCTTGATGTTCTATCTTGGCTTCCTAATTCCAAGTGATTTTGACATCTTTCTTCAACATATAATTCAATAGCTTGACAATCTTTACAAAGCTAGAGACAAACTTTCTTAAAAAGTTAATTTTTCCAAAGAATGAATTTAATTATTTTATACTATTAGGAGGCTCTATATTTGATATGGATTTTACTCTATCTAGGTATATAGAGATTACATCCTTAATGACAACTTGTCCTAATAGTTTTTCCTCAATAACATAGAAAATGATTTTCTTTGGGTTGAGAGATATCC
Source organism: Torreya grandis (assembly GCA_037957365.1). NCBI lineage: Eukaryota > Viridiplantae > Streptophyta > Pinopsida > Cupressales > Taxaceae > Torreya > Torreya grandis. Next base: position 1,956,183 of record JARHVA010002743.1, read on the forward strand.
CATACTTTCTACACCTTTCAAATACCTAATATAAATTCATGACATGGTCCTTCTTATTCTTATAAAATATAGTTAGGTCATATGTATATATGATGATGCACTTACCTATCAATCCTTGGAAAGCATGATCTATGGCTCTTTAAAATGTGGCTCCTACATTGATCAGTTTGAATGGCATCCTCTTATATGCAAAAGTGCCCCACTTAGTTATAAATGCAATTTTCATCCTATCTTTTTTGTTTTCCAACACCTAGTTATATCCTAAAAAACCATCAAGAAAGGACATCCTTGCAAAACCAAAAACAACCTGAATGCCCTTGTCAAGAGAGGGTAAAGGATAATGATCCTTTTTAGATGAATTATTTAGATTTATAGAATCAATGCAAAACCTAATTTCACCATTTTTATTCTTGTTGGGTACCAGGTTAGCTACCCAAGTGGAGTGCCTAATGGTAAATATAATCTTGGCATTTAAGAGTTTCTTGACCTCTTTGAAAATCATAGGTTCTAAAACAAGATTCATGGGCCTTTACTTTTGTCTAAAAGGTTTGAAATTTTATTTTAAAATTATGGTATGGGTGATGAATCTTGGATAAAAAATCATCAAGTCATCATAAGACCATGATATTATGTCCTTATATTTTGTTAGTAAGTCTTTGGCACTTTCATTTTCTAGACTTTTACATGTTAAGCTAATGTTTAATAGCTAAGGTTAATCAGGAGGCCCAAGATCAACTACCTTGTAATCCTTCCCATTCAACTTGAATATTATAGTGTTATCTACTAGTTTGTCCTAATAAAATAACCTTTCATAGGTAATCATGCCTCTTGGAATCTTATTTTCATTCAGCTAAATGACTTTGTTATCAAATATGCCATCTTATTCAAGTCTATTCTCATTGGCCTCATCTATGATATAGGACTTAAATTCTCTTGACTTGGTCATGAATTCCAAGATCTATTGGTCATCATTAAATACATAAAAATGGTTTACATTATCAAGGACTAAATGGAATTTAACCAACTCAATACTAAGGCTTGAAGAGTCTTCAACTACCATAATATTAGAAACAACTGAGGCAAGCTCATTATCAACCTTATTTTCTTCCTTAGGGATGGAAATAATGTTGAAAGCATTAAAAGATTCAATTAAATCCTAGACCCTAAACTTATACCTCTTGAGATATGATAATTTGCACTGATAGTTTATCCTCACCTAATTAACCATAAGTTCTAAATCACCCTGAACCCTAAGTTCCTTAACCTTATGGTTAATGGCAAACTGTAATCCTAGAATCAAAGCTTCATAATTTGCAAGATTATTAGTACAAAGAAACTAAAGTTTATAATCATATTTTAGTTCTTTCCCAATAGGATTGGTAGGAATAATTCCTATTCTAAATCAATACTTATACCTAGTACCATCAAAATATAATCTCCATTTCCTAGTCAAAGCATGAAAAGTCTTAGAATCACATATTCTAGTGGCATCAAGAGTGTAAAAACCTAAGTCTGAGTTTAGCATATTGACCTTTTAATTGATACCATTATACTCGGTAATCATGTGCTTCATCTTAGGTTTTATTTCCACTATGATATGATTTGGGACTCCTTTCCAAAGAAGCCACAAATGTGAAAAATCAATGGATATATATATATTCAGGTCCTTTGTCCATTCTCTACTTAATAGTATCCCATAAACATCAAGATTGTCTACCACTTGGATGTCAATGAATTATTGGACTCTTGGCTTAGAGGCAAGCTATGTATGGACATTGAGCAATTCCTTAGTTAATTTGATTCTATATTTATCTTATTGAGTGACAACTCTATCATATTTAATAGGAGTCAAGAGTTGTTGACAAATTCCTATTGGCATGATGTTTTTGGATGTATCATAATCTAATAAATAATTATGTAAATTCTTACCAAGCATTCTAATGGTAAGTAGGAAAGGTGGAGACTCTATCTTATTTTGGTACATTGCCACATTGAAATTTTTAGTTTTGGATGTCCAACTAGGATTTTTATAAAAAGACTCCAATAGCATGTCCCTTTGTTTAGTGATCTGTGTCAACTCATGCAATGTGATGTTAGCCTTAATTTTCTTCATGTCTTCCATAATATTATACCCAATCCTATTGGAAGAATTAGATGAATCAATGTTATGCTTAGAAGTACATCCCTTTGGAGGCTTTGGATTATTATCTAAGGTGGTATTTGGAGGAGTTCTAAAGTTATTTGGAAGAGTTTAAGTAGTCAAAGACTACTTCTGCTCCCTATTCCTCATAAGGTAGGTCTTCTTTAGGAATTGCTAAAAAGTATAAATTTATTTAGGAATATCATCAGGCTCATTGTCCTCTTGGAAATGGAATTTAAATGTCTCCACCATGAGAGCATATTTATTAGACTTAGATCTTGATGTACCTACACCATTATCTATATTAGGAACCACTTCAAAAGTGTCTAACTCCTCTTGCAAGGCTTCAAAAGCTTTAGAAAATTTAATGAAATCTATTTCACCATGTTTAATAGTGTTGGAAAGTTTTCAATGATGGCATGGTGATGTCATGAAGGTGTTAAAGTGAGTGGATGAAGTGATTTGATTGTCTAAGTTATAATGACAAAGTGTACAATGTGTATGTCCTAGTATGCTTGAGGTTGGCTTGGTTGATCTTTAGATTTGGCTTGGTTAGAGAGGTTTAGGGATGAGTATAATGATTTAAGGATGTGAAAGTGGTATTATAATAAGTGTTATATGATTTGAGAGATTTTTTCATGAGTGGTATTCATGTAGTTCTTCATTTTGTTCATCTAGACATTTTGGTCTAGTGGCATAAAATCTGAGTAGGTAGTTTGGTGATGTCACAATTACCACATGTGGATAGGTAAGGGGGTTTTATTCATATGGTTTTGATCATATTTTTGTTTATTTTTTATGCACTAAATTTCAAGTCATGTGATTAATTTCAATCAAATATATGACGGTGAAAAGTTATATTCTAAGATAGAATTCACTAGTTTACCATACTTAGCCAAATTTGCATGTGACCAGAAAAAGTCAAGTAATCATGTTGATGAGGCCAGCATTTAAATTAATGGAGGTCTCAATACAAAATGATCATATGATTTTGTTAATTTTTATTCCTTTTTTATTTGTGCTAAATTTTAAATCATGTAATAAAGTGCATCAAAAGATATGCATGTGTAAATCTGGGTTCCCAAGTAGTTTGACTATGTTTTCCATAGCCAAATTTATCTGTGATAAGAAAAGTTGAGTAGGAAACTTGATGGTGTTATATCTCACACATGTGAAGGTGTTAGGATAAACTGGTCAAATGGGTTTGTTTAGTTTTTATCCTAATTAATTTGTGCTAAATTTTAGATCATGTAATAAAGCACATCAAAAGTTATGCATTTTAAAATTTGGCCTCTTAGGTAGGTTTTTACATAGATGACTCTATGGTAGAAGGTTTTGAGAAGGAATTTTAATGGTGATATATCTCAATTGTGTGAAGGTTCCAAGAGCTACTTAGTATTTGGATGTATTTTCCTATGTGAGGAGATCATATGGTCCAAATTTGATATCATGCATCAAAGTGTGCTAAAAGTTACTAAGGTCCAAAGTTGGCCTTCTAGGTAGATTATAGTGGTCCCCATAGTAAAATATGCAAGAGGTAAAGTTTGAGCAAGTCTCAAAGGAGATTGATGAAGCACATTTGCTCTAAGATGCCAAAAAGTAGTGAGATTGCTAAATGTGCTCAATGTTTTAACAACTGAGCAAAGGTAAAGATTGAGCTTCTTTAAAAGATCAATAGTGAGTGGGTGTCCATATTGATCAAGATAAATGGAGAACATGAAATTCAAGAGGTCAAAGTGATAGTTTTTTATCATGATTAAAGTGAGGACAATCTCAAAAATATTGATGGAGTGTGTTTAGTCAAAAATGCCAAAATACATAGGATGAAGTCAAAGTGACAAAGTTTTAATACTATTAAATATTGGAGAAGATCAATGGTTTGTGCTTAATTTGAGCAGTGATGACAAAATATTTGATCATAGTTTTCAAGGATTAATTGTCATCATTTTCTTTTGAATATTTAAATTTGCAAAGGAAAAACTAGTGCTCTATATTTTGGCCATATCTTTCGATCTATGCAAAATTTATTCATGGTTTTAAAATAAAATTTGTAGAGGACTCTAAGGTGCATTTATAAATATAGACTTGAATATTTTAAAGTGTGTATATTCAAATTTATGAAGCTTCAAATTTGAATATGTGTTCATGTATAGACTATAAGTGACCTAAGAAGATTATTCTAGCTTGTTTTGGTATTTTTTTAATATCTCTTGATGAATTGGCTATTGGGGAGAATTGTAGACTCCATGAGGATGATATATTTGAATTATTAAGGTTTGATCAATCATAGATAGTATGAACAAAGGTTTATAAGATGACGGTGTATTCATTCATGGTGACTATGTGCACAAAATGTTTACTAAGCTTGCATAAAAGAGTACAATGATGACTATAAGCATTTGAATATGTCAAAGGGGACATAAAGAGTGGACACATGTATTTTAAAGTTCTCATTTGTTCTTTATTTTGCTTGATGAAGTGATAAATGGGTGAATAGGTCTCCATGAGACCTATAAGAGCTACAAGTGCCTAATTAAAAGGTGTAGGTAATTAAAAGTGACCCATAGATGTTGTGGTCAACGTATGAAGATGATAGTGTGCCATGTATTCATTTGATAGATTCCATAAGGGTTATGTCATGCCTAATGGCTGACCAAGATGGTGGTAATCATGTTTATTCTATAAATAGTGAAACCAAAGGAGATGGTTTTTAGATTTTGGAGAGATATGTGGTGAGACTTGTAGAGGCTTTTTTATGAAGTGTGAACATTAAAGCAAAGAAGAGAAGGATAGGTTGTGCTATTTTTGATGAGTTGATGAGTAGAGTAGTTTTTTTATTGTGTATGGTATATAGGTCATGTTTTTTATGACATAATAGTGCTCTTGATGATTGAAGATGAGTGAAGAGGTTTGAGTTTGTTTATGAGGATATCTTGAGTGAAGAAGGAGAGATATTATAGAATGCATATGTGATAAGGTTTTTATGAGATATAAAAAAAGTTTTTGTAGGATGTAGGATACCATAGATCCATCATTTGGTGTAGAAGACATAAGTTCTAAGGTGGATATGTTCTTAACAAAGGAGGGTCTATAAGAGTTGGTCTTCCTTAGGGGAAGTTTCTCCTTCTAAAATAGGTTTTTTAATAAATTTAGGTGGTATAAAGGAGTTTATCATCATAAGGGTAGGTTATCCTTGTGTAACAAACATTTCACTAAATCTTGGTTAGGAGGATTTGACCAGTCTCTTGTTTATAATACCTTATAGGATAGTAGTCCAAGTTTTTGTAGGCTTGAGAGTGGGTTTTATTCCCCAAGAGGTTTTTCCATGTAGATCTTGTGTTGTGTATATGATCTTTCTTTATTCTTCTTGTTCACTATTATGAATGATTTTCATGCTTCATAAATAGTTGTATTAATTGCTTAAGTGTTTGGAAGGGTTGGAAATAGAATTGGATTGTTTACCACCACTGATTCACTCCACCTTCTCACTATATTTTACCTCTAATAATTATTATCAAAGTGGGTCCTTTGGAGGAAGATTAACAACTTGAGGGAGATATTAAGTAAATACAAAGATGGCTAAGCAGTTGAATAAAGATAATAAATAGTGGAAGGTTGTGATCAAGGCTCTAAAATATCAAATATATATGTTAAAGAAAGAGGACAAAGAGTGTGAAGAAAATATCAGTATTCTTAAGGATTGGTTAAGGATTACAAATATAATTTTAAAGGCTAAATAAGATGCATGTACTCATTTGAAGGTTGAAATAGATTCATTAAAGAGTGAGCATGAGATTTGTATATTCAAGTTAGATAAGTTGGAAAATAAGCTTGAGTATGTCAAGGAGAATGCAAGCTTTGAAATAAATACAAGAAGGTATGTTAGACAAACAAATGCTTCAATGTATTTTATTTTATTCCATGGTCATTGTTATACATGTGATGATTATGGTTATAGATCTAAGGACTATAGAAGGAAATTAGTCAAGTATGGACATTCATAGAGCTATGATAGGAGTTTTTTTCCAAAGATTGATCATAGTTCAAATTTTTCAAAAGGTACAAATGATGTTATTTATTTTAGTTATCATAAGAGTGGTAATATTGCAAATTTATACCCAAGTGGAATCAACAGGTCCTCAGGGTATCTCAAAGGACATGAAGCTTCCTTTGTGCGTAAGATAAGTCATTCTTGGTTATGGAGACCAAATATTATAAATGTTAATTAGATTAGTCAAAATGTTGATAAGAAAGTTGATTTACAAGAAAGTGTTGCATATCATCTTAAGCTCAAAGGTCACAAAAGTAAAATGACTACAAAAGAGAAGGATGGTAAGAATATAGATGAAAAATATTCTAGGAATGATTCAGGTGAGTCTAAAGGTTTAAGTATCATGTTTACCATGATGGAAGATGCTCCAATTATTGAAGAATTTTCTTTATCTACTCATGTTGTATTTTTAGATCCCAACGAAGATATCATGTTTCTAGTTAAGACTAATCTTGATGTATGTTTAGATGCTAATAAACAACCTATTATGTGTGGGAAAGTATCATGAAAATAAAATCAATTATTAGTGCCTAGTGATGAGATTCCAAACTACAATGTGTATTTTTCAAATGAAAAGGTATGTCAATATTCCATATTTGATCCATGTGTTGTCAATTCAAACTTAGAAGAGAAGGAGAGTGATATAGAAAAGGAACCAATTATCATAGTTCAGAATAAGAAGAAGAAGAAGAACAAGATCAATAAGTCTTGTAGATATAAGAGGATTCTAGTGATTACTGAGGAAATGTGGACCACTCCTAACTTCACTTTGTTTTAGGACATTGTGGTGAAGAGGTCTCTATCTATGCTTCTTAAAAGACTCCTTTTAGAAGAGAAATAAGTGTTGTTGTGTATGCAATATATGTAAGATTAGAATAGGTTTTTCTATGTGGAATAATGAGATTGATGGTGTGTCAAGAAGATTTTGCTTCTCAAAAAGGTTTGTGCATTTATTTATGATGTGTTATAGATTGTTATGTATCTTGATGATCCTATTTGTGCCTTTTAGAGGTTTCTTTTTACTCTCAGGTTTATCTATCTTATTGTTAGTCAAAGCCATGATATAGCAAGTCAAGGTTACTAAATGTGCGGAAGAAAAAAATCTTGGTACATAAGTGTGTGATTGTTGTCTCTAGGTGTACAACAAGTTTTAGGAGTGTGCATTGACTAGAAGGAGGTTTGTTGACTTTGTTTATTTTTAAGATTTTAGGGTCTTGCACTTTGCTATAAAAGTGGTTTTCCTTGAGAATTGAGGTATAAGGATTTTTAATAGATCTAATGGGATAAATGGGTTGTCAAATCATGTTTCACAAATATTTTAAGGTTTTTTATTTTTAAATTATTCATGTTTTTGTCTAGATGGAGGCCTAATTGGTAATTTGGTTTATGAAGGAAGTATGTTGCAAAAGATGAGATAGGTGATGAAAACTATTGTGATTGAGGGGGCATATGACAGTTCTCTAGATATGAGGTTTTGGGTTGTGAATATGTGTCTAATAAAATTTGTGGGATCTGAATGTTCCAAGTAGGGATATAAGGAGTCTAAACATGCCTAGTTTGAATATTTGGTGTTTTTTATTAGTTTCTCCAAAAGAGAAAGGTATATTGATTTCAAGATGAGTTTTAAATTTGGTTTAGAACTGTTTCCTAATTTGCCAGTGGATGAAGTTATGTTGGTGATCATGGAAGTGCCTTGAGAGAAAAGGATAATAAGCCTATGTGGTGGTTCTTCATGGTATGTGGAGATTTGAAGATGCTCAAGTTATCCAATGGCTCAAATATCTTAGGGGGAGTCCCTCTTATATTTATATCACTTAGTTATATCAGATTTAACTATTATTTATTTAATATTTATTGTGATTATGAAGAAGAGTATTGGATTATTGCAAAAGGAAGGTGTCAAGATAAGAAGAGGTAGGCTCGAGGTAAGGGGGAGTTTTTACTATATTTCTCAAATGGTATTCTCTTGATGGTAGTCCTTTTAGGTCCTTAAGATCATTTTTTCCCCACTTTATCATTGTGTAAAAGGGGGGAAATGTTTCTATTTAGAGAGTGCTTAAAAAGAGTGAAGGAAGGTGAGTTGTATGATGGGTGTTGACATTAATAATGATGGGTGTTGACATCAATGACAAAGGGGGATATTTTTAGATAGTTTTCAATGATGTCATGGTGATGTCATAGTTTTTTTAAGGTGAGTGGATGAAGTGTTTTGATAGTCTAAGTGACAATGACAAGGTCTGTAATGTGCATGTCCTAATATGCTTGAGGGTGGCTTGGTTGATCTTCAATTTTGGCTTGGTTAGAGAGGTTCAAGTATGAGTATAATGATTTTAAGATGTGTAAGTGGTACCATAAGAAGTGTTATATGATTTGAGAGCTTATGTACATGAGTGGTATTTCATCCATTTATGCTTTATGTTCATCTAGACATTTTCATCCAATGGTAGAAAATCTGAGTAGGCAAGTAGTTGATGTCACCATTGCCACGTATGGATGAGTCAGTGGGAGTTGGTCATATGGTTATGATCACATTTGTGCCTAGTTTATATGCACCAAATATTAATTCATGTGATGAAGAATGGTAAAATATGTGAGGGTGCAAAGTTGTCTTCTAAGACAAAATTCATTATTTTCCCATAGCCAAATTTTCATATGACTAGAAAGAGCTGAGTAAGCATGTTGATGAGGTCAACATTTGCATGCATAGAGGTGTCAGGATAAAATGATCATATAGGTTTATTCACTTTTGTGCCTAGTTTATTTTCACTAAATTTTAGGTCATGTGATAAATAACATCAAAGGATATGTATGTGAAAATTTGGGCTCTCAGGTAATTTGACAGTGTTTTTCCATACTTAGCCAAATTTATGTGTGACAAGAAAAGCTAAGTAGGCATTTTGATGGTGTTATATCTTTCATGTGTGAAGGTGTCAAGATAAAATGATCATATGGGTTTGTTAAGTTTTGATCCTATTTTATTTTTCCTAGATTTCAAATCATATAATGAAGCATGTCAAAAGTTATGCATGTTCAAAGTTGGCCTCTCAAAAAAGTTTTGACATAGTTGGCTCTATGATAGAAGATTTTGAGAAGGAATTTTAAGGGTGATATATCTCACTCATGTGAAGGTTCTATGATATGATTAGTATATGGATGGATTCTACTATGTGAGGAGATCATATGGTCCAAATTTTAGATCATGCATCAAAATTTGGTGAAAGTTATTAAGGTCCAAAGTTGACCTTCTAAGTAGATTACAGTGGTCACTATACTTAATCAAATATGCAAGAGGTAAAGTTTGAGCTAGTCTCAAATGAGATCAATGGAGTACATTTGATCTAAGATTTTAGGAAGTAACAAGATGACTAGATGTGCTAAATGTTTAATGATTGAGAAAAGGTAAGGATAGAGCCTCTTCAGAAGATCAATGACGAGTGGGTGTCCATACTAATCAAGATCAATGGTGTGCATGAAAGTTAATAGGTTAATGTAACATTTGTTTAGAATGATTAAAGTGAGGATAATCTTGAATATATCAACATAGTGTGTTTAATAAAAGATTCCAAGATGCATAAGATGACATCAAAGTGATAAACATTTAACATTTTTAAAGCTTGGAGAACATAAACATTACATGTTTAATCTAAGCAGTGAGGACACTAGATGCAAGCATAGTGTATGAGGTTTAACTATGATCGTTTCTTTTGAATATTTGAATTTACAAAGGTAAAATTAGTGCTCTATATTTTTTTCCATATATTTTTATCTATGTATAATTTTCTCATGGTGTAAATATAAAATTTGTAGAAGACTCCAAGGTTCATCTAGAAAAAATATTTTAAGATCTAAAAGTGTATACAGTTAAAGTTATGAAGGTTTAAAGTTGAATGTGTGTTCATACATGGACTTTAAGTTACATAAGAAGATTTTTTGAGCTTGTTTTGTTATTGTTTTGATATCTCTTTATGAATAGGATATTGGGGAGTGTTTTAGACTCCATGAGGATGATTTGTGTGAATTATGAAGGTTTGACCAATTATATGCAATATGAAAAAAGGTTTATATGTCAACTATGTACTTATTTATGGTAACTATGTGCATATATGATTGTAATCATTTTAGGATGTCAAAGGGGACATAAGGAGTGGACCCATGCATTTTAAAGTGGTTATGTGTTCTTTTTTTTGCTTGATGATGTGCTAAATGGGTGAATAGGTATCCATGAGACTTATAAGAGCTACAAGTTCCTAACTAAAATGTGTAGCTACTTAAGGGTAACCCATAGATGTTGTGGACAACCTATGAATATGGTAGTGAGCTATGTATTAATATGATAGATGCCTTAAGGATTAATCCATGCCTAATGCCCAATCAAGATGGTGATAATCATGTTTGTTCAGTAAATAGTTAAACTAATGGAGATGGTTTCTATATTTTGGAGAGATGTGTGGTGAGACTTGTAGTGGTTTTTATGTGAAGTGTGAATGTTGAATTTTAGAAGAGAAGGATAGGTAGCGTGCCTATTTATGATTTGATGATAAGAGTAGTTTGTTGATTGTGTGTATGATTTTTAGGTCATGTTTTTTATGATAGAATAGTGATCTTGATGATTGAAGATGAGAGAATAGGTCTGAGTGTGTTTATGAGGATAATTTGAGTGAATAAGGAGAGAGATTATTTGATCCCTATGTGATAGGTCTATATGAGATAGAGAGAGTTTATACAGGGGTTGTGTTACTAGATATTCATCATCTAGTTTGGAAGACATCAGTTCTAAGGTGGAGGTGTTTTTAAAAAAGGAGGGTCTAAAGGAGTTGGTCTTCCTTAAGGTAATTTTCTCCTTAGAAAATAGGTGTTTTACTAAATTTAGGTGGTCTAAATGAGTTGATCATCTTAAGGGTAAGTGCTCCTTATAGAATAGGAATTTCACTAAATCTTAGTGAGTAGAATTTGACCAATTTCTTATTGTAGTAAACTATAGGATAGTAGTCCAAGTTTTTTTAGGCTTGAGAGTGGGTTTTATTCCCTAAGAGGGTTTCCCACATAGATCTTGTGTTGTTTATGTGATATTTATTTCTTCTTATTTTTCACTACTATGAATGATCTGCATGGTTCATAAATGGTTGTATTAATTGCTTAAGTGTTTGGAAGGATCAGAAATAGAATTGGAATATTTATCACCACTGATTCATCCCCTCTCAATGGATTGTACCTATAACAAGCATTGTAATGAAATCTATAATAATCAGGTAAAGTAACATTAATAAGATTAATGTCCATTGTTTGTTTATTAGTAAAAGATCCATTGTTCTTGTTGTTATAGAATCTATCATTTTAAAACCTGTTAGTGGGTCTATTGAATCTTTGGAAAGAGAAATTCCTCCCTAAACTCTCCACAATATTTCCAACTTTGTATTTTAGCTAAAGGAAATCAATGCTTAGATTTTGGACCATCTTTAAGATAGAGTCATTTTCATTCTTGGGTTCCTCAAAATTATGAACCTAATTATTATTAGTACCATTGGTTGGTACCAAATCCTTTTGAACACTTAGATTAAATCCATTTATATCATTGTTCAATAATCCTAAGTTTTTATTATAATGAGCATGACTTACGGGTAATTGGTTTAAAGTTGGGATTTGATTTTAAAAAGGTACATTTTGGTTGTTATTAGGGAATATATTTAGGTTAGGCAAATGTGGGTTGATATTATGAATGGATTAAGCCATTTGTCCTTGAGGTTTAATTTGGTCATTAATGATCACTACTTCAGAATAGGCTAAGGCCAACGTATTCATAGGTCTAATAACTCTCTTTATGAATACAAAACTCATGGGATCTAAAGCATCCTTATATATTTCTCGAGCCCAAGCATCATTAGGCTTATAAGGGTCTATGGTTTGGCTATATATCTTTTGAAACCTAATATTAAAGGCTCTTATGGGTTCATTTTCATCCCTGTTGATTGTGGTGAATTTATGGTATAAGACACAAAGACTAATGATTTTATCAAACTGGTCAATGAAAACATTATTAAAGTTGGGCCAAATAGTAATATAATTCTTAGGTAAATTAATAAACCATTCATATGTATAATCTCTAAAAGTAAAATGAAATAACCTACATGATACATCTTCATGAGTGACATTTAAAAATCGTAAAGCAACTTTGAATGATTTAATATGTTCTTCTGTAGTTATAATACCATTAAGACTAAACATTGGAAAATATTTCTCAAGATTATGAGGAAGGTCATATACCATACCTGAGATATTGATTAAATAAATAGCTATCTAAGCCATACCTTGATAGGAACCAAATAGAGGAGCACCTTGAATTGGTGAAGTTGGTAAAGACTTTGAAATCCTATGCTTACCTTTGTCTCACTTAGCTCTCCTATAAAATTATAATTCAATCAGAAGTTATCTAGTCTTTAAACATGACCTTGTCCTTATTCTTGGTAATTACAAATTGATAAATCTAAATCTTTTTTTAAATACGATGCGCCAATTTTATCTTTTTAAAATACAATGATTAGAAATGTACATTAAGCAAATTTTTCAAAGATTCATACAAAGAATGACAAAGGATGGAAATCTTAAACTAAATTATCTCAAAGATGTACCCAAAGACATAAGTATGATGAACCTTTACACATTTGAATTCAAATAAAATCAAATTTTAAAGCATATATCAATATTTAATCAAAATTGCTATCGGTAACCCCAAACGTATTGGATTCATAGTTATAATGATATCTTTACTATAATTCGACATATGTCTTCAAATAATGTCAATATTTGTCTAAATAAGCACAAAGATTAGTTTGAAACCATTAAGATAATAAACTTTACACAACTATGCTAAAATAAACACAAATATGCAAACAATAGAGTGATCTTTAAATGAAATTTAAAAAACCAACAAAGATACTACCAAACTATAAAGAATTACCCTCCTTCTAGTGTTAGTGAAGCTCTACATATTGATGCCTAAATGTGTATCATAAGTTCTTAGAGTGTTTAAATAAAACTTCTCATTTTATAATTCAAAGAATTCAATGCATGAGTTGTAGGTTATGATAATCTTGGTATCTATTGATGGAATAGAGGTAGAACAAGTGGACTATTTCATAATATTTATAATTTTTAGGGGTTGGGAGCCACCTTATCCTATATATTTGTAAAGAGTGAAATAATATGAGCTAATATTGGTGAATTATGAATAAGAACTAATCTAAGGTGGATATTTACAATGGAAACTAAGCTAGAGTGATTTGGTTAAAAAAGAAGCAAAATGAAGGTTAAGGAAGAAAAGAGATGTTGTTGATCTTCATCCCAACATCATGACAAAGTTTAAATGTCATCCAAGTATGCACATAACCAATGTGTAACAAGAAATATCATGAGCTCAAATATTATCACACATCAGGCAAACATCTAAGGAAAATGGAAAATAATGCAAGTAAGAACCTAGTTCACTTTAAATATTTACCCTTGCATTTAAACAACATTATCCCAAATACAAGAAGAGTAAAGGAAATAATTAACTTAAGAACTTTCAGTTAACCTAGCATTAGCACAAGTTAACAACTTTGTAATTAAAATATACACCCCGTGATTTCATATAAACCATTCAAATCTATAAATGGGAATAAGCAAGTGAGAGAGAAACCATAATAATAAATGACACAAAAAAATATGGAAAATATTTGCTAATTCCTCACTTTCATTAATTTTTTAAAAGTTTAAATAATTTTTTTGGCTCAAAAAACTCCCTCTTCTTTTACAAATGACAATAATCCTTTTATATAGTGGAAGTATGTTGGTCATTCATATCAAATTACAAAAGTACAAGTGTAAGGACAACTATCCATTCTACAAAAGTTTTAGAATACACTAAACTTTCCCATGTGGACTGACCTATAGGCAATATGCTTATAAGTCACACATGCCTTTACAAAAAAAATATTTTATTTTCAAAATATTACAAAGTTTTACAAAAAATAATATTGCTAACTAACTTAGAAGACCCCATTTCTATTGAAGAATCTTCATCCTATAGTGTTTCTCATTGATAAACTAGAGGTTTACAACAAACTTTAGGAGGAGATCCTTTTCTTGATTCTCTAAGTCTTTGAGGTATCTCTCAACCTTCTCTATTACTTGGTTGATGCCCTTGGCATCTCCCACTTTCTCTTCATATGATAGAAGTAGGCCCATGATTCTCTTATTATAATCAACTATTTTACCCTATCCTTGGTTCCCCATTTTTTGCATAAATTGAAAGGCTTTATTCTTAAACTTTTCATCAATTATAAGACCCAACGAGCTAAGTGAAGTGGGATCCTTAATAAAACTATCCAAGATATGCAACACTACATCCTCCTTATATTTGACGTCTTTGGTAAGGTATTTCATTTGCTTAGACTAGTTGCTTAGGGCTTGAATCTTGTCTACTAATATGGCCATATACATGTTAAAATGTGCTAAGTCGACTATTCTTAAATTTAGGTACTTGATTCTTGGTCAAGGCCTTGATCAATTTTTTCACTTGATATATTGAAGCTTACCTTTAGCCAACTTGGATTGTAGCTATTGTGGTTTGTTTCTTCATTTTTCCCTACCTAGTTCTAATTGAATTTAAAGAGTTGAATAGGTCAGTCATGGTGTCTTCAAACTTCCTAAATTGGTCTTCATGGATATACAATACAATAACTTGCTTCAAATTCTTGTTTTGTTATAAGAGGCCTTTGATCATGGTTTCTAACTATTGTGATTGGGCCTATTCTACATCAAGAATTTTCTCTTCAAATATCATGTTTTCCTTAGATTTTGTCCTTCAATAAGGGTCAGACCTATGAATGGATTTATCTTTTGGAGGGTGAATTCCTCCCCACCGACCATGTTTTTTTTTGAATCACTCTTTCCAAATTGGTAGTATTTGTATTAAATTGAACCCTTAAAGAAGATTATATTACTTTTGGAGTTATAATTTCCTTCTGTACTCCACCTAATTCCCCAAGGGTAGCCATTATTTTCTCTCTTCTTTTTTTAAGACAACTATCCATGGCTTCAACTCTTCATGCATTGGAATATTGATTTCCTGCATCATTACCTAAGAATGGTGTATAGCAGGGATATTATATAGCTTTCCATGTATAACCATTTATGAATTATTTGACCATAGATTGGGTTTTCATCACTAAAAAGGTTGACCTCACTCAAAGGATGAGTGAATATTAACTTGGGCTTCTTTCTTCCAATGAGAACTAGTGCTAACTTAGTTTTTATTGTCCTTTCAAAGCTTTAATGGTGATGGATATTTTAAATTAAGTGATATTTTTGCCTTACATTTGCTTTGGATCCTTGTATTTATACTTTCACCTTTCTAATCCTGAAAGATCTTTAAATTTGGAAATTTTTTTCCTAAGTAACATCATTGTGGCATCTATGTGGCATTTTCATGAAAAACTTGCTCATTAATATTTAGAAATTGACCATTGCCTTTTAAAATATTTCTTTTGTCCTATACCATAAGATCACCTTACATGAATCAATGTAGTTCATTGATCTCAATCATGAAATTTAAATTACATTGGCTACTATTTGTACTTGGCCCCGAGGTCATACCACCTAGTAGTCCCATGGGATTTTTGAGCTCCATTAAAAACTCTTCTTTAATATTGTACCATCAAATGCAGTGGGTATGAATCAATGTAGGCTATTAAACTTCAAAAGGTTCTCAAAATTTAAATAGCTAATTTATGATGTTAAATTTGATGTCCTCATGACTGTCAATGATGTTCATGAGACTATCATAATTTAATCCCATGTAATTTTCCTACCAAGCATAATTTTGATGTTTGTGTAATTTTAAAAGATGTCCACATGATCATAAATGATGTCCAAACACCCAACACAATTTAATTCCATGTCTTTTTCCTTTTGAGCCTAATTTTTATGTTTGTGTGACCATCAAATATGTCCACATGACTATCAAATTGACTTAACTTCTTGTGAGATTGACACTTGTCATTTCTTAGTTCACTTTGCTTTGTAATCATAAAAAATTAAGTAAGCTCAATAATATATAGAAAGTATATGAAAGTCATAAAATAATGTTTTTATTCATGTTAATAAATACAAATAGAATTTTAGGTTAAGGTATTTTTCAAACTTGAAACATATAAATAGGACCCTTATACTAATAAAAGTCATAAGTATCTATCATGTGGTTTTATTATATTAATAAATATAATGAAAACCTTAGGGTAAAGCCTTAGGCTAGGTTTATATAATAAAGGGGACCCAAATTTATCTCACACAAATGGATATTTTGCATCCACTCAAATGTATGTCATAAATATTGATCTATGGGATTGATAAATATTGGTTCATAGATCAAAGTCCTTGACTTATCAAGCCCATCTTGCAGTATTTGATTAACTTCACTTGAGTAAACGTGGGTCCTTGATATTATAAACAAGTTAAATGTTTAAGTTAGGACTCAAAGACATATGGAACTTAAGATAAAGTATTAAGAGTAAGACCTTCTTTACATCACTAAAACTAAACAAGATTTTAGGACTAAGACTTTAGTCTAAGTTTATAACAAAGGGACCCATGCATTACTTAGGCCAATCTAGGAACATAATCAAAGGACCCTAGAAATAATAAAGTTAGGCCATCCTAAAATAAAAGGGAATAAAGGGGGCTCATGACATAAAGGGGACCAAGCATATAATTTTTATACAAAGGTTTGGTCATGTTGAAAAACACAACTAAACCTTAGTATAAAAATTGATCTAAGTCTATGGTATATTGAAAGCGTTCCCACGTAAAATTGTTCTTGAAAATTTGAATTTGGTACAAAAGAGCCTATGTTAGGGTTTTTTGAGCATGGTTCTTAGGATGATAAAAATTAAATCAAATTCACTTTCTATATACCAAATGTTTATAAAATCCCAATTTGGGATTAAATTGTAAAATCCATACATAGTTTCATCAAGGAAGGTTCCATTAAACCTGCAACTTAAAAACTTGAAGAGTAAACATTAGTAATTTTAGATAAGGTCAAACTAGAACCATGAAAAAATAAGCCAACCAAGTCAATGTGTGGATGATATTCAAATATAAATAATGTGAAAATATGCTAATGACATTTTGATCAAGTTAATTTTTAACTTTAAGATACAAATTTACATAATTTAACACAAGGGTCCTCATTTTTTTAAAATAGGGGTATGTTGACTTCAACAAGACACTAATGAATATAGGAGGATAATATAATTGAAGTATAATCTTATTATGGATCATAAAAGTGATGGGAAACTTTAAGGAAAGAGTAGTTTCCATTGTTTTATCAACATGGATGTACATCTCTTCACATTGTTGTAATATGCTATCTTCAAATCCAGATAAGGTTACTTCACATCCTACTAGGAGAGGATGAGGGATGTTCATTTTAAACAAGAGTTTCATAAGATGGTTTTTATGACACATATAGGTCCACATAAGTTGAATAAATGGAATTTGGGATGGGAGATTAGTGAGTTCCATGAGGGGATCCCACTCAGCATAACCCATAATAAGATTAATAGAAATAGGTGCATAGTGATGAATGAGGTCCTGAAAAGTAGGAATCTAAGTGAATTATAATTGTTTTGATAAGAGGGAAAAGGTTTAGATTAATGTTGTAAACTATGTTGAGAAGATGAAGCAGTTGGTTTAGGTTGGTTTTGAGAATTGGTAGAAGAAGTGTTGATAGAAGCTTGATTATCATCAGTGTTAGGTAAAGAATATGGAGGGATGTTAGAAATAGAATGGGAACTATTATCCAAGGGAGGAGTGGGAATTGGATCATAAAAATTATAATGTCATATTGTCCCAACTCATTTAAATGAGGTAGAGAAGAATGTTGGATAACACTAAATGTACATGATAATAGAGGGGTGTAGATACGTTGAGGATCAATCAAAGCAATCACCCTTTGTATATTAAGCATATTATCTTTAGGATTCGGGTCAATAAGACTTTTGGAATTACTAGTGGAAGGGATGGGCTTGTCTAGGTTGTCTTGGTGATTTTGAAGAGGGTATTTATAGATAGCCCATTGATCATTAGCTTGATTTAAAGCTTGAGATTTAGTATTTGTTTCACGAGCTTTAAAATAAATGTCATACATTTGTTTGAATTTTTGAATAATATAATCATGATCAAAATTAGGATGGAAAATAAAATCCATAGATAAATTAAAAATTTGCCTACAAGTATAATGAGAATGACCCAAACTCGCATGAAACCAACAAAATTTATTGGGATCATACCAAGATTTTATAGGATGAGTGGGATCAATTTATCATGGTAGAGTCCTAGGTAAATGTTTTAGTAATTAAATTAAGGATAAAGGTTTGTGAAAATTAATGTTATTAGGTGAAGATAAGTGAGTATTGGTGTATTTTTGAGGAAGGGGAGCTAGTTCCAAAGACTAGTTAGGAATAATAACTTAAATTATGTGAATGGTGTCATAAGAGTTTGTGACACGATCATTGGTAGCATGATGATTCTTGTTTTTGAGTAAGATGTGAGGACCCATATAAGGTTAGGGTACATAAAATTGATGCATAAGGAAATATTGACATTTTTTGGGTATATAACCTCCTCTAAAGTATGTAGAGAGAGAGTTTAGATCTTATATTGCAACTTGGGAAATAGAGCATTGGTAAAGAGATGGAAAAGTTTATCATCATCCAAGCTATGTTCACATTTGTTGGACAATTTTTTCCACATTTTAATAAGAGTTTGGATAGTTTAATTTTCAATTTGTTTATAATTGATAAAATGGGCTAAAGTATTTTCAAGAATATCACTAGTTTAGAACTCTTGGACTAGAACATTTACTAAATCTTCTAAAGTAATAATAGAGTGAGTTTTAAGTTGGTTGTATCAATCTAAAACATCTCCCATGAGGGTTTTGGATAATATCCTAGTAGAGACAAATGTGTTTAATTTGATCTGATCTTTATATATATTTCAAAATGTTTTTAGATGAAGAGTAGGATTAGTTGATCGATTGTAAGAAATTGTAGGGGTGATACCTCATATATCAATATTCACAATTTTAGTTATAAGAGGCCCATTTTGAAGATGTTTAATTATTTTGTTGACAAGAGGAGGTTGAGGGATGAGATTTCCATGGGAATCTTGGAGAAGAGGTGGAAGAACATGTTGATTATGCATGCCCTAAGGCATCTATTGAGGGTGGGTCTAAATATGAAGAAGGTGATTTTGCATTCTCATCATTTGATTGGTATTATGAGAATAAAAATTATTCATTTAATTAAACATTCATAATAAGAGTTGATGTGTTTGATTGGAATTGTTACTATGATTTGAAGCATTAGATTTGTTATTAGTGGCATTGGTACCACTATTGGTGTCCTCTTGAGAGGAACTATTAGAATGTGAGACACTAGTGGAAAAATTTGCTTGTGTGGAAAACTATGAACTAATGAAGGGATGAGAAGAGGAAGCATGAGAATCATGAGTACCTTTGGTATAAAATGATTCACTTGGGAAATAATTCAGGATAGTGGTTCTTGGAAGACACCCACTAGATGTAGAACCTACCATATTAGTGGATATACTAGGCATGAAGGTGGAAGACGTTAAAGAAGAAGAGGGCATGATATGAGAAGGGGTCATAATAGAGGGAAGAGGTTGAAAATAAAATAAAATAGTACCCAAAAATCCATGTCAGAATGTGGGAGAAGGTGAATGAGTCTCTTTAACTTGACCACTAATCATGAGATGATAAATGATAAAAGGATCCTTTCCTCGATGTTAAGGAAACTTAGAGATAAAGAAGATCATTTAAAGGGTATAATACTATAAATTAGGTTGATATTAAAGTGAGAAGATATGATTAATAAGTTTAGAGGAATGATTAAGGGTCCTATATTTATTTTAATGAGTGGATATATGAACATTGCTCTCATCTATGTTGGGGGATCAAACCAACAATAGATTACACTTGTGAGAGAAATAAACGCGGAATTAAACCAGATTGATAAGTAATTAGAATGATAATAGAAAGAACAAGAGATACAAGAAAATGCCCTGAAAACTTGTATTAACAAACTCTTTACAAAAGGAATACAATTGAAGAAAACTTCTTTCTTCCACACCTCTCCTAGATGTATAGATCTCTCAATAGATCTCTATTCCTCAAGAGCTCTCTCTCTCAAGAACAATCAACTCCAACAAGCCTGGATTGATTCAATTCTGTACTGTTCTTCTCATACAATGAATTACAATAATTCACCCAACTACAATAATCCACTACAAAGCTAAGAAGATCTAATTCTACATATAGAATTAGGAGACTTGAGCATGTACAACCAACAAGCACTTAAGCCACTTGAACAAGGGCTCTAAAAATAGTAATGCCAATAATAGAGTATCATGCAAACACTCACTTCTGTCCATAGAAATAGCTTTCTGGACACGTAGGTAACCGACGTTGGTTCTTGTTGCTTGTCTGTGACCGTCTGTCGACCGACCCACTATTGCTACATCAGACGTCTCTGCAACTGCTACCTGTGACCGATGTCGGTCACTCCTGACTGATGCCGGTGTCTGTGTAGACTTGAACCTGATAATGAATGCTCCTTGGTGAAGTTTTTAGTTCCACACCCTAACAATCTCCCACTTGGAGATAAACAGTTGCACCAGTACCTATACAGCAACATCTTCTAGCTCCTCCATCTTCAATCACGAAGATCAACAAAAGTTGAATGAAGATTCAACTTCTCCTTTGTAACTAGCTTAGTTAACATATCAGCAGGATTCCTATCTATGTGGATCTTCTCCAGCTTCAATTCACCATCTTCCAATACCTGTCGTATGAAGTGATACCTTAGTTGTATCTGCTTTGTTATTGAATGAAAGGCTGAATTCTTAGCCAAATGGATTGCACTCTGACTATCACTATACAATCTGCAACTCTCATGCTCCCTACCAAGCTCATCAATGAACCGTGTCATCCATATCATCTCCTTGCTAGCTTCTGTGGCTGCAATATACTCTGCTTCTGTAGTTGACAAGGCAACAACCTTCTGCAACTTAGATATCCAGCTAACCACCGTTCCACCTACAGTGAAAACATAACTTGTAGTGCTCCTCCTACCATCCAAATCACCTGCCATATCTGAATCTACATCTAAACCTCCATACCACAAGTGCTTACTGCTAGTTCCTCTCAGATATCTAAGGATCCACTAAACTACTTTCCAATGTTCCTTACCTAGATTGGCCATATACTTACTTACAACTCCCACTGCTTGGGCAATATTCGGTCTAGTACACACCATTGCATACATCAAACTCCCTACTACAAAATAATATGGAACCTTACTCATGTACTCTACCTCATCATATGAATTAGGACATTGTTCTTTACTCAACTTAAAATGTCCAGCCAAAGGTGTGCTTACTGGTTTAGCATCCTGCATATTGAACCGTTTCAACACCTTGTCCACATAATCTTCTTGAGACAATATCAACCTATGATTTTTCCTATCTCTCTTAATGCTCATGCCAAGGATTTTCTTTGCTGCTCCCAAATCCTTCATAGCAAACGTTTGAGCTAATTTTACCTTAAGCTCTGAGATATCCTGCATGTGAGACCCTGCAACCAGCATGTCATCTACATACAACAATAGAATAATATATCTACCATTATCAAATCTCTTGAAATACACACAATGGTCTGATTGACACCTACTATAGCCATGCTCAGTCATAAACCTATCAAATTTTAAGTACCATTGCCTAGGAGCTTGCTTGAGGCCATACAAGCTTTTCTTCAACCTGCACACAAACTTCTCCTTTCCCTTGACCTCGAATCCTTCTGGCTATTCCATATATATTTCCTCATCCAAATCTCCATGAAGAAACGCTGTCTTAACATCTAGCTGCTCAAGATGCAAATCCTCCAAAGCAACCAAAGACAATACAACCCTTATTGAAGTCATTTTAACAATAGGAGAAAAAATCTCACCAAAGTCAATACCTGGCTTTTGTGCAAATCCTTTTACCACTAATCTGGCCTTGTATCTCATTTGTCCATTCTCACCTTCCTTCAACCTGTAGGTCCATCTATTCTTAAGTGTTCTCTTACCAGCTGGCAATTCAACCAAATCCCATGTTTGGTTCTCTCTTAAGGACTCTAACTCCTCAACCATGCCACATTCCCACTCACTCTTGGACTCCACCTGTATTGCTTCTTCAAAACTCTCTGGTTCTCCACCATCAGTTAGCAATAAATAAAACAAAGAAGGAGAATATCTAATTGGAGGCTTACTCACCCTTTCTAACCTCCTGATGGGTGTCTGAGACTCGTCCACAACACGTTGTCCACCCAAATTCTCTGATATTGACCGACCTCGGTCACATGCAGACCTGTTACTGGCCAACGTCGGTTCTGCTTGACCGACCTCGGTACCTGTACGGCCGACGTCGGTCTCTGTATGGCTGATGCCAGTTTCTGTCCTACCGACACTGGTTTTTATGTTTTCCTGCAAGTGATTATTTCTTTTTCTCGCGAGCTCATATTGGACTTTCACCTCATCCAATTCACCATTGCTCTGCTCAGATTGATTCAACTTCTTTAGCTGATCACAATACATCACTCTTTCATTGAAAACAACATCACGGCTCCTGATTACCTTGTTAGTTTCTAGATTCCACAATCTGTAACCAAAATCATCTGAGCCATAGCCAATAAACGTGCATCTCATAGACTTAGCATCAAGCTTCTTTCTATTTTCCTTATCTATATGCACAAAGGCTTCACAACCAAAAACTTTGAGATATGAGAGATCAACCTTTTTACCTATCCATGCCTCTTCTGGAATACCACCATCCAGAGCTGTAGAGGGTCCTCTGTTAATTAGGTACACTGCAGTGTCAACAGCTTGTGCCCAAAACTGTAAGGGCAAACTGGCATGCAATCTCATACATCTTTCATGCTCCATTATTGTCTTGTTCATCCTTTCATCAATTCCATTCTGCTAAGGTGTCCTTGGAACCGTCTTTTGCCTATAGATTCCATGCATGTAACAATAATCTCTGAACTTATGACTGCAGAACTCATCACCATTGTCTAATCTCAGACACTTTAATCTTTTACCTGTTTCATTCTCAACCATAGCTTTCCAAACTTTAAAAGTCTCAAATACATCAGATTTCTTTCTAATACAATAGATCCATACCTTCCTTGTGGTATCATCTATGAAAGATACATAGTACTGTGATCCTCCAATGGAAGCAACCTAAGCCGGTCCCCACACATCTGTGTGAACAAGCTCCAACTTGTGCCTCTTCTTAGTAGACCCAGTTTTGAGAAAACTAACCCTTTTCTATTTTCCAAATACACAGTGCTAACAAAACTCTAGATCTATGCCTTTTAAATCTGAAAGCATACCTTTAGACTTAAGAATTGACATCCCCTTCTCACTCATGTGGCCAAGCCTTGAGTGCCACAATTTAGCATCCACATCTGAAGTAGATAATACAGAAGGAGATTTGTTAGTAACACAATTACACAAATAGAGAGTACCTTCTCTCTTACCTCTGGCCATAACAAGTGCACCCTTGGTCACCTTCCAAGATTCTGCTATGAGAGTTACTGTACAACCCTCATCCCCTAACTTTCCTATAGAGATCAAATTTCTCTTCAAGCTAGGTACATGCATCACATCTCTCAACACCCATGTGTTGCTATTTTGCATCTTCAACTGCACTTTACCTTTGCCAATTATTTTATAGGGCTCATCATCCCCTAGATACACTATTCCAAAATCTCCATGGATATAGTCACTGAAATATTCCCTGTTAGGAGTAGCATGAAAAGATGCACCAGAATCTAATACCCAAGATTCTATATTATTATGCAGAGAGAAAATTAAAGCATCCTGTGCAATACCTGCAATCTTGGCTTCTTCCTTTCCTTTGTGCTGGTTTTCCTCCTTAGGCTTTGACCAAAAATCTTTTTTATGTGCCCCATCTTTCCACAATTCTAGCATTGTGGCCTTCTACCATTTTTGGATTTAGATCTGCCTTTCCCCTTTGACTTGGATCTTGATCTGCCTTTCTCGCTCTTCTCTTTCTGCCTTCCCCTGCTCTCAAAACTTAAAGCATTCCCAAATGCCTCTTCTATGCTTTTCCTGCATATTTCCTCATTCAAGATAACACTAACAACATCCTCTACTTTCAAAATATTTGATGCAGATGCAGTATTACTTACTGCCATTACTAAGCCATGCCAGCTTTCAGGCAAAGAACATAATATTAAAAGAGCTTTTATCTCATCATCAAACACTATATTCACTGAACTTAATTGATTCACAATACCATTGAAATCATTCAGATGAGTAGAAATAGATCCACCTTCATTCATATGCAAATTAAATAACTACTTCATAAGATATACCTTATTGGAAGCTGAGGGTTTTTCATACAAATTTGCTAACGTAGTCATCAACTCTACCGTAGACTTTACCTGTGATAAATTGGATATCACAGTGGATGCTAGACTCAGTCTTATAGAACCCAGAGCCTTTCTATCAAGAACTTCCCATTCTTCATCCTCCATGTCTTTGGGCTTATTTGCAATACATCCTAACGGTAAGTAGAGATCTTTCTGATACAGATAGTCCTCTATCTGCATTCTCCAGTGCTGGTAATTTTTTCCATTAAACTTTTCCATTCTCAATTTACTTTCATCTGCCATTGCTTCTCCCACTCAAATAGAAATTCCTACAGAAACTCCTGTGAGAACCTGTAATCAATACACACTACACAGATCTAAACCACCTGTTAGTGAACCTGAACTTTGATACCAATTATCAAGCTCTGAACCTGTAACCAAGTCTCTGATACCACTTATTGGGGGATCAAACCAACAATAGATTACATTTGTGAGAGTAATAAACATAGAATTAAACTAGATTGATAAGTAATTAGAATGATAATAGCAAGAATAAGAGATACAAGAAAATGCCCTGAAAACTTGTATTAACAAACTCCTTATAAAAGGAATACAATTGAAGAAAAATTCTTTCTTCCACACCTCTCCTAGATGTATAGATCTCTCAATAGATCTCTATTCCTCAAGAGCTCTCTCTCTCAAGAACAATCAACTCCAACAAGCCTGGATTGATTCAATTCTATACTATTCTTCTCATACAATGAATTACAATAATTCACCCAACTACAATAATCCACTACAAAACTACTACAAAGCTAAGAAGATCTAATTCTACATATAGAATTAGGAGACTTGAGCATGTAAAACCAACAAGCAGTTAAGCCACTTGAACAAGGGCTCTAAAAATAGTAATGCCAATAATAGAGATGCGAGCTTGAGTCTACAACTCAAACTTATCATGCAAACACTTGCTTCTATCCATAGAAATAGCTTTCTAGACACGCAGGTAACCGACGTCAGTTCCTGCTACTTGTCTGTGACCGCTGTCGGCCAACCCTTTGTCGACGTCGGCATCTCTGCAACTGCCTGTGACCGACGTCGGTCGCTCCTGACCGACGCCGGTGTCTGTAGACCCAAACCTGATAATGAATGCTCCTTGGTGAAGTTTTTAGCTCCACACCCTAACAATCTAGGAGAGGATCCCAACTCTGCTTATGGGAGACCCTATGAGGGTTAGTAAGACTCATCATGTTCATTGAATGCAACTCAGTGTTGTCTCAAAATAAGAATTTCATGATGAAGGATAAGGAATAAACAAGGAAAGATAAATTCAAAAACAAATAAATATTAAGTGACAAAAAACTTGTACAGAGTCGATTGGGTCAATATAGTATAGAAAAAAGGTTCTAAAAATTATACAAAGTTGACAGGGTCAACCTTTTACATAAAAAAGGGGTTAAATAAGTGTAAAAAATATATAGGGTCAACATATTACATGAAACAAAAATGAAAAAGTCTACAGATTAAACAAGGTTGACCTAGTGTATGAAATACAAGCTAAAAATGTGTATAGAGTCTATGGGGTCAACCTAGTATAGTAAGCAAGGAAAAATAGATAGTTTATAAGAGACTATATTGATAAAAATGATTATGTACTAAAAAAAAAACATTGAAAGTACTTTTAAAATTAATAAATGAAAGAAAACACACAATCAATTATTTCAATGAGATTGATCCAATTGAGGCACACAATGTAAGACCTTGCAATAACATTGGCTAATGAATGTTTTTGAAATAAAACATACAATTGAGAAAAGAGAAAGCAATCAACTTGTAAAGTAAAATCCAAATAAGTGGTCATCCTAATTTTTTTATATTATTATAGTATGAATTTAGATATGATATGGAGTTTGATGTAATCAAGGAACTAGAAAGCAATCTAAGGATGGTTTTGGGGTGTTTAGGTTGAAAGGGATTTGTATTGGATGAGGTATTAGCTTAATATTAGGGAATACCTCCTCACTTCACACACCATATAAATAAGGGTGTTAGGTGATTATCCAACATTTACCATTAACCATGTGTTTATGCTTGGCCAAAAATGCAAGGCAGCTTCCCCCTTGGTGATGAAATATAAGAAGGTTAACCTTGGGTAGACAATTGTTAAAGTGCATTTTAAGATTTTTTGATTTGGTAGTGTGTACACAAAAGATAAAATAGTGAAAATAAATGGTATATTTAAAAACCACCTAATTAGACTATGTGATTTATTCTAAGCATGTAAGAAATAAGATATAAAAGTGTGAATTAATTACAAGAATATAAGTGTTAATTCCAACTTTAAAACATAGTACAGTGTTAATTCAGATGACAATGTATGTAGAGATTACATAATAGAGTCGATAATGTCACTTATGTATTGCAGAAGCAAAGGTTTTGATAAAGAACTACATTGATAGTGTTGAACTAGTTTTTCAAACATAATACAAAATATAAAACATCTACAAGGTCAACCTATTTGACTATGTAGGAGTAGTTTAAAGATTGTAAACTATGAAAAATAGAATTATAACAAATGCTAAAAATGATATAGAATGATAGAATGAAACCTTGGTGGGTTAGAGGATGCATAGGAAAATAAGATTATTATTTAAGTACCCTTATTTATACTTGTAAATTCTACTAACTATGTCAATTGGGTTGACTTAGATTTGTAAAATTTTTGTTTATTGAAAACTTAAAAAATGTACTACATCGATAAGGTCGACCTAGTGTATGTTTGAAAAGATAAAAATGTATAGAGTCGACATGGTCAACCTAGTAGATTGATCTAGATGTCTAAAAATGTACTATGTCAATAGAGTCAACCTAATAGCTTGTACCTAATAAAATCATTCATAGATAGAACAATGTTGTATTGCTGCAACTATGTGTTAAACCTACATATAAAAGTAAGAACTGAATCAACACTATCAACCTAGTATCATAAATATATAAGAATGAAATGATAAAATAATGAAAAATGTGAAATAAAACCTACAAGGGTTAGAATTATGTCAGGTTCACCATAATGTATGTAATCTAAAATCCATCATGTCTATAAATCAATTATAAATCAGAGAATATAGATCATAACATAAACTTATGATTGGGGATAAATTAGATAATCAAGAACATGACCAATATGAGGATCCACCAGACCTATTTATGGGATATCTTACCAAAACACACTATGATAGGGAGGGTTCTCAAGCCTATAGTCAATCATAATCATGTAATAACACTAAGGGAGTCTTGTGTTTTGATATCTCACTAGACTAATAATAAGTAAATTAAATCTGCTCACCATAGCTTATTATACAAAATGGTCATTAAAAATAATAAAATTAAATGTGCATAAGACACACACACACACACACACACACACACACACACACAATCTTAATCTTAATACATAAAAGAGAAGTATAAATGCATATCTATCTACACTTGCAAAGGAGGAACAAAGTGATGAATACTTACCTTTGAAGACAAACCCACCAAGTCTCAATCTCTCCCTTGGCCAAGGTTATTCATAATAGGTTGTTGTGGTATGTGAGGATAACAAAATCAAATAAACTCTAAATTACATAACCTATCAATGCATCCAAAATACTTCTCCAAAATATAATATCTATATCTCCAAAGAAAGTATGAAACCCTAAGCTTGATCCTCAATAAGAATGGTGGATAAGAAAATTATTAATAGCTCTTACTTCTTCTCTTTTATAAATAATGGTGAAATGAACTTGTATATATATGTGGATTTAACCCTAAGCTCTTCTGAAATTTTTGGTTGATAGGGTCAACACAATCGACCTAGCATAATTTTATACAATAATTCACTATGTCATGGGCTAGGTTGGTCAAGAGATGACCTAGAACCTAGGTGGAAATTACCAAAAACTATACAGGGTCAACCTAGTTGACCTAGTACAGTAAATAGAGGCTAAAAACTATACAATGTTAACCTAGTTGACTTAGTATAACTAATAGTAAAAAAGGGGATAAGGTTAGGAAAAAGGAAGATGAAAGGTAGCAAATGACTAGAGAATGTGTATTAGAGAAAAAAAATTCTATTGATAAGGTTTTAAGGAGACAAGTGTGTAGATAATAGGTGGCACAAGGGATAAGAATCTCAAAAAGCACCAATGATCTATCGACCATGTATAGTTTTTAGTCAAAAAAGGGAAGTTAAGAAAAATGAGGATGAAATTTATCAAATTATTAGAGAGTGTGTAATAGATAAGAACAATCTTAGGGATAATATTTTATAGAGATAGGTGTGTAGATAATAAGTGGTGAAAGGGACAACAATCCTAAAAATCACTAATTGTCTACCCACCCCTATCCTTATGTACCCCTTAAGGCATACACTTAGATAAATTTATACTTGATGAGTTCCTTCAAGATATAAAGTATCATTAAGTGATAAAATTTTGAAAATATTATGTGTATACACTTTTAATGTTATAAATATTATTATAATAAGTTACCCCATCACCTACTACTTTTGTATATGTCCTTGAGTGGCATATATGGTGATTGGATATGGTTGGATTTGGGCGACTTAAGGGTCTGATTGACATTAATTTTCTATCTATTTGATGTTTTATTTTTTTATTTTTCATGTGAAATATTTGTGATGTTATTATTGATATAGGGTTTTATATCTACAAATTCTTATATTAATCATTTAATTTGATCATACAAAACTTGTTGGTTTTTAAGGATCTATTCATCTAGAATTGATTCCCCTTTATTGCTATGGACATGGGAGTCATGTGCTAGGGGATTCTCATTAGTGGAATCCATTTTTTACTAATAGGAGTTTTATATGTACCCTGGTCATGATTAGGAGAATTTTTGTCCTTATTAATAAAGTGGCTTAATTTTTTAGGATCAAAATATAAAGGTAGCATAGGCTCTATCTTTATAATTTATAGTATGAGTTCATCTTTGTTGGGAAAGAGGTATTTTCTAACTTGAGTAAAACCTCGATAATTTTCAAATATATCATTATTGGTTTCAAAATTATATTCACTCTAATCTAAAAGGATATCATTATCATCATTTTTTATTCTTTCTTGGTTAGTAGGATTCTAAATATGAAATGGATATCTACCAAAAAGATTTTGATTTAATAATTTTAGGAAAATTGGTGTATTATTCCTAATTTAGTTAAAGGCTCCAAGTATTAAAATAAATAGATAAATATTAAATAATTAAGCTACTAATTTGTATAATTTTATTGTAATTTTAACTTTTTTGAAAATAGTATTAAGGGTAAGATAATAATACTTAGATGGAAACTAATTGATACAACTAAGATAAAGGCTAGAATTCATTATGCAAGACCAAGAAACTATCATAAATAAAAATATATCCTTCATTTAGTGAAAGTAAAATATCATCAAAAACATGAAACCCTAGTTTTTGGCACTATATTCCACCTCTACCACTATTGTCCTAAAGATTTCAGCTTTCTAGGGTTTGTTTGCTAGGTCTATATGACCTTGCCTGTGAAGTTTTGATAGATAGAAGTCTATAGATATCCCTATAGAGATGATTTTGTCTTCAAAACCTTATTTTTATTTTCCAAAATTTGAGAAAGAGGGGGGGTTAGTGTGTTTAAGATTCACTAAATGTGTTTCCACACCCCTTGTGTGGGCATGTTGCCTACATACCAATACTCCAAAGAGGGATAAAGCCATATGTAGTTCTCCCTCTTAATGTTCTTTATGAAATAATGTGTATTAAGATTAAAAATGATAAAATGGGTGTGATTAAGATGAATAGGGACTGATGTAAGGATTTGAATAATATGGAAATAGTATTGGATGGTTGTATTCAGAGAATAGGGAAATATGGTTGAGTAGTCTTGCTTGTATTCTTAATTACTTTGTGATATTTTCAAACCCCTTCTAAATTAAATTTGAATGGGATTTTATAGGGATATATTGGTAATGGGTTAAATTTAATCATTCTAGGATGACACAATGAAGAAGAGGAATTAGGGAAAAATGGTAATCTAGGATCAAAATGTGACTAGATATGACCAATGAAAAGGGGACACCCTAGGGTCCAACATTATAGACCAATTTGGGCACTATTATTTGGAGGCTACAGAACAAGGTGGGATGGAATAAGTATGGAAAAATGGTCCTATCTAAGTTATAATGAGGTCTTGAAAGGCTAAAAATGATTGGGAATCAGTGAAAAGGCTCCTAGAAGGGTCATTAAAGAAAGCAAGAGGGACCTATGGGATGGATGTCACAAGTCATACTCAAGTTACCAATTTTCACATTTTATATGACAACATTCTCCCCCCCCCCCAACTTTATTTTAATGATGAAAAAAAGTGAAATACTAATATAAAGGAAAATATAAAGTGTACCTGAACTTACTTGTAAGGGTGAAGTTCATGAAGTTGTGTGATGTTGGGTGTGCATAGAGAGAGAACACTATGAAGTGTGAATTTTTTGTGATGTTGAGTAATGTTGGATGATGTTGATAAATTATAGATGATGTTGTACCAAGATTAATATAATGAATGGATCTATGTGCTCAAATCCAAGAGGGTGGCTCAAGAATGCAAAGGCTAGCCCTTTGGCTCCATCATTACCCACTAAGTGAAGCTATGTGATCATGCATATGTTAATCAATGTTTAGACTATGTGTAAAATACCTATAATTATGTGGATTAAGAATACAAAGGATATCTATTCCTTTGGTTCCATCATTTCCACATGAAGTGAAACTATAAATTGATACTGATATGAAATGTGTGTCGAATAAGATGGCTCTTAAAGCCCATGAATGATCTAGAGTCTAACAATGTTGGCATGGATAACCAAATTTATGTTGAAAAATAGGCCACTCTAAAAGATGAAGATTATGCTTATATAAAATCCACTCTAAAACTAGTTCACTAGGCTTCTATGAAAGCCACTCTAAAATGTGGAAGTTAGGCTTGTATGAAAGCCACTCCAAAACTAGTGCATTAGGATTATATGAAAGCCAGTCCAAAATGTGGAAGTTAGGTTTTTATGAAATCCAATTAAAAATTATGCCAAAACACATATAGATGGAATAAGGCATGCAACTATTGAGAATGCCTGGGTAATGCTCAACTTAGAAAGAAAAGAAAACAAATGTGTCATGCATATTACCCATAATCACTAGTGTTTAGAACATGGATTTTGATCTAGAAGGTATACCAACTATCATATCTAAAACTAAAAGTGAGAGCCATCATGTTGTACATGATTACCCCTATATCTAGATTCTCTGAGCAAAAGTTTACTTAAAACTACTAATTTTGAAATGGTCTGAATGTGTAAAACTGTAGTTGAAACTACTTTTTTACCTACTTTTAGAAAATCTAGTTTTTTGTTGTTTGGATAGGAGCATCAAAAATATGACATCCTAGTGTCTATCATTATTTTCCATGTCTATCACTATTGTCTTTTGCTAAAACCAAAAATTATTCTAGAATTTTCACTATTTTTCTAGTTTGTTCTGCCTAGTTTGACCTTTTATTGCTATTTTGAGCATTCTAAAAGTAATTTTTCAATTGATAGGAGCTCTGATCTTTGTGATAAAACCCTTATTTGTTTCCCCCTCTTTTGAGGGTAGAATGAAGACCCTATAATGATTGACCTTAGAAGAAAGAACCCTACAAGTGTGTTATGCTATGAAATACATGATATAGTAATAATAATTGATAAGATATCTAAAGATATAACATAGTTTATAAAGGATATTATTAGATCAAGAGGGGTATGCCTAGATAGATATAAAAATTTAATAATATGTGTAATGTACTAGATTGAAACTATAACTAGAATTTTAGCTAGTTATTAGTTGGTAAGGAGGGATGGAACATGGTATCCATCATAGCTTCTAAGATAGAAAGATAATGCATGATTTGGATCATGGCATTGAAAATAATGAGAAGAAAACAAGAAAACAAACACACAAGACAAGAAAAAAGAAGCATACAAGAGTGGCCAAGGGGCCAAGCAAAGAAGGGACATGGGTACATGTCATTGAAATTAGAAAGCAATCATACAAGGCATGTTCAAATGCCACATACACATACATTTGAAAACAAGAAAGATTGGTGTGAAATCCAAAATAACATAGAGATTATAGGCAAAGGACATTGGAAAATGTCCTAAGGCACACTCATGAATAGAAGCAAAGGACATTGGCAAATGTCCTAAGGGAAATATAAGAGAAAAAATAGGAATTGAGGAATGTAATCAATCTATCTATGTAAAGCAAGAAAGGAAAGCATGTAAAGATTGGAAATATAATTACATTTAACTAATAAAAGAAAGAATGTGAAAGTATGAAAGACATGTAGTACAAGAATATGTATATGCTAATAAAATACATGAGTGATATATACTAGTGAGTGTTGATAGAGTAATCTATGTAAGCTAGGAATTAATGTACATCAACATGATAACTAAAGTGTGTGGTGGAGGAATGAGATAACCTAGATTGTGTAGTCATATAGGAGATGCCCCCAATGGGTATATGTATCAATGTCTCAAATGTGTAGGTAGGATGTCTCCTCAATGGGTAGAGTTAAGCAATCAAAGAGCTAGATGTCATTACACACACTCAAAAGAGATTAAGTGAAGCATGGTAATGCAAATAAATTGACAAACATTAGCATAGAATAATAAATGTAAGTCTAGCATAGTAGTATAAATGTAAATCATGGATAATGCATATAATCAAAATGTTTCTGGTGTTTTGACATATTTGAATGTTTTTTTATTTTAAAATATTTTTGAGCTATGTATAATCAAGCATAAAAAACTTTGTATAGGTAAAATTGAGGAGAAATGATACTAACCAATGAGTCTCATAGGAGAATACCTATCATGGTGTCCTATATCAAGGAGAGGAATCATTCTTGATCATGAAGCATGATGGAAGGGTTGAGAATATGGCTCTAAAAGATGTATATGGTGTAGATGATCTAAAATATATGAAGTGGAAACCAACTATGGGGTCCCCTTGTAACTCTAAGAAGTGGATGCAATTGTAGGGATCTCAGGGACCCATATGGTAATAGGATAAGTTCTCTAAATGTCTGCTTTGTGAGTAGATGCATGAGATCTCAATGATATTACCCTAGGTGTGAACACTATAGTTGGAGTCTATCTAGAATATTAAATCTATGGAGGTTTATGAACTCTATGTGCTATTGATAAATGCCTCAACTATGTCTAAATTAGAGCTAGAAGAGGAACTATAACTGGTGGTAAATCTGAACAAATGACTATGAAATAGTATATGGATCTGAGTGGGGAGTGGTAAATCATATGGAACTCTACCAACTATAACAACCTAATTAGTGTTAATTAATTTCATTCATCTATGAATTATAGAAGGTATTGCTCAAATTTTATAAATCCATGATCAACCAAGTAACATATCAAAGACTCCTACACTATAAAAAATAGTGAATGGTATGGCCACATGTGTTGGACCAACCTATAGAGGAAGTAAAATTTTAATAAATGAACTATGTGCCCACTTAATCTAATTATAGTAATGTCTATTGGGGTAATATCCTACTCCAAATATCCCAAATGCTGTAATAATGTCATAGTGCACATGTTCTTACTAGATCCATTATCTATGAGAACACTATGAATAGGATGATTATAAATGTAAACTCTAATAAAGAGTGCATGATAACTTGAATCATCCTTGATGATATCCTAATCTGAGAAGGAGATGGAAGGTCTAGATGGAACTCTAGAATTATATACACCAATCATGTTACTCAAAGTATGTGTCTCAATTGAAGGTTTTGTGTATGTATCTGGTGTCAGATGTGCATGATATGTATGGTGAACCCTTGATGTGTCCCCTATCTCTTATTTAGAAAGTTGTGGAAAGGGATTTAAGAAAATTTTCAAAGTTTTATCTTGTGTTTGCTTTTCCTGAAGAGGCTCAACTAAAGTGCCAAGATCAATATGATTACCATCTATTAAATCTTGTATATTGTATCTCAAGCTGATGCATTTATTTTTTGTATGGCCTGGTTCCCTGTGAAACTCAAAAAAATAATGTTGATCATATCCTCATGGAAGAGGATTTGTTGGGTTAACTTCTTGAATATGAGGGAGAGATATGATGTTACATTCCAATAGATAATCTCAAACTCTGACTGGAGAAACTAGTAGATTGGTAAAGGTTCAATAAGGAAGTACTAATAAAACCATGCATTGAGGGGGCTTAGAAGCTGCATTAACTATCAATTGACTTGGACTCTTGCTATCATTGAATTTGACTTTGTTTGGGACTTTTTTGTTACTCTTATTTGTTGTTTTTGAGATACTTATGTACTTGAGTTTGCCCATTAAAATTAGTTTAACTTATCTAAACTGTAGTGTGTGAAATAGTTCAATAAAGGAAGAGAATATTTTTAACATAATTGATTCATGCAAAGCTGGTAGAAGACTCTATTTGAAGAGATCTTGTAGCTCTTGATCAGCCATGGGGCTAGTCATCTTAGCCACAATAGTCTTATATCAAAGAAAATAATTAGTGAGATGCTCATTTGACCTTTGTTTTTGTTATGAAACTTGGGCATAGGAAACATTATCACTAATGTTAATGCTAAAATGAGCTAGGAACATATCAGCTAAAGGATTGTATGATTGATTGACTAATTTAGTAGATTGTATAACCATTGTAAAACATAATCCTTTAGGCTCCATGGAAATAGATTGGTAGTAGCCAGGCATTTGGTACATAGTCCAAGCATGTTGCATGAAAAGCTCTCAAATGTGTCTCTATATCACACTTTCCATCATATAAAGTAATCTTGGGTTAAACAAAACCTTGTGGTAAGGGTGTACAAGCAATGTGGCATGCTAATGGTGTCTGCAATAGAGAAAAAGAATCCAAAACCTATGTAGGTCTAGAGTCACCTTGCTCAAGATATAGCATCTTCAATTGAAGATATCTTATCTCTTACACAAGGGATACCATGATAAGAGACAAATATGTACTAGTTGTAGCTGGTGGCATAGAGGGAGGTCGGGATGCTATAGGGGGTTATTTAGACATAGTTTCCCCATAGGGTCATGTGCATCTAGTTGCTCTAAAGGAATGGAAGACTCAACTTGTTTAGCCTTTTTAATTTCCATTATAGATTATAAAATAAGAGCAAGTTCTTAGGGCTGGTCCTAGAGTCTTTCTCAAAAACTTTATAGGGTCAAATCTTTGTCAAGGATAACTTAATTATTAATAATTCATAGAATTTGATCAAGAGTCTGATGTGGTGGATCATGAACACCGATGTTTGTATCATAATTATTATTCTCATACTACTCATCATCAGAATTGTCCTCATTGAAATTGGTATAATCGAGATGTGTAGGATTTATAGTAGGAGTCTGAGTTGGTTGTTTATCCATGGTATATGGTCAAGTTGAAGGATCTAGGTGAATTCAAGAAGTTTTCCACTAAGTCTTGCACTTCATCTTGAAGGAAGAGATGTAAGGAACTTAGGTGGCATAAGGAAAATAACTTAGATAATAGTAAAAAAGATTAAATAGATATAATCTAAACAAGGAACTAGAATATGCATAAAAATGATATGAATCTCACAAACATGTAAGGAAATACCTCAATAAGAAATGGGACCTAGTATATGAAACTAGGGTTTGAAAGATGATTATTTTGAAAATTACTATGAAAATTTTCAATTTAAAGTGAATTTATGAGTGAAATATGCAACTAAAAATTTAGAAAATTATTAATAAATGCTTGATTGAATAGAACATAGTATGTGAAACTAGGGTTTTGAGATTTTTTTTTAAAATTACTATTGAATTCTAAAAATTAAATTAAATTTATGATTTAAATATGCAAGTAAAAATTTAGAAAATTATAGGAAAAATATCGAGACCTAGTATGGTCAACTAGGGTTTGAAAGAAATTAATTTTAAAACTACTATGAAATTTTAAAATTTAATGTTAATATCTGATTTTATTATGTAGGTAAAAAATTAGACAAATATAGGAAAAACTAGTAAGAAATTTACCCTAGGTTTTCTAGGGTTTTTATGTACAAATGAAGTAAGTTAGGTTCACCAAATGATTTAATAGTTTTGGGAATATTGGTGTATTATTCCTAATTTAGTTAAAGAGTCTAAGTAGTAAAATTAGTAGATAAATATGTAATAATTAATATACTAATTTGTATAATTTGACTTTAATTTAAACTTTTATAAAAATAGTAATAAGGGTAAAAAAATAAGACTTAACTAGAAACTAATTGATATGATTGAGATAGAGGTTAGAATTCATTATGCAGGATTGAGACACTATCTCAAATCAATATTTAGCCTTAATTTAGTGAAAGGATAGGATAACAAAAATTAGGACACCCTGGTGTCTAGTGCTATAGTCTACCTCTACCACTATTGTCCTAAAGATCTGAGCTTTTTGGGTTTTATTCACCAGGTCTGTTTGACCCTACCTATGAAGTTTTGATAGATATAAAATTGTAGAGATCCCTATAAATATGATTTTGTCTTCAAACCCTAGACTCCATTATGTTTTGACCAAATTTGAGAAAGAGGGTGGGGTTAGTGTGTGTAAGATTCATTGAACATGTTTTCACACCCTTATATGGGTATGCTACCTACATACCAGTACTCTAAAGAGGGATCAAGCCATACGTAGTTCTCACACTTAATGTGCTTTGTGAAATAGTGTGTATGAAGATGCAAAATGCTAAACTAGGTGTGCTTGAGATAACTAAGGACTGGTGTAAGGATTTGAATAAGCTAGAAACAGTATTAGATGGTTGTATGCAAAGAATAGAGAAATATGCTTGAGTTGTCTTGTTTATATTCTTATTTACTTTATGAGATTTTCCAACCACTTTTAAATGAACTTTGAGTTGGATTTTATAAGGATCTATTAGTCATGCATTAAATGTAATTTCATTGGGTTGACATAATGAAGAAGAAGAATAAGGGAAAATTGATAATCTGGGCTCAAAATGTGATTAGACAAGAGCATTTGAAATGGGAAACCCTAGGGTCTAGCACTATATTCCAAGTTGGGTGCTATTGTATAGAGGGTATGAGACCTAGGGGGATAAAATAAACATGGAAAAAGGGTCTTGACTAAGCTAGAATGAGGCCTTGAAAGCCTATAGATGACTGAGAATAAATGAAAAGGTGCCTATAAGGGTCATGAAAGAAAGAAAGAGGGAGCTATGCGATGGATGTCACAATTCATACTCAAGTTACCAATTTTCACATTTTATATGAATATAGATTTTATATTTCAAATTTTGGGTTCTAGAAGTTGGTGTCATAGTTCAAATGTTTAGGTCAAGTTTTTTTGTTTGGTACATTTGGTCTAGTTTTAGATTAGGGTAAAAGCAGGTTTTGAAAGGGCCCTGAAACCCTTTACAAATCAAAAAAATAAAAATAAAGCAATAGCAGCCCACTGAAAAATAGTAAAAAGACCAAGTTTTACTTAGACCTGAAACCACCAATATAAACTAGATAAAGCTCCCCAGGTTTTACAAGGACCTAAAACCTAAACAATAAAACCAGGTGCTACGACCTGAAATAGGAACCCAAGTTTTACAAGGGCTTGTAACCTTTGAAAAATCCATGCATTAAAAGATCTACACATTTCTGAGCCGTGTTAACACAAGGAAGGGTTTATGGGAGCCAAAATAACGTCCACCAATAGACCCCAACCCCAAGCAACCAATAAAGAAATAAACCCTAGAACCAATTCTGCCATCACCTCAAACGTCCATCCAGTCATCAACCCATTCTCCCCCTCTGCAAAACATAGAGGCAACACCACCTTGGTAATCAAAATTTCATCGAATGACATCTTGAAGCACTTCAACATGAGCATCAAACCCACAAATGAAAAGCAATGGCAAAAAACTAGTTTTGGCCACCACCCCCAAAAAACTCATCTTCAATCATGCCCCTGGGGTTACAGCAGAAATAGAGCCCCTCCTGATCCACTTTTGACACACCATCTAACACCATGGAGATCCATTCAAGGCCCTCCCCATGGCCAAACCCTCACCAGGCTCACTGGTCAAGAAAAACAATGGCCAACACCACTCCACACTCTGGTCTTGACAATTAGAAACAGGGAAAAAGATTCCCCCAACATGTAGCAAAAGAGACCCATACTACCCCGCGCCACGCCCAACACCATGGTACCCAATACCACAGGGACCAGGTCTCCAAAAACCATAGCCGCGCTCCCTCCAGGGTTTAGCGCGGCCGTTTCCACAACCGCACTCCCGCGCGGCTTGGTACATTTGGTCTGGTTTGTACTAAATCAATAACTAGTTTCTCATAAGTGGGAGAAAAAGTACATGCAATCAACACAACTTATTATATTAATTAGGAGTGAAAATAAATATTGGACCATTGATAATGAATAAAATGGCATGTGGTGGGGGATATTTGGGATTTTTCTATTTTTAGCACCATTAAGTGATTACAGCTGAAGGTTCTTAATAGAGGTTTAAACAGGGCTTACCTAGGGACATCCTCTATATACATTTTAGTATGTTGAGGAATTTATTTTTCTGAAAGGGTGTTGTTGAAGGCTTGGGTAGTGTGGATGAAACTACCTCACTTCATTATGCCAATATAAAATAAGTGACCACTTAGATAATTAAAATTTCCACACTAAGTACTTTATATCTCTCGTTAGAACATGGGATTTGACCTAACACTTGGTGATGAAATATAAGTTTGATATAAAAATTAATAAAAATAAATAATAAAAATTCAAACCCATTTATGATCTCCAAGGTCAATTTTTAGTGCGAGGAGAGAGCACACATAGTTGTTGACTTGGGACGGAAACACAAGTAACTAAGTTGTTTTTGATTCTATAGATCACATTTTGGTATAAGAGAAGAGAATATGAAACTCTATCCACTAAAAATAGATACAAATAAACACTAATATAAGTAAATAAATTTTTTAATTATTAAATGTTTTAGATCTAAAATATTTGACAAGTAGTGCTATAAAAACACAGATTAGTAATTTTAATGTTGTCTTCATTACACAATGTTTGATGCACTTCAAGAAAATCAGTACCAACAAAGATTCATGATTTATAAATAACTATATATCATTCATAAATAAGAATAAATAATTATAAAATATTTATTGTGAATTTTCTAAATCTAAAAAAATGATTTTTAATAATATCATAAAAGAGATATAACTAGAAATTGATTTGAAAAAATATATATTTTTTTATAATTAAGTTAAATTTACTAAAAACATTAAGCTAAAAATTATGGGAAATCCATAAAAATTTGTGAGCAAAAACAAGTTATTAATTATTTCTACATGAACAATAAAAACATCTAATAGTATTGAAGATAAATTTGTTATAACACAGATATTCACTATACAAAATATGGTAAATTATAAGCATAGTGCAAGAAAAAATTATTTGTACAAAGTGTGTGTCCCACTAGGCACGCCAAAATTTGAATGTTAAAACTCAAATCTATATTATAAAATAATTATGAATCCAATTTCCTACTCTAATATTCACATAAACATTAGTTTGACCAAGGAAAGAGAAACAATAAAAATTCACCTTTTCTTTCCAAATGAATACTCCTCCTTCAAACAATATATGTGTTTTTTCTTTGTTTATTTTGGTTTCTAAATGAATCATGTAATATTATGGTATCATGTTCATAATTGTAATTATTTCAAGATGATAGAGATTCATATTTAAATTCAAAATCATTATCAACTAGTTATTAAAATTAAGGATGAAGGGTGAATTTATGTATTAAAGGATGAGAAAATGGAGGTTTGAGATTAAATTAATCAAATTTTAGATTTTTGAGTTGGATGGATGAGATTAAATCTATCAATTTAAATCTTTCATTCTTTGATTTTCTTTAAAATGAATTTAATTTATTTTCTAGGAAGTTAACTTCTTTAATTGATTAATTAGATTTATTGGATCTATTTGATTTTTGGACATACAACGATAAATCATGGAATTAAATAATTTTCTTGGAATGAGTTTTAAAATTAATCAAGGATTTTAATGTGGATTGACCTAGGGTTACGTGATTCAATTTAATTTAATGAGAGAGTTAATTTATTTAATTATTATTTCATAAAAGAGTTAATTAATTTATTTAGAATTGATTTGAATGAGATGATTGATTTTTTTATCAAGTAATTGAATTGATGAAGATAATTAATGTTTTATTTATTTTTTAAATAATTATGTGTGCATAGAATTAGTTAATAATTAATTAGGAAATAATTAACTAAATAATAATGACTAATTATCTAATAATTCATGGGGATGGTGAAGAGGGAATTAAATGGGATTAATTAATTGACATGGTGGAAATAATTAATTAATGTGGTGGTGTTAATAAATCTAGTAAATAAATTAAATCGATTAACTTCCTCAACAATTAATTAAATTAGTTTTATAATCTATCAAATCATGGAAGATTTAAATCAAGAAGACTTAATCTCATCCATGTAACTTAGAGTTTCCAAATCTAATCAAGCTAATCTCAACTATTCATTTTCTCATCAATAAGTCTATAACTTCATCCTTCATTCTAATTAAAATTTGATCAAGATTTTGAATTTGAATCTCTATCATCTTAAAATCATTAGTATTAGATATACACTTCCATAATTTTGCATGATCCATTTAACAACATTAATACACAAATCATGAGCACATATATCTAATGGAAGAATATCCTTCATTTGGTAATCAAAGGTGAAGTTGTCTTGTTTCTCTTTCATTGCTCAAATTGAGGTTTATGTGAAGATTATAATAGGAATTTGGAATTAATATTGGTTTCTAATTTATCTTTGAGTTTCAACATTCACAAATATCTTGGGTTTTATTTATCATGTGAATTCCTTAAAATTGAAACTTTTACCCTAGAGCTCAATGAATAACACACATAACTATTGAAATAATTTGTAAGTGGAGGCGATGATTGTGTATAAGTAAGACTCATTAAACAAGTTTATGGAAATAAAAATAAAGGATCAATTTTATGTTTATTTATAGGTTATTTAAATATACCATTTGTTAGTTGAGGGGTATAGGTATGAAATAGATGGCCTTATTCTACTAAAATGTATACAACTAAAATATGAGATGTTTAGAGTTATTTAAAAAGACGAAGGTGAAGAGGCTCAACAAATAATTTTTTGAGATCATCCTATCTTTAATAAAATCATTTTGAATATTTTTTTATATCAATCCCTTCATTTTCATAACACCATTAAATTCCCATCACATTCCCTATTCCACACAATAAGTGGTCTACTAAGTTGTCTCTATCTACTATCATGTCACTAGAATGATGTGTTCCATTATCTTTTTACCAAAGAAGTATTTTCCACACATTCATAATAAAAAATCTTTATGAGGTTAGCATAGTTTATCTTGGTCCATTTCAAATACTATGACACTCTTACCAAATTATCTCTATTATGTAGTGGTATATAACTTTACAAATACATTATTGGGTTTGCATAGTATTAAATACACCCATGTCCTAATATATATATATATATATATATATATATATATATATATATATATATATATATATATATATATATATATAATTTTTGTTTTATACCTTCTTTTATTTTTTACTATGTTGCATGTGTGCATGTGTTTTTTTTATAAATTTATCATCTAGGTCTCATGTTTATATTGATGTGTTTGCATTGTGTTTATAAGATATACCCTCCTCATCTAATTCTTACTTTCCTTGGTAGTAATTACCTTTGAAAATATATCTTAAACTAGATATATATTCAAAATTTTAGTTCCCTCTATCTATTTCCAAAATCCTTATGAAATTATTTTTTTAATACTTTATCAAGTATAAAATATCATTTTCCCATTTATAAAATATGTAATAAGGTAAGTAGATCCATAATTATTGGTTATCCTTTCCTATTTTGGATAAGTGAGTTTACCATATGAATGTTTTTATTAGAGATAATAAATAAGGTGATATTATATAAATGGAGATGAATAACTTATTTTTATTATTTCCATGAAAATGAGACCTTAATCTAATTTATGAAATGGTTGCCTCAAATTTATGATCATTTTATTCTAAAACTTGAGGTAGATTATAAATGTACAATTAAATTTCCAAAAGATTGTAAATCACTAATACTTAAGTTTATTTTCAAGATTTTATACTCAATGGGAGAATTCATTTCATAATGAGGAATAAACATGAGGATTATTGGATATATTAGTTATTTATAATCTAAGAAGCAATAGAGATATACAAATTATAGTTATTAGGGAGAAAGCGAAATAAAAATCATAGGATGAGAGTGAAACAAGGGATGAAAGTCTAGTTGTAACTGATTCAAAGATTTATAAAATGTAACTCACATGGACCAACATTTTGATAAATTAGGTGTCATATGATGAGTTTAAAATCTATTTTAGATGAAAGATATACTCCATAAAAAACTTATTGGGCAATATGAATCCATCAAATATATTAGTTGGTTCATTTTGCATCTAATAGTAGGTGTGATGAACCCAAATAAGAAAATTTAAAATTATAACTCACCAAGAAATTAAAAACATATTATTTTAGCTTTGAGTAAATAATGATTAATTTATAAAATTAATAGATGAAAACTTTCTATGAAAAACAAAATCATCTGTGAGCCCTTTTCCTAATTGGTTATTTGTATTTCATACTATTTACAAGTTTTGGGTATTTAATTAAGTTTATATTGAGTCCTTATTAGATGAAAAAGTGAAATAAGTGTAATTAGGTTCATTTAAATCGATATTATTTACCTCA
The DNA here is from genome assembly GCA_037957365.1 of Torreya grandis. Taxonomy (NCBI): domain Eukaryota; kingdom Viridiplantae; phylum Streptophyta; class Pinopsida; order Cupressales; family Taxaceae; genus Torreya; species Torreya grandis. The sequence goes on from JARHVA010002743.1 coordinate 1,999,816, forward strand.
CTTATGGATATTAGTATTATATGTGCTCATTTATCATAACAATAGTGAATCACTCAGTGATAGATAAATAGTTATGATTGACATACTTTCATGTTTTCCACAAAATTATAATGGTGATAGAAGTGTTATTGGTACCTAAACTTGGAGATATGTGTGGAATTTTTGAGGATGCATAGAGATATTTAAATTGGTCTAAAGAAAAGTGTCAACATTTTCACAAAGAGAAAATGAGGTATGAAACACTAGATGCATGGAATTTATTACTTATCTAAGGAAAGTAAAAATGATCAAAAAAACACAAAATGGTGTTTTTATCACTCAAATCATGCATCTACCAAATTAGAAGATGGTTCAGTGAGATAATGGTATCATCTCACAAGGTGTGGGATTATTTATCTCCTTATTATGAAACTTGAAAAAGGTTGTCTTCCTTATAATATAAATTCATATGATTTAGGATCAATTTTTAGGCCTAAAAGAGTTAAAAATAAATATACTTCTACTCCTAAATATAAAAATTAAGAATAAAAGGGAGAAGGAATGCTGAAATGGAAATGGTGATGCACCAAGACTAGACATAGAACATCTAAAAGCCTTGAATAACACACTATAAATTGAAAAAGATGATAAACATTTCAATTACATAATTAATTCACATGGAGGTGTAAGACACAATACAACACCAAGAGGGATGACAAATGATCTACAAATGGTATATGTATACACCTATGTTCACACAACATATGACCTATAAGAGATCTAATTTTTGCACAAAGGTGTAAAGGAATGGATGATAATGAGAGGGATGAAGATTATCCATAAGAAAATATCGATAAAATAAATAAATACACACATAATTTATGAATCATGGATTAAGGAAAACTCAAATACCATTAAAATGTAATGATTAAGTGGTAAAGGGATCTTGGTGGAAAAAATTTGGTAGCATTATAATTCTTTAAAATGTCAACCATTTTACAATGTAAGACTTGAGATTTTATAGGAAATGAGAAGCCCATGAGTCACTGATTTATTCTTACCCACTATTATGGAGGTTAAATTTTTTAATGATAATTAGGGAAGAAATCAAGACTATGACTAAAATAGATGGGTACCCATGCTCAATCATGATAGACATGAATGAGGTTGCTCAACTAATTTGATTTCTTTAGGATTTCCATGGTTTATATCTATGTAGCTATCCACCATACCTATTTAATAATATAATCATATTTACTATCCTAATACTCCTCATGCACACACTACCATAATGATTCATTTGAATTCTATGATTTTTTCCACCCACTCTACAAGTTGTAGTTGAGCCACTATGTAAATCTCCATTTTGGTTGTTTTGATAGCTGAAAAAGATGTCAACTTTAAGTTGGTGAACTAATGATGTGTCACTTTCTAAGGTAAACAAATTACACAAGATCATTTTTTTGGATTCCATGTTAGTGCTCATATCATCTCCTTCATATCCTAAATCATGCCCTATCAAGTACCATTTGACACTCTCCTACTTTCCAAACACCCTATCGCTTTACACTAACTCATCCAAATCTCTTTCCACTCACTATATTTGTGTCTATGTGCTCAAATATTTCCACCTCTATGTGGAAGAATATCATTCATGATCAAGTTCCTTGAGGTTTGATATGAGGTTAAATCCTAGGGGGGTTATTATTGGTTAGGTGTATGTAGGTGTCAATATATGCCTATTAGTTTAGAAGGATCTTGATTGATAGGTATCAGTGTGTCACTTTTTGATTTACTTTAAGATTTGAGAGATGATATCCCAAGAATGCTGTAATTGGTCAAGACTCTAATTTAACTGATAACTCAAGAAATCATCAAGAAATGTTTAGGGGTGCATAAAATTCATGTTCATTTCTATTTGAATCTATCAACAAGAATAACCTTGAAATGGTAAAGTCTTTTTCTTGATCATCTCTTATAATTTTTGAGAGTGCACTGCATTATCTAAAAATTATTGGGAATATTAGAATTCATAAGTTATTTAAAGTATGGATATTTTCTCTTTTTCCTCCTTTTCCTTCACTATGTTATTAGCTCTACTTCTATGAGCTCTCATTTTTCCACTTGGAAGATCTTCGGCATCTAAAGTATTTATCTTTATATCTTTTCTATTTCCACAAGTCATTATTTAGCTCTTAAAACCTTCAAAATATTTTCAAGTCTTAGAAAATTTTAAAACTATTTTACTTTTTAGGATTTGAGATTGTGCATCTTGCCTTCACAACTTCTATTGTTGTGACTTGTACATTCTTTACAAATTTTACCATCATGACTTTTTTATGAAGACCTAATTATTTGTAAATTTTTTTGAGGTCTTATCTTTTAGAACTTTTGTTTGAGCCCCTATCTTTCATAATTTCTACTCTGTAATTAGTCTTCAAAACTTTTGTTTGGAAAAAAAGTTCTGAATAGTCTTCACAAGATTTGACTTCATAGAAATTCCATCTTTTATTCTTTTAAAATTTATGAATATTTTGTAAATGCGATAATTCATTTTCCTTCTTCGCAACTTTTGTCTTGGACTTTTTTAGAAATTTTTTCTTAATACCTAACCCTTCTTGATTTTTTTTCACCATAATATTTTTGACTAGTCATGACACACTTTTCTAAAGGGCAAAACACTTAAAAAATTGTTGTGAAGGCTTCTTCAGGCTTCTTATAGGGTTTACAAATTTTTTTCAGACCTATATCATTTATAACCTTTATTCAAGACAAAATTTCCAACTCATCACAACATTTTTTTCCAAAGACATAAAAACATAAATTTTTTTTGAAGTCTTTAGAACTTTCATAAATTCTTACTCTCACAAAAATTATGACTAGTATTTTACCAAAATTTTCAAAGGATAACTTTAGAAAATTCACTAAGTCCCTTTCCTTGTAGTTCATTCTTGTGAAAACATGTCAATACCTAAACTTGAATAACATCCTAAATCTTTACCATTTTTACTTAGCCCTTTTTTCAAACTAAGACTGAAATTTAAGAATATTGTTAGGTAATACTTAAATATGAACTGAATATGTATGGCACTTTTCTATGGTGACCAAAAATGGTCAACACTTTGGTGACCTCTATGGGTTACTCACCTAATTAGTATAAATCAAATAACCTTTGAATAAATAAAATGGGCATAGAGTCATGGAAGCATCTAAAACTTCTCATAATCTAATAGTGTAACCTATATAGGCTTGCTCAACCTTATTACTAAATAAATTGAATTGAGATTCACCTCACAAAAAAAAGAGAAATTAAGGAACAATAAAAAATATGAAAAATAACTTATGGAAAGATAATGACTAAACTAATGTGTTGCATAACTTAGAAGATATAAAATTGTGAACTAATCTACTCTAATATATAAAAATTAGAACATAGGGCCTCAAACCACCCAGATCAAAGTAAAAGCCTCTTATATATCTCATATTACATGTGAGTATATTATCAATTGAAAGGAACAAGTGAGTAAAGTCTTATTTTTTGAGGTAGTTTTATACCTTTTCAGTTGGTTTTAAGGGGATGTCCATGGCAACAAACACTTGCATGGATTTGTTGTCATTGAGAAACAAGAACTGACATTGGGCATATAGCTACTCACCCAATAAATAAATATATATATAACATAAATGGGATATTTTATTATCTTATGAGCACTTAGACACATGACCTACTCAATATAATCTTGATGCCACTTTGGTGGCTCATTTGAGGCAATTAAGATACTCTTCAATTTAATGGGTTACACTACCTTCACATAGGTATCCCTAAGCATGTCAACTTGAGTTACATTTACCAATACCTCCTTGGTATCCCTACCATTAAGATATATTGGTATAGTGATTGCCTCAAATTCTTCAATGAGCTTAGATTAATCCCATCATAAATTTTTATCTCTTTGGAGATCTATAAGGCTTGGTAGGGCTAAGTTCTTCTCATGTTTATAGTCATCACACACCTTTATTTCCTTTTCATCCAAATATATCAAATCAAAGTTATTTTAATATTATTTTAAGAAAAAAAAAATCATCCTTTATCTTCATGAGATTTTTTTTAGGGTTGTCTTCATCATATATGTAGTAGGCTTCCAACACTACACTTGTGATTGAATGCATACCTCCAAAGTATAACTCTTCCAAATTTAAGATTAGGGGATCATTTTTCACTTATGGTTAGGATTAATCATTAAATTTATCCTAATCAAGGGTGGATCTTACTTGACACCTACCTTTAAATGCTATGCATTGAACTATGTCACTCTATGTAGGCATAATGGCTTTGTAAGTGTTGGTAGAGTTGAAAGTTAGTACATTTGGTGGCCTAGTATATGTGAGCTAAGGTTGATATTGTGTTTATAATTATAAGGGTTATTTGAAGGGATGATATTATTGTCTCTATTATGATTGCTTCTTATTGAAGGTTGTTATCTCATTTCCAAGGCATTGGATGAGGCTTTTAACTTCCTCTAACTCAGTATGAGTGATTGTAAATGGGATTTTTTTGGGTGGAAATTATAGTAATAGAGGATTAAATGGGTTTATTGGGTATAGGATAAGGTAATATGTGTATTAAAGGCCTGGGTCTAATTTTAACAACATGGATGAGACATTATTTTACTAAAATAGCAATATCATAAGCATCAGGTTATGAAAACTCCACCTAGTGATTGGATGATGACTATAATTTCATATTCAATATCTCTAAAATAGTATAATAAAATTTCATGAGTTAAGGGCTTCACCAAGGTTGAGATTCAGTCCCAATTTTGATGGAACCTCAAGTTGAAGTCAGTCAGGGGATCATGGGGTTCCTTTATTATGAAGGACAATCTACTCAATAAAGGACAAGTAGTCAGCCTTCTCCTTAAACTATCTCCATTATTTTTTACCAATCTCATAGAATAGATCCCAGACTCAGACTTTCATAAAATTATATATCTATCTCTCTTTGAATGATGAAGTGATAAAATCAATAACCACATTGTCTTCAACCATATGGTGGATTGTATGCACATGGGATATGTTTTTGATGTGTTAAATGAGGTGGTCTCATCTTTAGCCATGAATAATGGAAGAATATTAAGAGATTCAATGAGGATATAATCATAATGAAATAGGGAAAGAGTTATATCTCCATTAAATGAAGAAAATGGCTAGATCCTTTACCGAATAGTCATGAGATTTATGGGAGTCAAAATCCCTCTTGATTACAACACATGGGATTGGTCATTTACTACCTAAATTTAGAGTTAGATAAGATTCATTGGGTGATTAAATCACTTAAAAATAATTGTAAATATTAATAATATCACCTAAATCACGATATTTAATAATTTTTGAGCACTTAGACTACTTAAACTACTATATTTCACATTTAGAGTTGTCATGGTGTTGAATAAACTACCTTGAATTGTAAGATGCACTAAAGAAAAAAAAATTACATCAATGGATGATGTAAGGATCATCAAACATATTACATTAGGCATTCTATAAAATAAGCTTCACTTGATCTATGCACCCAAAGAATTGGAAGATGTTTCAATGAGAAAATGGGATCATCCCTCAAGGTGGGGAACTCTTGAACTCCTTGGGATGAAACTATGAAGAATGTTGGTTTATTTCTAATCCAAATTCATCTAATTTAGGATCAACATTCAGAACTAAAATATTTGAAATTAAATCTACCAATACTCCTAAATCTAAAACTTGAGGGGAAAAGGGATAATGAATGATAAAATAGAAATGGTTATGTACCAAGATTATACAAAGAACCTCCATAAGCTTCAAATAACACACTATAAATTGAAAAATATGAGAAAATATCATATAATCTCCATTATGGATGCTTCAATTACATAATTAATTTGCATAGAGGCACAAGACATAATACAACACCATGAGGGATGATAAATAATCCATAGGTGGCATTTGTATAGACCTATGTATACACAACATATGACCTACAAGAGGGAGCCAACTTTTTCATATAGGTATCAAGGAATGAAAGATAATGAGAGGTATGAAGATTATCTATAGGCAAAGATAAAAAACTAAAGAAATACACACATAAATCAATAATCATGGATAAATGAAAACTTGATTCTAATTAAAATATAAGGCTCAAGAACTAAAGGTCTCTTAGAGGGAAATTTTTTGTAGCATTACAATGCCTATAAATGTCAACCATTTTATAATGTAAGACCTAAGATTTTATAAAAAATAGGAATCCCATAGGTTGTTGATTCAATATTACCCACTATTGGGGTGGTTATAAATTTTAATGATGATTGGGGAATCATTTGGGACTTTAACTAAAATAGATGAGTTCCCATGATAAATCATGATAGACATGAATGGGATGGTTCAAACACTCTAATATCCTCAAGATTTATAGGTCATATTTTCATATCTATCCACCATGTATTTTTATGGATACAATCATCTTTATCATCTTCTTTTTCCTCATATGAATGATACCATAATGACTTGATTAAATTCTATCATGCAAGTTGTAATTGATATACTATTCAAATATTGCTTTTGATGGTTTTGACATTAAAATAGGCTATCAAATTTAAGATGGTGCAACTAATTATGTGGCACTTTTTAAGGTATATACATGGTGTAAGATCATTTTGTATGGATTATATGTTATTACTCATGTCATCTCCCTTAGATACCTATTCAAGCTCTATTAAGTGCACATTGGAACTCTCCTACTTACTGGACAACCTTGTCACTTTACACTGACTCAACCACCTCTTCATCTCCTCACTATGTTTATGACTATGTGCTCAGATCCTGCCACCTCCACATGGTAATTTACCATTTATGATTAGGTTCCCTAGGGTCTGATAGGATGTCAAATACCAATGGTATTATTATTATTGGTTAGGTGTCAACTATCAATTTTTAGATTAAATAAAAGAGTGAAAAATGGATGCCTATTAGTCAATCTCCTCTTAGATTGATAGGCATAGATTATCACACACAAAATTTCCAACTCTTTTTAAAATTTACTACTTCCTTTTCCTTCTTCAAGATTTTTTTTTTGGATTTTATCAAAATAATTATTCAGAAGACCTAATTCTTAATGAAAATTGTTATCAAAATAATTATTATGACTAGTCATGACACACTTTTTCCAAAGAATAAAACACTTATAAAATTATCACAAAGATTTTTTTGAAATTCATGTAGGCTTTGAGACTTCTATTTAGAACTTTAGACTTCATAAATTTTATTTGAGACAAAAGTTCTAACTAATTGCAACATTTTTTTCTAAAGACCTATAAACTTGAAAAAAAATTCTAAGTCTCCAAAACTTTCATAAATTCTTACTCTTGCAAAACTTCCAGCTAGTCCTTTTTTGAAAAGCATCAAGGCCAACTTTTGAAAATGCACTAAGTCCCTTTCATTCTATGTTATTCATGTCAAAACATGCAAAGACCAAAACCTAAAAACATCTTATCTTTTCCCATTTGACTTATCCATTTTGTTTAAACTTAGAATAAACTTTGAGATCTTATTAGATGATCATGAAGATCTAAACTGAATATGTATGTTGTTCTTACATGGTGACCAAAACTGGTCAAAATGTGTGATATGTGGTGATCATAAATAATGAACTCAAGAAATAGTAATTAGTGGATGTATAAAATAATTATAGTCAGAGAGGATAAATATAATAGTGCATATGATTTTCATGATAATTATATCAATGAAACTCCAAAATTTAACATAAAAATGCTTCAAATAAGTTTGTTGTCATAAAAAACATGGGTAGAGGTGAGTAGACCATCGTGTATTACATAAATGACCATATTGTTGTTACATATACCTTGATAATATTCCAAACTTTATCATTTAAAAATTCCTTCTATGATTTATTTATCACATGTTAATAGAATATGCAAAAGAAAAAGGAGATAAAACACAAAACATTAAGAACTATATTTTTGGGATCTTTATCTTGGCTACTCATGAATACTAAGTATAAAAATATCTTTATTGTAACTTTTAAAATTTAAATTAAAATAATCTATATTATTTCATCTCTCTAATGAATATACATATTTCATCCTAATAATGAAGGAAATATCATAGAAAGCCTTGTTTTCCTCTAAAATGATAATGAAACCTTCCATGGATCTTATAATACACTTGACACATAAAATAAAAATTTAATTTTTATTTTGGTTAATTATTGAAAAGTTTTTATAGGATAAAATGTCAAAAAATAAAGTGATATAACTATAAGAAACATTGTTAAAAGCATACATGCAACTTCTATTTTTATACATAAGGGAAATTTGTTAAAATGTCTCACCTAAATTCTTCACTTTTATCTCATCTGAATATATTTATTAATTTAATATATTTATGTCCCCTTTAATTATCACCATATCATTTATAAATATAAAACTTAAAACTATTATCTCAAAATTAATGTCTATGATTAATTATGCTAAGATTCTAAATCAATGTATCACATTAGTAAAGTTCTTGTTGCTCAACATTCCAAGTGAAAGTAGTTATTCCAAAATGTTTAAATTTATAAAAGAATGTGGTAACCTAGTATATAAAGTTGAAATCAAATTTTGAGATACATGATATTTAAATTTCATATAAATCAATCAAAATTTATGTGTCAGGGCTACTAGGGAATGCACAATATTTTGGCAACATCTTCCCTATGTAGAATCAATTTTGGATATTTTTCAAAGTATTAGATAAGAATTTAAATTAAACATCATGAAATAAGTTATTTTTGACCCCTATATGTCATAATTTACAATAAAATATTTTAGTGTGATTTATTAAGTGAACAAATGAGTAGACATGTATATGAAATTCTCACAGCAAATGAACTATCTCAAAAAAACATGTTATTTCAATATGATTTGGATAGATGAACTAGGTTATATTTGGCCAAATTAAAACATGTGAGTTTATGACAAATTATATATAAGTATTCAAATTTTGGATAAGGTAATTATTACTAAATAATTTTGCATTATAATGCATTATGACAAGGAATGTAGTCATGTAGTGAGAACCATTATTATCCCCCTTTTTAAAACTTCATGATAACACCTCAATTGCACTCCTAAAAATTTATTAGAGGTAAATAAATTATAGGTAAAATTAGAAAATTTTGATATAAGGATGATGACTCTATAACCTAATGAATAAGACTTGATGAACCTATTTAAGGTGTAATTATTAAAAAAACATAGAGAGAAATTCCTCACGAAGAAATTTTAGCAAAAAGAATTCATGGGATAAAACCAAATTTGAACTATTTTTATATTATATAATATTAATTATCTTAGTATTAATTTATTTTTATTCAATTTAATGACAAATATAAACTTTTTTTCAAAGAAGAGTCAAAAAAATCATCTATTAATGTTATTAGGTGCCAAAAAGAAAATCAATGCCAGCATCAAGCATTTGGAATTAATTTAATTTACAAATAGTTCACTTAGGTTCTTGTTTTATTTTTCACTTGTTCTATTTTCCACTTGTTTTATTTCTCACTTTCATGATTTTTCACTTGTTTGAATTAGCAATAAAAGATTTAATATCAAAGTGATTTTTAGCATTAAAAAGGTTTTTGGTTTCAATTTGATTAAGCATTAATATGTAATTAAAACCATAATAAATCATTAAAAATCTAATTTTTACAAATCTAAATTGAATTCAAAAGATGAAAATCAATGAATTAACATCAGTGTTAGAAAGTTAGCATCATGTTAGTATGACATCAAACTAATTTAACATAGAAATTGAGTTATATATTTTTTTACATTTTAAAGTGACACTTTTGATTCTATTACATTTTTTTTTAGTTTAGTGTAATAAATTTTATAATAAATTCTACCTATCACAGAATGGTTCATTAATTTCAAAATTACCTCAGAGTGCATGTTCATTAAAGGGCACATTATTGTCTTAAATGTGTAAAATTAGAAAAGATTCTCCATTTGTATTGAATTATGAATTAATTATTAATATTAAATCATGTTAATACTATTAATATTATTAAATTTTGTACTAAGGTCACTTTATATATTTTTCACTTATAAAATGTTCCTATATGTAAAACCTATGAAAATGAAAAAAAAATGTGGAAAAGTGGGTAATATGGTGTAGGTTCAATTTAAGTGACTTTTTAAAATGCATTCAATTGTTTCATTTTTAATTAATTATTATTATCCACATGTAAATTCATATGGCCATGAAAAGGGTAACAAAAATAAATATAATATTTTTATTATAAAGTCTTTTTTAAAAAGAGTACCTGAATGCAAGAATAATAAAAATCGGTAAACTTATTCTATGTTTGGTTTGGTAAATTTTTTTATTTGATAGGGTAAAAAACCAAGTTTTATATGGATCCTAGAATCATTAACGTGAAATACATAAGTATCAATAAGTCTAACCAAGGATTCCCAACAAAAGCATCAAAAATAAATAATAAAATATTAAAAATAAGGAAAATAGAAACATAAAAGATTAAGATAGGGGTCCCTCCAGTGGATCTTCTTTCTTTTCAATATTTTTCATAGGGATATCCTACTTAAAATTTGATATCTTAACCAGTGTGTGGTTTCTAAGTCCTTTTAATTCCTCTCCTAGAATAATGATATGTGGCCTCTTTTGCCCTTGGAACTATAAGGGAGTCTTCTTTATGGGGGGACATTTAGGGAAACCAAGTAGGGAGGTTTCCATGATCTTCAACAATTATTTGATAGGGGCCTGAGAAGGCTTAAAGGACTAGATGAAAGATTTTAGAGTGGATTTAGCCTACCTATGAAGGGATTTCCACTCTTGTATAATATTGGTGAGGGTTAGCTGTATCTCCTGCACCTTGAAATTGAATTTCTCTAGTTGCACCTTGTTATTTTTCATATCTTCTAACAAAATGGATTTAACCTTTTGTATAGCCTCCTCATAAGTTCCCTCATCAAGGGTGTTATGCCTATTTTATACACCCACCCCTTAAAATTTTCAAAAAATCGATACGTGCTACCATAGAGATGACCCTATCATGAAGTTTAAAACTATGTCAAGGACCCTATTGATTGATAGTATTTTTAAATGCATTTTTATTATGAAATAGTAATGATTGATTGATAAATTTTTATTTTTATTTTAAGTGGTTTCAAAAATCATGGTGGATTAATGAATAAAATATGCATATATAGTTATAGATGTGATCAGTTGTTCTACTATTTAGATTCAATGCACTTGTTATAGTTTTAGTTGATACATGGACTTCTATTTTTTAGTCATTTTAGTTGGTTTATGATGTTGTTTTGATCTTAATTAGTTTATTTGATTCATGGTTTATGATAAATAATGGTGAGATGGCATATTGAAAAACATTCCATTTGAAATTGATACATTCAAAAGCTATTTTAAAGATATAAGATCTCATAATGACTTAGTTTCATTCACTATTATTGGTTTGGCAATTTTTTTCATTGTTATTTCATATATCTTGTAGCCTTGTTCCTTTTATGATTATCTAGTTGTTATTATAAGTATTAGTTATGTTAGTTTTTTCATAAGTATTCAAGATTGATGAATATAATATCAAGACATATTTATCATTTCTCCATATTTCACTAGGCATGGACTTATAAGTTGGCTATCAACCTTAGGCTTATGCGTGATAAAAAATAACAATATTATAAGGATTCATTTGAGCTTTTAAAAATTTTCATTCACATTAAAATTATTTAAGTCTAAATGATCCTATCATAGTACTCATGGCATAATTCAAAATTACATTTCTAGGTCATAGTTATTTGTATTGTGTAATGTTCATCATGGAGCTAGCCTAATTCACTAAGTGTCATGGTCCCTAATGTTCATCGTGAAACATTTCAATGCATGTTTGACTCAAAAAATGGATGGAATTTTAATTCATCATGGGACATGAGTTGGCATGGGTGTTAAATGTAAATAATAATATCAATACTTTAAGATCAAGATGATTATTTGGTGGTATATTGTCATTAATGACTAACTAATCTCCTTGAGAGATGAAACTTAGTGAAGAAATTAATATGAAGGATAGTTATTGCTAAGTTTAATCAGATCAATAAATAATTTAAGAAGTTTTGATAAATTAAATGACAATAAGTTTGAGAAAATAGAAAATTAACACATCAGTTAAATGGTTATAGTGGAAGGTTGGCAGATATAGGTTTTGTTTTTCTTGATCTTTAGTCATTTTTTCAGAAGCTCTTTGGTGGGAGTGAAGCTCTGACTCTTTCGGATGGAGATTTTAGATGTTGAAAAATAGGATATTTTTGGGAAAGTGATACAAGGTATGGTTTTACAATATATTATCAGTTTATTTGGAAATATGGACGTATTTGTGAGAGATTCAAGTTCAGTGAAAGAATAGTTCTATTGAAATTATGTGTGTGAATGAAAGCTCTCAATATTTATTATATATTTTTATATAAAAGATGAGGATTATAAAGAATAAAATATGTGACTTCATCTACATGAAAGTTAAAATGGTTTTGGAAAGAATAAAAATTTATTTGAAAGGTCTTGAGAGTGTATTGATATGTTGTGCAAAACTTTACTAGTTGGTTTCATGCAAACATAGTTTCCTGTTGTATAGTTTATGACTCAAGTCTTATAGGAAAGTTATCTTAATGCAGTAATATAAGGAAAATGTAAAGATTTATTTTAAGTTTGTATAGCTTAACCCTTACATTATTGAATGAATTTTGGTTATCCATAAATTTTGAGAACTTTAAGATAATATTTTCTGAGAATATTTCCACATGTATTTTAGTTTTGATGTTTTTCTAGGTTGATGAAAGATGAGATTTTTGACTATCAAAATAAAATATAGGTTTTGATAATCATTTAGAGGATTATTTAAAATAATATCTATTTGTGATAGTGGTGCATGTTTTTCAATCTTAGCATGAAGGGTGACTTGTATATTCTGGGTAAATGAAAAACAAATCTATCTTTCTTTTTAAAAATAAGTATAGAATAAACTAAAAAAATTCTTAGCCTAGTTATATATGATATGTTGAGGCTTTTGATGACTTTTTAATGATGTTTGAAACCTAAGATTTTAAGGGTTATTTTTTATAGCATACGCTTGGGTAACTCTCTAGTGTGAAAATGTTTTTAATGTTTTATTGTTTTCATTTGAGTTTGAGTGACGACAATGTTACACAGATTTGTAGACATATTAGAAAGTTTTCAAATATCTCTCAGTTGTTACCATGCACAGAGTTATTGGTTTTGATTTTGAAATTTTGTTTTAAAGATCTATATGTACATATCTTCTATTTGAAACTGATATCTGACCTAGGTATTTATCTTGGTCTAATTTTTTATAACGCTTAAGTAACTTACTAGATAAAGAGACAAGTGAGTCTAAAAATGGTGATGGTATACACCAAGAAAATATTAAGGACATTTAGTGCATATGGCTTTAGTTATAGATGTGGTTATTTATTTTTGAAAATTATATATTAAAGTTGTGTGTGTGTGTGTGTGTGTGTGTGTGTGGATGAAGAGGTCAGTTGGTTCATATAGAGATGATAATATACAATATACATTTGTTTGAGTTTTAATGTAGCATAAGTTAGGTTTTCATTCTAAGCATATGGCATTCAATTTGATTTTGGGTTTTAGAAAATTAATAAATAATGGTTTTATCTTGGAAATATGAGACTTACATACATGGAAGTTTTCAATATAAACAAGTTACAGTTTTTCTATATTTTGAAGGACTAGGGATTGATCATGATTCATGAATGTGTGGTCTAAAAATATTAGGGTGAGTGAAATCATAAAGATATTTTGGTCTCATTTTGTTTTAAACATATTTCTAAGAAAAGTTTGTTGACAGATGTCTAGTTTTAGTATAAAAAATGTGATTGGCAATGTTGGAAATTAGAATCATTATGTGAAAATATGAATTGAATTAGTTATATGTGTTTAAAATAATAATGGTATGAAAATTTATAAATGTATTTGGATACTTTTTAATTGATAAAAATCTAATTTGAAAGACACAAGATTTTATTTGAAGTTTAATCTTAATATTAAAGTTTTTAGCTTTTCTTTGAAAATGGATATTAAGATTAAAATTATTTTGATATTTTGAAGTTTATATAAGAATGTTATATTTAATTAATGAAGTTAAATATAGATTTGGATTAAAATATAGTTTGGTATATTTAGTCATAATGTAGCTTCAGTTTCATTTGTTAGATTATTACAATTTACAGTGTATTTCTTGGACACTTGTCTCCCAATCTTAGGTTTTTTGTTATGTGTTAGACTGATCATTATGTTTGGGTGGGTTAAACAAGTAAGAATTAATGATGATATAATATGGGGATAGAATTAAAATATAGGTGTTATTCATTCAAATTCTAGTATATGTTTTCATAGAGGTATATTTTACGTAGGGCATTTTGGATCTAGATTTCATAGAGGGAAAAGAATGTCCATTCACTTGATGCTTATGATCCCGAGTTTTAGGATATTCTAAGTAATTTGCCTATTAATATAGACAATAGGGGTTATAAAGGTTATATAGGTTTCCATGGTGGTAGGTTTGGAACCCATACACCTTTCCAAAGTATTTCATCTCACCATTTAGAGCATGATCCTTGACATTTGCCTTTGTAGCCCCTAATTTTAGAGGTGAACCAATTGATGATCCTTTACTTACAAACAAATCCAAATAGTTTTAATTATAAAAATCCTATGCTAAAGATCTTAGGAAGATATTCATTCATTTTGATGCACCTTCCCCTTCTCATGTAGATCATGTTGAAAAATGTAATAAATTGAATCTATCTAGTTCCCATAGTGAGACTCTCTTAATATCTGAGAGATTGAATTTGGGGATTCAGGGTTATTCTGGCAAAAGGAAATCCATAGATATTATACCTCACACTACTAAAAATAGGATTGTAAAAAATAGAGCTAAGTTTGAGCTAGAAACACTAAGGGAGGTCAAATTATTGAAAAGAATTAAGCTAAAAATTGATGATAACATGACTGATTTGATAACTAAATTGGTACCATTTTGTACTATTGAGATGGAATAAAATATTTTTATTTATCAACAACATAAACAAGTAATTTAAGTGTTGTGAGATTTAGATGTTTATTGGTCATCCAAAGGATAATTTCTATTTACTAATGAACTTTCATGGTAGAACTTGATATTTTAGTTTGACAAGTTAATTTTTAGACTTTGATAAATTTTGATAAATACAACAATTTTGGAGTTTTGACATAATTATATATGCTTAAGTTAATTAATATATGTTATGGTTTAATATGAATAAAATTTATCAATTTCCAACTTATTTAGTTTATGATTAATATGTATTCTATTATATTATTAAATAATATGGCTCCCACCCATTAAGATTAGTACCCCAGGTCTATTATTTTTAAATATCTTGATCAAATTAAGACTTTTTAAATCTTAATTGAATATGTCGTTAACCAATTTTAGTTTATAAATAATTGACTTTGTTAAAAGTCAATTAGTTAACATTAACTAATATCTCACTAAATTAGTTATAACTTATTTTACAACTAAGTTGAAGGTATAAGAAGAGATCAAGGACATATTTGAAGACAAAATCATAATAGGTATTGAAGAATTAAGTATTTTTTGAACTCATTCATTTATCTTTTCTTTCTATGTGACTTCTTTGAGATAGTATAGCTTTTGTAGATAGACCCAATGATGCTTTATCTAATGGTTGAGTAATTTCTTATGCAACACATGTATATCTAGTTTTATTTATCATTTAGTATTCATTATCTAAATTTTGGTAATCTTAGTATCTTTTGATGATTGCTTTATGCAATTTTATGCACATATTCCAAGTATTCAACCTGAGTAATGATGATCATTTCACTATTTCATGACATTTCATTGATCTATTTTGATTATAAAGTTGTCATTCAAGTTTCATAGAGAAAGGATGTTAGTTTTCTCAATAAATTTATGTTTTTATGCTAAGACAACTCTCCAATTGAGACTCACACACTTTTTTATAATTTAATTGAATCTAAATTTAATATAATCAGATCTTTCAGATTTCTTCTAAATCTAATTTTTTATTTCTATCTTTATTATCTTTTAAATATATTTTTAATCCTTAGTTGTTTTTTTGTTTTTATTAGTTTAAGTTTGTTTATTTTCTTATTAGTCTATAGTTTATGTTTGTTATTTTATTTATTTGGATAGTTATATATTAATATCTTATAAGTATATAAATTTACATATTTTAAACTTTATCATTAGTTTAATAATATTTATAATTTTCCAAGTTAATAATTTGATATCTATTTCATAGCTTAGCTCTTTTTAGTCTATCTTGTTTAGATTTAATTCAAATATATTCTAGGCTTACTTTAATCTTTGGATTAATTTCCTTTATTTTTATAAGTTCATAGTTGATCCTCAATTAGTTATATTTTTAAATTTAGTTTGATCTTTAGTCTTTTTTTATATTTTAATTGGCTTTGTTTAGAATAATATCTTGAATACATTTCCTAGCTTTTCTTACCTTAAATTTTGTTTAGTGATTGTTATTTAGTTTAGATTAATTTTTGTTTAAATTCTTTTAGTTTTTCTTTAAATTTTTACTCTTATAATGTGTTCTTAGTTAATTCTTATATCTATAATTTGAATTTTTTATAGGTGGTCTCTTTTGTTTGTTTTTCATCCTCTTCTAAGTTTGTGTCTTGTTTAGATTAGATTATTTTCTTATTTTTCTTTCCTTTACTAGTTTTTTCCTCTTTTACTCTAAGATTATTTGTTTTTATTTATTTAAATATTTTATTAGTTAGTTTGTTGTTAGTTTATTTTATCTTTTTCTTATGTGTTTTGTCCTCTTTATCTTTCTTTGATCTATCTCTTCTATTTCCAATTTTCTTTAAAGTTAACTTGGAGAACATTGCAAGCAAGAAGCAAAGATATTATTTGAATACATATATATTATAGAATCAAATTTATATTCTTCAAGAGAATATCTATCTCATATATTTCCTCTATTAGATAGGATAAATTATAGATTCTTATCTTAACTTATTCATGATTCAATAAATGTATTTCTAATTATTATAATAGAATAAGTTGTGTTAATAACTTGTTGATTATTTCCTAGAATTTATAATAAAAAACCTCTCACATATTTAAGATCCTATATGAACCTTTATAAACCCATTATTATACTATTATGATGCTAATTTAACCTTATCAATAGGTAAAAGGGTTGATTTATTGATGGTACAATTTCTATCATCAATAAATTTGGTGACTCTACTGTGGAAATCACTCATAAATCTAAATTGTTTTAAGTCTTTTTTCCTTCTTGTTAATGTTTATTGAAGGTCAAAAACCTCCTATTATTATAAATTTAATAGATTTATAATATGATCAAGTTGATGTTGATTTCAATCTAACACATTTTGTATGATATAATTATCATAAAAATCTTCATCAAGTTGTTGAAGTCATAAATCAAGAAGAAGAGATTGCTGAATTTAAAATTGATTGGTATTCAAATCTTACGCATGAGACTCAATGTGATATTATAAATTTAAATAGGAGAATTTGAGAAGATAGAGATAGAGTTATAGCTTCTAATCTTAGACCTAAAACTCATTTTATTTCTGATTCATTTCTATTTGATGATTTTATTATGTATGTTGAAATTAAGTTTACAAATATGCAAATACATCAAGAACATAAAGTTTAAGATAATAATTTTATCTAGGTAAAAACTGATAATACTTCAAATAGGAGATTAGATAGTGAGAAATCAACTAGTGGGAAATCAACTAGTGAGAAATCAACTAGTAGGAGAACCACCAGTACTAGAGAGGAGGTTAGAGGATCTACTTCATGGATTATAAGATAATAGAGAACAAGAAGAGCTCATTAAAGGTGAAGATGAAGAAGAAGCTCAACAAGAGTGTCAAATAGTTATAGCACCATGGATTTATACTCATCCAATCAATGTTAAAAATCATCTTGGTAAGTTACTTTCACATAAAGAATTGAATATACCAAATTTTTCTAATGCTATTTGAGAATCTTGGGAAGATCACTCGATGGCTTTTAGACTAGCTTGTTCTACAGTTAGAATAGATAGTGAAAAGGTTTATTTAAGAATTTTTAGCCAAACATTAGAAGGAAAAACTTATCAAGCATTTATTAGTCTATCTATTAAAGTTATTGATAATTAGAGAGATGTAGAAGATTGGTTAGATTTGTCTTTTGGTAAGGCCAAGGAAGATTTTGATTTAGTTAATGATGTTTTAAACATTTATTTGGATCTTAGTGAGACCATGTATCATTTCATTTCTAGATTCACCAAGTTGCATCAAAAGATCCCAGGTGATCTTAGACCTTCAAAGAAATTATCAAGACTCTATCTCTGCAATGGGTTACCTTTAAAATATAAGATGGATTTATTCTTTATAGAATATTATGAAACTATAATATTTTGTATTGAATACAAAAATAAACTTAATCATATAGGTTTCAAAGATAGGTCTACTACATGTTTAAATTTAGATAATGCAAAGATATTAAAAGTTACATAGTTTAGGCAATGAGTTGGTCATGGTTAAAAGGTAGCTAAATGATAAACCTTATTCTTCATATAAAGTCTTGAAAGATGATGATATTGCTTACTATTACAATTTTTGTTAATTTGATCATAACCTTGAAACATGTCAAGTTGTTATTAAATTTAAAAAGTATCTTCTTCAATGAAAAGATGAAATAACTAAAGATTTAGCTTATAACATAAATACTCTTGATGATTGTTCAGAAAATGAGAATATTTAAGCTATAAATACTAGGAATAAAGATTATAATCCTACATAAATAATAAAATAAAAAATGATAAATCCTCTTTATATGATAAAGGTAAATTAACTCATAATAGTGTAAATAATTCTAATGATAATACTACTCAAACCAATCCTTTTGCAACTAGATCTAATAATAGTCAGTATTAGCATTATAAATTAAAGAATTTTATGCAAACCGATGCTAAAACTTATAACATAATTTATGGTTAATCAATAATTAAATTTAGACTTTCTTTGCTATAGGTTTTTAGTCTTTCAGGGTAGTTAGATAAAATTAATGAAGTAGTATAAAATCTAAATGCTAATATAAGTTTTCAAGAGGAAAATAATATTAAACATATTTATGATCAAAATTTTGACCCTCTTGTTGATTATATACTTAATTTCTATGTCACATTTAAAATTGGGAATAAAATAATTCATAATTACATTTTAGACATAGGTGCTTCAAAGAATATCATGCCTAAATGCATTATAGATCAATTGGGTATATCCTATGAAGCAAATAATAGGAAACTTACTGGTTTGATGATAGATAAATCAAGAGTTGTGGTAAATTTCCTGACATAGTCATTAAAATTATGTAGGATGAACATATTAGATGTATGACTAATATTTAACTATTGGCTATTCCTAGTAATTATGTAATTCTATTAGGAAAGGATTGGTCTAAAGCCATTGGGGCTTTTGTTGGAAATGATATAGCATGGGTTCCTATTAATAATGTGATTACATTTATTAAGAGGGATTTTTTTTGGTACCCTAATTGAATCACCTTCTTCATTTAATATTTATTTCATTGAAATTAGTATTGGAAATTATGAAATATTGAATGTAAATGAACTAGAAAATCAATATGAATAAATATTTAAAAGGAACATTCTATGGTCTCTTTACTTTAATGAAACTTGCTTTCAACAAGGTAGTGGTGTTGGAATTTATCTGATGTCTTCTATTGGTAAAATATTTCATTACACTTTCAAATTATCTTTTTAAAACATTGATAATATAACATAATTTGAAGCATTATGTATAGTAATAGAAAAGGCCATAAAAGTGAATGTTAGACATTTAAAAGTTTTTGGGGATTTAGAGATAGTAATAAGACAAGTTTACAAGATGTATACCACCAATCAAACTCATTTACATCATTATACAAAAAAAAAATGGTCATTACTTGAGCATTTAAAACTTTTCAATATCATACATATTCTTAGATAATTCAATGTTAGAGATGATAAGCTTTTGGTTTATGCTTCTAATCCAACTTTGAGTGAAATTGAGCCTACTATAGATTTTCCTTTTATTGAAGTCTTTTATCTAAATATTCTTGATTTGAATGATAGTTGGCCTATGTTTAGTTATGATGAACATATAGATTCATTACTTAAAAGAAATTATTTTGATCATGATGACTATGTACTAAATTATGGTGATTATTTATCATTAAGTACTAAAATATTGCATACTAGTTTGGTAAGTCTTGAATATATGTTTTCACCTAATGCTGAACCAAAAATATCTAGAATAGAAGAGCCATAAAAAAGAATCATAGGTGAAACCACTCTCATAAATTTAGGCACTAAAGAAGATCCTATGTATGTTTATTTAAGGATTCAAATGACTGAAAATGAAAAGGTTAATTTCATTAAATTGTTTAAAGAGTTTATTAATGTCTTTGCATGGTCATACAAGGACCTTAAATGTTATGATATTAATATTATTAAATATGACATTCCTATTAAGCCTAGTATCAAATATGCTAGGTATAAAATATGAAAAATTAACCCTTTATTAGAAGACACCATTAATAAAGAGCTAGATAAGATGGTTGATACTAGTATCATTTTTCCTGTAACATATTCTAAATGGATAGTTAATCTAATTCTGGTTAGAAAAAAAATGGTGATATTAGACTATGTGTTGATTTTAGAGATTTAAATAAAGTATAAAATATATTTTTTCTCTACCTAACATAGATCATATTTTATGGTAGGTTATAAGATATAAAATGATGTATTTATTAGATAGATTTTTAGGTTATCAAAAATCTTGATGATAAACATAAAACTACTTTTACCACTCTTAGAGGTAATTTTACTTACAATCAAATGCCTTTTGGTTTGATGAATCTATAAGCTAATTTTTAAAGGGATATACATGTTGATTTAGATGATTTAATAGGCATCATTATTCAAGTTTGTTTAGATGATCTCACCATTCATTATAAAAAAAGAAAGAAACATTTAGACCATCTTTGTGAATTATTCATAAGATGTAGAAAGTTTGGCATTTATTTAAATCTAAAAAAAATTATTTTTGGGGTGTTTGAGGGTAAGTTTTTAGGACACATAATCTCTAAATCAGATATTTCTATTGACCTAGAATGTGTTAAAGCTATTAAAGAAATATATCCTCCTAAGGATCAATCAAGTTTAAGATCTTTCTTCAGTAAAATTAATTTTGGTAGAAAATTCTTTTATGATTTTTCTGACAAGTCTAATCCTTTAAAATTTCTACTTAAGAAAGATAAAATATATATTTGGGATGAAAATGTTGAATTAACTTTTAATTCTATTAAAAATACAATTGTAAGTGCTCATATCCTTATCAAACTTGATTTAGAAAAAGAATTTATTATTTATGTTATTGGTATTGAAAAGGATATAGGAGTTGTAATAACTTAGTAATTTGAAAATAATAAAGATACATCTATCTGTTATATGTGCCAAGTCCTAAAAGATACAGAAACTAGGTACCCCCTTATTGAGATTTTTTTTTACTCACTTATTTCTTCTTTGATTAAATTTTGATATTTATTAATGGGAAACAAAGTTTTTATGTGATCTAATGTACCTAAAGTTTTTATGTGATATAATATAACTATTTTTTCATATCTTTTAAAATATACATCTATTCAAAGAAAACTTTCTAAGTGGATCTTACGCATTCAAGAATTTGATCTTAAATTTAAAACTTCTAAAACTATTAAAGGAAATGAACTAGCAAAACTCCTAACTAAAAATGATGCCTTAGATGTTAATGTTATAGTTTTATCAATTGATGAAAAATTGAATGCAAAAACATACTTAACAATTATGAAAGTTTCTAAGTTTTTTGAAAAATTTAAGTTTGGTCTTGAAATGAATGAATGGAACTGTTTATTGGCTGAAAATGATTGGTATCATGATTTAGTTTATTATTTTTAGAATCAATCTTGCCCTAATAATTTAAATAAGAAAGAGAGGCATTCCTTCATACCAAAAGCATTATATTTGTATTTATTATAAAATTATATATTTTATCATAGTCGTGATGGAGTATTGTTAAGATGTCTTACGCATAATCAAACTTAGAAATTTCTTAGGGGATTTCATGAAGGAAAATATGATGGGCACTATGCTGAAAAAACAATAGCTTATAATATTTTGAGATTTGGTTATTATTTTCATACTTTTCTTCAAGATGCTTATAAGTTAGTCCATTCTTGTATTTATTATCAACTATTTGTTGGAACAGATAAACTACCTACAATGCCTTTAAATATAGTTATTCCTGAAAAACCTTTTATAAAATGGGGTACTAATTTTATTTTAGATATTCATATTCCTTCATCTATATGTCATACATATATTTTGATAGCTACATATTATTTTACCAAGTGGCATAAAGCCAAAGCACTTAAAAATTCAGTAACAGGTGAAGTAATTTCTTTTTTAGAAAATCATTTTTTTATCTAGATTCAGAGTTCCATATGAGATTATTATAGATAATGGACCTCAATTCATTTCAAATGAGTTCTTATATTTCCTATAAAAATATTCTATTATTTATATTCATTCATCTAAGTACTATCCATAAGGAAATGGACAAGCTAAGTCCACTAATAAAAATTTGATTTCTATTATGAAAAACTAAGTTTGTGATAACAAAAGAAATTGGCATCTTAAGTTTTTTCAAACCTTATATGTTGATAGGACTATTGTTAAGGTAGAAAATAAATGTTCACCTTTCATGTTAGCATATAGGTTTGAATCTACTTTATCAATAGAGCTTTAGATTTCTTCAGCTATAACTAATTTACAATATGTAGCTGAGGATATAAATTTGATTAAGCAAAGGTTATATGATTTAGTATCTCTCGATGAATATAAGGAAATAACATTTAAAAAATTAGATAAGGATAAGCAAAAAATAGAGAAATTTTTTGATAAAAATGTTTCTAACAAAAAATTTAATGTTGGTGACTTAGTTTTATATTGGGACAAAGCCTATAAAGACCCTGAAAAACATCATAAGGTTGATCCATTATGGCTTAGACCTTATAAAATTGCCAAAGTTATTTGAAATGATGAATTACATCTTAAGTATCTTGAAAGAAATTGGTTAAGTTATTCATTAAATGGCCATAAATTGAAATTATTTCATGATTAGTTATATATTTGTTACTCTTTTGCTTTATAGTCTACTTTTTTTTGGTTTTTTTTTTTTCTTTTCCTTTCTTTTGTCATTTTGGATTACTATCATATTGTCTTGTGTTTTGCTTTATTGTTTTTTATTTTTTAAAAGATAAATGAAAGGTTGTGGAGTGAATAATATCACATTATGAAGGAAGAATGAAAAAATTTGACAAAAAATCTATAAGTATCATTTATTTTCATAAATTATTCTTACAAATTCATTTTTCATAATAAATGAGTAATATGGATGACTTATATTTGGTTGTAGAAATATTACTTCATTTTTAGATTTCATTCTTAAGGAATTTGTAATTTATTATGCATCCAACCTAAATTTTCTTGTTATTTATTTCCCTTTCTTCATGTCATGCTAGCCGAACAATCTATCCCTTGCCTAAATTCATTATTTAAGGGATTCAAGCTTAACTACTTGAGAAATTATTTTCCTCGATCACACTCTTAAGGAAAAAAATGTTTTATACAATATGAAATTTGTTTTTAATCAAATTTATTACACAAAATTGACTAGTAAGGTCCCTAGTGTTATTCCTTTTTTATACACCCCGCTTAAATTTTTCAAAAAATTGATACTTGTTGCCATAGAGATGACCCTATCATGAAGCTTAAAACTGTGTCAAGGACCCTACTGATTGATAGTTATTTTAGATGAATTTTTTATTGTCAAATATTAATGATTGATTGATAAAATTATATTTATGTTTTAAGTGGTTTCAAAAATCAAGGTGGATTAATGAATAAAATCTGCATATATAGTTATAGATACAATCAATTATTTTACTATTTAGCTATAGTGCACTTTTGATAGTTTTAGTTGATACATGGACTTTCAATTTTTAATAATTTTAGTTGATTTATGATGTTTTTTTAATCTTTATTAGCTTATTTGATTCATGGTTCATGATAAACAATGGTGATATGGCATCTTATTAAACATATCATTTGAAACTAATACATTCAAAATCTATTTCAAAGATATAAGATCTCATGTATGGCTCAGTTTCATTAACTATTATTGGTTTAATAATTCTTTTCATTGTTATTTCATATATCTTCTAGCCTTGTTACTTTCATGATTATATGGTGTATATTCTAAGTCTCAATTGTCTTAGTGTGTGAATAAGTATTCAATATTGATGAATATAATATCAAGACATATTTATCACTTCTCCATATTTCATTGGGCATGAACATATTATTTGGCTATCAACCTTAGGCTTATGCATGAAACAAAATAATAATGTTATAAGGATTCATTTTATCTTTTAAAATTTTGCATTCATGTTCAAATTTCTTAAGTCTAAAGGAGCGTATCATATCATTCATGACATAATTCAAAATTACAATGCTAGGTCATAATTATTCGTATGGTGTAATGTTATTCTTGGAGCTAGCCTAATTTACTAAATGTCATGATCCCTAATATTCATCATGAAACATTACAATTTATCATGGGACATGAGTTGGCATGAGTGTTAAATTAAAATTATAATCTTGATGCTTTGAGATCGAGATGAGGATTTGGTAGTATATTGGTATTTATGACTAACTGATCTCCTCAAATGATGGAACTTAGTGAAGAAATTAATATGAATG
This sequence comes from Torreya grandis, assembly GCA_037957365.1. Taxonomy (NCBI): domain Eukaryota; kingdom Viridiplantae; phylum Streptophyta; class Pinopsida; order Cupressales; family Taxaceae; genus Torreya; species Torreya grandis. The sequence goes on from JARHVA010002743.1 coordinate 2,024,838, forward strand.
ATAGTTATTACTAAGTTTGATCATATTGATAAAAAAATTAGTGGTGATTTTAAAGTACATAATAATAAGTCTAAAAAATGAAAAAGTAACACATCAATTGAATAGTTACGATGTAAGGTTGGTTGATATAAGTTTTTTTTTTCTTGATATTTGGTCATTTTCTCACAGGTTCTTTAGTGGTAGTGAAGCTCTCGCTCTTTGGGATCATGTGGATATTTTTGAGGTTAAAATTCAAGATATTTAGGAAAGTGATATTAGGTATGGTTTTACAAGTTTTGATCATTTTCTTTAGAAATATGAAGATACTAGTGAGCGATTCACGTTTAGTGAAAGAATAGTTCTATCAAAAATATATGTGTGTGAATGAAAGATCTCAATATATATTATATGTTTTTATATAAATATGAGGATTATAATGAAAAAAATATGTAGATTCATCTAATGCAAGTTAAAATGGTTTTATAAAGAAGAAAAAATTGTTTGAAAGGTCTTGAGAGTGTATTGATATGTTGTACGAAACTTCACTAGTTTGTTGCATGCAAATAGAGTTTCCTCTTGTATATTTTATGACTCAAGTCTTACAATAAAGTTATCTGCATGTAGTTATATAAGGAAAATGTAAATATTTATTTTAAGTTTGAATAGCTTAAACCTTGCATGATTGAACAAATTTTGGTTATCCATAAATTTGGAGAACTTTGAGATAAGAGTTTCTGAGAATCTTTCCACATGTATTTCGAGTTTCTATTTTTTGAAGTTTTTTTGGGTTAATGAAAGATATGATTTTTGATTGTCAAAATAAGATGTAGGTTTTGATGATCATTCACAAGATTGTTGAAAATAATTTTTAGTTGTGATAGTGGTGCATGTTTATCAATCTCAGTATGAAAGGTCACTTGCATATTTTGGGTAAATGAAAAGACAAATCTATAATTCTTTTCAAAATTGATTATAGAATAAATTGAGAAATTTCTTAATCTAGTTACATATGATATGTCAAGGATTTTGATGATTTTTGAATGATGGTTGAAACTTGGGATTTTAAGGGTTCTTGTTTATGGCATACACTTGGGTAACTCTCCAACATGAAGATGTTTTTAATGTCTTGTTGTTTTCATTTGAGTTGGAGTGATGACAGTCTTACATAGATTTGTAGAAATATTGGAAAGTTTTAAAATCTTTTTTGATTGTCACCATTGACAAAGATATTTATTTTTATTTTTAAATATTTTTAGAAAAATCTATATGCATATATCTTCTATTTTAAACTAATATCAGACCTAGGGTTTTATCTCAGTCCAATTTGTGATGAATGCTTAAGTAACTTCTTAGACAAAGAGATAAGTGAGTCTAAAAATGGTGATGGTATACACCTATAAAATATTGAGGAAATTTGATGCATACAGTTTTAGTTCTATATGCGGTTATTTATTTTTTCAAACTATATATATATATATATATATATATATCGATGAAGAGGTTAGTTGGTTCATATAGAGATGATAGGCTATAGTATACATTTATTTTAGTTTTGATGTGGCACAAGTTAGGGTTTCATCCTAAGAATATGGAATTTAGTCTTATTTTGGGTGTTTTAATATTAATAAATAATGGCCATATGAGACTTGCATACATGGAAGGTTTCAAAAAACAAGCTACAATTGTTATATGTTTTGAAGGACTAGGGATTGATCATGATTCATGAGTGTGTAGTCTGAAAATATCAAGGTTACTGAAATTGTAAAGATGTTTTATTTTTAATTTGGTTTAAACATATTTTTAAGATAAGTTTATTGATAGATGTGTAGTTTCAGTATAAAAAAATATGATTGATAGTGTTGGAAATTAGAATCATTATGACAAAATCTGAATTGAATCACTTATATGTGTTGAAAATAATAATGGCATTAAACTTTATAAATGTATGTGGATAATTTTGAATCGATGCAAAGATAATTTAAAAGATGAGATTTTATTTGAAGTTTAAACTCAATATTGAATTTTTAAGATTTTCTTTGAAAATGGATATTGAGATTAAAATTCTTTGATATTTTAAAATTGATATCAGAATTTTATATTTAATTTATGAGGTTTAATATAGATTTGGATTTAGACACAATGTGATATATTTTAGTCATAATGTAGCTTTAGCTTCATTTGTTGGATTATTATATTTTGGTATTTGTTTCTTTGACACTTGTCTCCTAATCTTAGGTTTTTTATTGTGTTAGATTGATCATTATGTTTGGGTGGGATCAGCCAATAGGAAGTAATGATGATAGAGTATGGGGAAAAAATTCAAATAGAGGTGTTAGTCAGTGAAATTATAGTATAGGTTTTCATAGAGGTGGATTTCATGCAGGGTATTTTAGATCTAGATTTCATATAGGGATAAGAATGCCCATTCACTTTGATGCTTATGATCCTAAGTTTTGGGATATTTTGAGTAATCTACTTGTTAACCCAACCAATAAGATTTATACAAGTTATAGAGGTTTCCATGGCCATAGGATTGGAGCCTATACACCTTTTCAAAGGAGTTCATCTCACCATTTAGAGCATGATCCTTGACACCTTCCTTTATAGTCGCCTCATTTTAGAGGTGAACCAATTGATGATACTTTTACCTACAAACCAATCCACATAAATTGAATTAGAAGAAACCCATGTTTGTTAAATATCTTAGGAAGATAGACATTCTTTCTTAAGCACCTTCCCCTTCTCATGTAGATCCTGATGGAAAATGTAAGAAATTGAATCTATCTAGTGGCCATAGTGAGCCTCTCTTAAGATCATAGAGATCAAATATGAGGATTCAAGGGTCTGATATTAGAAGGAAAACCATATATATTCTACCTCACACTATTTAAAAGAGGACTATAGAAAAGAGAACTAGGTCTAGGCTAGAAACACCAAGGGAAGTCAGATTGTTGAAAAGAATTAAGCTAGAATTTGATGACAACATGATCGATTTGGGATTTAAATTGGTAATATTTCTTGTTACTGATATGGAATACAACATTTGTCTTCATAAATAAGAAAAACAAGTAATTGATGTTTTATTATATTTGGATGACTATTGTTCATCTAAAGGATAATTTCTATTTACTGATGGACTCTTATAGTAGAACTTAATATTTTAGTTTGACACTTTGATTATCAGAATTTAATAAATTTTGGTAAACACAACAATTTTGGAGTTCTGACATAATTATAAATGCTTAATTTAATTAATATGTATTATGGTTTAATATGAATAAAATGATCAATTTCTAACTTTTTTTTTATGATTAATATGCATTTTATTAAATTATTAATTAATATGGATCCCCACCTATTAATATTAGTACCCTAGATCTATTATTTTTAAATATCATGATCAAATTAAGACTTTTTACGTCTTAATTAAATATATCCTTAACCAATTTTAGTTTATAATTAATTGACTTTGTTAAAACTCAATTAATTAACATTGACTAATAACTAACTAAAGTTAGTTAAAACTTATTTTAAAACTAAGTTGAAGGTATAAGAAGATGTCAAGGACTCATTTGAAGATAGAAGAACAACATATATTGAATATTTAAGTATTTTTTGAATTCAATGATTTATCTTCTCTTTCTATGCAACTTCTTTGAGATAGTATAAATTTTGTAGATAAACCCAATTGTAATTTATCTGATGGTTGTGTAATTGCTTATGAAACATAGGTATATCCTATTTTATTTATCATTTAGTATTGATTATATAAATTTTTCTAATCTTAATATCTTTTGATTATTTCTATTTTAATTCTTATGAGTAGATTCCAAGTATTGAATCTAAATAATGATGATTATTTCACTATTATGTGACATTTCATTGATCTATTCTGATTGTAAAGTTGTCATTCAAGTTTTATAGAGAAAGGATGTTGGTTTTCTCAATAATGTTATCTTTTTATGATAAGACGAATCTCCTTTTTAGACTCACATAATTTTTTTGTAATTTATTTGAATCTAACTTTAATATAATTAGATCGTTCAAATTTCTTCTAAATCTGATTTTTTGTTTCTATATTGATTATCTTTTAAATATAGTTTTAATATATTTTTTATTTTAATTTGTTTCTTTTCTTATTAGTCTGTAGTTTATGTTTGTTATTTTTATTTGGATATTTATATATTAATATATTTTAAGTATCTAGATTTACATCTTTTAAACTTTATCATTAGTTTAATAATCTTTATATTTTTCTAAGTTAATCATTTGATATCTATTTCATAGCTTCGGTATTTTTGTTCTCTCTTGTTTATATTTTATTCAAATAGATTATAATCTTACTTTAATATTTAGATTAATTTCCTTCATTTTTCTATGTTCATATTTGCTCTTTAATTAGTTTTATTTTTAGATTTAGTTTTATCTTTAGTCTTTATTTATTTTTTAATTAGCTTTAGTTAGAATAAATATCTTGATTAGATTTCCTAGCTTTGCTTACCTTAAATTTTGTTTAGTGATTATTTCTTAGTTTAGATTAATTTATATTTAAATTCATTTAGTTGTTCTTTAAATATTTATTCTTTGAATGTGTTCTTAGTTAATTCTTATATATTTAATTTTCATTTCTTATAGGTATTCTCTTTAGTTTATTTGTCTTCCTCTTCTAAGTTTGTGACTTGTTTAGATTAAATTATTTTCTTAGTTTGCTTTCCTTTGCTAGTTTTTTCCTATTTTACTCTATGATTAGTTTTTTGTCTTTATTTATATCTTTTCTTAGTTAGTTTGTTGTTAGTTTATTTTCTCTTTTACTTATGTGTTTTGGCCTCTTTTATTTCTTTGATCTATCTCTTATATGTTTTGTTTTTTAAAGAGTTAATGAGGAGAACATTGAAATCAAGAAGCAAAGATATTATTTGAATACATAAATATTATAGAATCAAATTTATATTCTTAAAGATACTATCTAGATCATAGGTTTTCACTGTCAGATATAATAGATTACAAGTTGTTATCTTAATTGATTCATGATTAGATAAATGTATTTTTGAATATTATAATAGAATAATTTATCTTGATAACTTATTGATTATTTTCTAAAATTTATAATAAAAACCCCCTCACGGATTTAGGATCCTAGATGAACCTTTAGAACCCCAAAATTAGACTAGTATGAATCCAATTTGACCTTCAAAATAGGCAAAAGGGTTGACTCATTGATGATATAGTTTCTATCATTAACAAAGGGTGATCATCTTAGATTTGGGTATGAATATCTTAAGGGGAAGGGAATCGGTAGGGGATTTGGAAATATTGGCCTCCTAAGAGTCCTCCCTAGTACAGGATCCCCCTAGGGTACATCTTTACCTTGTAGATTTTGGTCATGTTTGACGAGTAGTAGAATTAGACCCTAGTGTAAGATAGAGTTTCATTTACTTGATGAGCCAAGGCAATGCATTATAGAGATTTAAGAAGGAAGAAAGGTAGGCTTATCTTATATCCTAGATAGTGATTTAATAACAAAAAATGATGAGAAATGATCAGGGTATGTTTTCCCTCTGAGTTTATATAGAGAATTATGTGGAGACAAATTTTTAAATAATGACGAGGAAGGTTTGATATGGGGAACCCTTTTTTATTCATCTTCAAAAACTCATTCATGAAAAAAAAAATTGAAAAAGATCTTTCTTCTTGGTTTGGTCCTTGAAGGCCTTTGTCCCCTCACAGGACATGTTAGTAGCCTCCTAAATAAATTTCTTCATAACAATGATTTTTATGCCATGGATTATTATTTTATGTTTATTTTAGGTAGCTATAAAATTTTGGGACATGTCAACATCATACTCATTGATTATCACCATAAAATCTATGAGACCCCCATGTTTAAGTTTCTTCCAAACCTTTTTTTTCCTCCACACTTCCATGCATGAGATGGGCTCAAGCCATTCTCTATCTCCTCCATTGAAGTGGTAGAAATAGAGATAAGGCAAGTAGGAGGATGGCTCTAGAGAGAGAGAGAGAGAGAGTTTGAACAATGCAAATGGTTCTTTGATAGCTCATCATTATCAATATATATCAATTATACCTCCTCATATGATCATAATTATAGATCATCATATTTAAAATGTACCCCTTGAAGAAAATATTATGTGCATGTGGTGACATTATGTCCCATTAAATAATAGTACTTTCATCTCATAAGGATTTAAGGATATTATTAGGAATATTTCCTCCTTTGTGCCTACTATTTAAAATGTGGATTTCTACTCCAATGTTGGCAAGTTGATCCACTACCCCATTACTTTCTCAGTAATTATGCATAATTTAAAGATGTGTCATGCCCCTCAAAAGTTGTTTGTCATTGTCCATGATGTCTTTTATAGTATGAGAGGGGGTTGTTTTCCCTTCCAGAGTATTTAGAATATGTAAAAAATCACCATCCATAATGATTCTTTTTAGTTTGATTCTAAAAGCCAATAAGAAACTATAGAGGGTCACTTTGGCCTCTAAAAGGTGATTTGTTTAGGTTCCCAAAGGTAATACATAATCAACTAACATCTCTCCTTTTGTATGTCCTATGACTCCTCATTCACATGTAGGGCCCAGGTCACCTTTAGATGCTCCATCAAAGTTTAATTTAACCCAACCTTATGATGGAGCCTTCCATTTTGTATGTTTGAAAATAAAAGATTTTGAGGGGGATCTTAAATGTTGAACTATGTCCTAGTTGCTAAAAATATGTAGTGTTAAAGGAGATCCAGGTTCTTTGTCTTTGGGGAGGGAAAACTTTCCAATTTTAAAAAATGGCATGATAGAGATGGAGGAAATCCCCTTTATGTTAGTGCTTTTTGTATAAGAAAAGGCCATCATTATGGACTTTCTAGTCACACAAGAACCAATGTGGAAGAGATAGGTTCCATATGAACTCTAGAAATGGGATATTCTAGGGAGATTTTCATTGCATTATAAGGTCATGGACCTTATTCAATTTGACCCACATCAGGTTGAATTTACTTAGCAACCAATTAAACAATGTTGAGTTAAAAGAGTACTCTAGGAATAGATGATGGACCAAATTCTATACATCTCAACATATAGGGCATCTATTGGGGATTATAAATCCCCTTTTAGTCAAATTATCCATCGTCAATTTTTTTCCTATGCTAATAGCCAAAATAAAAAGTTAAATTTAAGATTCAAATGCTTGACCCAAAGATTTTTCCATAAATTCCATTCACTTTCTAGATTAAGATTAGTGGCATGTCCTAAGGTTACTGAGTATGATCCATTATCTTCAACAACCCATATAAAGTGATCTTCCTTCTAAAATATAGGTATATGGATTTGACTCATTGAAGAGTTTAGGGAATAAATATCTAGTGATTCTTCTACTCATAATCCTTCACAAGGGAGTATTTTCTAGTTTTTTACACCTTCATTCATCACCTAGTAATATTTTATTTTAGGTCCTTATGTTTCTTGAGGTCTATTTACAAACCATCCCAAATTTGTTATGAGGATAAGGGAGTGGAGGAAAGCCAAGCATCTTCCTAGAATTCAATTTTCTCACCATTACCAATTTTTAATATGATGTCTTTCTTTAGGAGATCTTTTCAGTTGGTGATTTATTTCTAGAAGGTGGATCCATCCACGGGACCATCTTTGCATAGGAAGTCATCTAATTCCACTCCTTCCAAGTATTTATCTTTGATAATTACTACCAATTCACTATTTTCCTTCATAAGTCTCCATCCCATTTTGTCTAGTAAGGCTCTATTAATAGATTTTATGATTCTCAGGCCAAGGACTTTATTTTCTTTAGTAAGACAAGATTTTTCCCACATGATGAGATTATATCTTAATATTTATTTAGTGCCCCTCCATATGAAGCTTTTTTGAATTTTTTCAATTTTAATGGTCATTTTAGAAGGCATTCTGAAAATATACATATGGTAAACAAGAATGCTCTTAATCGAGGCTTTGAGTAACTGGTATTTCCCTACTTGAGTAAGAAGGTGACCCTTCCATCCTACCATCTTTCTTTGAATATAGTCAATTAAAGGGTTAAAAAGATAATAATACATTTTTCCTTCAAATATTGGGATACCTAAATGGATTTATAGTGGGTAATTGAAAATCCAAGATTTTGGTAATTCTTTTTTACTGAAATAGAAGAGTGTTAATGAGAAATAGAGATCTATTTTGAAAGTTAATACATTGATTTGAGACTTTTTCATAATTTTTTAGGATGATTTTTAGTTGATTTGCTTCCTTTTCAGAGGCTTCGCCTAGGATGATGGTGTTCTTGAACTATTTGTGCATGATAGGTTCTATATTTATAGCCACTAAAATTCATTTAATCAGTCAATGAGAGTGAACCTTTATCAAGCTCCTACCTATTGCTTCTATTAGAATGATAAAGAGGTAAGGAGAGAGGGGTCACCTTACCTTAGTCCGCTTGAATCAAGGAAGAAACCTTTTAGAAAACCATTTATGATAACATAAAATTTAGGAGTGGCAATGCAGTTCTAGATAATCTTCTTAATTTCTTCATTCAATCTTAGTCTTTATAGAATCTACATGAGAAATCACCAAGATACCTGATCATAGGATTTTGACATATCCAACTTAAGAAACATGACCTACCTCAAGGATCTAGAGATGGAATGAATTGCCTCATGAACCAAGATGATGCCATCCATATTTTATCTACCAATCACATGGTTTGGTATTAAGTTTGGCTAGGTCAAAGATGATTTCCAAACTAGCTTGAGGTTAACAAAATATAAATGACATAAATATAATTTTGAAAGGGTTATTCTTTATTCCCATCCCTAGGAGAGGGATTTCTACTCTTAAATGTATTTTTGGATAATGGGAATGACAATAAGATAAAATGGATCGATTAATTTAGATTAAAATAAAAATAAATAAATAATAAATTTAAAATTAAAATATTATAATAATCTTGATAATTGGATTTTTTTATTTATGGAAAGTAAAACAAATGATAAGATAATTAGCCTTACTATTTGACTAGTTAACTTTTACCATGCTATATTAGTATAAATAGATTAGATTTAGAATTATGATTCATCTGTATTTGGAAATATATATGTACATAAAGGGTCTCTAACATTATACTTGGATAGAAATGTTTATGGTAGTGAGTGGAGATGAATTTATTATTATGGGAAGATTTATCTCTTTTTGACCGTACAATGTGATGCACATATCTAATATGTGTTTCTATGTGTAATATTTGACCATTGAATATATTTATAGCTCTATAAATTAGCTCTATTATCCTTGAATTTTGAGGTAAAAATACACATAATATTTTTACTTTTATCACTTTACTAACGCTTTCTCTTTAAATGTATTTTATATGCATCAATCTCCTTGAGTAAATTCCTTAAATGGTGTACTAAGAATGGGGTGGATAAACTCATGGTAATTTATGAGATATTTTTTAAAATATTCTATCATACCATTACTAGTATCATTTTGTATTTCTCCATGTTTTTATATATTTTTCCTCTCCATCTACTTACTATATATCTTTTATAGCTCTCCTATATAATATGTTATTAGCCTAACCAATACCATTTGTTTTGTACTTTAGTCTTTCCTATATTGTATCAATTAGCCTACAATAATTATATTTTTTAATGACATTTGTATTGTATTGGCTTAACTAATAACATACTATGCCATCTAATATTTTCCAACTATATCAACTAGGATGATACCTTCAGCTTAGAGTTTAGAGTTGGTTTTAGGTATTATAATCATATTTATAGGCATCATATTCCGTTCCTAGTAAGATATATCACAATCATACACTTTTATTTCATTCAAATTTTTACCCTAAGGTGGAAATTTATTAGTTTAAATATCATCAAGGATTTTTATCTTGTGTTGTCATTAAAGCTTAATAGGAGAGGTCTTTTGGATTTCCTAACTAACTATATATAGGTCTTCATCCAGCTATTTGAGATATTCAACCTATAACATCTCTTTAAAATATCCACTTGAGCCAAAGGGGGAAATTTAAGCATTAACTAGTCTACCCCAATGTATGTATGTTTATTCCTATGCTCTTTCCTTTAATTACTTAGTAGATTATATGTTTATTATATATTCTTAGATGTATGTTTTTATTCTTGATTAGGATCTTCCTTATACCAAATATGATGGTATAGATATAGGGTTTATTAGGCTCCCTATTTATCACCTTAGGTTTAATAAACACCCATTTAATTTACCATTGCACCTTACCTTATTTAGAATCACTTACCTATAGTTTACTTGTACCCCTTTAAAATCATTTACTTACATCTTTATAATCATATGTATAATAATTTACCTTTTCTTTAGATATAATTAGATCTGTATCCCTATGTCATAAGGTTTGGATTTGGAATCATTTTCTCTTTAAATTTGAGTTATTCATTACCCTTTGATAGATGTATATATATCCTAGGTCATTACCTAATATTCAAAGTATACGTAGGCTCTATTGATTGAACTTATTTGAGTCCTATTATATTGAGACAAATAGGATAGTTGTAGGTCATCCTAGAATATACTTACATTCTTATGAACCCTATTGCACCTTTGGTTGGATAAGTTTCATTTTTGTCTTTTTAACTACATAAATACATCATATAAATAATCTTATATCTTTTATTCCAATTATATTTTCCATATCGATACAATTATTTAGTATTATAATTAAATTGGATATCCTAATACCATATCATATTTTATTTCCAATTGTATTGATATTTTCCAACTTGATATATCTATATTTTATTAATTTTAGCTTTCACTATATCAGCTATCTTGGTACCATTCTAAGTGTTTTTTATTTTCATTGCATGTTGTAAAATTTTACTATCAATTTGAATCAAATTTATTTCCAATTTTTTATTTTATACCTATAACTATGTTTTATTATTTGTATAACTCATATGATTTATCATTATGGTCAATAAATAATCATTTTTAGTCAAGTTATGGTTTTAAAAGTATTGACCCAATACTCATTCCATTAGATAAAACTACATATTAAATTTAATTTCCATGTAACTAAAGATATATCAAAGTTGCCTAGGATTTTGTTTTAGGTATTTAAAGAATCATTTCACATATTTTATTTCTTAGTGCACCAATAATAATATATCCCTAGAAATATACAAGCAATGTTCCTCTGAGATGTGATAGTGTGACTACATGATGATGGGATTTTTTTAGTTAGTGCCCTTTGGGTTATGTTCACTTTTTACACCTAGGACAAATATATCTAACAACCTAAAATTAAAACACATTATTTATTTATAAATTATTGTTGTTTCTATGTTAATCCTACTTATTTATATTATTATCTTGTTTTATTTAAATATGGTGTCAACCAACCCAATACAGTCCTGAATGCTTGTCTAATTCCATCAACCAACATAACCCTATTGGTTGAATATTTTGTCGATCAACGTACTGATAAATAAAATAGGTCTGATCAGCCAAAGTAGGAAGATTGGTCATCCAAATGTGTAGGTTTACCACATCAAAAGGGGACTAATCTCTCCTCTCATCAAGGGGAGGTTCCCTATAGATATGATATATATATATATATATATATATAAACAAAAAATAATATTCAAGGGTAGGACAAACCATCCATCTCTCTTTCTTCAAAGATGATGCATGCAAATCAAAGGAAAACCTCAAGGGAAATGATAGAAATAACTCCTCTTCTTTCAAACATACTACTCAACAAACCACAAGAATACTCCTAGTAGTAAAAGCAAAATGTAACCAAGGACGTAGTAACCAGAAAATTGAGATGTAGCACAAAGTCTCCACCTAAATTTCCCAAGAGTGAGATACGAAGGACAATGAGGGCACAAAGTCATCCCAAGGTCCTTTACATAAAAATGAAAAGAAAACACACTAAAGGCAATTATGGGGACACAAAGTCTCTCCACAGTTGACTTTAAGACACCTTCCTAACTACTTTTACTAATTTTTCTTGTTGAATTAAAGGAACAAAAAATATATTAAGGAAAAAGACATAAGAACAGTTTCCGCAACAAAAAAGATATCACAACACAAAGTCTGAAAAGTCACTTGATTTCTTATTCTAATAACAAAATATGATCAACACTCTAAGCTCAAAGTCTCAGTAATGCCTTTCAATTTGGGCAGAGTTTTGTTTTTGATTGTCAGAGAGAGATATCCATTTACAATAAAAGAGAGTCCCTTATATAGCCTCTTCAAGAAGGACTCAGGAATAGTAACACATCATGTTGCATTGAAATTTGTTAAAAAGATAGGCTAGAATTTAGGGGCATCTACCCATTTTTTTTTCTTGATGTAGAGAAATAAGTCATGCTATTGAAAGTTTACCTCTTTCAATATCCACCTGGTGGTCTATTTCTAGAAACATATCTGATGTATAAATGTTTCTGGTCCTTCCTCATCATTCCTCCTTTTCTAGTTAATTGAATTAGGTCCTAGATTCAATTTGATGCTCTATTCCTTAATCACTTCCTACTGATCTTGGCCTCAAGCCTTTGAATTCATTTGGGTCTATAGATTTAAAACTACAAGGATCAACGGCTATTTCATTGTCGTAACTATGACGTCCGTGGGCACGTCACTTTCCTTACAAATTCCTTCAGTTTTGTCATTTGAGATTTATCAGAGGGGACCTACCTTTTGGGCCTTAAGAAATGATCTGCTTTGGGTCGAGAAGAGTCCCCCGCAAGGGTATTTGCCCTTCAGGCAGTCTTCGGATGGCCTTCGGGCTTCTTTATTTTGGCGGGTCACTAAGTCCTTTGTTTTGCATCCTCCTGAAGGGAAGGTGACCCTTTGGCTTTGGAGGAGTGTCCTTTAAGTTAGCAACTGAGAGTCCCCTATAAGGGCACCTTCCCTTTAGGGTCCTTCGATGGCCCTTTCTTTGGATTCCTTTAGAACATTTCCTGTAGACAATTCCCATGGACAAAAAGTCCACAGACATTTCCCACAGACATAAAGTCCATGAGAATTATTATTTTGGCTTTGAGAAACTCCTTTAGGCTTTTCCTCTCACAGTCTTTCAAAATTCCTTTAGACTTTATTGTCTGAATGAATTCCTTCAGACAAAAAGTCTGAAGGAATTATGCCTTAGTCTTTTTGGGAGTTTCAATTGCCTTAAACAAAATTTTGAAAGGACTTACCTTTGTGGCTTCCTTGAAAATGACCATTTCAAAGGTTGATTTTGTCGACCAAGTGCCCTCCGCAAGGGAACTTGTCCTACGAGAGGCTCTCTTAAACTTTTGCATTGAACCGCTCCTTTGAACTAACCATTGAACCAAGATTTGAACTATGCTTTGAACCAAGTAGATGAACCAAGCTTTGAACCAAGAAGATGAACCAAGCTTTGAACCAAGTCAATGAACCAACTAAATCAACCAAAGCATTGAACTAATAGTTGAACCAAGCTTTGGTTCAATAGTTCAATGGTTCATTCCCTTTGATTTGGCTAAGCCCTTTTGATCATCATTGAACCAAATGCATTGAACCTATTGAACCTTGAACCCATTGAACCTTTGAACCAAAGTGGTTCAATGGTTCAATGATTCAAGCTTTCTTCTCTATGATAAGTGTTTTGAAGTTGTTGAACCTTGAAGCGGTTAAACTTTAAACCTTGATGAAGTGCTTAACTCTTACTGATGACGTTGAACCTTTGAACTTTTTAAACCTATTGAACCAAAATGGTTCAAGGTTAAACAATTCAATGGTTCAATGGTTGGATCCTTGCTTAGATGCTTGCTGATGGACATTTTTTATTGAACCAAGGTGTTGAACCAATCTCAAAAATGACTAAGTGTTGGAAATTGATTATTTTGATTGAACCTGCCTGCAAAAGCCTTTGAACCTATAGAAATGAACCTACCTACAGAGTCTATAGAAACCAAGTCTATAGTTTTCTCTAACCTTGAAAGAGTCCATGGAAATCAACCTGTAAATCCCATTGAACTTGGCTTACAGAGTCCATAGATTTTCTTTTCCTACAGAGTCCATAGATTCAAGCCTACAGAGTCCGTAGATTTTTGAGAAGCTTGAAAAATGAGGAATTTGAATGCCCAAGACAAATTTCAAAAAGGGAAGAGAAAATTTTGGTCTGTAAGACCAAAATAGTGCAAATGTTGTCCCAAAAATGAGTGATATTTTTTGGGGGACAATCGCTGGCTCCAGTTGGGGAACTTCTATCAATTTTAAAAAGAATTGAAGGGAGTAAAATCTAGAATCTCTAGTGCCTTGAAGTATGCCATTGGGATATGGAGTCATGCTACCCAAAAAGAAAGGATCCAAAAATGAAAATAAATAAAAAAACAAAATTAAAAACTATACAAATATACATATGTACAAATGCAATAATCTGATACTTCAAGAGTTGAAGTGTTTCAGATGTTACTTCTTGAGAGGTAGTGAAAATAGTGTGTCATCTTGGTAAACTAGTAGGAAACCATTTTGCCCCTAGAAATGGTGACGGGCAAATGGAACTCTCCACTAGGAAACCAATTTTATGCATCTTCTTCTTGATCTTTTCTTCTTCTTACTCCATGGCAGGACGTGGTCTTCAAACTGAAAACCATAACTCCTTGCTCTCCCTGTGAAGAGTTCCTTTTGCTAACTTTAGAATATAGTAGTATGGTCCACCACCATAGCTTGTTATTCTACTAGTCCAGTCTAGCACATGCTTTGATTTTCAGCATCAAACCCCTAACAAATCATCATCTTCGCATCTCCTTTGATGTGAAGGAGTTTGATCTCTTCATCTTGAGCAGTCTTCAATCCAAGTAATAGAGATCTGTATCCAACTATGGAAGAATTACTGCCATTAGATTCCAAGATCCAAGCATCATCAGAAGCTGATCTTCTATCAGATTTCTTTTCATGGGAGATGGAAGATCCTTCTTGATTTGTACTACACCCTACTAATTATTTTGATGCCTTATTTGGATCAAATATTGGATTTCCAGCTAGAGGACTTTCATTGGCTGAGACATGAGCATCCTCTATGGTTAAGAAGTAATTACCCTTGCTTGAAGGCTCAAGAAAAATTTGAGTAGCAAGGGCTGACATTTGGGTAACCACAATCTTTGCCTCAGATAGGTCTACACTTGGTTCTCCACCAATGTTTAATTGCTCAGGATTGGCTTGTAGGAATTTAAACTTAGTCATCTAAATTTTGGATTTCTTGACATGATCAATCATGGCAAATGACTAAGATGGATTTGGAAGAGAGGATGGGAGTTCATCCTTTTGGTTTTTAGGAGGGGGAGGACTGATCTATGAATTTGAAGTAGAAGGTTTAGAGATGTTTAATGTACTTACTTCTTTGGCAATCACTGGGTCCTTTGATTGGAAAGGAAGAGGGGTTCTCTACTCAGCAATTGAAATTTCTAGTTGGATTCATTCCTCTATCTTCTCTTTGTCAGCCTATTGGGTTGATTGGTTCTTGGACCTACTAAATACTGTGTATGATCCTTTGACTGCTTCACCTTCACTTCTGGGTTCATCTTGGAAATTCAAGAAACCAATGTGGGAGTTGCCAACTGATTCTTATAGATCTTCCTTGAAGAGATCAGCACCATTTTATTACTTAAACTCAAGTTGTAAATAAGAAACATGTTCTATTTCCAGATATCCAACTACTGAGTTGGTTGGAGGTGTTTCAAGGGTAAGGTTCCTCTATGGGGGAGGAAGATGATTTGGTTGTCCTTGACTTCTTGCAATGTTGCCTTGATATGGCTAATTAGGGAATGTCCTCCTTGGTATATCTTTATATAGAGGAGAAAAAGACATACCTTGTGCCATTTGCCTTTTCAAGGCTAGAAATTCATTTGCCAGCTTTTATACCATTGGGTCAGTGGTGACTGTGTGTGAGTATTCAAAAGATGATGAGGGTCTATTTTTGTTTAGATCTCTTCATATCTTCCCTGCTAAGATGAGATCCTCTTCTACCTCAGTGGCCAAAAGTTGAGCTATAGAAAGATATATATGACCATCTCGTCTTAGCAAAAAACTCACTTCAAGTAGTTGTGAATTGATGAAGAAGCATTTGAGATTCTGAGGTGTCAACTGCACAACCATGGGAATCTTGTGCCTCAACTTGTCAAACCTAGCAATAAAGTCCCTCATAGGCTCATGAGGCTCTTTTTTCATCTAAGTGAGCTAGGCCAGAAAGGCATGTGCATCTTTTTTGGGCTTGAACCTTGCTTCGAACTTAGATTTGAGTGTATCCCAGTCAGTCATTGATCTAGCTTGTAAATGGTAGAACCAGTCTACAGTAGCACCTTGTAGTGTCTCCACAAAAATCTTGACTACCACGTCTTCAAATTCCACCCCTATAACACCATAGGCTATGCTGAAGGTTATAATGTGTTCATCAGGGTAAACTATTCCATCACCAAAAAATTTGGGGAAATTCTTTCTTGAACTATGTGGGAATTCATGTAGAGGTGGAGTCAAGTTGAGTGGGCCAAAAGAGTTACCCCAGGGGCCTCGAACTGCCATGATTTAATTAAAAAAATATAGATAGCCAATTTGGATGGAGTGGCTAGATTACAAAAAAAAATGGAAAAGGACTGGCTCAGCTTTAGCTTGAGGCTTAAGGCTTCAAACTGTGCACTCTTTCCCTATAGCTCTAGTTTTGCAGACTAGATAAAATAATAGAGGTGGAGGAAGATGGTAAGGATATAATGAATAATGGGTAAGACATGAAATGGAGTTTCTAGAGTCTGTAATGGATAAGGGTTATAATGATAATGGGTTATATCCAGGTGATGTTTCAATCTAAAACTTGAGGTTCCAAATTGCACAAAATTATGTATATCCCTAGTAGAGTCACCAAAAACTATTGGTTGAATATTTTGTCGATCAACGTACTGATAAAAAAATAGGTCTGATTAGCCAAAGTAGGAAGATTGGTCATCCAAATGTGTAGGTTTACCACATCAAAAGGGGACTAATCTCTCCTCTCATCAAGGGGAGGTTCCCTATATATATATATATATATATATAAATAGAAAATAATACTCAAGGGTAGGACAAATCATCCATCTCTCTTTCTTCAGAGATGATGTGTGAAAATCAAAGGAAAAACTCAAGGGAAATGATAGAAAGCACTCATATTATTTCAGAAGTACTACTTAGAAAACCATAAGAATACTCCTGGTAGTAAAATCAAAATGTAACCAAGGATGTAGTAACCAGAAAATTGAGATGTAGCACAAAGTCTCTACCTAAATTGCCTAAGAGTGAGATACGAAGGATAATGAGGGCACAAAGTCATCCCAAGGTCCTTTACACAAAAATGAAAAGAAAACACACTAAAGGAAATTATGGGGGCACAAAGTCTCTCCACAGTTGACTTCAAGACACCTTCCTGACTACTTTTACTAATTCTACTTGTTGAATTAAAGGAACAAAAAATATATTAAGGAAAAAGATATAAGAATAGTTTCCCCAACAACAAAGATATCACAACACAAAGTCTAAAAAGTCACTTGTTTTCTTATTCCAATAACAAAATATGATCAACAATCTGAGCTCAAAGTCTTAGTAATGCATTTAAATTTTGGTAGAGTTTCATTTCTAATTGTCAGAGAGAGATATCCATTTACAATAAAAGAGAGTCCCTTATATAACCTCTTCAAGAAGGACTCAGGAACAGTAACACATCATGTTGTATTGAAATTTTTTAAAAAGATAGGATATAATTTAGGGGCATCTACCCATTTGTTTTTCTCAATGCAGAGAAACAAGTCACACTATTGAAAGTTTGCCTCTTTCAATATCCACCTAGCGGTCTACTTCTAGAAACATATTTGATGTGTAAATGTTTCTGGTCCTTCCTCATCATTCCTCCTTTTTTGGTTAATTGAATTGGGTCCTAGATTCAATTTGATGCTTTGTTCCTTAATCGCAACCTATTGATCTTGGCCTCAAAGCATTTGAATGCATTTGGGTCCATAGATTTAACACTACAAGGATCAATGGCTATTTCATTGTCGTAACTTTGACGTTTGTGGGCATGTCAATTTCCTTGGCAATTCCTTTAATTTTGTCATTTGAGATTTCTCATAGGGGACCTACCTTTTAGGCCTTAAGAAATGATATGATTTGGGTTGAGAAGAGCCCCTTGCAAGGGTATCTACCCTTTGAGCGGTCTTTGGATGGCCTTCGGGCTTCTTTATTTCAGCAGGTTACTAAGTCCTTTATTTTGCATCCTCCCAAAGGGAAGGTGACCCTTCAAATTTGGGGGAGTGTCCTTTAAGTTGGTAGCTAAGAGTCCATTGCAAGGGCACCTACCCTTTGGGGTCCTTCATTGTCCTTTTATTTAGAGTCCTTTGGAACTTTTCCCTCAGACATTTCTCGCAGACAAAAAGTCCGTAGACATTTCCCGCAGACAAAAAGTCTGCGAACATTTCCTGCAGACAAAAAGTCTGTGAACATTTCCCACAGACAAAAAGTCATCAGATATTTTCTCATGGACAAAAAGTCCATGAGAATTATTGTTTTGGCTTTGAGAAACTCCTTCAGGCTTTTCCTCCTATAGTCTTTCTAAATTCCTTCTGACTTTTTTGTCTGAAGGAATTCCTTTAGACAAAAAGTCTGAAGGAATTATGCCTTAGTCTTTTTGGGAGTTTCATTTTCCTTAAACAAAATTTTGAAAGGACTTACCTTTGTGGCTTCCTTGAAAAATACCCTTCTGAAGGGTGATTTTGTTGACCAAGTGCCCTCCTCAAGGGCACTTGTCCTTCGGGAGGCTCTCTTGAACTTTTGCATTGAACCGCTCCTTTGAACCAACCATTGAACCAAGCTTTAAACCATGCTTTGAACCAAGCTGATGAACCAAGATTTGAACCAAGTGGATGAAACAAGATTTGAACCAAGTGGATGAAACAAGCTTTGAACCAAGCCGATGAACCAACTGAATGAACCAAATCATTGAACCAATTGTTGAACCAAGCTTTGGTTCAACGGTTCAATGGTTCATTCCCTTTGATTTGGCTAAGTCCTTTTGATCCTCATTGAACCAAACACATTAAATCTATTTAACCTTGAACCCATTAAACCTTTGAACCAAAGTAGTTCAATTGTTCAATGGTTCAATGGTTCAAGCCTTCATCTCTTTGATAAGTGTTTTTAAGCCATTGAACCTTGAAGCGGTTAAACTTTGAACCTTGATGAATCACTTAACTCTTGCCGATGACATTAAACCTTTGAACTTATTGAACCCATTAAACTAAAATGGTTCAAGATTCAATGGTTGGATCCTTGCTTAGATGCTTGCCGATGGATATTTTTTATTGAACCAAGGTGCTAAACCAATCCCAAAAATGACTAAGTGTTGGAAACTAATTGTTTTGATTGAACCTGCCTGCAGAAGCCTTTGAACCTATAGAAATGAACCTACCTATAGAGTTCATAGAAACCAAGTCCATAGTTTTCTCTAACCTTGAAATAGTCCATAGAAATCAACCTGTAAAGCCCATTGAACTTGGCCTGCAGAGTCCGTAGATTTTATTTTCCTGTAGAGTCCGTAGATTCAAGCCTGTAGAGTTCGTAGATTTTTGAGAAGCTTTAAAAATAAGGAATTTGAATGCCCAGGACAAATTTTGAAAAGGGAAGAGACAATTTTGGTCTGTAAGACCAAAATAGTTCAAATGTTGTCCCAAAAATGAGTGATATTTTTTGGGGGACAAAAAACCCAATGTATTTCCTAATGTATCAACCAACCTGATACGATAATTTTATATAGATTTTAGTAAAATTTAATTTTTATGAAATGGTATTGACTATCCTTATACAATCTAATTTACATACTTAAAGTTACCAAATTTTAACATCCAACTTGATACAATCTATTTTCAGACTTAGAAAATTATTTTGGACTAAATAATGCCATCTATTATTTAGATATAGTAACTAACTATATCAGCCTACTTGATACCATAATTTTTGTATGAATATCATCCTTTCACATCATATTTTCATTCTCCATCACCATGATGTCACCTTTTGTAATCTTCTTTACAAACCTCAACCTATTATTATTCTATATGGGTTGCTTTTTCATTCGAATATTTTCCATCATTGTGGTAATTACTTATGGGGTACTTTCTATCAACATTATCATATATTTATTAAATGGATTATGGTTTAAAATTAAAAAAACTAATAATATATATTATCTCACCTAGCCTATTAAGAACCTTGATGATAACACCATTTATACTCCAAACAAGAATGGAAATCTTAACAAGCTTCCCCTATACACTATAACAATTGGGACAAAAATGACCAAAATTAGAAACTTCCTCATAGGATAATGTTGGGAATCCCCTATTTAATCCTCCAATAATTTCCAATCCTCCTCTCATAAACTCTAATCAAAATCTCAATTCTAATCATCCTCTAGATTCATCACAATTCACTGCATAAATAGTTCAACAAATGAATCTTACGTAAGATTATAGTAGTAATAAAATAATATAAATGAAAAACCACATTTTTAAAATTTCTAACAAACCTCCTCATTTCATCATGAATAAACCAAATTACCACTACATCCATCCTCTTAGATATTCTAGTTGAAACATCATTCCTCAATCACTAATTGACATTGGGGCATCTTAAAATGTCTTTAAATTTTGAGTTTTTAAAGTGAGTAGGAGTCATATAGGAGGTTTTTATACTAGTTATGAGGTTTAAAAGTCTTCATAATTTGAATTCTAGTCCATAAGGCATTTTCCTACCAAAACTCTATTTTTAAATTTTAAATCATGTTACTAGCTAAGGGAGATGTTTATGATGTATAATGTTTTTTTAGGCACTTTAGGTTATAAGTGTCTTAATATAGAGTCCTAAAGGTGGTTCCCATCAATACATGGACCACATGATCCATCATGGTAATAGTCATATTAGTGGCTAAGAAGTTAGACTCTCCTCAATGTACAAAAAGGGAGTTAGAAGTTAGTTATGGTAGTTAGAGTCTTTTTGAATACATAGTTTTTTTGTTTAGTGAGTAATTCAAGGTAGGAAAAGGTGTGAGAGGAAGAATGGTAGAGAAGTGTTGAATAGAGAAAGTATGAGACTCTACCAAATAGGCTTTGTTTGTAAATATTTCTCAAGAGACCTTAATAAAGAAAAACGAAGAATCCTTTTGAAACTTGCGGAGTTCAATACCCTGATATGGAAATTTTATTATAAGGTTAAATTTTTTATATTAATGAAGATAATAAGTATGGTATATAACTTAAAAGATTGCTCTTGAGTTTCTTGATTCGATTGTAAGTTTATATTCTATGCTCAATGAAATTAGACATGCATATGAAGACCTTTTAGAAACTGTATTATGTGTGTAATAAGATTGATTCTATTTTATGACAAGAGTCTAATTCATTATACAATAAGCCAATAAAGGAATTCATCAAATTTTGTAGAAACAAGACTGTATACCCTATTTTTCTTGTGCATGAGATTTGGTAAGGAACTATGTGTAATAGTCAATAAAAGAAATGGTAAATAAAGATAATTTAAGACACTTGTTATCAAATTTATGAATTTTTGTTTTTGTTTATTAAGTTTCTTAATACTTTTGTGATGTTACCTTCATACTATGTTGTATAAAACCCAACACAGTCTTGAAAACTTGCATAGATAAACATAAAAGCCTTTAGAAATGGTTAGCAGAGGGGTTGAGGGGAGTGAATAATAATTATAAGACATGTAATATAATAACATAGACTTTAATTAACCTTACATTTTTTTTAACTACTTTATGAACTTGAAATCCCATTTTGACCCTTCTCAGGCCTGCATAGTCAGGATTAAACCTTGTATTAGGGTTTCAAGACTAGACCTTAATTTTTGAGATATTTACGTAGTGGAAAACCTTGAAAACTTATGAAAAGGTGGGGATAAATGTATTTAAATATATTATATATTTTTTAACCTGATACCATATAGGTAACTAAAGAATAAAAGGCCTATTTTCAAGACATGGTAAGTGGTGACCTAAAAGACCTAAATAAAGACCATGAAGTGCCTAGAAGGTGGTATATTAAAATGGTTATAGAATCAAACTTTTTAGAAACTAGGGAAGGAATAGAGGGTGACTAACAAGTATTTATTTGTTTAAGACATTTTTTTACTTGACCGTACTAGTGGAAAAGAGTAAAAAAAAGGGTACTAAGGAGTCTATGGTAAAGCAAAAAGTGGGGTAAGTTGACAAGCCTTGTGAAAGAAAGAGTTAGGATGGGATAGAGGTTTGAAATTGGTCTAGATAGAGTTTGTACATGGTGATGTGAGAGTTAATAGATACAAAATGGTTTTAATCATGTATGGATCCATTTTACTAAGGAATTTGTATTAAGGAATGAGTATGTTAAAAAGAGACCATTTTGAGGATTTTCTACAGAGTGACAAGTGTCAATGGTTTAGATAAAATGATTGAAATGTATGAGTGTATGTGAGATGTTTGAAGAGAATAACAGTAGATAAAAATGAAAATTATTCAAGGAAACTTAAACCAAATCCCTTAAAGAGAATGACATAAAACCAAATAAGAGAAGATTCTCAAAAAAAGAAAATTTGAGGAATTTTGATACTTAAATGGATCATT